>CM050648.1:38348699-38999324 GCA_027574665.1 Rhynochetos jubatus | reverse complement strand
ACTGGTTTTCCAAACTGAAGCAGGGCTGTAAGCCAGGAGCCAAGTTTCTGCTTGGCTCTGGAGAGCTCCAGTGTGCTTACAAGGTCTTCTCTTTTGCCAAAACCACAAGGTAAAATTAACCCTGCAGAGGATTTCTAAAGATGTCTGGTTATAGCCAACATTTTTAATATTAAGTCAACTCTCCTTTATGCATTTTAGATGCTTCCCACGGTCCCGAACTCTTTTTGATCTTAAATTTTTCCCTTGAAAAATTCATTTTCTTGTGCTATTCTTTACCAGGTCTCCAATCTTGGGGCTTTAAATATTCTTCAGAATTGGAGCAGAGTGAAAGTTATCAATATCTACATCCAAACATGAAAATTCTAGTGTGCTACTTTTGTTACTTTCTGTCATTATTTTTCTTGGTAATGAACACAGACTTTCAAGAGCAGAGGCAAAATTAGGCCATGAAACACAGAGGAGAGATTGTGCTGCATGAAAGAGAAAAAGAAAAAAAAAAAATCACAAAGTCCTGGGTTTGTGAAAACTGCTGTCAATATATGTGGAAACAGTAACAAAATCTGTGATAAAATAGAGCTGACAGAAATGTGATTTCCTTTTTCCAGGTGGCCACGTGAATTTTTCTATATAGCTTTGTCATTTATTTTATCTGGTACCACCAGACTTCTTAACACTCTCAGCTCACTTGTGAGACCAAACAGTTCCTTCACTAGACAATGCTGTACTTTTCGTAAGAATCACATCATTCTCATTAATTTTAATGAGCATTTAATGCATCTCAATTGTGTTATTTTTACATCCTGAAATTTGTGACTGTTGAAGGATTAGAAGCGTGAATTTTTATTATTATTTGGCCTGTGCTGCACTGTAGAACTGGCTGTTCCTGGCTAAGTGATGGAGCAGCACTGCGTAAGGTGTATCTTCATTCCCTCTGAGTGAAGAATTAAAGGTCTGGCACATCTGTGCTCTAACACAGATTAATGAAATGTACAATTTTAGGACAGTCACAAGGCTTTTACAGTGGTGTCTTCTTTGGTTTAACTGGACATTGGAAATTCATAGGGATCAAAAAAACTCAGGTTGACAAAAGTATCATTGTCCTGTCAAAGCATCCCGTTCCATTGATATTGTCCTTCCAGTATGCAATATTTGCCTGTGTTTAGTTAGTTATTTTTTTACATTTCAGAAAGATGGACACCTTTCTCTTATGTCAAAGAATTTTACTGACAGTGTCAGTCTTTTTCCAGGTAGTTGACCACTTAATCAGAGAAATCCACTTCCTTATATTATACAGCTGGATTTGGTACCTGTATATTAGATTATATTGACTGGTTTAAATTTTGTTTTTATGTATTTTCATTGGCAGAACTTTCTGTGAATAGAATAAAGACCTTTTGAATTTGCCTCTTGCTTGATCAGAACATGCTGTTCTCCCCTTTCCTTCTCCACTCTTCCTATTCTTGATCAAAGTCTAGTTGACCAAATAAGGAGTAATAACAAGCCAGTCAAAACCTAAATCCAATCAGCAATGCAGATATTAGAAGTAGGGACTAATATCAGGGTCGAGGGGAAATTTTTCCTTATTGCCATTTACAGCTTAGGTCTGAGGCTGAGTAATTACTACTGAAGGATAATTTAACACTGTTTTATTAACACTGACTTACATCTCAGAGAGGGGTTCAGGGATCCAGGAGGACATCCATTTTCTGTGAAATACTGTCCCATTTAAGGAAATTAAAGAGTAATCTGCAGTTTAATTGCAAAAATATAAAAGATTAAAGGTGGAGTAGTATTTGAGTATGGAGTAATTACTCAGTTTTTGATTTTTTGGTCTTGTGACTATGCTAATTACATTGTCCAACACTTTGGTTGCACATATCCTTGGTTTTCTGGCATTCTTCACTAGCCTATGTACTTTGCAGGTTCAAGGTCGATGAGACAAGTGGAGTAGACTGTTTCTTTAATGGTTTGTTGCCACTGGGGTCCTTCTCTATCAGTGGAGCTGACTATGGAAGGCCTCTGTAATAAAACACCAACATTGCAGCTTATGACCATAGTATCCAGCAAGGTCAGAGTTCACTAATGCATGTGTTGAGTCTTGTATCCAGGCAGCTATGCTGCTGGCAAAGCAGAGCATGTTAAATGGTTCCAAAGCAGTGAAATGTAAGGACTTTTTTTGTACTTGAATTTTCATTTTCCATTAATGATAATGCATCACTGGCATTTTTGTTATCTCAGGATGGTAATGTTTCCCAGCTAGTACACCCTGCATATCTCTATAGGTGCCAAGGTTCAAGGCTAGGTGATGATTTCAAGGATATGTTTTTCAGGTAATTGGGAAGTATGGGTTTGTCCTTCTAATATTTTCCCATGAATGTTCTGATAACCAATATACCCTTGTTTGCAAGGCTGACGCTGAGATGCAAAGGAGTATAGGAAAAGAGAATTCTCCCTGTACTGAAAGCAGCAGTCACGGGCAAAGATTATAAACAGTCAATTGGCTGAATTACAGTTGCAGAAAACATTTGTTGAATAGTTTCAATTAATGAGCAGTCTTGTGAGAATCAGTCTCTTAGCCGTTGAGCAGTGTCTATATTAATTCAGCTGGGTCCAAGTGGCTACCCCCAAGTTTGAGTATTTTTCCATATATTTGAAACTTGGTGTCTCCCCTGACCCTAACTGCAATGTAGTTTGTGGGTCTGAAGGAAGTTTGTAGGGCTCATGTGAGCTCTGTTAATGCAGGTAAAGAACTACATCATCTCCATGACACTATGAGAAGCTTTAGGATCCGTGCTGCTGCTGCAGAAAACAGGAGTTTGTGCTTTGCAAAGGAGTGACCTGTGGTTACTGGGGCAGGACTGCTGCTGGGAGAAGGGTTCACATGTGCCCCCACCTGCAGGTTCTGCCCTGATGCTGATGGTGTGAGTACAGGGCCAGAGAGTGGAAGGGTCTATTGTGGGAGAGGGGGACCGGCAATACCTTCTCTTCCCAGCACGGACCAGCATAAATTCGCTGCAAATTCTGGTATGAAAACTATCATGAATTTAAACGGTGATTATAATCACAAGGCGGAGGTTGGGCTACAGGTCTTTCTAACTTAATGTTCTGTCTTTAGCAGTGGGTGAGAGCAGATGCTTAGGGAAGCATATAGAAACATAAAGAGTGATCCTTCCCCTGCTAAACCTGCTCAGCAGTCAGCAATTTAGGGATTACGCAGTTCAGCACTCTGCTCAGCAAAAGAATAAAATATCTGGGAAGATCTCATGTTCTGGACATCTGTATAGTCTTTGTGGAAATGGAGTGATTAATTTTATTCCATCAGACATCAGTTCAGGCAAAGTAATAGAGTTTGTCATGTTCAGGAGTGAAAGGACTTGACTGGGCAATAAATAATTCATTGCTGTTTAATATTTGCAGTACAGCAATGTGTAGGGAAAGGGGGTGGCTATTTTGGGCTGTATGTAGACCGCTAATAGAGAAATCTATCCCCATTTCTGGCATGACGTAGTTGAACATTCACAGTGTAGACATACCAATGACTGATCGGTCTTCAGTCAATCGCAACAGAAGATGCAGAAAATCAGAGGATGATCAGTCAAATAAGGACCCATCATAAAACTGCCTTCTCTAGTGAAATGGCAGGAGAAAGATGAAGGGGAGAGATGCTTCTGTCATTTGTGATACTCATAGCCATTTGCAATTGCTTTAATGCTGTGTGCTATAGCTTCAAACGTACAGAGAAACCTTGGTGCAAAGCATGCTGGCCGGCATCGTGTGTAAGGTGCAATTGATATAGGATGTTATAGGAGACATGGATATGTAGTTTCTCCTCTTTTGTTCTGTTTGTGTGCATATGTGTGAGAAGCTAAGTATTTTTCAGGCTTAGGAAGAAATGGCTGCATTGCAGTTGATGAGAGTTAAATCCTGGTTTTATTGTAATCAGTGGTTAAATCCAGCATGTAGGAAGTAGTTTTTTAAAAACAGAGCAGAATTCCAATCTGAGATTTTTTTATTACTAAGCTTGTGCAAATATAATTTTTCTATATGAATTATCTTCATATTGTGTCAAAAGCAAGAGAGTATTGGGATAGTTTTCCCCCAGAGCTCTGTCAGAGTTTTTCATCAGCTGAGTTTTATCATTGTCCCTGATATATTTTTCATCCAGGATTTTTCTTAACCAGAGTCTGATAATTACGCTGACTGGTTTGGTGACGATTTCCATGGGGAACTAAGCTAAGATCACTGTTATTCTTCTCACTTGCAACTGCAGTGTGTTTTGAACCTGTAATGGAAATTTTGTTGCATTAAACTAATACCTCTGTGGTGGGGCTAGGAGGGGGAAGCTGGACCAAGTCATTACCTTTTTCCAGGTTATTTGGAGTTCAGATTCATGAGTAATTTGGAGCTGTGCTTTGGGGCTTGGGATACAGGATAGCATATTGGAAATGACCTCGTAACATCCCGCCGTGTCGAGCTCAGATACTGTTAAAGCAATATGGAATTGAAAGAGAAAAGGCAGCTACTTCACTGCCTGGGATGGGAGTTACCAAATGTTTGCCAGCTTTGACTTCTGGAGGAAAGATGCTGCCATCCCAACTGACCTTCTAATGACATTGTACAGCTTGGGAAGCAGAAGAACTGTGAACATTATTAGGAAATAATACTGTTGTACTTGTAGAAAATAAGAGATGATTTCAATATGAAGTTTTCCTTGTAGCTTCTCCCCTTTCTGAGATTATTGCACTTATCGTTTCTACTTAGTGATTTTGTTCTTCAGTATTTTGAGCTCCTTTATGACTCTGCTTTTTCACCCAGACATCTTATTTCTAGGTGAGTATTAAGGACGACTAATAGCTGAGTATTAAGGACCACTAATTATGAGAAGCAGGCAGTACCATAAAACAATAGGAAAATTAATTGTAAGAGAACATGAAGTAATTCGGTTAAGCATAATAGCCTTAGGGTGGGTGGGCACTAAAGTGTTAGCGGACGTGCAGTGATTCATCTGCCTACTTTTAACAGCTACCATCCAAATTGAATTTAAATACTGTAAACAAAAGTCTTTCCGTGGTGTGCTTGGAACTGTAATACAGCTGCAAAGTTCCAGAGGAAAATGCTGCATTGCAGCTCTCCTTCTGTTTCGTAGCAAATCTCTGCTGGCATGTAACATGCAGAGGAGGAGCTTCAACACAAGCAGGCTGTTTTCAGCTTCATTATGCAGATCAGCCGTCTCTATCATCCACATTATAAAAACATCTTTAACTTCCTTTGGGGATGAAGGAGAGAGAGAGTAAGGGAGTAATGGGGGGAAAAAAAAAAAGAAAAGAGGTCAGACAGCTTACACACTGATTTCCCTTGGTATGACTGTTCCAGGGTCTCTCAAAGTGCAGTGTTTTTGCCTTTGTACAGATCCAACAGATTTTGACATCCATGTTGTTTAACTTCAACTATTCTTATCGCTGGGGTTTAGTATTAGACTTTGTGGTGGTGTTTTGGGTGAGGAATAGTCTGTAATGCTTTACCCAACAGGCAGCCCTTACTGTGCTGAATGATGGGATTCATGGCTGGTGCTGACTCTGGGGAAAGTGAAGACCTTCCAAATAACCTTGAAACAGAGCTGACCGACAGCCTCTCACATGCTTTTAAATATGGGGGAAGGGGGATGTAAAGAAAGGAGGAGGGGTTTGGGAGTCCCATATTTACAGCATTCATGTTTAGTAACTCAAAGAAATCTCCCCGCTTGTCCCTTGTTCCTTACAATTGTTTAAGAAAAGAAGGAAAAGCTGCAGATAGCACCAGACTGAGTGGAGGGTAGTCCTTGAATGGTTCCAGAGAACAGATTTGTGTAAATGGGATGATTTAGTGCTGTGTCATACCAGGTGAAAAATGGGATTTAAGAGAGGGTTCTATGAACCTCTCAGCAGGACCTGGCAAAATGTCAAGGAGGAGAACACCAAGAACCTGCAGGACAAGAAGTAATACGGGAACTCCCAAGGTCCCATCCTACCCAGCAGAGCCTAAGCAGATTATCCCTTCCAGCAAGAGCAGATTGAAAATGAAAACAGGACAGCTACAATAAGGCTTTTTCTTTTTCCATTGACACACTGTAGATTAATAAGGAATATTATGTTGCCTTACAGAAAGCTCAGATATCCTAAAAAGATACACACAGGTCCCACTCCCGAGATTTCAGCAAGGCAGGGAGTACAAAATGGAAACATCTTGAGGGAAAAAGGGAAATGGGAAATGGAAAGCTTTAAAAAAAACCAAACCCACAAAACAAGCAAGAACCCTAAACCAAAATATGAGAACAGTAATGTGTTACCACTATTTCCCAACTATATTTCCTACTTTGACATATGTCTTCCCCTCCCCCAAAATAATTTCTCACATTTAAATAAAATTAGGAAGCCAATGTATCCTGAAAAATGTTGTTTTCTTGCAAAGAGGAAAAAAACCCAACCCAAACAACCCAGCAGAAAACGGTTTCTAAAGGTAGGGGAAGGAGTTTGCACACAGAGCTTTTGTTCTTCTGTGTTTTGCAGCCCAGGCCTTTTGCGGGCCCATGCGAGTTCAACTCTTGTATTTGAAGCCTAATGCTGAATCCATTACAGGGCTCTGGTGAGCCTGCAATGAATTCTAGTCATTCCTAGGAGGATGCTCATGGCTCAGTTAACAAGGCTGAAGTTGCCTGGCCCCAGGCTACATCTCCTATTTTTGGGGGGGGGAATAGTACAAAGGTTGAAATCACTTTTTTTTTTCCTTTGCCTGTCTCTTAACTTTTCATCAGGGATGCATCATTTTTGCTATGCTATTAAAATATTTACAGAATTGTTGGGAAACAGAAGAACAATTCAGACAAAATATTTATAGTCTTCCCCCATAGATTCTGCATCCAAAACTGCTTCTAACAGTGCATTAATTAATTAAAGTACCTTTCCTATTGTTTTTTAAAGTATCTGTCATTGCTGGAGTGCATCTGCTGTAGAAACGGTAGCTCTGAAAAAAAAGGAGCACAATTATACAATATGGGGATTGTTTTAAAATTAAAAACAGACAAAGAAACTGCACTTCAGCACTCTTGAGAATCAGTTGGCGTGCTATAATTTGGATATCCAGATTAGACAATGCCTTTTCCCATCTAAGATATTGGGTTCATCAAGCTTATAGAAAGAGTGTTTCTCATGCTTGATCATGGACCCCACTCCTTGCTTAGATAAAAGCAAAACTAATTGTTGGAACAGGATAAGAATTGCAAAAAATATATGTATGTTGAATACTTTCATGTGGAAAATCTGGTCTGGCAAGCACACCGTGTTTGGTAATTGAATGCAGGAAGCAGCAAATATGGTTAATGGCTTACTAGTGTTCAGGAAAGCCACATGGAAAAAAAGGTGAGCATTGTTCCCACAGGAGATGGATGTCTTTTACTTGAGTGATTTGTTGGCTGCAAAGGTAAGTGCAGGTCAGCTGAAGCTATTTGTAAGTTTGTGATAAGCTTGTTGAATTCATTTGACCAAAAAACATAGAAAGAAATAGAAAAAAGTGGTTTTGGTAAAGTTTTTCACTTTTTTAGTGTTTGATTTCCCAAGAAAAACTTGACTATTTTGGCATCATCCAAAACACCTTAATTTTTTTCATTTTAAATGTAGCCAAGCAGCCAAATTATCAGCTTTTTCACATTGCTTTAATCAATCCCCATCTGGTAGCACCTGATCTTTGGCAGGAAAGAAGGCTGAGAAGATTGTAAAATCTCCAGACTTCATTGGTGCAGCAAGTAACAAGTGACACGAAACTTGATTGTTCTCACAAACAAAAGCATTGGATTCCAGAACTGTCAACCTTAAGAACAAAGTCATTCTCATTAATTTTAATGGGAATTTTAAACATACTAAGGTTTTAAAATAGAACCCTTTAAGACATGTTCTCTGTCGAGACAGGTTACTTCTCGCCAAGCAAATATCTCTTCAGTATTTTTCAGATGGACAGATAAATCCAGTTTGCGATGATTAGTTTCCTAATGTTTTGCAAAGACTCTCTGTATTGTCTACCACTGGAGGTGCAGCAGGCAGGACAGGAGGGTGGTACAACTGGGAATAACATCAGAGCTTGGAACAGAACTGATCTTCAAGCAGCGCTTTGCACCTTGAAGCATTATTTTCTGAGGAAGTGTGGGTCTTATAGTGTCACAGCTTAAAGCCATGGAAGTGACAGAAGCAAAAGTTAAAAGAGAAGAAATAGATACGATGACTAACCTGAATGCTTTTGTAAGCTGCTATAGAAAAAATGCCAAGTTCTTCTTACCTGGTAAGGGGATGTGATAGACAAATAATGCCAGTTTTATATGCTTTTTAAAAGATCTAGATGGGAAATCTTAACTCACTAAATTTGTTCTTATGAAAAAACTCTCAGCTGGCTGTTCCCATTTGCTATGGAAAGGTTAAGAAAGAAAATGAGGAACTGTATCTTTTAGTGAATTGACGACTTGCCTTAGAATGGTTTTTTACATTGAAATTCGCATTTAAACATACTAAAACTGCATTTCCTTGCTTCCTACAGTCTATTCCACATTGCAGTTTTTGTTGTCAATGATCTAATTATTGCCCGTGCTGGAGTCTTTGATCAAGCAAGCAGTTGTTAGAGGTCTTGAACCCACAGCTTGGCTCCTTCTGAGCACAGACACCACTTAAAAAGCATCTGAGTTGGAGGAGGAGTTTCAAAAGTACTCAACCTTCACCAGGAGCTGCTCTTGCAGAAATCAACAGCAGAATTCCCAGAAAAAGTTGGAGTCTGTGAGATCAACCCAAATTAAGCTCTCTTTAAAAATTTGCCATCCTGAAGTCTGCTTCCACAGTAATAAACCTTGAAAACAAGAGCACAGGAGAGATCTGAGGAATGTATAGCTAGAAGCAATACATAACACCTCCGTCCCTAGCAAAATGTTTCCAGAAACACATACAACTGAAAGGTCAAGTGGTTTAGAAGTCCACTGGTTATACAACCCTGAGAAAGCGAATGAATTTAACTTAGTAGAAACATATTCATGGAGTGAGCAAAATTAAAAGGAAAGAAATATCAGCCTATCACACTTCTGTTGCAGAGAGGCGATCACAACGGTGTTGTCCCAGCATGGCACAACTGCACAATGAGATTAACCAGTCTGCAAGCTGAGTGAGAAACCCCTAAATATATGACAGTTGCAAAATACTTAAAACATATTTTAAAAGTGTAGCACTTGAATAAAACAGACAAGTAATGTTTAAAAAGAGATTACATTTTGCATCAGATGTCTGCAAAGTATTGCGGTCTTTGAAAGTAACTTCTCAGATAAATTTAGTAGGGATAGAGCTTTCCTTCAGTATTAGGTAAATAAAAATAAATGTCTCAAATGTTGGCTAAGGGACTGAGAATAATATACTTGTATTTTCATTAGTGTAGCTAGCTCTGTGCTGGACATTGTAGAATATTAAATATTGGAAATCAATAGAGTAGCCGTATATGTATAGTACACTTTAGGAGTAATTACCAATACCTAACTCCTCCGCATGTCTACATTCACTTCAGCAAACAATGCTGGCTTTAATGTTGATAAATGTGTAGTATGAACTGGCTGGCTTAATTAAAACTGTTGGGATGGAAAAGCTTAATGCTGTGTGATGTTTTATTCAGGCTTATAACAGGTTCCATGAAAGCTTATGCCCGGTCATTGTAAAGCCTTGAAACATATGCCACCACTCAAGGCAAGGCAAGGGCTATGTCAACGTTTCAAGGATCCACACAACCCGCCGTGAGGCCAAAACCTCCCACAGCCATAGCAGGAAGCAGGGACTGCAGGGGGATGTGGACATCAGGCCAGGGTGGGGGTTCCTGTCCCTCAAGCATTTGGGGAGGTGGCAGGCCACCCCTCCGCTTGTCTCCCAGAAAGGCTGTCCGGTCCTTCCCTGGACCAACATGTGCCTGAGGTCATTTAGGAAGGTTGCTGTGTGGAGAAGTTGTGTCCCTATTACCTGTGAAGATGATGTAAGTTGAAGAATGAAAAATTCAGTATATCCTGCCCTGCTGAGAAGCTTTGGGCCAGTCCTGATTTGCCCTTGTCCTCATGTCTGTTCCCTGTTTTGACAGCATGAGAGTGCTTCGCAAGAACTAATATATTTTCCCTTCCAGGAAGATATTTTTAGGGAGCTGAGACACATCAGGATGTACTGAAATGGAGCACAGTGGAATTTCACTGGTTTCAAACTTAGACACACTCAAGCAGATTCAGAGTCACTGTTACAAGTCCTCGCCTTGACCTAAAGCACTCATGAAAACTGACAGAGCCAGGAACCACACCTTGAGCTCCCTAAATATACGGACGTATGGGCAAAGCCACACTGCTGAAGTATCTGTTGTCAAAAAATATATGGCCAGTGCTCATGCTGTGATTTTTGTCAGGTATGACGATTTCAGTTGGGGAAAAAAGATATCTAGCTGATCTTACAGTAGCATTTCCAAAATGAAATATTACAGTGTTTTCCTGAAAAGTCTGTCCAATTTTTCATGTGAAAATGTATTAGTTTTTACAAACCTGTGTAACACATAATCAGTGAGCTATTTCTCTTCTGCATTAAATGAAATATATTGAACTTAATAATGGGCAGCATTTTGGACATCTTATTCAGGGGGAAAAAATAAAGAAAAGCACAACTAATTGTTTTCTTTAGTTTCTGTTGATAAAGTAATGTTTTTCCAGATAATTTTTCAAATTATTCATTTCTTGGCATGTTTCAGATTAATGTAAGCCTTTATTATATTACACAGTTCAATCATTTTCTTTGGCATCAGGTCAGATAGAGTTCCTGTAAGTTTTGGTATGAAGCACTTTCGTAGTTGAACTGTGTAATCTTTCAATGTGCCAGAATACAAAATACAATAAAATGGGCTTCTACCAGGTTCCCTCAGGCTACTGTTTTAGAAGCTATATGTCCACTGACTCTCAATATTGCTGTAAATAAAAAATTTTAAAAAAGAAATTAAAAAAAGATAAGAAACTAGTACCTGTAGTTATGCTGAAGGAAAGTAGATCACTTAGATTAGATTAAAAATGTATTTAAAAGAATTCCCTGAAACAATAGTGGCAGAAAGAGGAAGTATGTGGTGTTTGGGAAGAGGGGAATGCAAGCAAAATGAGGTATCACAGACCTGGATGGTGTCTAAAGGCTTTTGTGCTGAAGCCCTACAGAGTATGCCTGTGCTGATCTTGTTCTGAGTAGGCTCCAAAAGAAGTAATGATCCAAACTGATGGATTTAACCCTCCTTTTGGCATTATCCTTTTGACAGGGGCTCAAGGTGTGGTACCATTTCTGCAAATGGATCCTCCACATCCAATTTCCCAAAGACAAGGTGCTGATTTCCTTTCACAGGAAGGCAGCATCAGAGACATATGACATTGATCAAAATTTCTGCCATAGTTTGCACATAATCTGCACCACTGTTTTAAAAGAATTTTGGAATTACACAGTGATTTTCATAGTAAACCACAATCACCTCTCTTTTTATCCTTGTCTCCCCTTACAATGGGACATAGGTTACAATGTCAGCTCATTGTTTCAGTCACATTCAAACTTTACTAGAGGATCAATTATTTGCTTTCGCCTTATGAAAACAAGGAGCTTTGCCTTATAGGCAGCTTTTGTCCAAAGCTGCTTGGATTTGAATAGCAGCTCATCAGCATTTGTGAAAGCTTCTTCATAGCTACCTGCTAAGAAACGTTTTCTGGACACTGTTCATTTTGTTTCAGCTCTACCCAAAGGCCCTGAAGCTTTAAAATGGTTTTCAGAAAATAAAGTGAAGGCTGTACTTAGATATGAGACATATACAGTTGTACTAAATAGTCACAGCTGATATAAAATAGCCAGTGGATCCATCCCTACAGAACCTTTTTGGCAGCTGCTTTGTCCTGGATCTCTACAGAGGCATCCAGCCCAATCCCCACATACAATTTCTTAAGAATTTAAGAAAATTTAACTCCTTTGACAGAGATTTTTAAGGAAGAATATAAAGTATCATGATGTACTCTACTGCAAAACAAGGGCTCCCACATCTCCTTCCTTCCTGAACAATCACTGCAGTCTTGAAACAAAAGATTACAGTCAAATGCGGTATTTTCTGGCTCTATTCCCCGCAGCCACAAGAGGGGGTTTGAAGAACATGATCTGCTTCCCACTTCCAGCCTAAGCCTTTCCCTTGGCACCTGATCTGTTAGTTGTATCATGAAGCCAGTCATTTCCTGAAATGACTGAAATTTTCAGTCATTTTGCAAAATGACTCCTTCACTCACTCATTTGGTAAAATGACTAAAAGTTTCATGCGTTCTATGAAATGACTGACGTGCTGGTTATTCTGCTAGACTATTTGACTGTTTGTTTCACTCAGTAACAGGCATATTGTGAAAAGGGGGATTATTGGATAAGGATCCTTTGCTTGTTCTGCAGTGACTGTTGGAGGTGGCTGTGGAGTTTGAAAGTAGCTGCAGAAAAGAACTTTACAAAAGTATGAGAAGAGCCCAAGGTGCACGATACCAAGGGAAGAATATGGTGCAACTACTGCTGAGATCAAAAAAGCAGGCCAAGATCTGAAATAAAAGTCAAGACTTGGATACTACCTGCTTGCAGAGTAAGTTTTAAAGAACAGGTTTTGTGGGTTGTTTTTGTCTCATTTGTCTCTTCTTTGGTTACAGGATTTCCAGTTAGTTCTTTTATATTCTTCCACTGCTCACAAGTGTGGATTTCTATGGTGTGGTGACAATGGGCAGGTAATCAAGAAACATTAGACTGAAGAAGCATCTCCCATATACCATGTGAGCATTGAAGACAAGTATGATATCATCAGAAAAACACATCTTGCTACACATTCATGTTATCAAGCATTTACCATCTAAATATTCAAACATCAAGTAATAGGCTGTCAAACTCTTCAAATCTTTCTCCTTTGGGTGCCAGAAGAAGATAAATTGGTCCTTGATTATTGGCATTGGTGACAAACAAGCAATGAATACTCATCACGAGAGCAAGCTGACCTTACTGGCATGTCAGCCTGGTCTCAATGTAATTTCAAGGGGATAATGGTGTACCAAGACCACCTCACCAGATTTGGGGTTCCCTGAGCCCTTACCTCAGAGGGAGCACCAGAAGTGGCCTTTCAGCTTTTTGCTGTTTGTCTCCTACTTTGTACCTCTGTTATGTTACAGAGTGACAAAGGAACTGAATTTGCTGCTGAAGCCATCCAAAGACTGAAGCTTCTGTGGCCCCCGCTTAGCTTGGTGCATGGGAAAGCAAGATACCCACAAAGCTATGACTAGATGATTTCAGAAATAAATGTAGAAGTCTGCATGGCTTTAGAAGTAAATAAATTGTAAAAATTATCAGATATGTTGTCTTATAAAGTTAATTCAAGAAACAAGGTATCAGGCATTTTACATGGTGCCTCGTTACTAGTTTCACTAACTTGATTAAAGGTGTGAAACTTTCTCTTATTTCACAGAATGCTTGAATGAAACAGCCATTTTGTGAAATGGTTGAACATTTTAATTATTTCCTGAAATGACTGTTTTCAAAGTATGCATGTAATATATACAACTCTGGAGTCACCCATTACACTTTTGGTAACATACACTTCCCAGAAAGGCACATGGAGCAGAAATATTGTCTGTAGCTTCATTTTATGTCATGCTGAGAGAGAAGACAAAAGGAAGAGGCATGTGTTTTAAAGCCATTAAGACATTTTGTGCTGTACCAAGCGAAAATTGTTCTCTAATGATACAATATAACATATCCTAAATTGGATTATAATATACAACGTCCTTTGCAGTAGATAGTTAAGTGTAAGTTGCCTTTCTGGAAGGCACTGCGTGATTTCACTGCAGTGACACAGTTTAGAATAAAACAAATCATCCAAGTTGGGGAGAGTTTTTTCATGCAGTCCTGTGTCTTCTGAAATAATAGCTTTGATGCATGTTTTTGCTGTGTGCTCCATCATAGGAGTATAAATAACGGTTCCTTCTCCTCTATCTTTTCTCCCCACACTTCCACCTTGTTGTTTTCTTGAGGTGTCTCATGGGTCAGATGTGCGTCTCATAGCTGCAGCCTATTCAACCTTTTCATTAACATCTCTGTTCCGTGCCATTTACCCTTCTTCTGCACATTTTGTTTAGTTCTTTTGCTTTTGTATTAAATAACAACTCTAAAATTAAGAATACTGGCAGCTTGTAGCCCCGTTTTTCTGTTTTTCTTACTCCTTTTTAGAAATCTTAATTGCTGCCTTTTTAACTTCCAGGTTAGAGCAGCAGGGCACAGGAGTGCAGTTCATCAAAGCCACTGTGTTGATGCTGATGCATAAGTTGCCTGGCATGGGATACCACAGAGTAACAAAGGTTCATTATTTCATTAGTATTTGACACATGACCTTGAAAAATGTAAATGTTATATCTATGGCAATTTGAGAGTTCACTCAGTCATTTAATATGCACATTCCCCTTTCTCCTCCTCTTTCTTTTTACTGTAAATTTTCTATCCCTACAGAAAAATTAAAAAACCAAACCAGATACAAGTTATCTGAACTTAATTACAACTGAAAGATGATACCCCAAAATCTTATGTTATAAAAATCATAGAAAACAAGAGAACAGGTCTGAGGGAAAAGCACTCACAATCTGTTAGGGGAAAAAAAATCCACAGTGAACTAGAATTTTCAAAAAATGCCTAAGGATGTTGAACAACTTAATTCTAGGCTGTCCACCTGGAGACCTTCTCAAAGGGCCTGATCCAGAGTTATTGTGGCTTTCCTTTACTGTGTACACAGATCCCTTGCAGATGTCTGTCTGGGAAGCACTGAAATTGTGGTACCCAAAATAATTAGTCACTTTTCAAATTTTTGGCCTTAGGCAAATGCTTCAAAACCAACTCTCCTGTCTCCATCAATATTTGCTGAGTGGATCTGCGTTCAAAAGGGTGCTAGTGGGAAGTAAACATTGTATGTGGCTTTGCATGGGTATTTGAATTAAAATGTTTGGTGGCCTTTAGAAGCTCTTTAAGAGTCGTTCTATGAGAAAGCAGTTATAGTGATAACAGCTAGCAGGCAATAGGAGCAATAAACAGATTGTGAGCCGCCCATTGGCTGCAGGATGCTTCTATGAACCATTTGCAGATTAATGTTTATTGACAAGTAAATCTGCAAAGCTTTGAGTGTTTCAGGGAGTTATTTTCAAACAAAAGAAGCAGCTAAATATGTCCAACTATTTGGAAGAAATTTAACACTGTTAGTTGCTTAGTTGAGCATAAATTTCAAGTATGAGGATGTATGACTGCCTTACACTGTTTTCATTCTGAATTTGCTGTCTTGCTGAGGATCCGTCAGGAAAGCATAATGTTTTCACTAAGTGCACTTGAAAGATAGGTAAGTCAGTTTATTCAAAAAACTGTGGGAAGGAGAGTTGTAGCTGAAAAATCAATTTGTATATTCAACATGATGAGTCATAAAATACCTTTAAATGTCATAAAAAATACAAAATATTTTCAAAAAAAGCATACAGCATGCAAACCCAAGGTTGTTTCCTTTTCCATCCAGGAGACTGAGCAATAAGAGGTGGAAAAAAATAAAGAATAATTGACAGCTTGTTTTGACTGAGGCTTATCCATGTTGTAAAGTGTGCACTGAGAGAAAAAGCAGCAACACTTTGCTCTCCACCATTAGTAGTTTGTGAACTCTGTCATGAAGGAGCTGTAGCCCTGGCTGTGTACCTTACAGATTTCCTGTCACCACACTCCCCTGTCACCTACGAATCTTCTTTTGCAGGCTGAAGCCGACCTGATGTCTCACCACTTAATGCACACATTCCTGAACTTTTCCCTTTTTTACAGATATTTAGCACCTTAACACCCTAACTGTTGCTTGTGCATTATATCCATCCTTGGAAAATTGTTCGATTCATTTCAACAGACAGCCATAAAGGACTTGATCAAGAGAACATGCCAGATTAGGGATAAATTTGAAAGCATGGTAGCCAAGAGTAAAGTAATTATTGTTGACTGAGTCCAAGCAATTTAGACATCTTACGTATGACCTTGTCGTACGGAACTAAATGGAACAGGGCTAAGGGTGTGAGTGTGTGTGATTGATTGATTTAATCCTGCCGAACTCTTAATTTTTGAATGGAGTGTGAGAGGTTAGCAAGCAATCCTCTAATTTCATTAGCCAGGCACTTTGAACACTGGATAAAGCCAGTTTATTTACTGCTTACATCTAAAACATTTTTATATTCAGATACCTGGATATTTTCCTCTGTGATAGCAATGCATTTTTTGTTACGACTTGCTATCATTACTTCTCTGCCTAAGCTTGGGCTGCAGTGCAATTTACATGTACAACCCATCCACTGATTTCATCTGAAGCTTGACCTTGTGACATTTTCACTGGGTGGTGAGGGAATTCACAAACTAAGGTTGTTCATACTTGAAGGGTTAGTTAACACCATTTGTTATTTGGGTTTTGTAGCTTTGTTGAGGGTTTTGTTGTCCAAAAGCCCTGGACATTTGTAATAAAGTGGAATTAAATGTATATCACTTGCTCTTAATATTTGTAACACAGGCATGGACACAGGTCATGTGTTGCATTTTGTTGTTATTGCTGTAGGAACATGTACATGAACATGGGAAATATTCTGAAGATATTATTAATATCCAGTCAGAAAATGGTGTTTTGTTCTCTGAGAAATTCTGTTTCATCAAGAAATAAGATTCCGGTCAGCAGGCTTTCATTTGTGTAATAAGAGCTAACATCTCATGGAGAAAATAGGAATTGTTTCCCACACAAAAATAGCCAGAACTTAACAATTTGACTGACACCATAGAATTTTTATTTAGTGTTTCTCAGGTTGGTGAGGCTTCTGTACAAACTGTGATCTCCCTATAAAATAATATACTTGCCTTTTCATGTCTTTTTTTCTCTCTCTCTTTTATTTTTTGGTAGGGATTCCTTAATTTTCTGGTTTAGATTACCTTTATTTCACCCTCTATCTATCTCCTACAAGCATTATTACAGCAACTGTCTCTATGTCAGTGACTTACAGATCTAGGCCTGTTCTCCATGCCTCAGTTCATAGAATCAGAGAATGGTTTATGTTGGAAGGGACCTTAAAGATCATCCAGTTCCAACCCCGCTGCCATGGGCAGGGACACCCTCCACTAGACCAGGCTGCTCAAAGCCTCATCCAGCCTGGCCTTGAACACTGCCAGGGATGGGGCATCCACAGCTTCTCTGGGCAACTTGTTCCAGTGCCTCACCATGCTTTCCATGAAGAATTCCTTCCTTATATCTAACCTAAATCTACCCTCTTTCAGTTTAAAGACATTATCCCTGTCTTGTTAGTGTCTTCCCAAACTTATTGCTCCTGCTTACCCTCACACAACTACCTTCCTTCTGACTCTTGTCATTGTGGAAAAATCTCAAAATCCTTCCCATTTGATAGTCCTGGTTTTGAGCTTGCCTGTCTACAGATTCATCTAGTCTAACCTTATAGCTACATTGTAAAAATGTTTTCTGCAGAACATCTTCAGGCTACATCCTTTCCTGCCCATCGCAAATGGACACAGATCATGCTCTCATCCAGACCCTTACAAAGTAACTACCGCAAAATCTTTTCGCTTCAGTACTGGCAGCTCCCAGCTTGGCCCTCCCATGTCCTTTTAGAGTCCTGCTGCAAAAGTAATTTTCTTGTCACACCAATTTGCCCTTTCCACCCCTCTCTCTCCACCCTTCATGGATGATATAATTTTTGCATGAAGTATTACCTTTCATTTCACTTTCACACTCTCTTATGCACTACCAACATGGTTTAGGAAGAGTGACGTCTTAAACACCCATGTCTGTGACACCTATGGCTTTGGTTTTGAGGTCCTTTTTAGCCTTTTTGTACGATTTTATAATATGTAAAATTATGATATGTAAAATTTACCTCTGATCTGTCCATGGTGCATCCATCATCTAGACAGCTCATGTTCATGCATTAATGTAGTTTTTGCTATGTTGTCCCTTACCTTGGAGGGGACTCCTATTTCTGGTAACCTTCCTCTTTCACTTAACTTGCTCTGAGCTTTGAGGCATAAATACCCTTACGCAAGTATGTGAATTTCTGCTCACCTGGCTCTGCTATTGGTGCCTCTATGTCTGGAGTTCCCCCGTTGAAGATAATTTTCTATTTTCACACAAGAAGGTAGCACAAACCCTAGGTAATGTGTAAGGATATCTCAAGGCCCTTTTTCAGCAGGGGGAGCACCCATACATACCTTTGATAAGTGGTATGTTTTCTGAAAATTCAGCTAAAATAAAAAAAAAAAAAAAAAGCGTTGGATCAAAATGGAGACCCCACTGTTTCTGGAACAAAATGCTTTGCTGTGGTTAAACATGTAAAGTACAGGGCAAGCTGATTTCCATGGAGCACGTGGGGACAGCAAATTACATGTTCATTCTCACCCAACAACAACCCAGAGCAAATATGTGCTATAAAAGAATAGCCCAGGGCAGCCTTCCTGCCCAAGGACTCTTCAATTGCAGAGGGAACACTTCAGTTCTCTTTCTTGGAAGATTTTGTGCTCCTCTATCAGAGAGCAGAGTGGAGCAGGTATTAAGTGAAGATGAGGTTATTGATTGTGTCTGTCTGGAGTGGGGGAATGCAGCCCTGAAAATCCCCCGTACAGCCCATGGGAACCAGCACGTAGGTGCTGGAGGTCTCTGTAGGGAGCACAGACCTCTTACACTGCCTCCATGGCATGAGCAATGAATGTACATTTTACATGCTGTTTTTTAAGGCCTTCGATTATAATTTATTATATTTACATGTGAGACAAAGTAAAGACAATACAGGAGAAGGAGGCAGGGAGGGCTGTTGTCTGCTAAGAGTGTTTTCATAAAAGCTACCCCCATTCTTGCTTATAGACTGAAATAATCCTTGTAGCCACTGCGTTATGGATGAGTTTAAGCACAGGTTATAGGGCATGTGTAATACCCTAAGGTCTGAATCTGCCTGTGTGCTACTCAGTGCTGAGATTTGTAATCTTGCACCGTAAGTGCAGCTGATATTAAAACAGGCATGATATTGTTAAAACCAGCAACAGTACTGGGTTAGGCTGCAGTTACTCAAAGACCTATAGCAGCACAGCAAAAAGCTGGAAACCTCTGGCAGTAATGGGAGCAGCAGTGACTAGTTGGAGACAGAAATTAGACATGTCCTACAGCAGATCTGTCACAATAGAGAAAGTTTCTCGTCTGTCTGGTTTCTAGCTTCACAGTCTCTCCTCCCTTCAGCTGTTTGTTACTCCCCTCTGGTCCCTTGTTGGGTGCCAGAAGAGGACTGTGTGCCGCCAGCTGCCTGCTCGCTTTGAACTCTAGTGTCAGTTCCCTCCTGCAGAAGTTCTGTACAAAACTACGCGCCTCCTGAGAACTTACTCGCTATAAATTACATTACATCCTCAGAGTAATCTAAGTTACTTTCGAGATGCCCAGTGTAGTTCTGGATTTTAAAGCCATGGCAGCAGGTTGAGAGATGAATAATGTCCTTTCTCCTTGGAGTACACATTCAGCTCTGTGCCTTTTGACGTGTATCCTAAACTGACCAGGTCCAGCCTGACTTGCATATTATTTATATGCAAGTTGTGTGTTTAGGAAAAGCTGCAGAGCTCTCCACAGTGGGATACTCCAGCACTGTCTGCACCTCACTGTGCACCTTAATTTTCATTTATACAATCTGAAGTGAAAACACTGGGTGCATCACTGCATAAAACACCAGTTGACACCTATCTGGAGCTTAGGCCTCCCACAGATCAGCATAAATACCTTGAACATGATCTGACTGCACTCTAACAGGGGCTGGAACAGGCTGGAAACTACACAGGTCATCAAAGTTAGTGCTCATAAATCTTCTGAGGGACCTGCTCTGAGCTCAGACTGTGGGTGCATCCTTACATTGTGAAACAAGAATTGAGCTCACTTAACAGTTTTGAATTCCACCATGATCCTTCTTTGTGGAAAAGACACAATGTATCTGTTTCCTTACATGAGTTAAATTTGTAATTTGTAATCCTACCCTTTCTTCTGCTTTTCTTGAATTGTAGAGGCATATAATGCAGTGATTTCAAAAGACAGATCTAATAAATGTAGTCTTTTTGAATAATATCTATTTATTGCTTTATTTAGGCAGTTCAGACTAACTTAAATTAGTGTTTACTTATTTTCTCCTCTCTTGAAAGGTAGGAGGATGACAAGAGCTTGTGTTCAGACTATTCATACTAGAACACTTTTGTATCTGTCATGTTTTTCTTCTCTCTCTCATGGCAAAATGGGTAACATGAAGAAATGCCAGTGATCCATTATTTGTTTTTAATAGTAAATCCAGTCCAGTGCTTGTAGATGGAAATTTTACAAGAATAACTGTCAAGTCAAGCAGTAATTTGTCACTGAGCTGAAATGATACAGAGCTCTCTTGGACATTTTGGTCAGTTTTTTGATCTGAGGAGCTCTTGGGCATGCATTCATGATTATTCAACACATCATGTAATTTTTACATACATTTTCAATTTTAAAAATTATTTTGATATTAGTGTTTATGTTCTTGTGTTCCACTACCACCATGTTTACAGAAATTATTTATGGTTGTAACATTTAAAGTGTATTCTCCTGACTCCTGCTGACCTTGCAAAAAACAGCAGGAGTTTTGTGGCAAATCTTCAGAATCCTGCCTGCAGAAACCGTGCAACTGGAGTTATCCTCTGCCTATATTCCGTGTTTCTTTCCAGGCTATGAAAAAGTAACATTTGAAAACCAGTGCAGCTATCTGTAATTAATAAACTTGTTAATATGTTTAGTTCATCTTGAAGTATCCTACACTGTGACATAAAAAAAAAAAGAAATTCTCAGACTAATGCACTGGCATGCGATGTGTCTGTTTACCCTGGCTGTTCCATGTGCTTTTCTGGATGAATCTGGCTGTGATGGTTCCCCATTAAGGCAAAACATCAGGCAGAGTCCCCCCACCCTCCTCCCTTCCGAATATGATAACAGTTTCTTTTTTTTCCTCTTTTGTTTGTCTGTTTAGGTTATAATCATAGGAAACCATGTGATGGGCTATGACACCACAGCTGTTTGCAATTCCACTTTTCACATTTGTGCAAGTCCCCTGAGACTCTGGTGAGGGAGTGTTTTGCAGTAAAACAGAATTTCCCCATGTGCATTTATTTTGCAAACCATTTTTTAAAATATCCTTTCACAAACTCTTTATTCTTGGAGGGTTGGGGAGAAAAGTGGGAAAATTACCCTGTTTTTTAAAAAATATAACTTATAGGGAGGTTTAACTAATATTCCTTTAAACCCACTAAGTCTTCACATGCTTGGAATAAAGCCAAAATTCTCTATTTCTGTTTGAATATGTGTGACATGCTCTTTTATTAGCACCTACGATGTCTGAGGCACTGGTCTTCAGCTGCTTCACCTCACTGCTAAAAGATACTTACATATCACAAATTTGAATCAAATATATGTCAGATTGGTTTCTTTTAGGAAAAGAGTAGCTGAAGAGAAGAAAAACAACTGATGGGTGCGATAATGTGTTACAAGAAGTGAAATCAAAATTTCAGGTAACGTTGGAAGAAAAATGTTGCTGCTGGGTTTTGGTTAGGTTCATTTTGTTGGCTTTTTTTTTTTTTAAAGATGAGCTGTGATAGAAATATATGTCCTTCCATCCTGCCCTCACTTGAATTTTTCCTGTCTAGGTTAAAAAATAATTCCTAGAGCTTTAGAATCACAAAATGCCTTTTCTTCCCAAATCTCTCAGAAGTGCAATAAGCACAGCCCTTCAGTTCACAGTGTCTATTTTCTGAGCCTAATGATTTCTGTAGCACAGGTACAGAGATGTAGCTGAGCCTATAAAAATAGTCTAACTCACTGAAAAAAAAAATTAGTAGCCTGTAGTTTTCATTATTTTTTTTTTTTAAATGGTAGTATTTCTAATCTAATCTGCTCTGACCCATACATGCATTTTGACTGAAGAATGGAGATATGCAACCATTTTTAATATTCTGTGGGAAATAAGGACCTTGGCCAGTTACCATGCATGAAAGCATCAGCTAAGTACCTGCCACAAGTCTATAGCTCTTCTCTAGCACTGTAGGCTCTACTGCTGAGGAGCAATAACAGAGAACTTAGGAGTTATGTACCCTTGGATGAAGAAAATAATTCAATTTACTTGTTAGGAATGAAATTAGCATGACAGTTCAGGAGCTGATTGAGTTGCCAAGCCACTCTTTGTGATATCTGAAATGGTCATGGCAGTCAGGTGAAATCCCTGGTGACTGGAAAAAAGGAAATATTGCACCCATTTTTAAAAAGGTTAGAAAGGAAGACACTGTAAACTACCAACCTGTCAGCCTCACCTGGGAAAATCATGGAATACATCCTTAGAAGCTATGCTAAGGCACATGGAGGACAGGGAGGTGATTTGTAACAGACAGCATGGCTTCACTGAGGCCAAAGTGCTGCCTGACCAACCTAGTGGCCTAGTGGAGTGACTACTCAGTGCACAAGGGAAAAGCTATTGATGTGACCTATCTGGACTTCTGTAAGGCTTTTGATGCGGTCCTTCACAACATCCTTCTCTCTAAGTTGGAGAGATGTGGATTTGATGGGTGGACTGCTCAGTGGATGGGGAATTGGTTGGTTGGTCTCATCCAGAGGGTAGTGGTCAATGGCTCAATGTCCAGAGGAAGATCAGTGGCAAGTGGTGTCCCTCAGGGGTCTATACTGGGACCAGTACTGTTTAGTGTCTTCACCAATGCCATAGACAGTTGAGGTTGTTGAGCCTGGAGAAGAGAAAGCTCCGGGGAGATCTCATTGCAGCCTTTCAGTACTTAAAGGGTGCCTATAAGAAAGGTGGGGACAGATATTTTAGCAAGGGTGTTGCGACAGGACAAGGTCTAATGGTTTTAAACTAAAAGAAGTAGATTTAGACTAGATATAAGGGAAACATTTTTTATGATCAGGTTGACAAAATGCTGGAACTGGTTGTCCAGAGGTGGTAGATGCCCTGTCCTTGGAAAAATTGAATGTCAGGTTGGACAAGACTACGAGCAACCTGATCTAGTTTGAAATGTTCCTACTCATTGCAGAGGGGTTGGACTAGATGATCTTTAAATGTACCTTCCAACCCAAAATATTCTATGATTCTATGAGCTGAAAGCTGTTTTCCATGTGGAACATGAATGAATATCTTGTAGTACTTTTGAAGGAAGAGAATTGGTTAAATTCATTAGACTATCTGATAACTAGACTGGGGAAACAGTACTTGATAGAGTTTTCTCTCCAACTTCTAACACCTTATACTTCCCAAAACATTGACTTTTTTCCATTTAGATAAAAAAAAATGGTACAAGAATTCAAATTTAAAAATAGGATGGCTTTTTTTAGACATGCAGGTATTATAATTAATTTTCTGACTGGGCCTTTGTTGTGACCTAGGTGAGAATTTGTGTTTATTTTCCACTCTGGGAAGAAAATTGGTTTGAATAGAAAACCAAATGTCAGTTGTGTCCATGTACAATAATAAATGCAAGGCAAGATTCGTGGGAGAAGATCTTTTATTAGAGTGTGTCATATAGTTGGGAAAAACAGACAAGATTTCAGGCCCATAAGCACTTTTTTGGGTCTAAAATAGAAGTTGTTATCTTCGAAGATATGTACAGGTGAAGAACAGTTAGTCTGAGTTTAATTAGATTGTTAATCGGTTGGACCATCTTAGGAGAAATCGGTAGCGGGAACTGCAGTTCTTAATTTGAAATTGCTGATCATTATTTCTCATTAAATTACCAAATCTCAAATAGGAGAAATGTAAAGCGTGATGAATTTCTGTATTGTTTTTTGGAAAGATATGTGTGGCTTTTTTCACCTGTTTTAATCTCTCCTTTGATGAAGATTAGGGGTCCTTGCCATCTAATGTTAATTCCTTCTGGAGACCAGCCACAAATATTGAACACAAAAGCATATGTTAGTGTAAAAGAGCCACTAAGCTATCAACGTATGAATAGAATTACACCAGTGATACCAAGAATAGCAATGACTGGGCATTACCTCTCAAGGGCTAGGAGGCAGAAGAAGGGAAAATAGTGCTGAAGGCTCTGAGGCTGTCAGAAATTTGGGATTCTTCCTAGTAGAAAGTGGAAACCTTGAGGCTTGTGTGGTTTGTGAAACACTGAAGAGAGGGAGCGAGTAAGTCTGACCTGACATGTGAATACATGCTGCACTTCTCTTTCCATCATTGCTGCTCCTGTGAGACTAACTGCTGCCCAGGTGAGGCAATAGCGTTGATGTGCCTGGTGAAGTCTCTGCTGGATTTTGCTTGGATGCTAGATGCCCTGTAATAAGTGCCCTCTGCATTTTTTGCCCATGGCATCTGGGTTCTCAGCAATGTTTAGGCAAGGGAACATGGCCTTGTTCTCCTTTTGCTATTTCGGCATGTGTGATCTTTACCAAAGAAATTGTGCTGGTATTCCAATGGCTTAGTTCTACTATGACTAAAATAACAACTCATTATTATGGTTATTAAATAGCCAGAATCTTGTAAATTCAAAATTTACAGATTTCTTAAAATGTTAAGTGACTTCTGAGTTAAAGGAAATGTACTGTTTCTTTAGCACCGCTGTTCATATATTCTGTACTTGAAATCCTCTTTTCCCTCTTTCAAGACAGACACTTAATTCAATATTTCTACAGCATGAAGATATCATTTTAGGGGGAAACAAGAAGGTAGTTTATTTTGTGGCTTCTTATTATCAAAGGTTTATAAATAACTGGAACTATCTAAAATTCTGTATCCTCAGGTTTCAGAAAAAAGCCCCAACAAAACCAAATTCCATCATGTTTTCCATCCAGATCTGAGACCTTGATAGCCTATATGGGTAGCTGTCCTTTAAATCTGAGGAAGGGAAATGGGCATATCTTATAAGGAGCAATTTTGCATTAGACATTTTGTTATCATTTGGTGACTATTCTTGTCTCTAGAATGTCTTCCCTTTGTTTTACGATAATGTATCCTCACAATCCACAAAGCAAATAGACATCTGAAGATGTCTTTAGAACAACTCCATTTATCTGAATAGAATGATTGGCAAGAAATATGTTTGTGTATGGGGCAGCAAGAAGACTTGCTCCTACCTCTCTCTGGCAACATAACCTAAATTCAACTGTTAACTGGAGATAACCATAAAGCACTAATAAACTGTTACACTGAGTTTGTTAATGTGTGTATAAATTTAAGAAGAGAAAAGGCACCCACTCTTAGAGTCAGATCTTATTTGCCAAATTTCTGATCAGATCAATACCTATTGTAATTCTGCATGGCACACCACAATAATTAGTAAAAATAAAATGTAAACAATTGTGCTGAATAGTGGACAAACATCTGTAAATATTATTTTAAAAATGGCAAAATAAAACCAATATTGTAATTGGGATTAGCACTTTGAACAATGGAGTCACAGAAGAAAATTGGTAGCCTGTGATAAAACTGGGGAGGTTTATTGTAATTTCATCCGACCAATGATTTTATAAGCAGGCTCTGTGCATCACGGCAAGAAAAAAATACTCTGTAAGGAACTTGTTTTGATTTGAGACATTTTCAGAGGGCTATTTTAATTTAATTAATGAAAAATCATAGGTTAATTGCCTTCTGCTTTAATGTGAGGGTATTATGCATGCAGGCATATTTTATTTATATCTTGACTGTTTGATGTACACAATCAATTCAAAAAGGGATAATGAAGAAGTGTTACGCCCTGTGTGGAATAGTAATTAGGGACTCTAGTGCAGGTTTTTTGTTATTAATTGTACAGTTCTGTAAACATGTTTGACATAATGCTGAGAAAAGCATTTGTCAAATTTTGCTATTCTCTTTTCTTCTTACTTCTTCCCATCCCTCCTACCCCCACCCTTTCTCCCATTTAGTCAAAATACATGGTATGACATGAACCCTCACTGTCTCAGCAGCAGTCTCACTTCTTATGACAGATGTACAATGGACGTTGAGGAAAAGGTGCCCCTTGAAGAGCCGATGTTACAGGAAGTACACATGTCAACAGTAGAAGTGTTAAGGTGTGTGGGCTCAGGAAGAGTCTATGAAAGATGCTGAGCTATAAGAAGGTGGTGTAGTCTATATTGGGCAGAGTGACCACTGTGGCAACAGGAGTACTAGTTCTTCTGTGCTGAGTCCATGCTGAGTATTAAGCCAGAAGGGTGAGAGAGAGATCATGCAAATGGAAATTCTTTATTTCTATTTTATCAGTTTCCAGTGAAGTCAGCAATAGCAAAAGATGATACCACATTGTAGACAGGAGAATGATTTTTCCTTGATCTATTTACTGACTCTTTTCAGAAATACAAGATACCTACATTTCATTCGAGAAGTTGTAACACTGTGTCTCTTTTTCTGTTCTTTCCTTCTCCTTCTCTTCTCATCTTGACTGTATGTCATTTTGAATGTTCAGCAATACCTAATCTTCTAGATAATTCAAAATTATAATGTCATAGAAAAAGTATTCTATGTGTACAAGGTACTTCTTATAACAGAGCAGCACCTCACAGAGTGGATAATACTCTTCAAGAACCTCCTTTTGAAGTGCAACCTTAATTATTTCACTCTGCGTGAAATTTCATGGCATAGGTAGACATTTTTGTTGCGTTCACCTGAGACATAGGTTGTAGTCATATACACTAAGGACCTCCCATGTTCTGCAGGAATCAAATACTACCTTTTTTGAGGTTACTTGCCTCCAAATTAGAGAGTATTCAGGGCTAAAAGTGTTTTATCTGCTCCCCAAAGTACTCCTAGAGTCATTTTTCACTATAGAAAGGTTTCAAGGTAACATTAATTTTCCTTCTTGGGCAAAATTCCTGAGTTCCTGTCGTGATAAAACTCAGACTAACAGTCATTATTTGTGCAGTCTGTAAAAACTGTTCAATGTTGTCTGTGCACATGGTGGGAACAACTTCAAGTGGCAGGAATAACTCCTTAGGAAAACACTGGCATTAGTCATGATGGTGCAAGGAAACCTGACTGAGCATGTATGTGCAGCCAAATAGAAATCATCTACGTCTAGAGTATTACAAGCCTGAGATTGTTTTCAAGTTAAATAATAGCCAATATTTGGTCTACAAAAAACTACCCCATCTACTCATGGCAAACCATCTGTAGGGTACTACTAAAGGCGTGTTTGTCTTGCTGAAGATAACATTAGTGTTGACAAGATAAAAACGGTCACCTAATCTTCAGAGGTATAAGCCCTCATAAAGGGTGTTTTTTTCTTACAAGTTTTTAAAAGATGAAATGCAGAGACAAAACAATAAGGACAAAGAAAACACCCTCCAAGTCTCCAGTCCTCTTGTTGGAAAGAGGGGAGCTGCTGAATTCATTGCTCCCAGTGTAGAGTGGTAGGTAGGAGGACAAAAAAGTACTTGAGCTCATGTGTGCAAATGCATGTGTATCCTCTCCCTTGTCTTGGTAGTTGGCAATTGTGAGGCCAGGAAATAGTGACTCGCTTCAGCAACTCTTCAGTGGTCTTCTGAAATCATGAGTGGAAGTATTACTTCGTATATGAAAACTGTACTATAGCTAAATACACAGAGATCCGAGGAATCCTAGCAAAAATAATCTTCACTTGGAGCCTTCTTTGTTCCCTGACGTCCTCACCATTTGAAGGCTGAATTAATTGGCCGTGCCTTTTGGGAAAGGTTACTATGAAACAGAGGTCTTTGGTGGCTTTGTGGTAACTGTTGTGTCATAACATGATGGCAAACAGATGCCCGTGATTCTGATTCTATAGTTGTATTTATACACATTCATGTACACATGGTGTCTCTTCTCTTATCTGGTAGGAGTAGGAACATAAATAATCTTAGGTTGTATCAGTTCCACTGCTCAATAGACCCTTTCCAGTGGGAGGAAGCAGGCAAAGTACTTTATATAGAGAGGACATAGATGCTGAAATCACAGGCGACTTACAAACTGATGTTCTTTTTCCCAACAGAAAAAATAGGCATTGTTTGATTCCTTCATTTTGTTTCAACGCAGTATAATCAATTCCACATACATGATGAGCTTCTTTTTACTACTCGGATCCCAGAGGAAGATCCTCTAGTTTCATTTGGCTTTTCTAGGAATAATCTTAGTCCTCACAATAAGATAATAAAGTCTTGTTAATTCATACTAGGCTATTGTATTTGAAAGATTTCAGATGTCATAAATAAAGGCTTATCTTGGATTTCTAGCTTACCTTTATAAGGAAATATCTAAAGCTTTTTACAAACAGAGCTGAAGCTTGAAAATCACTTGAAATAGTGTTATTCAAGGGAAAGGCCACACTTCTGTCCCATGGATAAACAAAATAAGACCTGTTAAATAAATGTTAATGGTGAGAAAACCTTATAATCTATCCATGTTAAATTACCAGCAATGATTATGTGGGAGGCAAGTTTAAATGGAACGTGGTCATCTGCTCTTTTCTGACTATAGTTCAATGCTATCTCCCAGAGAAGGCAACAAACCATGACTATGTGACTAAACCAACACATTAGAAAGAGTTCATGAGGACTAGAGCTCATACCTTCCTTCAGATGAAAACAGCCAAAAATTCATCTCAATACATAGATAATAAAGTCACTGAACAGAATTTCTCTGTATTTGTAGCTCTGTAGTTAGAACCATGGGTTTCCTTAAAACTGCTATCAGGTAAATTAAATTAGGTATATCCAATGAAAAATTTTTACAATAATCTACGTTTGAGTTTCTTGAATTGCTGACTGTGTACAGTTTCCATGATCCTTGCAACTGATACGTACTGACCTGTATTCCAGTGGTATGAATATGAATTTCTAAGCCAACTCCTCCTGGGCCTAATAATTTCCTTTAATAGCTTAGGCAAGCCCCTAAAATTTTAATTATCCATTTTGCCATCAGTAAAATTTTCAGAGTTCAAGTGAGGCCCATTAGTGGACATGAAGATAGATCACTGTTCAGTATGAAAAGGCTACCCCAAAGGACCTGAGTTATTACCTACTCGGATATAAAATCATCTAATCTAAAATTGTACCAAATGATTTTTCTATCAAATACAATAACTTTTGGCTGAAATATGACATCTATTTTTGGAGGATTTGCTATCTTGCTTTAAATAAGTGACAGAGAAACCAAAACAAACTTATGTAATTTCTCCCTATGGTTGTTTTCTCTTACATTTAAAATGATCTTGGATCCAACACTGCATTTATTCAGCATAAGTGACTAAGCTCAGGCTCTTGCTGTATTTTCATGTTTACCAACATCTGAAATTTACATCCCTTCTGAGTAATTACTTGATCTTATTTCATCCTGAATAGTATGTACTAACCTGAGTATCTTTACCTTCTCACAGTAATCAGGTTTATAGTTAGTGAAATAATTCTTGGAGTGCTCTCTTTTAATTTTCTCATATATTATAAACTTAGAGGCCATTACTGGTTAGAGAATTTGCTAATTATCTCACCGTTGTGTAAACAATTCCCTCTTTCTATCTGATGTTCCCTTGGTCACTCAGTCAAGGGCCATATTTACTTCCTGCCACAAGTCACCGTGTTGATCATCCTGACCCCAAAGTCCTTTTCTTAGCTGCTTTTCTCTCTCATAAATACCACCTATAATCCCTATTCTTAGATTCAGTTTTATTAAAATGCATGTTGCCAAAATAAGCCAGTTTTCTCTTTGGAGCTGATCTGTCCTTTTTAAGAAGTCTATACATGTTTATGTCATTGGCAAAATCTACCTGAAAGGGTTTCCTTTTGACTGTTGAAAATAGCACTGGACTAATAAAAGAATATTGTCTGGAAATATCCCCAGAATATGATGCTTCCCTATTTTAAGATTTACAAGATTTACCACTTTTTAATGCATTTAATATGTTCTCTATGGAGCTGCTCAGAATTTCAGAAAATAAAGTATTTAACAGAGACTCAGAAAGAGAATCTACTAATTTCATAAGAATGAAGCAAGACTAAGTCAGGAACTTTTTAGAAGTTAGTGTATCTATCCACAGAACTATATTGGACAGTGAAGTCTGTAATCTCATTAAAAAATGATACAAACTTAGTCTGACACCACCTTTTTTCCATTGTAGATATGCGTACATCAACTAACTACTTTTCACACAGTTTATCAAACACTTTTGCTGTTTATGCAGTATTACTGAAAATATTACCATGCTGATGTAGTATTATGCTCTATTTAATACTTCAATACAAATTTATACAATTGCAAGTGTAATAGACTCCAACCCCAATAACACAAAGGACATTTTGGTAATTAGTGGAAAATGAGGGCAAAATTGTTAAGGAGGGCAGGCAGACACCGATATGCATGGGAACAGATTATATTGGAAGTAATTCTGTCTGATGAACAGAGTAAGAAAGGGGAGAATAGAGATAGAGTTGAAAAAAAAAAAAATAGAATTGCTCCCATGTGGGTTTGTTGCTGTAGAAGAAAAGCGGTACCAGGAACAAGTCCAGGGAAACTTTAAAACGTTGCTTTCTGGGGACAGTCTAGCAAGACGAGAGCTGAAAAAGTGTGTGAGCTTGCTGGGCTCTGTTTAGAGGGCCGTGGATTGATGGGGTTGTGAACCCCTCTGAGGGGTAGGTGTTGTGAGCTGTCCCAGCTCTGGTAATTAGATAGATTCGGCAGTCTTTATGAGTGGCTTACGTTTACTGATTAATGTTCCACTTGTGCACAGATGTGATTTAGCTTTCTGCTGAATAAACACAACATGGGGATGGAAAGGTGATAACTGCCATACTCAGCAAAAAAGAAGGAGCCTATAAATATGCCAGTGGGTCAATAGAAGTGATTTCATTCTGCCTTCACAAGACTGCTGATGAAGTCTGACAGGGAGCTCTACTTCATTAATGCATCACAATGGTGAAGAAAGCCTGAAGGGCAAAAAGAGCCACCTGCAGCAGATTGGAGCCTGGGCTGCAGCTGTCAGAGAACAGCCAGGGAGAAATGAAAAGGGCTGCAACAAGGAAATAAAGAGGATATCATAGGCGGTTAGGGTGTGTTTTCACTCCCGCCTGAAACGGCTGATAGGGGAGGCACAGTACTCAGGGCACCGACAGCAGATGAAGCTGTACTGTTGATCAGAAACAATTTGAGGAGGAAGGCCTGGCAGTGTGAAAGATGTTTTGGTTAAGGCACTGAACAGAAAATGCTAAGTCTAAGGACAGGTAAATGCAGATGAGTTTGATGATCCATTAAAAAATTGGAATGTCTACCAAAGAAAAATTGTTCACAGCACAGTAAGAAAAAATAATACACTTGGGAGGAAGCAATGGGGGAAATAGCAGATAGTCAGTATATGTTGAGAAGTGTTATGCTTGCTCTGTTTCTAAAGGTTTTTCCATAAGCATCAATGACTGCTGTCTCTATTAGCTTCCTAGCCTCCTGAAACTCCCAATCTGAGAGGGGCATGTTGCTGAGTAACCGAACTAGTGCAGAGGGTGAAAAAAAGAAAAAACTAGAAGGATGTGATGGTCATATGCTAGAAATAATCTCCATGAAAGCCAGCCATGGAGCTGGTTGAAATTGCACAGTAATGACCTGTCCCACTGCACAGCAAAAAAATGAACAGAAAATAGACCCACAGTAGATATTGGGTTTCCTCAGCCTAGAGCTGTAGGTCAGCAACCACAGCAAACCTGCTGAAACGTTCCATGGCTTGGTGATGCACTGGGTGAAGTGCATAAATGAACAAATAAGGACAGAAAAGTTCAGTCAGGACCTAGGCAGAAACACCTGATCCATACCTCTGATCATTAGGTCTAACTCAATCACATCCACTCTCACGTTTTCACGTGGGCGCAAAGTCTGGTCCCTGCATAACCCTAGAGAAGCCCTGAAACAGTCTGGCTCTTAGATGATCAAAATTAAACCCACATTTGCTCTGTCTCCCTACCCATCTACTGTTCCTTGCAGCTGGATCCTGTCTCTAACCACTGGCCTTATCTGGATCACAAGAGTGTCATGTCTCTGCTGCTTGTTAGGTACCTGCTTTATTTTATTGAATTTTTTATTTATTTCCCTATTGTGTTCCTGTCCTGCATGCACAGTGGCAGGAAGGAGAGACAGACAGAATGCTTACTGATCCTTTTGAAGGCTTTCAGAAAATCCCAGGATTTCTCGTTGTCCTTTTACCCTGCTGGGCTGCCTTTCTCCATCACTATGGTTTCTATACAGATAATTATTACTTACAGGCAGAAGTAAATTACTTACTTTCAATAACTGAAAAGATCTGAACTTTTGGCAATGTGTTTCAAAATGATTTTTTCTGTCTCCAGCACTTTTAACCAGACAAGCAAAAGCTGAATCTATCACCTGTGGTACTTCCAATTTTCCACAGAAAAATGCCACTGTTGTTATACTAGATTTTAAATGAGATGGTCTGCCACAAAGCTGATTTCCTGAGGTGAAAGAGAAAATCCTTAATATAAAGACATTACACTAGAGAGGAGGCCATTGAATATATTTTTGTACAAGCCACAGCTTGGGAGATTAAAATTAGAGGCACTTAGAAAAATGCTCATAATCCACAGAGGGCAGAGATCAGTATTATATAGTCCTGAATCCTCCCCAGCTGACTGTTCCTCTCTCGGCTATTCAGTGACTAATGACATATTCAGATGACACAGCTTGAGCTGCAAACACTTATGAGGATGGTGAAGTCAAGAAAAGGAACTTAGAAAAGCTAAAAACAGACCAAGAGCAGTCACCAGGCATGAAGATCTGCCACTTCCTTTGTGGGAGAGAGGAATTAACTCTCTTTACAGGAGTGTCACTCCCTGCTGCGCTCTTGGGCTGGGACTTCATAAGGGAGCGGGCTGAAACCTCTACCTGAGCATGGATTGTTAGGCATCACCTGTAAATGACACTAATGAGCCACCCAAGGTCAACGTGGAAGGAAGTTTCCAATGGTCTCATGTCCACCAGAACAGTTCACAGAGACTCCAGCATTGTCACTGTCTTTCCTTAAGACCCTTGGACTCAGGAGAGGGACTGGGTCCATCCTTTCAGTAGTTCTTACCTCTGATCTCTCTTTCCTTTGGGATCTCACTAGGGCACACTGGTCCAGGCATGTGACAGCACCTGCAGAAGTGGACTGTATATATCAGGGAGAACCAGTGGCACGATGGGTACCCAACCCCTGGTATGATAGGGTAGTGATGGGGCAAAACACATGTAAATGGTGCTATTACAGGCTCTCTAGGTTCCTTCATATCAGTCAGCAGATGGGTGCTCAAGGGAAAGCATCTTCCCTTAAAGGTACTTTTGAGGAATACTTCTCTCAAAGGCACATCATGTGAGTACATACCTCTGAGGGTGAGGTATTAGTCTAGCTCATTGCTTTGTGAAAGGGTTGTGGATGCCTGTGTTTATAGAGCTGCGTATTGCTGACCTTGAGATGCTGCATCTTCTCAGCTCTCTGTCCCACAGAAGCAAGAGAATACTATAGCCTTGCTTAGAATAAGCATGACACGCATTTTGAAATTAGAAACTGTTGTCTCAAAACACAAACTGCACACACTGATAAAAATTGACTGCTTATGAGAAGATAAAATCCCCAAGACACTGTTTTGGAGACTCAGTGCAGTGTATCTGTATTCCCAGCTGGGATTTGAGCTCATGGGTCCCAGGAGCACCAAGTCAATACCCTAAAGTAGGTGCATTAGAGCTAAGTGCCATGTTGGCTGCTGCTGCAAAGCCTCATATAAATATTACACCTCAATCTGCAAGGCACAAAATGTTTGGTTTCTGAGTCTATTAATATAAAATGAGGATATGGTATAATTAATATAGTTTTGATTTTCCTATAAATCCACATTACTAATAAGAATGCAAAGTAATTACTCAAAAAAGCTTTTCGACAAATGGCAGTTTTCACTGATTAAAAATGGAGTTTGTGTTTAAAGTGTTATTTACAGGTTTGCTGAAATGAATAATTATTAGGTTATTGAGCCACAAGATAATTAAGAAAAGTGTTTTTACTTAAACACACACGTCAGAAGCTACATGAGGGAGTTGAGATGCATGCAATGTCCTTTGATTTTTTAATATCTTCTAGAAATCCTGTATCCACTTGCAGACTGGAAAATGAAACATTTTTTGTTTCAATTAAAAAAAAATTTGGGTATTCCAGATGATTATTCTGTGTGTTCAGGTGATAAAGTGGATACCTCTATTGTCAATTCTTTCATAATCTCCACCACCACTGCAGAAGTATTTTCATTCACTCACTAAAGAATTAAAAGTTGATGTATCTATAGGAAATGAAGCTAAATGTCTTGGAAAAACTTTGCATGTGAATATTGATGCTAACCCACTCTGTGTTGATTTAAAACTGTCTTAATTTTTTTAAATTTTAGCCTTCACAAGTGTATATGTAAATTGGTACATGGCAAAGCTGCATGCAGTTTGGATGCATTCTTTACATTGCCGTATTTGTAGAGAACTCAATTCAGTAGATCATACCTGATTTTTTTTTAATTGCTTAATTAAAGGTATTTTGGTCCTAAATCTGAAGACAAAATTCTTCTTAAAACAAGTTCCAATTTAAGACAATTCTTCTTTCTTGAACAAGTTTTTTTCAAACTTCAGAGCAGCAGGAGAAGCTGCCCTGGAGTGATAAAGCACCAATTTTGACCATTAAGCCCTTGAAGTGTAGTTTATGATTGGTGTGGGAAACAGTAGGAACACTACTGCTGGAATAGTTGGAATACTATTCATTTAGAGCATGTGTCCCTTTTTATTCTACCCTAGTTTGTGCCAGCTTTGAGACCAGAGCTCTGTGCATTAAGAGGTGGGGGTTTTTGACCCCCACATGTAACAGCTATGAAGTATCCAAAACTTACAGAACCGTCTCCGCAGGGCATTGTCATCACATTGTTTAGATAAGATATTCTGCCATAAAAATCTGGCAGGCAATAAAACTTTGGCCATGCTTTCCTGGAAAATTTGGAGTCTTTCAATGGCATGCCCCAGCTGGAGAGAATTAATAGAGTGCTATGAAAGTAATTTGTTTTTCCAGTATATTTCAATGGGAGGAAGGAGTGTCCCAGTGAAGAACACCGGAAATACATGAAGAAGTCTTGTGGGAGCATGTCTTAACAGGATTGCTTGTCTCTCTCTCAGTTCTGTGACATTTAAAGTCAAGCTGTCAAGCTTATAGGTAAGTTGGTTTCTCCTCCGTGTTCCTGGGCTCAACGACTGCTCAGTGGTGGTGTCGATAGGCGCATGGCCAAGCTTAGTTTCTTGAATTGCCCTCTTGATGTTGAGACAATGAAGCATCTGGCTCTGAATAGAGTTAACAAATGTGTCAGTGAGAAGTTGAGGACATCTGAAGTGAAACTGTTATTTATTTATCTCTTATCTCAGAATGTAGTCAATATGACAAGATCACGTTTTCCTCATTAAGTGCATCCTTGTTTACAGTGTTATCGGTTTCCTATGCAATCTTGGAGACAACAAGTATCAAATGTCGAATGATCTTGAGGTTTACAATTAAGTAGAGTGAAAATGCTGGAAACGAGAAGACCCTCAATAATTCCATGGCATCAGAAAATTAAATTTCTGCAATAACAAATTACGATATAATGAGGTCATATTAGAGGAATAAGAGGCCCAGATGCCTCAATGATTTAATCTGTCTCTTCCTGTAGGCCTGCACCTAATTTTAATGAATATTTTGATAGATAACATATTTTGTTGAGAATAGGTCTTTAAAGACAGTTGTGAGAGTATTATATTTTAAAGATGCTATGATAGAAATTCATTTCATTAACTGCCTGATAAGAAAAAATGACTCTGCAAACGTACTGGTATCAGCCATACTATTATGACCCATCTGCTCTTATTGAGTAAAGTGACAGTAATACATCTTTATTGGTCTGTTCCTTGAATGCTGTAGAGGCTCATTTTCCTTGTCTAATGAAAAGCCAAGTGACACTAATGAAACAGGTACTGTATATGCTTCAACTTCAGGAAAGGAAACAGAACATCCAGTAAAAATATCTGTAAAGAGAATAGTCAGGTGTAAATATATATGTGAGTCCACAAAAGAGAAAAATAACCTCCAACCCAAGAAGGTTGTTATATTTATTTTTCCTTTTAATCAAATAGTGGGGTTGGCCTAATTGCAAAGACCATAAGAAACTCTGAAAGAGATTTGTCTCCCTTTTGCAGTGACTTACTTTTCAGTTGGAGAAAAAATTATCTTGTTCACAGTTTATTTATTTATATCACAGCTCTGAAACCTTTACCTGCTACTGTGAGGTTGCCTGAGGACCAACCACTGTTCTGAGTGGTCTCAGGTGGAGTATGGTAGCCCCTCTGATTCACATCTGTTCTCTTCGATTCTGGTTTATGGAGACAGTGGTCCTCACTCTAGTATTTGGCTTATTGATGTGTAATTATCATGGCATTTCCAAAATCCACAATTTCTCTCAGGGTGCAGTTAAGTAAATACGTTCAAATACCTTGCTTTTAACAAAGATGTTAGTGATGCAGCATTTGTGCAGACAAGTACAGACAGTTGTATAAAAAAGGAGAAGTTTTCATGGCTTCTGAAGGCATGCACTTCAGACCTGTGTCTGTTGAGACATCTGCCGAGTCTCTGTTCCTATGCATATGAATATGTCATTCCCTGTCAAAAAATTCAGAAGTGGCCAGGGGCTTCCAAAAATGAAAACTTCTTTTTAAGAATAAATTTTGGTGCGATCTAATGAAGACTTTGAAAATAAGTACTGAGACTTGACCTGACTTCATGGAGGAGCGAGTAGAGCAAATGGATGTTATATTATCTGGATAGCTTGTCTTCTTGGGAACACGTTGTCCTGAACTATACAGTGGTTGTACTTGTTGCTTTGAGCCCTTGTATTGTGAGTAGTGTTTATTCAGCGTATAGGATAGGGAAGACCAGATAAGGGTTTCTTGGAGAAAGATCATAATCTCATAGAAGACTGTGGGTGGCTAGGTCATGTAGCTGACAATTGAGAATCTAAAAGAATATCTCCTCTGAATGTCCCCTTAACCTGGATAATCTGGAAATTAGATTTACTGCAGAAGAATTATAGAATTTTCTGAAATCTTTAGAGCTTTTTTCTCTACCTGGTTTCATAAGGCTTAGATTCAATTCCTTGGCCATGTAATGGGAATTGATATAGCTGGCTCCTACCTGTCCATGTAGAAACTTCAGAATTTTTCAGGTACGTACCTACCTCTAAAAAACCAAAACATATTACCTGAAAAGACAGGCGAAGTTTGACAGCCAGGAAGTACCAGCATGAAAACACCTTACAGTCTCATAGCTGCAAACTGTGCATATGCATTATGATAAAGACTTTAATCCACATGATCCACAACAGTTTTTCTTCATCCTTTTCTGGTGAGCAGTCCCATACGTCATTTCATGCTTAACATCCAAAAGCTGCACTGAGCTTGTGAATGCACAAATGTATTCATTTTTCATGTTCTTTTCTCTGATTCTGATCACCGTGTCTTCTTTGTAGATATTAATAAATTTATTTATGCAACACACTAGCAAGGTAACAGGACAATGTCTCAGTTTTGCAGATTTGTAACGGACACTGACACTAAAGCCAAAATTGCCATATAATACCTTTTGAAGGCTAATTTTCAAGACTAGAGCCTAGATTTTCTGGGCATTCTGCTGTGTTCAGAGCACAGTTCAAATCGAACATTTTCAATTATGAGAGTTCAATACTCCAGCTGTTTCAGACTGGGCACTCAGAAAATGAGACAGGAGCGATCATAGAGAAAGAGTTTGCACAAATGCTGTGATCAGTACCACACAGATACTCTATGATCTAGACAGAGAAAAAATTCAGAGCTCAAGATGATAGTCAAAGGCCTTAATCAGGAAGACAGCCTCTCTTCTGGAAATTTTCATCCTGTTTCACCCCATATATCCCTTTCTCAGCAACCAGCCAGACCTGGGAGATCTTCACATAACTATCCACTTTACTTTGATTCATCCTTAGGACATGGTCTGTCCAGTAAATTGCATGAGTCAGGAGTACTGAAGATGAACATGATGCGTCATGTCTATCATATAAAGTCAGTGTATATAGTCTCATAATGTATATGTGGCTGTGCAGGTTGTAGGTTACCTATAGACATAGTCTGAGGCATTCCACAATTTTTTCTTCACCTTGTAAACTTACCATCCCAGTAGTGGGGTGGGTTTTTGTTGTTTTTGTGGTTTTGTTTTTGGTGGGTTTTTTTTAACCACTTTTCCAAGTTAAAAAAAAAAAGTTCACTTCTGCAATCACATCAAGCCCATGATTCCTTTCCTTCTTTCAAAATCAGCAGGAACTTTAGATAACAAAACACAATTGTCTTCATGCATTGAACTGTAAGTGTCATTTAGTAGCCCTAGACCATGAATTTAAATGTTGACCTTGCTTCTTTCTCTTCGCCCACCCTCATCTGTACTGGGTAGACCTCTTAATTGCATTCGGAGTCCACCAGCAAGCTCCAAAATGTGCCATCTGGCAGAATTAAATGTGAAATATAGTTGAAAAAAAAGGAGACAGTAGGAGGAACATCCTCAAGGAGCTGATTTTAAAAGTAGCTTCTGACAAGAAAGTTGCACCTACTTTGATCCTTTCAGCACCTTGAACAGGCACATGAATCTGCAATTTGTTGTGGCAGCAGAAGTATGGCAGCTTATGTCAAAGACTGCAAGCCTAATTCTGTCATTATTAGCTTACAAAAGCTAATAAAAAATTCAATATCTGAACACTAATGGCAACACTGAAAACAAGTTTATGATCACATTCTTGTCTCCCTTTACTGCCAGTACCTTAAATAATTTTCCTGTTCATTAGCTGGAGGCGGCAGCTGAAGACATGATTGCAGTGTAGTGTGTATTGCCACTCAGCACGTGAGCTTCTTGGACCTGCAAACTGAAGGAAAATAGAAGTAACTTTCCTTAATTAACTGATCAGATATTTTCATATCTCTCTGATACTTATTCCAGTGTGTACATACATGTCTCAGACACTGAGACACTGTTTCTGATAGCAATTCTTCCTTCATGCTTCATGGTATTCCATATTAGAAACAATTTGCTTCGAACATACCTCCTTTGATGCTGGTGAAACTTATCATTCATATGTTATTTCTGCAAGATGCACTTGAGAAGAATTACTTACACACTTGTATATCTGCCCGAGTGTGCTGTTTATTTGCCCTGATAGCATGTTCTTGCTTAGGTAGTGCGTTTGCCTTATCCAGTTAGCTGTCTGGTACCTGATCTTCAATTCTTGCCTTCGAGCTGTCTTGAAGGAAGAATCTTTCTTGCTGTACACCCTTTTGATGACATATAGTCCATTCTGGACGTCCCAGTACTTGTGGTCCCTGTCCACAAGTATTTCTGCTTTCTGCGTTCTTGCTTGAGTAGATGAAAAGATATATCTGATCTGTTCAACAGCTTGTCTGCATTTTGGTGCATATATGACTTCATCTCCAGACTTCTGCACAGTGTGAGTACATCCCACTGCCTTGAAGCTGAGGCAGAACATATCCATCCCTTTAAATAGAGCCTGGGACTGTACTTTTTTAGGTAGAAGAGCCACCCTTTAATTTGATCTCTGAGCATTAGCTTTTTAATGGTATTGTTCAGAAGGGGAAGAGACAGCAACGATATGAACAGCCAAAATAATCAGTATCAGTCCAGTAATGTGTGACAGCTCCTCTCTGTGATCTCTCACTGCATTATGGGAATAGAAGCACACATTCATCCAGTGCACATATTGTATATTAACTGAGGAGATACTTTTTGAACAAAAACAGCATTCCCAGTGTGCGTTTGCAACTCATTATATCTAGGAATGAAGCCACATACCCTGTTAGAGCTGCATCTGCTACAAAATGCAACAGCTTGTCAGCTTTCTGGTTGCTGTATGCACTTCAGTCTGGTGCTCTTCTGTCTGTGTTGGACTCATCTCAGAGTCTCAGCCTTGTCAATTCCTCTGCGGGATGAAGCAGAGCTGCATGGGGTTGTCTCTTTCTGCCCCTCCAGCTGCGACTTTTGAAGAAATTATATTGTACTGGGGAAGAAAACCATGATCCCCTAAAAAATCTTCTTGATTTAGAAGGTGAATGAGATCATTAGTGCAAAAGGGACAATTTCCTTCACAGAGTCCTGGCTGTGGTGCAGTGTGGCTCCCTTCCAACAGAACTCAAGGTAGAGGGTGCAGGGTCATTCCCTGAATCAAGATATTGTCACTGGGATCCTGGAACAGGTCCTGGGTCTGTCAGTTTATGTGTGACTACAGGACAACTCCGGTTCCTGTGATGATTCCTTCCAGAAGAATTGATTACTAACCCTCTCACTAATGAATCACCAAATCACACTGTCAGTGAGGCTGGAAGGCACTGCTGGGAATTTTCTAGTTCAGGTCCCCTGCTCAAAGCAAGGTCAGCTAGACCTGGACATTGTCCAGTTGGTTTTAGATATATCCCAGGATGGAGACTCCACATTCTGTCTGGGCAATCTGTGCCACTGGTTGACCACTCTTTTAGTAAAAAAAGGGTTTTGTTAAATTTGTGCTTGTTGCCTCTTATCTTTTCACTGGGTGCCACTGAGAAGAGCATGGCTTCATCTTCTTTACTACTCCCAGCAGACATTCACACACTGCTAGGATCTTCTCCTGAGCCTTCCCTTCCTCATGCTGAACAGCGACATCTCTCTCACCTTCTCCTTGTATGTCAGATGCTGCCTTCTCTTACTCATTTTTGTGGCCCTTCTCTGGAGTCTCTTCAGTATGTCCATGTCTCTTTTGTGCTGGGGAGCCCAGAACTGGACCCAGCACACCAGATGCGTCTTATCAGTGCTGAGCAGAAGGGAAGGACCACCTCCCTCACCCTCCTGTCAATGCTCTGCCTATTGCAGCCTAGGATGTTGTTGACTGTCTTTACTGTGTGTGTGCCTTGCTGGCTCATGATCCGCTTGTTATTCACTGGGACCCCAAGGTCTTTCTTTGGAGACCTGCTTGCCAAACAGCTAGTCCCCAGTGTGTTCTGGTACCTGGGGGTGTTTTTGCAATATCCTGAACTCCAGCATCCCATGATGACTGCAACCAGGGCTGTCTCTGACCTTCACAAACCCAACCATTTCTCCTCTCTTTGTAACTAAGAGGTCCAGCAGAGCATGTGCCACCATTGCTTCTTGATCACCTGTGTCAAGAAGTTATCACCAATGCACTACAGAAACTTCCCGGATTGCTTATGCCCTGCTGTGCTATTCCTCTAGCAGATGCTGAGTTGGTTAGTCTCCCATGAGGATCAGGGACTGAAAATGTGAAGCTTTTTCCATTTCTCTGCCCTATCTACTACTTCTTCCTGATCATGTTTTTGAAGGAAACAGCCATGAGAACATTGCCCATGATGCTTTGTGCACTAATCCAGATCCATAAACTCCCAGATGGCCCCTTACCCATCCAAGACAGATTTTCATGCATCCCCATTGCTCTTTCATGTATGGGGCAACTGCACTCCTCACCATCCTAATGTGTCTTTCCCAAAGAGCCTGTATCTAGTCACTACATTGTTCCAGTCATGTGAGCTGTCCCACCACATCTCCACAATTCTAATAAAACCTATAAAGCCCTGTATAGCCCTGCATCTACTCACACACCACTAATTCTTCCTGTTTGCTCCCCATGCTGCATGTGTTAATGTACAGGTGCTTCAAAGAGGCACTCAGCTGTGCTGATTTCCCAAAAAAAGGTATGAAAGCATCCTCCATATTTCTGGCCTGTAGGTATTTCCTTATCTGTGTGCACATACTTGGAGTGGACCCTCTTCTGCTCTGTTTTGATGATTAAAAGTCTCTCTTTTCTACATCACTCTGCACCATTTGCTTACCAACCTGGTCCACTTCTTCCAAGGGAGGTCATTGTCACAACCCTCATCACTCCCACTTTAAAGATCTCCCCATCAGGCTGGCCAGCCTATGGGTAAAGATGCCCTACTTGGCCAGGTGGATCTTATCCTTTCTTGGCTGTTCTTGATCTTCAAAGACGATTCCAGGGTCCTAAAAGCCAAATCCTTATTTTCAACACCTGTTTTGCAAAGAGTTGTTGATGCACAGAACTGCAGAATCCATCCACTCCTCCCTGAGTTCTTCTGCTTCACCAGCAGGACCAAGAAGACAACAAAGGACCCCCATATCCTTGACCCTCATCCCAGGACCACATCATCACCCTTGACATGATCCAGACTCACCCTGACCATGCAATAGGTGCCAACCCAGAAAAGTATTGGGGCCTGTAGTACCATGACCAGATGAGCCTCAATAGCATCTCTAGTGTCACAGATCCAAGCCCCCAGCAAATGACAAAACTCATTGGGGAGCAGATCAGGCCAGTGAAGGGGACTCTTTGCCACATTGCTGCCCCTGGTGCTTCACCCTGTGCTGCTGTTTGGTGCCATGCTCCATCAGCTCGTACCACAGACGTAGGTTTGGGACTTTGTCTCCATGAGGACACAGATAAGATCCAGGAGACCTCTTTCTTCATCTGTGATTCCACACAGATCCTCACCAGTGCCCACCACCTGTGGGCAGCTAACCCACCTCCCCAGTCCCACTATCCATGAGAGCCTGAGGCATCCCTCAGCCCAGCTTGGAGAGCCACATTATCCTCAGGACCTCAAGCTGAGCCAAGAAGACTGAAGTTCATGTCTTCATATGTTCTTACACTGTTACAGACCCCAGTCATCTCATCTCTACACACACCCAGAGGATGTCATTTAAACAAATAAAACCCTTTCTTCCACAGACACACAGGAAGGGAACATGGGTCGTTTATTGCCCCTTATATGTAAGTACGAGAGGAGCTCAAACAATTGGGAATGTGCAATTTATCTAAAAAGACAAATTTGTTTTATCTTTAGAGAATTACTCTATCAGCTATCTTCAACTCCTGGTGTGTAAAACTGCAGATAATATTGTGGATCACTGGTGTTTTCTGACAGATGTGTGGTTTTGTTCACTCATGTTTATGAAAATGCTTAACTGTTTTGATTAGACTAATAGAAAATACAACATGGAAATAAACTTTTCAAAATATTTCCACAAAGCAGGATGTTATATAAAACTGTTGGAAAGTGAGTTGGCATTGTACTGATTTTTGAAGGAAGGCAAGCACAAGTATTTATTTTGAGGAGGATAGAATACAGAAGGATCAGAGAAACGATTTCATTCTTCTCTGCAAACCTCCTTCCAGATTTTTAAGTCTCTCACAAAGCAGATGTCATTTTGAAGATTCAAAATAGAAAAGCACTAAAACTCAGCATTCTTCAAGAATGTTGCTATGCTTTATTCCCATTTGTCAGTAGAAAGCATGTGTCTTGAATACTAATTACATATTATTTTGGGAAGGCAGAGGACTTCATGAGGCAGCTACGAAGCAAACACCAAAACGGCTCCATGAGATAACCTCATTGGTTCCAGTGGCTGGTGCTTTTCTGTAATCTTTTCATATTACTGCAACTGTTATTTAACCTTCAGAAGCTTAAATGACACACAAAAGCCTTAGGAATAAGGCTCAGTTCAATAAAGTTCTGTATTTAGTCTTTGGTAAAACTGCCAGTATAAGCATTAGGAACACCGAGATCCTTAGTTTCGGAATCCCTGATTTTGCAGGACGAAAGCAAAGAAACCCGGTCTACTCATTAAAGGAGATGCCTCTCATCTGCATTATAGCCAGAAATGTACTTTTCTTGACTTGCAAGGCTTTAATAGGAGCCTTCAATAAAAAGGGCAGAAGGACAACAGGAGGACTTCCCAAGAGTTGCTCTAGGAAGATGGCTCTGTGGAATCCCTTGTTTTTCAAGCAACTGTTTTGTGTAATTGCTGTGAAAAAAAGTGACATGATGGCCAAGTTTCACCAAGAGACCATACAAAGACTGAATTAACACCTCTGTGCCAGCAAATAAGCAAAGAACTGTCCATATTTTCTCTTTTTAGGCTCTTTCCTATAAACTATTAAAGAAACAAGAAGTACAGTTTCTTTAAAAATCCAGGGTTTGGTCCTCTCAGAGTTCATCCTTGTCTGATTATGTCACTGGGTTGGTTGGAATTGCAAAGGGGAAATATCCTTCTAGTTGCAAAATCAGTTCACAAGAAAGTGGTAGGGCCGCTTGGGGCTAGAAGATAGTTAAGGTAAGCTCGCTGAGCTGCGTTTTTCTGAGTGTAGTGCCAGCTGAGTTGTGTTGATGCATAGCTGCCTCTTTATTTCCTGCACTCTTCTGGGCAAAATTTAGATGTCTGAGAACCAGGAAGTCGGCTGCTATTTCCATACTACCATTTTTAATCAAAACCCAGCATACCTGCAGCACAGGCACCATTTCACAAAAGATTTCATTTAACACTAGACTTCCCCCCATGCATCGAAAGACCCACAGGCATTCTTAGAGTCCACTTGCTGCTAAAAACTCTCTTGGCAAGGAGAAACAGTAGTTAGTTCAGCTCTAAATCTCATCAGTGAAACAGGTTTTGCTGAATTTCTTTTAAGACATACCAAGGGCACAGGGAAGAGAAACACAGACACCTGGCTTGTGGAGCAGAGTTTCTTTAATCTTATATCTCAGTCACAGCTCTATCAAGCTTATCTAGCCTCCCCCCCCCGCCCCCCATTACCATATTGACTGCAACTGGAATAAAAACTGTTCATTCCCAGGGGCTATTGTCCGTAGCACACTGTTAAGGTTAAACAGCTTGCATCTTAATTTGGTTTTCAAAGGCTTTATATTTCTCAAAGTCAGTACTGTGCAAGAGCAAGATACATCACCAGGTAAGCTTAATACTGGGTTCATTAAGACTTTGTGTTGAATCCTGTGATAACACCTACTAACCATGGATACAGTGGTACAGATTTTAGGCCCTTATTCTTAATTTTTGTCTCTTACCTTTGCAAAACAAGGTGTGTAGACTAAAAAGACGTACATGTGAAATTGTTTCAGCCCAAAGGAGTGACAGTGAGACACAGGTATGTGTATTCAAGCCAGCTACAGGGGCACTGTAAAGCTTGCTGTGGAGTTTTTATTTGGTTTAGTGCAGAAACAACCAAGAATATATTGAAACTTTTGTCATGTGACTGCATTAGAACATGTCAGGATGATGAATAACATTTGTTTGGAGGAAGATGTTCCTAAAGACAGTATGGTGGCATACATTATTAAAACTGGTTTTTTGATTTTATAAATTGTGTCAAATATATCCCCAAATGTTTAATTACCAGTGGCAGAAAAACTTCACATTATCTTGCTTTTCTGGTTGACCCAACACAGACTCTTGTTAAAAAATTATAAACCTTGGAGTCAATTCACTGGAGGGTCCCCAAAGCATTTCCTGGATAAAAATGATGCAATAGTTTCCTATCCTATTGATGGTTGTCCCAGAGCACCTCAGAACAAATTCTCCCATTCCCTGAAAGCTGCTCAAGTACCAGGATGCTGCTATAAATGGTTGAAATGTGATGCAGTTTCCCCTTCAACTTCCTCCAGCTCAGCCTAATGGGGATTAAGAGCCATTAAAGGCTCTTTGCAGCATATGCAGTTGCTATTGATCAGTTGTTTTAGCCAATGATCTGATTACAACTGTCTTGTCTTTCCAGTGCTTTACTGGCAGAAAGAAACATACAAACATACAATAAAAGGTAAGGAATGAAGGTACCAAACCTTTCTGTGTCTGCTAAGAACTTGTTTAGTTGCTAAACTGAAAGACTCCTGTTATCTCTGTCCATGGGTAAAAGTTTCTATCTGAAATCCAAGAAGTCAGTTTAGAGTAAAAACAGATATATGAGTAGAACGCAGGGAGTTTGTCTTGCTGGATCATGGCAGAGTGGATTTTGCATTCCCTGCTGAATGGTGGCAAAGCTTAAACAAAGTGAGTCTGGGAAATGCTTTCCCCACTTTCATTGCTGCAATGTTTAGGAAAACTTTTGAGAGGTGGGAGTGCCAGTTCCTGTCCCCTCCGACTGGCAAAGTGGTTGAACTCTGCTTTTGCCTGTGCTGAGTCAGCATTCTATCCCCTGGGCTTTTCACACCGGCAGGTGTTACCTTCTTCTACCACTTCTTAAAAGAACCCAGAAGTAACTCTTCGCTATATTGAACCCAACTGTGTGCAAATTAGGTGAACTTTGGCAGTAGGTGGAGTCCCTGTGAAAGGCAGTCTGGGCAGAAGTATGTCCACTTTCTGACTCCTGCAGCACTGGGCCTTCGAAAGCTGTGGATTGTAGAGGCCATGGAGGATGCACAGAGGCAGACCTGAAGCAGTCATGTCAAAGGCAAATGTACAGCCCTCCCATGAGGGAAGGCAAAGTTGAGCAGAGCCTTTCTGGAGAACAATTACTCAGTGTCAGCACTCAGTCTCACCCAAATTCTGGTTTTGGTTCCTATGTTCTTATAATATCTTGAACATTCATCTTCTGAATGACTTTTCTGGCAAGGTGAAGAGGTAAGGAAGGACACTGAATTGAGAAGATTGTTATATTCTCCTGAGTCAAAAGAAATTCCTGAAAACCCTGATGGTCCTTTGTGGCCTCAGCATTTATTCTGCAGTATCAGATAGCTCTTGGGGAAGAGATCAGGCTTCATTTGCCTATTGTGACAGTCTTTTATGAAACGGTGGCAGAGCGGGGGTAGCACACTGTATCTCTTGTTCGAAGCCACAGAATTGCTGATAACTCACTATTTCAAAGTGTGAATAGGCATCAGGTTGAAGAGAATAGATATAGCAGCTCTTACCTATAATCCAAGATGGTCAGGGCTAGTTTGCTCTTTGTGACTGGACAGGAAATACAACAGAGACATTCCTGCCTTCCTCAGGATATAAATAATTTTGGACAGTACTTCACTTACAAAGACACAAAATTGCTTAACTAATAGGATGAATTACCACTTAGATGGGCCCTAGGAGTCTCTTGGGAGATGGTCCAGAATGGGAAGATGTGCAAATACCATCAATAAATTACCAGTACTTTACTTGTGAAAGTGTAGTCTGGGTGGGTGTCCAGGGCAGAAATGAGATCTCTGCCAGACAGTGCAGAGAAATGTTGGTGATGGAATAAGAGTTAAGGAACGAAGTGGGAGAATGGTGTCTTCCTCTCTGACCACTGTGATAATTTGATCTTAATTCCTAGAAAGGGCAGGTACACCCATCCCAGAGCAGCCTGGCACTCCACAAGGGACTGCAGAGTCCTCCATGCACAGAGGACATCGACCTGCTTTGGAAATGTAAGCATGAACAGAAAATTACACTTGCCTGCCTGTGGAAGTCCCAGCATTTATTGGCAGCTGAATGACTCCCTGTAGAATTTTGGTGTGCTTAGAAAGGACAAAAACCTCAGAGAGGGCAATTTAGTTCTGTGGTAGCCTGGAGGAGAAGGCTATGGCCCTGTTCTGAGCCCTGATGATTCGAACACATTTGTTTCTTGTATATATACAATGTAGAAATTTATAGAACATTTTTTTGAGCCTTTATCTGATTCCTGAGTGTTTTTCTTATTGTGACAGTTTCTGGGTGAATACTTAAGTTATAATAGAGACTACTGTTTTTCATAACTAAAATATCACAACGTCCTAAAACCTCAACTCCAACAGGCAACAACAGAGAGCATGCTTTCTATGAAAAGTCCTCAGAGCTCAATAGATTAGGTTGTTGATTCTCTTCCTAAAGCAGGAGAATTTCATGTAGACTTGCATTGCCACAGGCATTCTTGCACCACACAGACCTTCCAACACAAAAAGCGGGGAGCATCAGTGTCCTTGTGGGCTGCTACCTGGACAAAGACATAGCTCCCCAGGAGAAGTCATTTGTTGATCTTGAGTTCAGCATAGCAATGAGCTGAGAATGAGCAACAGCCCCTGCTGACTGAGATGCCACTGGCATAAAAGGTTTCCTCCAGTTCATGTATGGTGAGAAGATGCAGCTGCAGGGATCTGTCCTGTGAATTAGAAGGGTCAGAGCAGACATGACAATGCTGAGGGAATCTGTGAAGAGCAGTTACAAACCTGCAGGTGTTTGGGAAGGGGAACATTCTGTTGTAGACCTCTGTGTAGGAAAGGAAACAAGTGACTGTGTACTAACACCTGAACTCCTGAAAAGACACAAGGAGGATGTGATGCTTTCTACCAAGGCTTTCAGTGTAGCCTGTGGGAACCAGGACAGTTGCAGTGACACGACACATAAGGAAGCCTCCAGTAAGTTCCTCCTTCAGGGCAAATATCCACCACTAGCATAAAGTATTCGTAAATTGTAAGGGACAGCTTTTATCCAATCAATTGCTGGGACTCCTACCTGTTTTTCCATCTTTACAGCCTTGAATTCAAGCACTCTTGCAGCATCTGGGTGTTTGGTATTTGCATCTCTGAATCTTACATATAGGACCATAATGAGCAAGGAACTCTGCCACACTGACTTGTCTTACGTGGTGTACTTAGGTCTTATGCGAGGTTGTCTTTCTTCTAGCAGTGTGGATTGAGAAACTGGGTGCAGTGGAAATGCTGCCAGCAGCTACTTGCTATAAAAAGCTAATAGGCCTTTGAAGGCCATGAGAGAAATGACAGAAATACAGCTTAAATTCTGGACTGCTTACATTACACTTTGATGAAACGATGCCCTGACACCGGGATCGTGAGATCAGTTTCTCCACACTGCAGTCATTGTTTGCAACAGTGGTAAGTCAGAATTTTCTATGTCAGTCAGTCATTTTACCCCTGACTTTGAAAGTTCACAATGGTGCCAACTCTTTTGATACCAAAAATCATATGATTTTAATGACAGAGTTATTTTTCTAATCTTTTAATAGTGCCTGGCAGGATCCCTGTGCTGCTTTACGGTCTTGTCTTAGGATCCCTGGCTCAGAATGGATGCCATTTTTCATGATTTTATATGGAAATAAGGTCTAAGTCGAAGCTGTCTGCCATTTCCTCAGAGAGGCAGCTTCTAGCTCAGGTGGCTGCCTGCTCCTCATTTTTCATTGAAATTCAGTTATTCAGATCACGGTTAAATTATTTCTGTGGAAGATGATGACAAAAGGGTATTTTTTCATCTATGGTTTTTCTACATGTTATGGGCCTGCAATTCCTGTTTTAACTTTATGCAAGAAAATTTGCAGTCCTGGAGTCTCTTGAGCTATCAAAAAATTTAGGTTAAGTCTTCTAACTTTTAGAAAGTTTAAACACAAATACTTGTGTTTACCCTAGGTGAAGCATCTGGGGCAGTTATGTCTCATCTAATGCTTAATGGCCCAATCGCTTGGTAGACCCATTCATAATTCATCAGGCATCTGATTAAATGTAGTTTAGTCTGACTCATGTGATAGTGTTTGAGGCTAATTTAAAGGCAGAACATTATACTTGCACAACTTGCCAATATATGCTAAGCATGTAGAATGAACTCTCTCCTTCTGATTAAAATATATGAACCATTTTATATGGTTCCATATTCCAAGGAATACAGATTCCTTTTTCTGGGATAGCAGAAATTTCTGTTTACATTGATAATTGTTTCTTTTCTCTTCTTTTTCCCTTTTGTCTTTCTTCGAAAACAGCAAGACAGGTTTATCTGGTAAATCTTTCATTCATATCTATTTCATATGCAGTGACCCACACATTAGACTCCTAGGCCTGTAAAGGTGACTTGGGCAGGTGATAAAAATAATTCTGTGGTCTTGAATCTTACGCAAAATACAAGAGAACTACAGTCTATTAGTAAGTCTCATTTGTTTTCCAGTCAGAGTTCGGTATTAGATACTATTTCCTCGACTTTATATCAAGTTGATTGTAGCTTTTAGAAAATGTTAAGTGACTGCAGTGCAGTACAGTGTTACCATTTATATAATGATGATCATTCTTTAATGTCATAACACAGGAAGAATCTTACCCAGTATATATATCTCTTGAAAAGTCATACAAAATAAGGTCAGTAACAAAATATTGAAGCAAAACAGCCACCAATCTCTCTTTCAGAAAAAGAAAATGAAAAGCAATTCTCGAAATTAATGTTATGAACATTTAATTGCTAGATTATAATATTAAATGAAAATGTAATAGATTTATATAACCTCACAAGGACAGTTGGAACCATAAATGAGTGAAAGCATGAATTTGTAAGGAAATAGGTGTTATAAGCAAATGTTCCTGTTCATAAAAGATTAAAGATTGGTCATGCTGAGGGAACTCGTTGTATGTTAATATGGAACCATCAGATCTGGTCCTTTAGTAAAGTCTGAATTTTGCACTTAAAACAGGAAATCGACTTGGTTTTGTTTGAAAATTATTAGGTATCCTTCCTTTTTGAGTACAGAGTACTATTTGTGAGAATTCCCAAGTAGATTCACTAATTAGAGTTAAAGAACCCTTTTAAAATTCCCTTTAAGAAAAGACATATCAAATCTTTTTTGTTGTCCTGAGGGATCTTGATAACACAGACTCTTCAAATTCTCCACAGAATTAAAAGTCAGTAGAATGTTATGCATATGCTGTATTTGAAGATTCCTTAGGAGTGATGATCTTTCTATATTCATAAATCATTTTATCCTACTGTAAGGTTAGCACATAAAATATGCAGAAAAACTAGCAAGAAATTGTCTTGCTGGTCTTCTCTCTTTCAGAACACTACCATCTCCCATTGTTTGTAGGCATATGGCCAGAGTCTGAACTAATCAAAGGTGAGCATCTCCACCAGTCTTAGAGAGCCTAGCAAATCCTAATTAGGCATAATTTCGCTTCATTCTCATTGTATGTGTTAGAGAAAAGCAGTATTGCTTGTTACCAAGTGGGTGCCATCAGTGGGTCCTAAAACATATCATTTTACAACCATTATTGGAGGCCATACCAGTCTGTTAAGATTCAGATGATGAAGGTAGACTTCCTTATTACTCTCTCTTGAGCTAAAGCCAAGAATTTTTCAGACTAAGGATTAAGAAAAGACGAGGGAGTAGGTGTAGGTGGGTAAGAGCTGGGGGCAGGGAAGGAGAGAGGTGGAAAGACAGAGAGCTGTGTACGATCCATATATTGATGGTACTGCAGCACAAATGCTTCAGTCATCCTTAGCAGTTTGACATGCGCATTTACCAGGGAAATTAATGAATGGAGTCATATGCTAACTGAGAAGAAAGATCTCTTGGAGAGGAGCACTAGTTGGTTAGCCTTATCCCATGGAAAGAGATGGGGCAGGTCAGCCTTGTACTTCCACTGCTCACTGAATGTCATTAGCTGTAGCTGTACATCATGTTGGGTAAAGGAGGAAAAATGCTACAGTAGTATTTTTGTCATTTCAAAGCAGAAACTCAGTTTTGTATGTGTTTTACCTCCTTTTCAGTAGCTCTTCCAGAACAGATGTAAAACAATGGTTTGTACATGCAGCTGTTAATGGAAAATGAGTTCTGGATGGGTAGATAATGAAAGATGGGGTTTTTTTCAATAACAGCAAGACTTATTTTATCTGTAAACCTGACTCCTCTGTGTGTGGCTCAGGAAGAGGACACTCTCCAATGAGAGAACAGAAAAGATAGCACATGACACTTGCATCCAACTATGCAAAAGACCATCACAATAAATTCGGAAAAGCATTTCATAACCTGAAATGTGCTTGCACAACATATTCTACCTTTTCTAGTAGTGAACAGGCTTGTAAACATTTGGTGATTGTTACTTCACTGTCAGAAGAAAAAACACAACCTTGCTTGGACTCACTTGTTGGATAGTTTATCTCTTAATTGCAGCTTTTACCTTCCACTTTTTCCACAGAAGTATTAATCTTTTGACCAGCTTCATTCCCAACCTCCTAGCTAGCGTCTCTGGAAGGCTAGCTTGGTGCTGCTGCATTGGCTTCTTTGTGTGGAAAGTGATTTGCTTTTTGTATGCTATTTATAGAGAGCTTCTCCACAGAGATGGTGTCCCCTCCCACCGACGGCTATGAGCATCCTCGTACTGCAGCTACCCGCCACCTGATGTCCTATTTTCTCATTGGCTCGAGCTGTTCCCAAACCTTGTGACTCCTGTGAGCTCACGCCCAGCTGTACCGGCTCAGAGCCTCCTGCAGCGAGACATAATCTTCACTTTCACTTCTGTCATTTGTCCCTAATACGCCAAAGCATCCGAACAAGTGCTTGCATTCATTCCCAGAGCCCCCCGTCCTAGGATCAGCCCGGAGGTCACCATGGAAATAGATGTGTTCCTCAGCTTGCTGAGGTGTCAAGCGGCTCTGTTACGAGATCTCCATTACTTGCTGGAGGACTGTAACCCATATCATCACATCTGAGACAGAGATTTTATATTCAGATGACCTTTTATTTCCTGAAATTGTAAATACTGTCTCACCCTACATCTGCTGTTCAACTAGAAGTCAGGCAGCCGATTAACTTTCTCGATGGGATTTCCCTGTGATTAAAAAGCCAGGTGACTGTGACAAGGTCACCAGGAAAAAAAGTCTTGTGATTTTAAGCTTGACAGAAATCTGGCAGGAAATGCAGATGAGAGAAATGTCACACTTAGGCAACGATAGCCTTAAATATCAGAGACTGAGCTCAGAAATGGTTTTTTTTTTTCAGACTATTAGAAGGGTCCATGAAATATGTCTGTTTGTTCATTCCTCCAGGAGACCCTCTCTGTTCTTACATCTCAGTGTGTTATGATAAATAATGCATTGCCTTCCCAATAGCCTTGATAAAACTGCTTCCTTAACCATATGAGGAATACATTTCAAAAAGAGAACAAGCAGAGCACAGAGATGGAAATTAACCCCAGGACCGCCAGCCTCCATTAGCAATAATGGTGTGTGACGATTCCAGGGTTAAATGAGAAGTAGGTGCCTTTTTACTGAGTTCTGCTCTTTGTTCTTGCTTTAGTGTGTGTCATTGTGGAGACTGTCATGTAAGGTTAATGACAGCCTCTCATTACCCTTGTCAAATATGTAATAATGTGGCCCAACAACAGGGCTGAATGGCTCCTGCTTGTCAGACCCCTATGTTTTGCCTAGCAGATGGTCACTGTGTTTGGAGAGGCCCTCAGATCCATCAGTGCTATCCTGAACATGTGTGTGAGGGAGGCATTTTTCCCTGATGGGACAGTTCATGGATGGAATACTAATTGGGCACAGCAAGACAACAGAGGATTTATTTATTTTTGTTCCTGGTAGAAATATGTTGTGTTCCAGGGAGGGGAGGGGGAGGGGGAGAGAGGCAAAACCCCGTTTCTGCTGCCACCAGCCCCTTTTTTATTGTCTGACTCCTTACACTGGCAAAATCACCGCGTGTTGTTCCTTATGCTGAAAATCTGGGCTCTTCGGCTACAGTGTCAGTGGGCATGGAAATTCAGGTTTTGGTCAACTTTTGATTCTATATTAAGCCTGACTTCTATTCTCCTACCTCTTAAAAAAGAAAACAACATTATTTCTTATTCACTCTAAGCTTTGGAGAGCATCAGGTTAACTTATCCCCTTGATATTACCTCCCTAGTTATTAGGATTAAATATTTATAGTGCAGTAGCTGACCCTCCTGTGTTAGGTAGTATGCAAACAGAAAATATCTGTTCCTTCTCGAGGGAACCTAATACCCTTTAGTATTGGGTTGGTGATGTGGAAGGCAGTGGTTTGTATTGTCAGATCTATCAGTAGCCTCCTCAGAAAGTTGGTGTACTTGGCTTTTGACCATATGCCCACACCTATTAAACAGAGAGCCCTTTGCAACAGGAACTTACGCTCCTCAGAGGCTTGGGTTGGGGCTGCCTCAGTCAGGTGGAGAGTTTTAGTCATTTGGGGTATTTTTACTATGTTTTCCTTTCTCTAAAAAAGTATTTTAACTCTTTATTTTTCAAAATACAACCTTTAAAATGCAAAGCTAGTGCAAAGTGATGGAATATCCTCTTTGCCCATTTGGGAAACTTTGCACTGATGGAACTCCATTGTTCCTTGCTGAAAATGCCTAATATGAGCAGCCTGCACAGCCATAAAATAATGATTTATCTGATGTGGTTAGGTACAATTCGTCTACATCAAGGAGTGGGATTGATGTGACTAAAATTAGGGTAGTTATAATGGTGCAAATGTTCTTAATGTAGACAATACCTCAGTCTACAGAACAAGAAAAATTTGTTCAAAAAAGAATAATCAGCCCTATTTGTTTCAGAGTGATGTTAACTCTGAAACTTAAATATAGCAGTGTAGAAATCAACATAGTTAACTACTTCACTGCTAAGCCTTATAATGGAGATAATCTCTATCACAAAGAGCTTTTTTATTTTCCTAAGAACTAGTTTCAAATAACGTAGTACAAAAATAACAGTGGGACAGTGCACTGGTTGCTTTATTTCACTTTGTATTACAATTATTAAAACTCTCGGTTGCTGACTCTAATGAAGCTGTCCCAGCATTCCTACTACCACCGTCAAAGTGGTGCACATTGCAGCAGCAGGCCAACTTGTCGTAGTATTCATATAACCAAGTTTGTTGCAGGTCCAGAATTAAAAATGAAAGTCAGGAAAAAATATTTTGTCTAGTCTTTCCCATGACATGAAAGACATGAAAAACTCAGATGGCAAACCTTTATCACCTCAGGAGTATAAGGAAAACATTGTGTAAAAGCTACCCCTAAGAATGCCCACAGGTCTTTTTGGAAGATTTAGTCTCTTCACTCTCCCATCCCTTTCAAATCTCACTGACACTTATTTTTTTTTAGCTGTAAAATGACTAATTTTCCATCTGTAAATCATTCTGGTAAAGGCCAGATCCAAAAGTGGAGGCCTAAAGTGGAGAAGCACATACAGCTTAGTCACTTCATCTTTTGAGGCTGTGAGTGTGCATCTTTGAGAATGAGAGGGACTTTTACTGCTGCCAGCCTGGCAGCAGGCTTAAAAAAAAATAATCTGCAGTCAGCAGACTTTAGTACTTTTTTTTAAAGACATTTACTGTGAATATTACTCAAGTTGGCATAGTTCCCTTTTCCCTCTACCGCTTCTCTCTTACTGAAACAGCAAAGAAATGAGATACTTGCGGTAAATAGCTAGTTCGGTAGCTATATCTGCTCCTTGATACTGGTGTTTTTCCTCACAGAAAGGATCCTAAGAATAGAAGACAAGAAATCATGGGAAGTTACTGGGGATTCCTGAGGAAAAATAAATGAGAAATAGAAAGGACGCAGCATTTGGATCAGCTTTCTATCATGCCCACACACATGACGATGCCCTCTGTCCTGGGGGAATGGGGCACCGGAAGAAGTAATGGTTAACATGTAGTACGTTCACTCTTTTAAGAAAAGTAGTGAAATACAAAAGTGTAGGCCAAGGCTGCTAATTAGTATATGTAAAGATGGTAAAGGAACAAAATTATGTAAATCAAGATGGCAATTAAAACCAGGGACATTCTCAGCAAGTGTCTCTGAAATTAGCAGACATGTAATAAAGTCAACATCCATCTCGGCTGGTTTTCTCAGATAGCTCTTCCTGAGGCAATGCAAAGTAACATGAGTCTGGCATCTAAAACCCTCCCTTTTTTTTCTCTAAACTCCTTTCTAACAGACACTGCAGATTACACTTGTAATTTTTTTGTCTCTACAGTCACTTTGCTAATGCAGTGTAGCTTGTGACTTCACAAAATGCAGAGAGAGAGGCAGCACTCTCGTGTGACCCATGTTTTAAAACGAAAGCCCCCTGACTTACAGGGAAGAATGCAAGCCTGGCAACACGCAGATTTTTTGGCTGACCAGGAGGAGTGGTGCATCCAGCAGTACCTTATCAAAAGCCTGAGAAAGTAGCCTGATTTTCTTGCCATTAAAAACCAGTAAGAACTGAAGTGCGACGACATTGCTTTCTGCAGGTACGGGAGAACGTCGTAAGAAGGCAGAAGTGATGCAAGGATGGTAAAAAGAAAATGTAGGGGAAAGACGGGTAGCTCCTAAGCTCCCACACCGAAGGATGGGGCCGGAGGCAGTATGTTACGGTCATTCCCTCACAGAATGAGAGTGGGTCCAAAATGTAGCTCCAGAGATGAAGAAAAGCCTAACTTCAGTATTGAGATGCAGAGCTGATCACTCCAAGGCAATTAAAATGAATTGGCTGAACTTGTTTATTTGAAGGTAGTATGAGTGAGTGAAAGCTCTCCTGTTTAGGAATTCAGGTAAGACTTGCCTCTGCCTGGCAAAGGTGGGGGGATTGATTTGACTGATAGAATATATTATAGCTTACTGTTTCAAGAGTATTGATATGCTGGAGCAGAGTACATAACCTGGAGCTACACAGATTTTTATTTTACCTAAGCTGCCTGTCTTCTGAATATGATGTGAGAAAAGCATCAAGTTATTTGAGTGTCAATAAGCTAGACTACATACTTATGGGTAGTGAGCAAAATGTTTTGAAGTGTTATCTCCCAGAACCCTTATAAAGCCCAATTCTTTTAGTAATTTCTATATTTAACAATTCTCCTATCACAGAATGTGGCATAAACACAAAATAATAATGCCCACAGGAGGGGAGTGAAGACCTGCAGCTGCAAGGGAGACAGGAGGTCTTGGTGTAGTTGTGTGGCTGAGTAGACAAAGCTGAAAATAGGGTGCAGATAATGATACTTGGTTAAAGTGCTTAAATGTTGTGTTTGGGGCATGAGACATTACTTGGCAACATTTGATATATGGATCTTGGGCTCTTCTCAAGAGAGATCCAGTGGTGAGATCATGAAATGATCCTATTTTGTCGATGTCAAAAGCTGGACAACACTGTTGTAGTTACACACTTCAAGACACAAAGGACAGCAGGAAAAAGTGAAAAAATAATAAATCCAAACATGATTCAAAACCATAGAACCTTTTTAAAGAAATAAAGGTAATTACAGCTTGGCATCCAGTTTCTTAATAAGGTTGAATTCTTGAATTCTAATGATGGAAATAAAGGCACGGGTCCATATAAATATGTAAAATGGACTTTTCCCGAATGATCAGCTTGGACTATCTGTTCCCTAGAGCTACCCACCCCTGGATTTTTATACTGTCAAGGAGAGAGATAGCTATGGCACTTACTGTATATATATATTTGAATACAGTGTAACAACTCTGCATTCACAGCATAGGGAGACAGTTCAGTAGCTCTGTATATTGGGTGCTCTGAATAGGTGAATTTAGATGTCATAGCAGGCAAGCAAGTTTGTATTGGACACTGGTCTGAAAATGATCACTGGTAGGGCCATGGTTTAGGTACAAGTGACACTGGGGGAACATTATAGTAATGAGTATAAATTTTCACAAACAAATTACTCCTTTTAGCAAATTCCTTATCCTTTGGTTCCTTTTGGGTAGTGTTTTTATTTGAGTATCATAGACTCAAAGCAACATATATTGGGTGTAGGTGTTTTGGATTCAGTAGAGTAGATCAGCCATTGCATTAAATGTCAGCATCTTCCTCTCATTGAGCAGCAATGAGCCACACATTTGATTTTCTTAGTGGAAGATTTTTATTTCCCACAAAGTTACAAAGTTTGAAGTTTTCTCTCCTGATAGTTTCTCTCCGTGTGAAAACACTGAATAACACAAAGAATTGCATCTGAACATATTTAGCTGCTCTCTAAAGCAAAGAGAAATGTACCTTAGTTTTGTGTGGACAGCCAAAACAGCTCTGTCTGTTCCTAGTTAGTTTGATATTAGGGCTCAAGTTTTTTAAAACCACTGATAAAAACTTCTTCCTGCATACTTAAAGCTTAAACTTTAAAAAATAAAGAGTTTTCTTTGCTTCTTAACTGCCACTTAATTATGACTGTGAAAAGCAAAGTAATTTGAAAAGGCACAGAACACATTTTTTTTAGAGGAACTGACAAATTTAAGACTCCACTATGCAGCAGCACAGGAAAAAGAGCAAAGCAATCTTCTCTATTTGGAATGGCCATGATTTAATTGGCTCCTACTGATCCCTTATTAATTAAAAAATATTGTAGGCTCTTTGAAGCCTGCATTTGCTTCCTATCTAAAAACATGCTTGTCAATCTTGCCCCCTCGCTGCATTATCATACAGCAAATGTAAGGATTTTAAGGATGCAGTGAGAAGTCTATGTGTTTTTTCCCTCCCGTGTTTATCCCAGGACCGAAAGGGCAGCCAGGAGTTGAGAAGCAATAGTGTTCCCCAGCTTGCAGCACAGACTTTTCTAGCAGCACAATAGAGCTGAAGGCTGCCCCAGTGCCTGTTCTTGGGCATCAAACCCAAGTTTTGTGTATATAACTTCAACTGGGATGATTTCACTGGCCATAACTTAAATGGCAAAAAGCCCTCTGCAGTTCCTAATGAGACCCAATTAAACACAAAATTCAAATGCATGGTTCTATTTCCTTGTGTGACCTTCATGTCAGGCTACGGCAAATGGTCACGGTCCCCAGGAAAAATGACAGCTTGAGGAAAGTGACTGAACAAAAGAGCCACATCTGTCTACTGTTGGTAGGAAGAAGGCATGCAGCCCATCCCCTGCTGACGGGCTTAATGGTGCACCACAGTTTCTCTCAGAGGAAGGCAGGAGAAACATAAACAAGCCTGCCTTCCCCTGAACTGCTTCCTGAGTCAGGATGCCCTCTCCTCTGGGAGGAGCTCTGACATGGCAACATGCCAACAAGCCTATTTGGCTTGCACAGTGAATTTGGTACCTCGGTAACAGGGTAATGGTTGTGGGCTCCTTTTTATTTTGATTTCTTTAATATTCTTTGAGTTTTCACAAAATCTGAAGCCTGTTATCTATGTCCTTTTTCATGAAAATATGGATAAGCAAGATATATATCTGTACAGACAGTTCTTACTTTAATTCCCCTGCTACTGGTAAATTTGATTAGGAGAAAAGAAAAGTGCTGAACAAATATTTTAAAAATCTGCCAGCTGATTAAATCACACTTTCCCCCTATCTTCTTGGCATATGAGGTTGACTTGGGCATCATTTTAAATCTTCTAGTTTAGATTACGATCTTTAAAGTGACATTAAGCTTGCTTTGATGTTCTGTGTGAGTACAGGACAAAAGCCCAGGAATTAAATGATGGCTCACATTGCAGCATCATAATAATACAGCCTCAGACTCCAGCGAAAAGGTAGCAAAAGATTCTAGCCCAGAAATGTTCATGCTTCTACACTGAATTATGTCACTATTTCTACTAGAAAGAAAGTAAAAGTGCTCAAAGCAAACCAGATTTTATTTTACAGGTCAGGGGGTGGTATCTGGTCTCTGCTTTTCTTAACAGTTTCTGACACTGCTTTAACTGCCTTCTTTGATACATGGAAAGGCTTTGTTTTCAAGCTGGAATTGTACCTTGTTTTTCTAAGGTTGTGTTGTTCTGGAGTCCTGTAGGAGCAAACTGCAGGTGTGCGAACCATTAGTGGCCCACCTTTTCTCATTAAATATTTTTCCATTGCAGAGCTTTCCTTGGACTAGTGGAAGGTAGCTACTGTGTGAAGTCATGATATTCATTGTGCTATGCAGAGTAAAGAACTAAATGAAATCACCAGGGTTTACTAAGTTGTTGGCCATCTGCTGAGCTATAGTAATTTCCCATTCTTGGCCTGTTCCAGTTGCAAGATAATATGGTTTAGCATTAACCTCTTTCAATTAACTTTAAATTGAAAGGCTTCAATTAAGTCACATCACTTTACACCTAATAGTAAGGGTGGGCTAACAGTATGCCCACAGTCATCTACCAGTGATTACAGTAGCTCAGCCGACAAACAGTAGGCTGGTAAACTTCTCTAACATGGTCATGCATCAGGGCCTTCAGGTACCCTAGGTCACTCTCATAAGTGACCCTGAAGATGCTGCTTCTTCTGTGATGCACACACACCATCCTGCATGGAGCCAGGGGTAAGGACAGGGTATGAGGGTGAAGCACTGTCAGCAGTCACTGCTGCTGAGCTTCCAGGGAGCAGCTTTCTGAACCTGCTGCAGGGTTACTAAGGACTGAATTACCTAGTCCCTGACCATCTCCATAGCAGCTCTGGTGGTCGCCAGGGCCTGGATAAATTAATCTGAGAGGAGAGGCACAACAGTCTGGTCAGCTCCATGAGGAAATCTAAGCTTTTCAGGGCTCCTTATGGACACCCCCAGAGAATCTTTGCTCATTCATGGCTGGTCCAATCAGGCTTCTCTAGTGGTTGTAAAAGTGTTAGTGTTCAGGTCTTCTGGTTTTCTCCACCTTAAGATGAACTTACATGAAAAGTCTCATGCTTGTGGATCATTGATTGCAAGTTGATGAAACTGGCTGAATATAATCTATAAATGACATCTGTAAGATATTTCATCTTATTTTTTTTTCTTTTAAATACATTTTCCTATAATTTTGAGAGGCTCTAGTTATTGATTCATATGTTGACTGGAAGAAATTGCTGTAGATAGCATGACAAATAGAACAAAACTGGTAATAGAGCAGAAGGAATATAAGAAAATCAGAGGAGAAGAGAGGGAGACAGTTTAGGGAATCAGGATGCTTAAAGGAAGACAAAAGCAAATAACATGTCCTTACTAGCTGCAAAATATGAATTTAATCCAGAAAAATAGTTTTCTTTTGTTCTGGTTGGTTTTTTTTTTTTTTTTTGGTGTGTGTTTTTGGTTTTTTTTTTTTCCATTGAGTTGGTAACAGAGAAGTCTTTATGTGAAGTGATTTTTCCTGTTAACCGCCAGAGTATGCCAGAATATGACTGCAGTCCTGACTAACACGAAATACACGGTGATAAAACCTCTTGGAACGGATTAAAACCCTTGAGAATACAATTGACAATGCTAGAGTTCGGTAACCTGACGTACCAGAAATACCAAGAACCTGAACCCTTGTGAAACCAGGTTATAGTTCCTATAAGCTTGCTCAGAGAGAGGTTTCATTTTGAGTCACACATTAAAGCTGCTCTAAGCTATGCTGTAGGTAACCGCAAGTTTGCGTTTCAGCTGGTGTAAATACAGTCAACCTTGTTAATTGGTGATGGTCTCTGTAGTACCCAGAGACAGGGAGCCCACAGAAATGCCTGAACAAGTGCCATCCAGGGGAGGGCAGTGGGGCAGAGAAATGCTGGTGTGCACATTGCTGTGTGGTGTGCTGCAGTTTGCTGGCTGCTTGCTTGATAACTGGCAGGGAATCCAATCCAAAATTGACAAGATTCATGTCTTCTGCAATGCTTGGACAGCAGGGTCCTGTCCGTTCCTTTCCCCTGCCAAGCAGCCTGGCACAGAGAGCAGAGTGCAGATGGAGCGGCACAGCTCACCTGGGCGCTCGAGGCGTTTTTATCTGCAGTCTTACTGAATTCTATTTGTCTTTTTGCTGGTATTTTCCCAAAGCAAAAGCTGGAATTTAAAGCACTGCAGCCTTTCCTTAAGTCCCCTTGAAAGTATAAAATATAAAAAGGATAAATATCACTTTGCAAGTGACAGTTGAACGTTATAGGAATGTGATATAAGTAGTCACATATTAATAGCTTCAGTTTATCACAACACTGCCTTAAGAAAATTATGCAATTTATTTAACAGAACCTGGTCTAAATACATTAAACATCATGCCTTTAGAAATATTCTTTATATTCTTTGAATTTACCTTTTCACTGTTTCTTACTTCTTCCAGGTCTGGTCCTGCCTGTGGCCATAAAATTACCAACTAATACCAATGACAGAAGTAAAGTTAGAGACAGAAAGGAGATGACACTGGATAATTTAGGTATTTTGCAATGGAACTTGGAACCTTTCGGTCTGACTGAAGCTTGCTGATGGGAACTGAACAGGCAGCTAGTGGGGAGAAATGGTGTGAGTTCTTCATGAAGAAGCAGAAAAACTGCAGGATGCTGGAATATGTGGTGTTTCCTGAGGGACAGCTGGGAGCAAGAAAAAAGGGAAGGGTTATGGAAATAAAGGAAAGACAGAGGTGGTTTAGAATAAGATCATCAAAGATAATACAAGGAAACCATTGGTGTCCCTGCTGGCTTTCTTTGTGTCATCTTTAGCGAACAGAAGTTTATTTAAAATAAAAATGTTGCTATAAATGTCCATCTTCTCAGGATCAATGCAATTATTCTCAGTTTGGGGTGTGTTAATAGTTAAACAGAAATAGTTCCTATGGACTATTAGAAGATGCAGGAGGCCAGAGTAATTTGTCCAAAATCTTATGTAAGCCATAAAGCCATATGCAATAGTTTTGTTTAATCAGGGAATACAGGCTGCTATGCTTTCCAAGCTTCAAGGTAACTTCGGTTTGGATTTGCTGTAAACTCTGATTCAGGGTTGTCCTTTGTGATTGTATTTCATTTGTCCTTTTCCTGAATATTTTGGCTTGTTGATAATTTGAATTTTAGGCTTCATGACATTCATATTGTAGCAATGTTGTGTAAAGAATTTAGAACTTGTAATTATCAATATGATGACTTATTTTAGTGTTTTAAAGACATACACCTTCCAGAGGTTAAAGCAGAAAAAATAAAATGACATTGCCTTGTAACATATATTGATCACAAGTATGTAATAACATCTCTGGCTCTGAGGACATCACTGCTTGCAGTCAAAACCACAGTTTGCTTTTAGCCTTATCCAAATAGGCTGTTAAGCTGGCAGGTGAATCGGTTGTTGCCCTTCTCTTTCCTCCTTAGCTCCTCAGTGCAGTGTGTTACCTGCACAAGCATGTTAAAGCAATGTTGATTTCAATCTAAACCAGCAAAAGCAGCAGGGAAAAATTGCCAAATTGGTATCTTCTCACCTTAGCTGACCAAAAGGTTCCCCAAAGTTTGGGGAGACTGGAAATGAAAATTATCCAGTCTGAGTAAAAAATCAACAAATTAGATTAAGCATTCCTAGTGCAGGCATTACTCCTAGAGCATAAAATCAGCTCTACCTCCCCTGTGCCAGCTTCTGAGGGAAATAAAAAGCATGCAGTAGAGCACAAATACGCCCTGAAATTTTAAGGAGAATGTGCATTGACCTTTAAGCAACATGCACACTGTTGAAGGACCTACCTACCAACAGGCAATTATAAACCGCCTGAGGTCCGCTGGGAATTCAGCTGTGGTTTCCTGCCTGCCCCGCTCCTCTCTTGGAAGCAGCCATATTTTGCAGCACGACCCTGACAGGGAAAGCTGTAGGGAGGTGCAGAGGGGCTGAGCCAAATTGCTGCTGCTGTGGTGTCACAAATAAGGAATCTGCAGCTCGGTTGCTGCCTTTACCCGCTGCTTTGTCACTGTGCTTGGTAAAGGGAATTTTTTTACTCTCCAGTAAACTGTGTTCACTGGAGCCTTGACTCTTGCTGGATTTTGTTGACACTGATGTGACTAATCCTTCTGAGGCTGGTTATACTCCTGGCCTGGAAGAAGAGAAGGTGTCAGCATGCCCTTGTCTCCAGGTGGAAGAGAAGGGCAACAGAGCAGCACTGTAACCCCTTCCTAACAAGCAGAGTAATGGCAGGGGCCAGGGCTTCTGTAGAAGGCTCTGCTCTGAGGACCTTCCTGCTCATATCTGGTGGGCATTAGTGATGCAACTTCCCAGCCAGTCCCCGTCCTTGTCCCAGTTCTCAGCACCCTGCTGTTAATGTCTGAGCAAAAGGGTCACAGCTGCTGAAGCGCATGAGCCTTCCTTTGCTCAGACAGGGGTGAGATCCCAACACACAACTCATCCAGGTGTCTTAATTTAATCTTTGTTACACATCACTTTTTGGGGAGACGTCTTTTTTTCACTTTATCCCAGCATGAGTATAATCTTTCAAAGTATGCATTCCCTTCCTTTTCCACAGGATAAATTAAATTTATCAACTAAATGCATGGTCTAACAATTCCAGAATAATTTTAGCATCTTCCTCTTCCTACTTGTGTCCCACAAGTATTTCTAAAAAGTATTTTTCTTGTGCCTGACAAATCTCAGATTACATGCAGTGTTTGTGTTAATTTATTTTTATTCCTGGTTTGGTGTTTTGTGTTTTTGGTTTTTTTTTTTTTTTTGTGAGACTGGAGATGTGAATCTGTGTTTCTTTTAATGTCATTGTTACAGCATTTCTTTAGCAGTCACACCCACACTGTATCCATCCAAACTTGTTACCTGTGCCGCTCTGGGCAAAATAGAAGGGAAGAAATCTAACAAGGACAGCAGTAATTTTCCTAACAGGCTAGAAATCAGCCAATTGGAAGCCCTTTCACAGGAGACACTGACGAGACACCAGAATACTCACTCAGGTGAACGCAGTAATCGCATCCCTCACTAGCACTACGGCGCGTCAGTGCAGTAGAAGATGGCGAGCTGTAGGCTGCCAGCCTCCGCTATTTATAGTATCAAGAGCTTCAGGGTGTGAGGCAAGCTGTTTTTAACACAGTGGCATTTTCTTCTGTTTAATTGTGGAGTAACATCTTTTTTAGAAAATCATTACTTCTGCTCAAGAGAGCTAAAAAATTATGCTTCTGTACTTAGTTAAATAAGAGTTGCTCATGAAACAGAAAAAAAAAATCACTTTTCAAAGACTTTAGATGGTTTAAAGGCCATTATGTTGTCTGGCAAATGTAGAAAGGAAAATCAATAAGTAGCACGTGAAAGAAAGGGGGAAGATGCAATGAGATATATCAGTCAGGCTCCCATTCTCTTTTTCCCTTCTTCAGCCCATCCATTGTTGTGCCAAGTAGAGTATGGAGATCCCATGCACAAAGAATTGCAGAGAAACCTGCTTAGACTGAAACAGTGCTTGCAAGACCTGATAAGCAAATCAGCAGGTTATAGCAGGTTCACTTATGGTTCATAAGGACCTTTTCCTTTTCTACCTTTCCCTTCAGAACTTTCTCACGTAAAGTCTACAGAGATACCCAAGTATTCAGACAGAAGTATACCAGGGCTTTGTCTTTCTGCAATAGGATTTAAGTAATTCCCACTGAGTCACACAGTTTTACAGAGATTCCCAGTATGCAGAACATACCATGATGTGCATAAATTGTTAGCGAATGAGGGCAGAAAATTTCCAGTGAAGGACTTTTGTGTTTTGACAGCGTCACCTTTTCTGCCAGACCCTAGGGGCTCCCACGCACCTTCCAGAACTAGCTTATCTTTTTGTCACACAAAAAGGTGATCTAAAGTCATTGGAAATGCAACAACTCTAATTTAACTTGAAAGGAGGCATTATTTGTTCACATTTTAGTATATTGGGCACCCACAGTTTCTTTTAATTCTTGCAGTTCAATAGAATTCATAACTTACTTAAAAAAAAAAGTTTCTGCACCTTTTGAACAATGAAATGGTTGGACATTATTTGTACATTTAGAAGCATACAATATTTTTAGCTGTTTCCTTTTTTGCCCACAGAAAGCAGAGTCAAAGCAACAGAGATGAAGAAAACAGGTGAAAGACGATGGTTTGGCCTAAAAGGTACAGCAAATGTCCTCACGGATGCATGAGTGACATAAAAGGAGGAAGGAATGACCTAGACAGACATGAAGATGGATTAGTTTACTACTGATATAATATTTCCTATGCAGCCCCAGCTCAGGCCCAGGACCTACCTCCATGAATCAGGTAATGATAGCTGGAAAAACTGATGCTGACTTTCAGAAGGGTCCTGGAGTCAATGAGAACAAGTCTAGAGCATGTGGAATTGTCAGAAGGAGCCAGAGACCTTGTGGGCAGCAAAACAGGTGGAAGCACCAGGTTTTGTTATCTGTTTTCAGGAGCTACATCAGCTACAGTTTTCCCTTGTGACCTTGACCTCAGGCTACATCTCAGCTGTGAGACCCAGCAGAGTTCTGGGATTTTCAGCCTGCATGCTAGGTTTGGTCATGCCCCATCTCCATATCTGGGTTGTCCCTGGTGTGCACCAACCCCCTTCCACTTGATGCTCTGGGGAAAAACATATTCCTGCCAGGTGCAGTGACTGGGAGGCAGGTATTGCCATGCTCTGGACTCACAGACCACTTGGATGGCAGCCTAAATCTGCTTTTTCACTTCAGTTCTCCATATGCAAAATAGAAATGATAATGCTCTACCTTGGATGGGCCAGTGCCTTTCCTGAATTATAAAGCAATAAATACATCCACTTAATAATCACAGAGTACTAATTTTAATGAATCAATGTAAATACATAAATTGCTAAGGGGGTCGTGAAGTCCCACTATGTTGAAGCCAAAATATGGACAGTTACCTCATTCAAAAAAGCAAACATTTATTACAGTCTATCGTCAAGCAAAGTCTCTTCCTGCCTCCTGCCCACTCCACGAAGGGCTCCATGAAATCAGTAGTCTTAGGGACCTGGATCCACATGGCTACGAGCAGCTGTCTTGTCAGGAACCGGACTGTGAGATAAATTCTGGGCCAAATCTTAAGGACTAATCAATGTTTGTTTTTAGCTTTGGCTATCTGAACTGAGAAAAATCTCTCTGAAGTCCTTGAGTCCTTCCTCTGTAAAGACTTTCTGCTTTTAGCTCCTTACATTTCTTTAAAGAAGCAACTTCCACCTCTGATATACCGTCACATATATTAATGAATAAAGTCATGAATTTTTAGGTTGCTGAGGTGACTTGGCCTTAGGCCCCTTAATTATAATGTACCCAAGGCCTTAATTAATTTGTAAGACTGAGCAGGGGATGATGTCCCAAATAGCTTCTGAGAGTCGAGCTGACATCCTGTACTTATCAAAGCAGAAATATTGAATCAGGCCAGGTATAATATTTTTGCATCCTTTCTACAAATTTAAATGTTTCTGAAGCAAACAAAGTGCTATGAGACGTGTTACGAGTTTATGTGATGATGTTGTGCTCAAGTTTCACAATAACCACTTGAGTAGGCCTGTTGCATTAAGAAAACAAAACAAAAAAAATTCATACCCGGGGAATAAGACAGACCATGTCTCCCAGGACCCTTTGGTGTCTAAGCCCAAAAACGTCTGCTGTTGACTTCAGCTGGAGCATGAAGGCATAGTCTGTGGCCAGCATCGCCTCCTTCTTCCACAGAAACATCTGTAGCTATCTGAAGTTTTACCAATAGAGGGCTCTATTGGTTTGAGTTAACGCACTAGACTTTTGGGGGGGAGTAGGTTGCTATAGTAAATCCTATAACCTATATACAGTGGAGTCAGCCGAAGTGAGTTGAAAGAAATGCTTAAAGGGACATCGTTAAAGTGTTACTCTATCTGTTTTGTTGTTGCTTTGTTTTGGTATTTTGGGATACCGATGTTGACTGGCTTGCTTATCTACTTTTGGAAAGGCACAGTCCGGAATGCTGGGAGGTATTTTAGGAATAGGAAGATATTAGCAGTATGATAATTTTAAATGGCCTGCAATGTTTAAAGCCTACCAAAAATAAAATGATACGTCTATATATGGTTGACCAAATTTTTATAGTTATGTTTGCTCTTACCATGTATATATAACACACACAGATAGATGTGCATGTTAATGAAAAAACAAAAATTCATGTTAATAAAATGAAAGTGACTTAAAGGAAAATATTTGCTTTCTTAGCTAGCAAGGGTTTTTATTTTATCCCAGTTAAGATGGAACATATTATTGGTTCAGCTGTAGGAGGCCATACAATAAGCTGAAAAATAACCTAGAGTCTTTCTGGGGCATTTGACTGCTACCCAGTGCCTGCCCTCTCTCACTAAACAATGCCTTGATGCCCTGACTCACCTCTTAACTGCCACTATAGGCCTTCCTATTCTACTTTTTAATTTTTATTATCCATTCCTCAGTGACTGGAAAGGTGCAAGTCTCATAGCATATTCATGCTTTCCCAGGTTAGCTACACTGCAGTGTATGTTCTGTAATGCACAGCAAATGAAATTCACAGTTATTTTAATGTGGACAGCACTGAACTGAAAAAAATGAGAACAGTACTAACAAACGTGCTTATACATGCACAATGGCTAACATACACGTTTGCATATAAATATTATATGTACATCTTTTAATAAAACACTGTGATTTTTAGGTGTACATGCCTTCTTAAGACACAAACTATATAGCTAGCCAAGCAAAAAACCCTCACTGTGTTTACATACATACATACATAAGAAAAATATATATCCAGTGCATAATTTCAAGGCGTATGAATAGAATGCCTTGAAGTTAATTTTATTGTGCAAGCATAGTTCAAATTCTATTTTTATGCAATGGTGCAGTGACAGGCTTCCTATAAAATATATATGGGCCACAAATGAAAATACTTTAACTTGCTGTTCTTACTTTTTTTTTCCTAGTAATGAATACAGACTTCAGCTTGGGAAAATATAAAATGGTCCTGCTTTCAGTATAAATGTTCCTCCAAAAATCAATTCCAATTTCATCTTTGTTTTAGTAAAAAAATAAAAGAACAAAAAGATCAGGACTATAAATAATGACTACCTGTGGTTTTCATAAATAAATATCTCCAAAGCACTGGAAAGCTGTAGAAATGCATGGATTTTTTATTTTTTTCTTCCCTCATGAATTTGTTGTGTTGCAGGAATGTGTATAAATAGATGACTAGATATGGCGTGGATTCAGGTTCAGCCATTTTCTCCAAATACAAACATATATGGATGTTGCTTTTTGTCCTTTGGAATGCATGAACAGGTTAATAATGGAAAGACTGCAGTAATGTATGGTCTACCTACGACGTCTTCAAAAAAAATATCCTACAAATATGAATCTATAGGTACAAGAAGGCTGTATATGCTTATGCCCATGTCGTAAATCATCCATCCTTTGTTTAAAAAAAGAAGGTGGGGGAGGAGGGAGTGAGGGTTTTCTCACTGGAACCTTTTCATCTTGTTTAGGAAGGACTAAGAAACACAACCATTGACACTTACCTAGATATTTCCACAAAGTCATGTCTCATTCATTGTTCCTCTGTAAGAAGGATGTTTTCCTTCTCTTTAATTTTCAGGAAGGGAGAATCTTGTTCTGCTTTCTAGCCTTGTAGGTGAGAAATGATTGCCTTTTCCCACCCCCAGGTTACAACTTTAACTCATAATCCACCCCCCTCCCAGGAAATAAGTAGATAACATGATGTTATGTACAAAGTGAACTGATTTGGGAGACTTTCAGTTTAGTCTCTGCAGTCAGGAGAAACGGATACAGCTCGATTCTTTCAATAACTGCATGTGTGTGTATTCTGGTGTCCATGCTATGTTTGCCTGGAGAAAAACAAATATACTAACCAGCCTTGCATGTACACATCTGAATAGAGTGGAAACTGTATTATTGCATTAATTGCATCTCATAAAGGTAACATTATCTAGAAGAAAAAAAAAACCAAAATCTTAGAAACCAATAGCTTAGCTGATTGTGCTTATCTTGAGTGTCTGGCTTCTAATAATACCAGACTGGCAATATTGGTGTGCTACAGCATTTTATCCTTCTCTTTCTTCAGGGCAGATTGGTTCAGCCAGCACTTTATTCCTGAAACAATATTCATACAAAATGGATTGCTAGATTTAAACGTACTACCCAGCGCTGCTGACTAATATAATGTTATTCTGTCCCTCCCTCACCCCTCTGTAATCAACAAAGCATGCATAACAGTGGAGTGTTTCGCAGTAATTTTGGTGATGTTTTGCCTTGCTTGATTGGAAAGTATTTCTGAGGAGGATAAATAAGCTCGCCCCCAAACTCTCCCCTCTATTTCCCTTGCTGATGTTGCAGAGAGTAGTTCACTGCAAGATGTGAAAAAAGAAGTACAGTAGATTGGGATGCTTCACAGGGAACAAAATTTGCGGCTCACTGCTTCTTCTCCCATCTGTAATATTAGCACCGTATAGATTTAATAATTAGGTGATTGAAGACATTTTGATGATGGAGCGGTTTCTATGATCGGCAAAAGAAAGCATCTGTTTTCCTCATGTACCAATTAATTATTTATGCAGGAGAAAATGCAGCAGGCTACCTTGAGGATGAGCAAGTTGGGTGTTTGTGTAACAACAGCAAGGCCTGGTCTGGAAATTATGTCATTCTGACCTTCAGAGTCTCTAAAACAATTATTTTTCAACCCAGTAGTAAATAAACAGTATTCTCTTCTGTCTTCACTTCCACCTCACTTTTTGCCCTCCTGTTCTCACAGAGGGCCTGTCAGCTTAAACATCACCTTTCCTTTTATTTTCCGTTGCCTGTCTATGTATTTTATTAGCACCTTTTTCTCTATTACAGTCCTACACACTGATTCGACGTCAGCTTCATCCCTCTCAAGCTCTGCTGTTCAGACTAGGCACTGTTCTGCATTGTGGGAAATATGCAAAAGCACCCAAACCTTTCTTTCTTTTAATGATTGTCAGGTATAGCGTCATTTTGGGAAATATATATTTCTAGAGGCTAGGGCTTACCAAAGTTTGCAAATGAAAGCAAAGCAGATCCTTGGATCTCACAAATTGTGTTGCTTTGTATTATGACAATGGTGTTCACATGCCTGACATCCTCATAATAATATTAAGCTCCTTTTTTCTAGCATTATGTACTTTATACATTTGTATAAATGTCACAGCTTGTAATCACTTCTTTTGTCATCGACGATTAATCTAAAAAAATCGAATAATTCACTGCCCCTTGCCATTTACATATCGCCTGCTACCATCTGTTCTTCTCAGCAGCAGTAAATGATGGGTAATTAACTCAGTGCCTTTGTCTTTCCCTTGCTGAATGTCTGACACATATAGATTTTCCTCTGTGCGTGTGTGTGAGTGCGCGTGTGTCTGTGTGTGTGCGCGCACGTGCGTAGGGAAAGGAGAAGGGGATAGGAACAACAGAGGTGGGGGGGGGGGAAGAAGAAAAGAAAGATGTTGTAAGCCTGACCTGAGAAAACAAGAAAAGTCAGCCCAAAAATGTTTGTGAAGGAGATAGCAGGACAGAGATGTTGGGGCTGAGAAGGGACTATCTCATGTGGCTTTTTACTCCCTTAATGTTGAAGGAAAGGGGGACTTGGCTGTGGTCAATAGCTGCCCTGCACATGCAAGTAGCCTTTTCCAAAGCTGTAAGGTCAAGGTCAAGATGCAGCAGCGAGAAAAAGCTTCATATGCTCCTCTTGTCAGCCCGAGTGCAAAGGGGGAACATGAAAATGAGGCCAAATGGAAGGAATACACAATGCCATTTGGCTCCTGGACTAGAAGCCAGAAGGTTTGCAACATGTCATATTGAAACTATGATATAGTGGCTCTGCATATTGCATCCTTAGACAAGTGAGCATGAGGCAATATGCAGTGTAACATTTTTTAAAAAGGAACATAATATCCAAAGAGCTTTTTGCCCTTTCTGCTCGGCACTACAGCCCACCCTGCCACAGGCTGTGGAAGGTGAGGAAAAGAAGGCATTCCCTTGCCATCGTAGGAAATGCAGTGTGATAACCTAAGCAACATCTCCTGGCATGTCCCTGTGATATTGTTCATAAGGAAAGGAAGAAATAAAAACCTGAAAATGGTTCAAAATACTTTTTAGTAAAGGTTTTTAAGATGGAGAAAGCATCACAATGTATCTCGACTACCGTTAAATGACTGTTTATTCACATGTATTTATTATAATTTATTTGTCCTTAGGTAGCATGTAGAAGCTTCCTTCAGGGTTGAGGGCCACATTGTGCTAGGCACTGTAAAAGCATGTAATACGGCATAGTATTGTCACTCACAACATCCTCAGGGGTTGGCCAATGCTGTGTGTGATGTGCACTGTCTTTCCTTCAAAGAAAAAAAAGAAAAGAAAAGAAAACAAGAAGTTAGTTCTAATTTAATGTGATCCTATTAATCTCAGGGGAGTTGCATTGCCCATGCAGCTTCATGCCAGCTCAGTTATTCTACTTACATTATCTCTGTGCTACATGGTACCGTGTATCAAGTTTTGGTGTTTTGAACATGGGAAAAGTAACAATTGGAGATAATTTCCCCATGATTCAAACACTCTCTACCAAGGCTTTTTTCAAGGCCTTCTAGTGAAGGCCATGATATGGGTAACATCCCTTCCTGATTTTATGCATATTTATTTTATCCATATTTCATACTGGTTTTTAATCTCTCTGGCTTTCCCTCTATTTCACATACATAACCTTCCTCAAATCTGACTTCCTTGTTACTCCATACTGCTTGAACACAATTCCCTGCATGTGTATTGAACTTGGGAAGTGACTTATTCATGGAATAAGTCTAATTATATTTAACCTGAATGAAAGATGATTATTTCATCCGTCAGTTTCAAAGCTGAATGGTGGAAACTGATGTGATGGGACTTAAACTGTAGTATTTGTAGGAAGTCCAAGCAGCACGTACACTGCTAATCCAGCTAGAGTTTCTACCATTAAGTTTTCCCTGCCCTAATAAAAAATGTTCTCTTACATCCATCACTACATTGGTCGCTTCCAGCTACTCTGAGGGAAGCAGTGGTGCTGTTATTAACTCCCCTCATTAGATTTCCTTTCACACTGGGAGAAAAGAAGGTTTCCTGTTGCAAGAAACTACTGATAATTTCTTTATAATATGTTATGTAATGGGTTTTGTGTACCTAAGCAAAGGGATGCTCATGTTAGAAAACTGGTCGTATGTTAATATGAAAATGCAAGGAATTGGCAAATTATCTGAAGCGGTCTAAAGGAATAGACAGAAAGGCAATAAAAGTAAAAGAAGCTAACTAACAAGGTTAAATTGGGTAAGAAATTTATAATTTAAGACAATTAGAATTATCCTACTGATATCAATGGGATGAGACATTTTGTCTTGGGTATACTGCATGGTAAGCATGACTTCAACTCATGAGTAAGTGTCCAATTATATGAGGGCAATGAATATTAATAACTAGTATTTCTATTTTGTATTGTTGTAGTGCCTAGGAATTCTGGTTGCAGCTTAGGAAACCAATGAGGAAAACTACAAGAAGTTTGATGTTGCCCCAAACTACTTAATGGCTAATGGATAACAGGGGCCATAGGTTGCCAACAAAAAAAGGGGGTGGGTTGGGGTGGGGGGAAGAAGAGGTACATTGGGACAGGGGATAATAAAGACAGTAATGGCACAATAAGCAATGATATTGATCACCCACAGCCCGTTTCCCAGCATGTTCTTTCAGCATGGTAGTAAAAGAGTGCTTAAAGGAGGGAAATTATGAGGATTTTCTGTTATTTGTGGGAAGTACATTCCAAGTGAGTTAAAAAGAGGGAGAATCAGGGAAGAGGCAAAGCATGATAACCTTTGAAAAATTTAGTAATTTGATGCTGAAGACCATCACCATGAGTTGATTGGAAGCAGCAGTGCATCCATCTTTACTGAATGAGAAATGACAGGGTGGCCCTAGCAGAGACTATGAAAGACTTGAAAGTGAACCCAAGAAAGTTCTGAATGATGTCATAGAGAAAGGGATGAGGGGGAACAAAAAAAGAAGGAAAAAAAGTGGATACAGCCTCTCTGTCAGTGAAGACAAGAGAAGACTGAATAGCACAAAGGAATGAAGTGGGAGATGAGAATGACTTGAAGAAAGGGAAACTTCTGGCTGTAATGGAAAAACTTGAGTGACGCACATTAGGGAGTGTAATAACCTGTAGCATGCAGTGGAAGGATATTTAGCTAGACTTAGAGAAACAAGAGAAAATGTGATACAGGCAATAATCTTGTATCATCTGGCAGATGGACTCAATGACTGAGATCTTTTCCACCTCTTAATATCTCTGATAGCTGTACAATCTCTGTACTTTATAGCAGTGCATTTGTACTGTGGAAATATGGAAGTGTACACTGGCTTGTCAGAAGACAGTGTATCAGAGAGAAACCCTTTAAAAATCCTTGCATATGAGCGGAATTTCCAAAATGGTTGTGTGTGTATATACACACATATGCACATAGTCCTATACATATACACACATTTTATATAATTGAATTCCACTACTCTGTTAGAAGTAAATGTTTCCAGTGTATTCAAACTAGGCTTATTTGCAATATTGATGTGAAACTGGAGATAAATCTAAAATCCAATATTTTTTTATGTGGTGTGCCATTAAAAGGCAATGATGCTAAAAATCTTACCTGAAAAACATATTTACTAGTATGTATCTTTACAGCTGTGTACTTATCAGACTGAAATCTCAGTTCCAAAGCCTTTATCAGGTGAAATTATACAGAGTGTTTATGTTGTTAAATAAATGGTATATAGAACTAAGGAGGACAGCATTTCTTGTTCCATCTACACTGCAGATCCTTTATCTGCAGTGCAGATTTCTAATGCATAACATGTTCTTGTTCCACTAGCATTAGAGATCTGCTTTTTAGTTCATACACAAGAATTTTAACTGCAGTCTTGTGATTTGTGCAAACTTTAGAAAGGCTTACTTCCTGAGGGTGGACAACCACCGTTGATGTAAAGACACCGTGTACCTACAGAAAAATGCATGGACAGCTGCGCACAGAGACTTGGACATACACACATCCTTGGTATTGCTTGAGTTAGGCAGAGGGTGACTTCATTGAGCTGATATCTGATTTTTGTTGAGTACTAAAATAGAAACATTTTTACTTGTGCCACTCATACTGTACTGTATCACCACACTGGGAACTCCCTTTATAATGACTTTCTAAATCTGGTATATTCATAGTGACGTAACATTAATGAATTGCTATTCAAGTATATTTGTGTACATCATATTTTTGATGAAGGATGGGGAAAATATATTGCATTAAAGCAGATAATTGTTGAAGCTTCCCAAGATGGGAAATGAACTGTGGAAAGAAAACAGTAATTCCCTCAGAGGAAACTGTAACTATACTATGCTGTAAGTCACTAAGGAGGATTTTAGATGATCTGGAGCTTTTAATTGAAAGAAAGGGTTGATAGCTAAGACCAAGTCAGGACCAGGCATTAGCAAGACTGACTAGGCCAGTTGTCCCCTGGTTTCTCTGTACATCAATAGATAACATACTCTATACATACATAAAACTATACATGTGTATAGGTAGGGCCATTATACAAAGTTTTGAGGTAGTTTTACTCAAGTATTTTATGGCCCACAGCCAAAATTTTGTCTTTGTTAACAGACTTGTGACATACTTGTGGGGGCTTCCACGGTGTACTGAGTCTGCATTCTCTGGAGTACAGAGGGATGTTTTCATGCTACTTGATTTTCATGAGTGTTTCTTAAGATCTCTCATTAAAAAACAAATACAAGGCACACCCAGTAAAAACAGGTAACACGAATCAAGCATGCATACTGAAAGAATGAGAAGAGTACTGATGTCTTGCCACCACTTCATAAAACCAGAGCATTTTAATTGATACGTTCACTGTATCATTCACTCCTGTGGGGCTCCTTGATATTTCAAGCATAGATATTTGAACCTCAAGCATTTAATGGATCTGGCCTACTCTTTTGTATTGATCCACCTCACTCCATATCAATGGTGATGTTCTTTATCCCTCAATGTAAAATGTAAAGAAATCAAATCAAATTATCCTAAACTTGCTGATTTAAATCCAATTAATGTATCAGTATAGAAAAATAGTCTAAGAATCTTTTTTCCTAGTCTTCTTTCTGCAAACTAAACTGAAGCGACCTGCCTTAAAGTGACCTGGATCTCAGTCATAAAAGCAATATGTCACCACAGTAGCAAATCCAGAATTTATTATTCGTTTATCTCATGAGTTTGTTTCACTTGGATTTATTGTTCTTCACTGCTTAAGTATAAGAACTTCACTGCTTAAGCGTAAGAACCCATGACACCGCTAGGATCTCTGAGAACTGCTTGGCCAGTAAATTTGTGACAAGGCAAATTAGGAGCCCAATTTCCAACACCCTCTAATGTTCAAAAAATGTGGCTTCCGAAGGAAAGGAGTATCACTTTTATGTCCTGTATTTCCTTCTGCTGCTCAGTTTTGAGCTTTACTCCTTCCCCTTTGATTCCTTATGAAAAATGGAGAAAAGGCGGGTTTTTTTCAGTCTGAAGGGTGATCTTTAGAAACTCTGAAGTCCTTTAGGTCTTTCACACCTATGGGGATATATTGAGATATCATGGTGAAGCCTGTCCAGTGTCTGAACTTCCATGAGAGATTGTTCACCTGATCTTTTCTGCTTGCTGGGACGGTGAGTTAATAAATGGTCTCAATCCTTATCTAGTTCAGGTTTGTTGTCCCTATTCTTGTTTAACTTTATAGTCCTACTATTCTGTTTGAGAAATTGTTTAAACTTTAATTTCAGTAGGAAAGAAAGAATAGTAACATTCTACTGTCAGTTATTTTTGAAAGACCTATATGTAGCCACAAAATCAAGGTGAAACATTTGAGGCAAAATATTGCCCACAAATACCACAAGTGCAAGTACAAAACTAAATCTAGCTGGACAGAATGGGAAGTCTGACAAAAAACACCGATCCTTGTAAGGGAAAGGCACAAGTGTTAAGCTTTGCCTAAGACACTTTTTTTTACTTATTGTTTTCTTGTTACAGTAATATTTTTAAAATATTTTTGAATTTTGTACATAGTTTATTTAATATGCATTCAGAAGTCTGGAATTGGGAGTAGTGCACCAGCAAATGACAAAGCTCTTCTAAGAAGTCAAAATAAGCTGAAAGAATAAAGAAAAAAATCAGAGCACTCTGCAGTAAAAGTTGGACCCCAGTCAGTGCCAGACTGCCAACTGTTAATAAATTATGTCTTTGGTCTGTCGTATTTGAGATGTTGAACTGAAATGTCAGTAAGAGTGTTCATATGCTGCTATTTGATGCTGAAAACTCATTATTAAAGACAGGTTGTCTATTCAAAATTTTTTTCCTTTCTTGTCTTATTTTGTGCTTAACCAAATGGACGTATGTCTCTATCACAATTGTCCTGGACCATTAGCATGAATAAGCCAGGTTCTCTGTAAACTTGTGCTGTCTGTGGATAATTGCTGAATGTTATTTGTGGCGAACATGGCTAAGACGTTTGGAAAGTAACTGGAAAAACTGATGAAACTTATCTCAACACCTATTGAAAGAATACTTTGGCTTTCATAACCCACATGTAGCTGCATTATTATATTCATTGATATTCTCATGAGAATTCTGAGATACATCTGCTGATTTAATCAAAGGGTAGCAAATATGTAGAGGATAATCACAAAATAATTTCTCCAATTGTTGATGCAAAGGAAATTTAACTGAATACATTGTTAAGAAATTGTTGCCAGGCAGAAAATGTGGCAATAGAGAAGACAGAGGTTATTATCAGTATAGTTTTCAGCACCATAGAATATCGGAAAATAGTCAAGAATGAAATCGGTGTGTTAGCAGATCTCAGGTAGTGTTTCCTTATAGAGGGCAAAGGGGACTACAAGAAATCATTGGTCAGGAAAGACTGAGCCATGAAGTCAACCTGAGAGTTAAATAGAAATTGAACTAGATGATGTACTTCTAGAAGTTTCCAGATGTCATCATGGTAAGGTTCACTGCACATGGTGGTATCCCTAATGTTGCTTCTGTTTCAAGTAACAGATTGTAAGCTTTCACTTTTGTACTCCTCTGTGTAACTTTATGCTTACATATATGCCCTAGGGAAGTTAAGGAAATTAATGTATGTATGTGTTAGGTTGTTCCCTGCCTATGGTCTGGTAATAAATCTCCTGGAGGCTTGACCTGGCATTTGCTGTGTATTGATGAATCTTTTCCTGAACAACACAGTTTACCCCTTTTTCTCTGCTCCTTCCTGCAGCAGTTTGGTCCACCAGCACTAAATTATAGGCATCAGCCTCTTCCCAGTATGCCTGATGTTCTGTATAACTTAACCCACTAATGGTTATCCATCAACCTTAGCAGGTGGAACCTCCATGTGTCATGTCATGTGCTTCTAGATGAGAAAATAAACATCAGACTATCCAAAGTGAGCGATGTATTTGCAAGGGCCAAGGTAAGATTCTGAAGAAGAAAAAGGGATATTTTACTAGCAAAAATATTTTAATCTAGTTTTATAGAGCAATAACACAAGAATTGCAATGGTACTCCTGTATGCCTGCAATAATAACTGGCCTAAGAAGAAAATGCATTGGGCTTAAAGGTGTGGTTTGAAAGTTGCTGTAGGTATGACTTATGATTCAGAAAAACATTCTACAAGAAAATGAAATTTATTAAATATTCTCATAGCATCAGTGTAAGAGACTGCCTTATGTCAACGGGAGGAAAAGCGCTATATCCACTGACTTACAGGAGGAGAATTGTCTCTGATGCCATGGGACTCTTGCAGCATAAAGTGTGGTATAAGGTGCTTCTTCCAGCAGTGGCTGAATATAAGGTGTTGACTATACTCTGTGTTTGTATATAATGATCCTTTTTACTAGAACAGATAGATCAGCCCTTTTTCCCAGTTTAAAAAGGTCTTGAAAAGAGGTGGGGTTTTTTTATTGGTGAGTATTCTTTGCCTAAGCATCTTTTGGTAAATTGCTTTTAAGACTATTAGGAGGGGTTGTTACCTTTGGAACCTAGGCCACTCTTGGTGATTCTGTGGCTCCCTTGGTAACACAAGTAGGTAGAGACAGGGTGTCTGGGCATTGCTTTCATGTTTGGAACCAACATTCTTTGAAAGAAATATTGGCTTTCAAGTGAGTCTTTATCCTTTATAGAGTTTTCAACATTTTTATTTTAGAATAAGCTGGTACATGTGTTAGACTTGTACCTAAAATGCCAGTTAAACTAAGCACACATGTTAAGTCATATCTTTTTCTTATTCTCAAATATGGGAAGACTTTAAGCTGTGAATGAGAAATTTTAAAAACTTTCCTGAAATAGAATTAAAAGAAATTCAGGTTTCCAGGGCAAGTACACTCAACTAAATAAACTCCATCAATATTCAGGATACCATTAGACTTGTTTCAATGAAACTGGGTTATCTGTATCCCTTGCAATTTATGGTTTATATTGTCCATAAGCCTACGGTGTTACATTGCAAGGTACACCTTGGATCTGCTATCATTCTGACATAGTGTCCACTTTTTAGTCTTCCAATGATACTTTCATCTTAAAAGTGATGAAAAAGAAACATATCTGTGTGTGACAATGCCTGATGTAAAATATAGCATGTTTTATGCTGCAGCCACATCCTTAAAAATTTATCATATGCTGTCCCACCAGGAGATGCTTGCTTACTGGGACAATAGCTTCATTTGTAAGCATCCCCTTTGGCAGCCCAGGAAAGGATAGCCAACTAACTGACAGCAGCATAGCATTTAAGTCACAGTTCTAGTGCAGAATTGAATATAGAAGAGAAGGAACGACTAGCTATTGAAAGGCAGTGAAGAAATGATTTGTGCTGCCTGCTGATATATAAAGTATATTATGCACAATAAGAGCTGTTTAGTTCCTCTGGCTTTTAGGTTTACAACTCTCCACAATGTTGGTGGAACATAATGCACTGGGCAAGTTTATTCTTTCTTATGGCTTGGGCAATTATTTGGCATTCATTTTCTTAAAGTTTCATCTTGCATGCAGTTTTTTGTTGGCAAACTTTGCAGAAGGGTTTGATTAAGTCAGTAAAGATGTGACAATACAGGTGAGATCACTATTTGGCACATGCTTTCCTTTTACAAGACAGAAATATCAAAAATAGAGTTTTCAACCCTGTTTTCCAGACACATATCCAGAGATAGAGGGATGGGTCTGTATTTGATTTGTTTGAACTGATTTTGTTCCCTGATAAATCTCACACTTTTTAACATTTCTCTCTACTCTGCTTATAATAATCAAAATACTCTGAATTGGCTTCACATAATGGGTCTGCTTTCTCATTTACATTGTTAAAGCAGTGACTCTGCATTTATTCAAAACCAGCTGACCAGTTATGCCAAAGTGGTATAACAGTACTGGTTATGCTGAATTAGAACAACGGAGACTAATTATCCACTATTTAACTGAGTATTTATGAAGCGTTTTCTGCTGTACAAAAAAGTATAAAGTACCACTGTTCTGATTTGGTAGCAGTTTCCATCATCTTTGTACAGGTGAGAGTGAATACATAACATGCAAAGCTGTGATGAATCTTAAACTACTGCCTGCATGCTGTTTTATTTTGTGATGACTGTAATTGGAGCCATTTGCTGGTTATCCTGTTCTCTAACGTGAACAGCCCAGGAAGTGCTATTTGTGGTAATATGTAAATCAAGAAGGTACTTTTCTAAATTGGCCTAAGAAGAAAATAAAGATCACCCTCTTAAATTCTGATTATGATATTCTTATTCATATGCAGGTAGGAAGAGTACTTTCATGGCCTGTCATAATGCTTTAAGAAGTATTTTTAAGAAGTCAAAAGTACTCTAAGTGGGCATTTTTGTCTTCTCTTAGATATATATTGTCCTCTTTATAGGTTCATCTTTAAAACTAGGGTGCCTAAATTTAGACACATGACACATAAAGCTATGTATAATGTAGTATTTAAAGTTGCCAGAGATACAGACACCTGAATTTTAGGCACTACATTTGAAAATTCTTCCTTCTATCTATAGATACAATAACTCCTGAGGATATTAGTGAAGCTGTACCTGGGCCTACCAAGAGAACTGCACTGTCCTTCTTTATTATGCTCCAATCTTAGCTTCTCAGGTGAATTCAGAAAGCTGTAGGTTTCAACTTGCTTTTTGTAATGAGCCTAGTGGGCAAAGTAATATGAATTGAACTCACGGGGGGCATTCCTGACAGAGTTCAAACCTCTTATAGTGTCTTTAATAAGACCTTTCTTTTAAGTCAATTGGAAAACTGAATAGACCACATGAAAGGTGGGCTTTACAGTTCAGTATATATGTGTGTTACACCAAACAGGGGCCCTGGGAGAAGAAGAGAGAAGCTGAAGTGATGCACCTAGTCTCCTGGGGAGAGAGTTTCAAACACTTACTCTGAATATAGTCCATTCCTGTAATGACACTCTCTCAGTGCATAACAATTGCTCACATGAATATGACTGCAGGAATGACCTAGTTTCTTATTTTAAGACAATTGTCATAGGACATTTGGGGCTGTGTCACAGTAAAGGTCCTTACAGCTGGGTCATCCTCAGACCTGAGGTGTGGTATAGGTGAATGCCCTGTAGAAAGACCCATTTTGTAAATCAGCTCCTGGGAAACTCCCAGTGGGACAACCAGGTGAGGTGGTACCAACAGCTCACAAAACAGTATTCAGTAGGAGACCATGGAAGTGGCTACTGCTTTCTAATTGCCTCATCTTGGTCATGACCTCCACGTGAATCACCTTGTACAGATATGCCTGTGTCTTGTGCTTCTGGTGTGTCCTTAGAAGCTTTGCTAGTGTGTGGTCTTTTGGCCATGTAAGATTATTCCGGTGAGAACCTGGAGACAACGAGAATCATCAGGATGAGACATCTTAGTCCATTAGGAATTTGACTCCAGACCAGTTTTAAGCACAGAGGCAGCCCAACTGACACCCACATGACCTTCTTCAAGTTAATGAGTCAGGGCCAAACCTCAAAACTCAGACTACTTGACCTCTGCCTAGAGCTTATGCCAAAGTCAGGCACAAGAGGCTCATGACCTATATACATGACATACATAGAAAGAGTAAAGAGCGTAGCAAGTTCTTTCAGAATTCAAAAACAGAATCAGAAGATGGTGACAGGTAATTGTGTCTCTTTCCCAAAGCATTTACCCTTGTGGAAACTTCTGTGTTTTTTTTTCCTTAACTCCCCCCTTCTCTATGTATATGAGATTCCTCAGAGAGGTGGTGAAGAGAAGGTACATCCTTAGAGGGATGTAGAAAATTTTCAGAGTTTTCAGAGCATAAAAAAGTATTCAAATCCCACAGCTTCTCAGTTGAAAACAGTTGTGTAATTCTCTTGGTAGACTTGGAAAACCTGTCTGTCTGCTTTTAACAATAGACTCTATCTAGCTCTCCAGCTTTCTCTTTAACAAGCCTAATTTATAGTCTTATCTCAGTGTTTCCAAAAAGACCAATTTGTGGTTGAAGAGCATGATTCAAAGATCTGACTGAACACTCATTTATCATTAATAAATTTAGATTAGGAGGGAAAAAAAGATTCTAGTGGTCTTCAAACTAGCATACCCCAGGCAAGAAATATAGTTTTAAGATAGATGGTAGAAAGTTTATGAAAGAAATTATATAGTCATGCAGGCAAATTCTTGACAACAGCAAAAAGTTTGTCATATGAATCATTTGCTTTGCATTATTTTGGACTGTTAAAGGCAAAAGGTGATAGGGTAACTTTCACTATATTTGGGCTGTAGTAATCCCAAGCTTTAAGACTCCAACTGAATGCGTGCGGCATGAAGGAAGGGACTATTCTATGCAAAACCATAATTAAGCTTCTGGGTCTCTCCATCCTTTTCTGATGTATTAGGTGTTGGACAGAGTTGGATTCAGGGTACAGCATGTTGCAGTGGTTCTCTTAGTAATGCCAAATTTTGTTAGGAGGCTCACTGCTATGTCTTGATCATTGCTGAGCCAAATCTGGTGATTGGTTTGAGGGATTATTTTCTCCTTATTTAGATTTATAGAGACCACTATTCAGGCTGTAAAGTGAGTGTGGATTCACCCCATAGAATCTCTTGGAACGTTATCCAACAACATCCTTTATTATTGCAGGGTTTTGAGGCACTGGCAAAATTCTCAGTGCCTTTTGTTGTCTTCCTGTAGTGTATTATAGTTGTAGTTCTTGTAAAATTCTACAGATCAGGAGGAAATGGCTTGGAGCTGTTCCATGGTGAAAACACCAGCCACTCCATGACCCTTTCCAAATCTCTCGCATGACAGTCGATGTGCTAATAAGGTAAATTGGACTTATGACCCTTGTGGTCATTTCGAGTTCTTTGTTCCAATACAATCTCCTTCCACAGACATTAACATTCCTTCATTTGTAAGAATAGAAAGTCAGATGCAAAACAGGAAAACATACAAACAAAAACCCAAGGGCATGACATATCTGGGTCCCAGCTGGCTCTTCAATGACATTGGTGAATGACTAAAAATGTATCAAGTGCAAATAACATTTGCCTTCAGTTTCATATTACCCAGATATTTTATATATTATTTTGTGTTGAAGATCCGTACTATATAGAGCCAGATTTGTTCTTATTCCCCTTTGTCTGCTGAAAATGTATAACTAAAATCAATCCACATTGAAGTATGGAACCAAGAATTTTGTTGGTTTGTTTGGGTTTCCCTCCCCCCCTCCAATGATTTTCTTCATTCCTACCTTTTACTTGCTAGCAATTTGTCCTATTGTTTCTTCAGGACAGTGTCAATCTTTCGGACAACATAGATCTGCTGATCGTATTTCTAGTGCCAGTCAAACTGCCACAGATTCTTTGCTCACCTCACTGTGTATAATCCCATCAAACTAAGATACATTTGTCTTTTATTATCTTGTCTTCTCCCAGGTCATTATAGGGTAAATCCAACTTTATGAGAAACCACTGTTTTCTTCACAGTGACAAAACATGACCTTGCTTTTATAGCAGATCCAGTTTTGGTGCAGTCACTTCATATCAAAGCTAAGGCAGCTGCAGATACTTAAGAAATCTTGCAAGTGTTTTAATTGGATGGATACCACTGTTAACACAGAAACAGCATCATTTTCAAATTTTTGGTTTTGAATTATTAAAGAGGATATGCCAGAAACAAACAATAATGATAATCATCTCATCTGTATGCCTCAACACCAATCTTTTATGCAACATGAAGTGACTGCAGTGATCAGTTGGGCCAATGATGGCAGCACACTTGCTCTGGAGATGTTTCAGGCACTCTGCTCTTTCACAGCAGCATGACTGCCTTAAGAACAGTATAAAGTTCAGCTGCACAGTTTAAAGGGCACATCTAGCACTGACTCCCCTTTGAGACACTAAAACCAAACAGGCTTTGAATAAAAATTTTTGTGACTTATCTTCTGTTTAATCAACAATATCTCTCTTCTGTGAAAGACATGAATAAATGTACATATGTGTACACTGTCCCTGAATATATTTGTGTGCCAATTGCTGAACCCTTTTGTCCTTTACGATAGGTGTGTAATGTGTAATGTCTCACATTTCTGTTAAATTCTGTACTCCTGGGCTTCTGGTGAAAAATCAGAGGAGAAAACAATGGAGAAAGGGACATAGATTGCATTTCATCTAGCTCATGGACTTCTACAAGTTTGTAAATTCTTGTTTCTGACAATCACTTTTTTTCCGTATAAATACATTGCATGGTATGAGTACAGTGTCTTATTTAAGTAGAGACAAAAACTAACAGTCAGCATTTGGATCTTGCTGCAGGTGTTCTTCCAATGTGTGGTCGCACAAGCACAACACATCCGTCGGGATTTACACCCATCCGCTGCCTAAATCATGTAAAACACAGATGCATGCTCATTGCCTGCTTGGGTGGCTCAGGTACTGCTGGGCACAGTCCGGCGGTTGGCCACTCTCGCTGCCCGGCTTCAGGGCCTGCTCTCTCTCTGTCTCATACATGGTTTGATGACAGAGGTGGGGACACAGGATGCAGCACTGGGGGAGCCCACTGAAAGGGGTTCTCTGTGCTGGCTGCCTGCAAGACAGAGGGGGAATGTCAACTTCTGCCCATGCAGAGGGAAGCCCCATATCCAACTCAGTGAATGCTCCATTTCACACTGGCAGTGTATGAATTACCACTAATGCACAGCCTGGCTGTGCCTCCAGCTTACACGTCAGCTGAGGCTGCGATGGGTTGTTGGCCTGTGGGTGGGTGTCAGGATCAGGCCCAGCGAGGATAACCCATGTCAGACTCAGCCTAGGATGTGCAGGCAGGGCCATGAGGATGAGGAAGGTGCACACAAGCTGAGGTACCCATGGCTTTGCCCCTGCGATATAGGACACGTGGAGAATGAGGCTCAGCGAAACTCATTGCAGACTCCCTTGAGTGCAGGGCTGGCTTTCTCTAAGAGTGTTCATAGGTGCAGTTCTGACACTGAACTAGGTTGCAGAGGATTGGCTGGCTCTCAAGAGCTCTGGCAGCAGCTGTGTCTCACTTCCAAATGTCACCAATGTGTCACTCAAAGCTCTCAGATCTCCCAGCTATCCCCTGCCCTGCCTTGACACCAGGTGTGAAACAAATGGTACCTGGAGAATAAAGATCCACCTATGGTAAATACCATGTCCGTTGGTATTCTTACCTGCCAGTACCTTAATTCCTGTATTTCTATTTAAGCTGTTCTTACAGATGAGGATAAATAGATAAAATAATTTCCTTTTGTTTGCGATGATGTGCTTGCGATATATGCCATTGTAGTGTAAGGAAGGACAGCTATAGTAATATCAGATAGAGTAATGCAAGAGCAAACATACATCCTTTTAAGAAAAAAGGTAATTTATTTTCCCCAAAAAAGGAATTCCAGTTATTTCTTATTTCCTTCAAAACACTGTGAACCTGTTATTGCTCTCACTGCATTTTAGCCCATTATAGATATACTCTGATCATTTTTTGTGGCTATACTCATTCATCCAAGCTATTAATTTTATTCTTTGTCAGGCAAGATAAAAACAGAACTTTCATGTCCTTCTGGTGTTCTTAAACTCAGTCATATTTAAGATGCATAATTATGTTGTTTTAGGAACTTGGTCTTCCACTGTCCTCCACATTCTAAGCTGCCTCTGCCAAAGTCTCTGTGTATGAAAATATAAGAAATCTTTAAAAAGTTGATAATGTTCTAGACCATCATCAAAAGTGAGAAATGCGGAATTTCACAGCAAAGCAAAATACATAGAAATCCAAGAAGAACTAGGGGACATTCATGTACACTTTCCCAAACCTGAGTCCTTACATATAAGCATTTTGTCAACACTTTAGTTTAAGTGTATTTGTAGCAATGAAATTGTGGCGTTACCAGAAGGAAAATAAAAATGAATAATCTCATGGTAAGGCACAGTCTATAAGCCTTTCATTTTGTTAGGGTCAGAAAAGTTATTTATATTTTGTCCTTATTTATGTGCTTTTTTCTTTAACACTTTCTTCCTTTTTTTTTGTTTCCCTTTTTCTTTTTCCTTTTTCTTTCTTGAAACAGACAAACAATCTCTATTTCTGCTCTCATCTAGCCTAATAATCTGAAATGAATAATTTATTCCAAGAATTAGATAGCAAAGTCTTTAGAAGCAGACTGCTATTTCCTTAAACTAACCTTTTGCATAAATTTATTAGACTGAAGTAATTCTGAACTTTTTGCTCTCTGATGTCACGGTGAACACTTGATGTCTGCCATGCACTGCTTAACTGTTGGCGTTCAGCTCCAGCCCACAGTAGTCTTTCTTTGCTCTGGCTGAAGATAGGAAACCATGTCAACCCAAACACTCGCCTGAGCAAATTTAAAATTTAAGAGAACGTATATACTCTCCCATGCAGTGCTGAAATTAAGTTTCTGTGAGCAGCCCTACCACCAAAGACCTGAAGTGCTTTATCAAGCAGTGCCAATAAAGCCCACTGTACAAGGAGTAAATGTGCAGAAGGTGTGAAGGATGGACAGAATAAACCAAACCAGCCTGCCAATAAATATCCCTGTATAATGTCTGCATGTTCCATTCAGCTCTGCTTTCTCACGCAGGCTCAGTGGAGAAGCTGGGAAATTAGCTGTCATCATTTCTGCAAGCTGGGCCTTGCCTGAGGAGGGAAAACACTAGAGCTGCTGAGCGAGCCTTCCTTGCTCTTTTTGTTCAAAGCATTCCTCAATGAAATGCGTTTTGAATGGAAAAAAAATTCCTTACACCCCTGAATTGAATGGCTGAGCGCTGCCAGAAATGCCCTTGCAAATGCTGACTTCCTTAAAATCAATAAGTACTCATCACCTCAGTCAAAAACTAATCCTGTCAGTGGGGGTTGGTCAGTGGGCGATCAACATCCACGGTTGGTGGGTGAGCTCAGCGGGCTGTAATTTCTCTGCAGTTTGTCTAGTCTGAGCCCTGTTTGGCAATGAGTTGTGTATTTGTGCTTAAAATCAGAGAGCGGTCACAGCTCTTTTAAAGTTTCGGCCCCAGGTCCCTCTCATCTGACATATTTCATCTGCTGAAGGCAGCGAGGACAGGCTGTCCCGAGCTGGGGGCACTGTCCCCGACAGGCTGCTCTGGCTCCGGGGGGAACGCGGAGGGCAGGCAGAGTCCTCTTGTACTTTGATGTGCTGTGGATGCGGCTGGTCATGTTTACATCTATTGAACCAAAGCATTTCTTGTGGCACGGCTAATCAAGTTATTGGTGATCAGCAATCCGGCCGCATGAGGTGAACTAAGGACACGCGCTGGCCTGACCCATTTAGGGGAGTGCCAACATTGTCATGGGAGATTGATTTATTAAAACAGAGCAAAAAATACAGCCTCTTTAAAATTAAAGCTGGTGAGTCTCTCGATTCTTAGCAGTAGCACAGCAAGCTGCAAAGAGGCGGTAGGATTGTTACTGTAGGATTTTTAAGTGTCATTAAAAAGAACATATCAAGTAGTTTCACAAAGTAGCTGAGATCATTCAGTGTATAAACTGTATTTTTGAAAGCCAATTTAAACTGCATGTAAATAAGAGTATCAAGCAATCACTATTACCTCCTTAGAAAAATATATGTTTGAGCAAATGGTGAATGTGCACTTAAATCTGCTTTTTGCACAAGCCTTAACTATGAGAGATTTGTAAAATCTGTTTTCTGCGCAAGACTTAATTGTGAGAGATTTGTACTTTTCCACGAAAGTGTTAGAGCGCGTCGTTTTCTACACACATCCCTACCTCTTCATGTTTTCACTTATTTTTCCTAGTTAGTGATACTCATTCAGTATAAAGACATTAAAGATTGACTTCCAGGTTTCTTGATGACATGGGTATCAATGTCATATAAATTCAGCAGCTCGCCTATTTAAAGTAATGTATGGAAGCACAGTAACATGCTAGTCTGTCTGTCTTCTTCTATATGGTTGATACAGAAAATTATTATTTTAAATCTTTTAAAACACTTTTTCTTATTCTCACATGTTTACTGTTACTCTTTTCTTTCTGTATCATCATTTCATTATGTATTTCTGTCCTGGAGGGTGGGATGGTAATACTAATTCATAAAACGAATTAAGAAAAATAATGCCGTGATATGCCAAACTGCCAAGTACAAGAGCTGCAGTATGCAGCAACCAAGCAGGAATTTTGAAAAACATACTGCAACTCCCTTAGAAACAACACAGTACTTGGTGTTATACCCAGGAACTGGTATAGCAGTTTACTTTGCAGAGTACATGTTGGGTATTTTAACGAAGTCTGAGCATCATAAAGACCAGTTTACCAAAAGAGAAATATCTAGACGAAAACCATTTCATACCCATCACTAGCAATAACTATAAATAAACATCCAGGTTTTCCTGTATTTTCTTTGAAAGAATACTCCCTATGTTGAGAGCTAGGTTTTGAAATGCCTTTCAAACTAAATTTAGGGGTTTGAATTGCACAAATTTATCTCGCTCTTTGCATTTTACAAAATAATTAATTTCACCACCACCACCCCCCTCAAGCATTCTGTTAAATTTAGCTACATTTTGACAGTTCAACAGCATTGCAGGGGGAATGCTGTGGGGTACTTTTTGGGAACATGGAGTCCTCCACATTTCAGTTGATGCAGGAGTATTTCCAGTCTATTTTACGTGAGGCTTATTGTAGGAATTCTGCATTAACACTGGCCCCAAGATCTAAGAGTGCCTTTATAGCTCACTGCAGATCCTGTTCATTTGGTGGGGTTTGTCACTGTATCAGTTGAAGCGCAAAGGAAGGACAGTTATATGCTGAATCTTCTTGCCTGTTTTCTTGTTCTTAGTCCTTTATTCACACAAGAAGAAGCAAACATTGTCCTTGTCAAATGATAAATGAGGCACAATTGGTGACTTGCATGTTTGTCAACATAAGCAAGATCAAATGATTGCTCAGCAGGAAGAAGCCACAGGAAATCCAATGATTTTTGACTAATTAGCAAAATAATAATAATGTCTGCCTAATGATTACCTTGTACTGGGTTGTGGCCTTTTATCAGGCAGCTGCAGACTACCGCTTTGAAGGGAACCAGTGGTTTTCTTTGAAACTGGTGTCATGGACTTGGAGGATTTGTGACAAATCTTCTGAGACTTATTGCTCCTTTGTGTGGTTGCTATAATGGGGAAGAAAAATGAGCCTGTTTCTAAATGTTTAAAGAGGAAAGTACCTTCTCTCCAGATTTTATTTGCAAAGATTTTTAACCTAGTTGGGATGTGTGTGTGCATGCATGAGTTTGTACAATTATTTTCAAAGGGATGAATGAATCTTAAGGTCAGTTAAAACCTACAAAAATAATTTATCTATGTTGTTTTCACATAGTAACAGCAACAATAAAAAAGACAGAGGCTTACCTGCAATACAGTTTTACCACAAAAGTAAAGATCAGGCAAACACTGGGACTAAAGCCAGGAAGGAGGCCAACAGGTTAGAACTTGTGGTTTATATTCTTCATCCCGTCACATGGATTTTCAGAGTGAAGTTTAGCAAGTTGCGTATATTTGCCTGCAGGATTAATCATCAGCACAAGCCTGAGCACCAAAGATTTGAATAGACCAATTTCAGCCTGCAGTCAAGTGCTAAATTCAGCCATTCAGTCAGAGCTGCAAACACCAAAGGCAGGCTATACTTCGGGAAATGTGAGGCTCCATCTTTCCTCACATTAGCCAATTCACTGGCAAAATAACGACACTGATTCAACGCTGTGCGGGTGCCATACCCTCATTACTTTCCTTGCCCTAGTGCCATCAGCAAGGCACATTGCGTTCAGCAAATGGCAGGCACTGCCTGCTGCACCATGGACTGAAACTGGTTCCCTTTGGAAAACACATTCATCAGACAGCCAGTGGAAATTAATCTGGCAATGTTAACTCAAGAAAGTCCAAAGACTGAGACAACTGAGGAGTGCTGCAGGTCAGACCTGAGCATTATTAGCAGAAGCCTGTGGAGCTAGGGGCAAAATGCCTGCCTAAATTACTGCCACCGGTTTCACTTTCAACATGTAAAAACTTCAATGCTTAAAGACCAGGTACTGATGCCTTTTTTAGGTTTCTAAATGAAATTGCCTGATTTGAGAGGTGGTGAATAGCTGCAGCTCCTACTGATTTGGTCTCAATAAATAAATTAAAACTCAGAAATCTGTGAGTCGATACTAACTGGCCTGTATGCTGGAGCCAGAATTCACAGACATTCCGTACACCAAGACTGACTACAGCTATGGGTATCTGTCTCTCATTGTCAGGAGCACTAAAACTCTCTTCCATTAGTTAAATACAGCCCTAAGGGTGAATAACAGAAGAGGGATTGTCACAGATAGTGAGTGGAAGTAGACAGGTCAGTACATTTCAGCAATAACGTCAACTACTAGGTGAGTTCAGCAAAGGATTTCATTGTGAAGTCTAAGATGAAGAGTCTTCATGTGCCTTTTTTCCCTTCCATTTTGTTTACCACTAGTTGGGCAAATTCAGGTCTTCCACTAAAGTGGGGGGATAAAGATTGCCTTCAAAGCCCTAGAAAGTGACCATCTCTGAGGAGATACATCCTTGTGGCATTGCCTGGTGTGGCATTGCTTTTTGGATGGCATTCCCTGCTTCCTCCCTCCAATGACAATTGGGTATGCACAGTGACAAGCTGTATATATGTGTTTCAATAGTCAGCTCACGCTATTAGTGTTGCAATGTTGGCAAGAGATCTGCTCCAGCTGAAGAGTTTGGATTAATCTGGGTCAGGTGAAAATCACAATACTTTTAACCGCCTAATTATCTGCACTCTTTGCAGAGCAAAGGTACATCACTGACATTGGTGGGTGCTGGGGAGCAAGTTGTCAGTTACATTCATTTCCATCCTGATAGGACATTCTGTCTTCAGGCTGAGAGGAAGATGTGACCATTCAGATGCCACCAGTGGAGGCAATGGATGATGGAGTGTCCTTTTTAGCACTATGAAATGTTAGACATGATATTTTCAGATGGCTGTGGGGTAACTGATGACTGAAAGAAACTACCTCAAAGCATAAAATCCAGTCACCAGTTCCACACAGAGCTCTTAATGTGTGACAGAAATAGTTGGCATGAGAAATAGTGTCCCTCCAGACTTCACCTCATCCCACTGTTCCTACAGTGGGAGCACTGCATAATGTGGTGCCCTGGGTGTCTCCTTCCCTCCCCACCAGCCTATTTTCCTGGTTCCATTTGCTGGGTAGTAGCTGTTAAAGATGTAGGGCAAGGGCAGTGTCAGATCCCACTGTTATGTCAGCCTGTGAAGCTTCTGAATTAACCATATGGCTGTAAAGATCTTCTTCCTGAGAGCAAGATTTCATTTAGTAGCCATTGTCCATAACTTAGTGAAAACCTCAGCAACCAAGATTTTCCCTCTGACTACAGTCACAAAGAGAAACATCCAGGTAGAGGAAAGGCAGATAGGATGATACTTCCAACATGCTGCCTCTTTCCCCACAGGCAGTGAAGTTTCTTACCTACAGAGAGCAGGGAGGGCCTGCAGGTCTTTGCAGAGCACACAGAGACAAGGCAGAGAGTGCCCAGTCGGCTGGCACTGCACACAAGTTTCTCATTGGTGTCAGATGAGTTGAATCTTGCCAAACTCTCAAGAACATCTCTTTGGACAGGTGCCTGACTATGGTGTGTTGACCTTGGCTGGAGGCCAGGTGCTCACCAAAGCCACTTTAATGCTCTCCTCCTCAGAGAGACACTGGAGAGAATATACGATGGAAGGCTTGTGGCTGTAGATAACGACAGGGAGATCTCACTCAGCAATTACTGTCAAGGGCAAAACAGACTCAGCTTGGAGGGAAAATGAATTTAATTTGTTACCAATCAAATCAGAGTAAAAGAGAACTAAAACCAAACTTTAAAATAACTTCCCCCACCCCTTCCTTCTTCCCAGGCTCAACTTCAATCCCCATTTCTTGATCTCCCCACCAGCAGCACAGGGTGACAAGGAATGGGGGTTGTGGTCAGTTCATCACGCCTTGTCTCTGCTGCTCTTTACTCCTCAGGGGGAGGGATTCTCACACTCTGTCTCTGCTCCAGCATGGGGTCCCTCCCACAGGAGACAGTCCTCCATGAACTTCTCCAATGTGAGTCCTTCCCATGGGCTGCAGTTTTCTTCATGAACTGCTCCAGTGTGGGTCCCTCCCACAGGGTGCAGTCCTTCAGGAGCAGCCTGCTCCAGCATGGGTCCCCCATGGGGTCACAAGTCCTGCCAGAATACCTGCTCCAACCTGGGCTCCTCTCTCCATGGGGCCACAGTTCCTGTCAGGAGCCTGCTCCAGCGTGGTCTTACCAGGGGGTCACAGCCTCCTTCAGGCATCCCCCTGCTCTGACGCAGGGTCCTTCCTGGGCTCTAGGTGGGTTTCTGCTCTGTCATTTGGAGCTCCTCCTCCCCCTCCTTCTTCATTGACTTTGGTGTCTTCAGAGTTGTTTGTCTCACATATTCTCACTCCTCTCCCCATCTGTTGCTGCACAGCAACATTTTTCCCTTCTCAAACACATTATCCCAGGGGTGCTACCACCATCACCGATGAGCTCAGCCTTGGCCAGTGGTGGATTCATCTTGGAGCTGGCTGGCATTGGCTCGGTTGGACATGGGAAGGCTCCCAGCAGCTTCTCAGGGAGGTCAGCCCTGTAGCCCCACCCACTAGTAAAACCTTGCCAGACAAACCCATACACTAAGGAAGAAATGCATCTCAGAGAGATAACAACATGAGTAAAAGTGGTGTGCAAGACATTTTCTACTAAATTATTATTAGATTAAAAGGCACACTCAGAAGTTTATCTTATTGAATTGTGTTACACCTATGGATAGGTTCAGGGTCAATTCTGGGTTACAGACTGAAGAAATGAGTAGAACAAACTTAAATAAAATGTTGAATTCTGTTGTGCCTTGAGTTGTTTTTTTCTTCCTTGTATTTCTTTAATCTTATTCCACAGGTTACAAATGTATGATTGATGTCCTGCAAATGAGCTATGACTGGGCATTACTTATTTATTTTATTTAAAATTTTTATTAAGTTGAACAACCCTACTGAGGTCGCAGTGTTGTTTCAGAGGAGACTTGGGTGAAACAGGAGTGAAAATTTCACACAAATTTCCATAAATTCCTATACATACAAACACCAGCATTAAATTTTAACAATTGTGTATCCACAGGCTTTTAAAATGCTGCTAGCATTTCCTTTAAAATAATTAGGTCATGTTGCATGAATTACAGTTCTGCATCACTGTTACATATTTTTCTTCTGCCAAAGATAATTTCAATCCTGCCTGGTATATGATTTCCTCTTTAAGCTGCACTTGCTTCTTTCTGATCCAGATGCACAACCAGGTATTCAGGTATAGCATGTAAAATCACAGACTGTGCAGCAATAGGCATGTGTTGATTTTTTATGTCTCGGTCCCATGTGTTTCATGGGTTTGGGATTTTATAAAACACTTGATATGCTCCTACGGTGGCTGCAGCATCTTCCTGTTGGAGCCGTGGTCTGTTCTTAACTCCTACAATATTGCTTAAGCACTCACCTTTTTATTATCCGTAAAATTGGGCCCTTATCTGTCAAAGACGGAGGCAGGTATGTCTTTTTCCAGTGGGACTATTCATGTCCATAAAATTAAGCATGTGAATAAGGATTGAAGCTGTAAATCATCAGTTTTTCAAGGGAGAGAATTGTTATGCATTGTATTTGCACAGTAAACAGCCTATCTGTTCTTTGTTGTTGAATATAATGCAATAATATGCACACATGGAATCAGAATTACAGCCTGAATTACTGACTTAAACTCTGGTTAAAGAAAGAAAGGTTCACATTTGCAGATCTGAATGACAAGTGTGAAGCTTCTAAATCAATATTTAACCACACCTGACTTTTTTTTATCTTTGCCTTAAACAAACTAAAAATTTGACCTTTTTTCCTTTTTTTTCCCCAGCAACAGCACAGAAAACGTTTAGTCAGTATCTTCTACTGCGTTGTTTCCACCCAAGAGCTTTTATTACTGTAACTTCACTGTGTTTCTGCAACTTTGGCAGCTAGTGGGAACTCAGTTCACAATGTTCTTAGAAAGGCCTGCTTTGCTTTTGAAATTACCTTTCATTTTTCCCAAGGTGCTCATGCCAGATAACATGGGGTTAAGGCAAGCTTGAAAACTGCACACTGTTCTAGAAAAAACATTGCCTGAGCTACCTTTCTGCTCTCCATTTCACGGCCCCTGTTTGGAGGTGCTGCATTGGTTTTGATAGCATTCGCACCAGTCTGAGACAGGACTCTGGTTCATTGTCTCACATATTCACAGAGAAAAACCACACAGGTCCTTATATTCTATAAAATATTGATAGCCTTTTTGCTGCTTTCACAAGACAGTAACAAAATGGTGGCACAAAAGAATGTCTCAGCCCAACATATTCTGTGCTTAAAATGCATTATTCAAAGCCCAACAACCGAATGACCTTAGGACATTTTAGTGCAAGGGGGATGCCCGCAAGTGTTTAACAAAAAGGCCAGATTGCTGAATTTAGCTTACAGTCATGAGAAAAAAATTAAAATCAATACTGCATGATCTAATTCAAAGCAGAGTTTCTATCATAACCTTCTTTAAAAAGTAAAAATAGCTTCTGGAAGATTAGACAAAGGAAAAAGCTACTATGTATTGTGAATATCAGCTTCTTGGATTACAGATTTTGTCTGTTGTCTGGAAAGCTAATCTTTTAATTGAAGCTTTGGTTTCACTTTTACAAAGGAAAAGTTGTTAAAGAAATTAAGGTTTTATTAGCATTTAGAACTGAAGGATCCATTGTGTTTTCTGAGTTTGAATGGTTTATAACATTCCTTCAGATGTATTAGTTCATTATTGTTTATGCACTTTGATTAGCATAAGTAAAGCTTTACCGTCATGCACTGTGGGTCTCTCTCTTCAGTCTGGTAGGCCAAACAGTGACCCAAATTTAGCTCTGTCTTTCCATTTCTGCAAAATTATAGTCTGATCAGAATGGAGCTATTTGGGGTAGAAGTCACAACAACATTTATGTTTCTGGCTTAAAAGATAAAAAGTTCTTACACATTGTATGGTCCCCAATATACCCTTGAAATCTCCTGGTATTTTGAATATTGCTTTCTCACTAAGGAATGTTCCTCTGCACTGTCTAGAAAAGTTCCTTCATGTAAGATCTATCTAGGGCCATGGTTGCCATGTACCCCTCCACCTCTCCAAAAGAAGTCCTTGGCCTGCTGACACCATCAGTCTTCTAGAACTGACTATGGTCTGTGGTTTATGATCTAAGAGCTGCTTAACTGAAATTTTTGCCAGTGTTTAAAAATAAAGATCCCCATCATTGTTTAGATGGATGTAAGCAGTGTAAGAAAGAAGAAATTGCAAATCTATGGAAGGACACAATACCTCTACAAATCAATGAGAGTCTGTGGCAGACTCCCAAAAACTGTTACTTCCTCATAACTTCTCTGTAATAATTTGTTTCCTTTGATATTAGTAATACAGGTACCAGAGACTTGTGGTTGATTCAAAATACCAAATGTATGCAATGGACAAATTCCAGCTAGCATAATGTTCATGTGGTGTTTTAGAACACCATTAATTATTCCTCACAACATCCCAGGGAAGTAGGTGGCCATATCTTTACTTAGAACCCAGGAAACAGCCAGAAAAAGGTTAGTAGTTCTCAGCTGCGTATGACTTAACAAACAACACCCATATTCGAGCTTTTCTATTAGTGTCAAGTTGCTAGAGTTGCTGCTCTCTCAAAAGGACAGCCTCTGCTTGCCTACCTCTTCACTTGCTTTTGTGTATAGACTCTAAAACCTCTAACGAGAGGCTGCACACTACCAGCTGCATATCCCCACATGAGGTTAAATTAAGTTCTGCACATGTAAATCTGGAGTAACTTTCATGATATTAATACAATTGCAGCAACTCACGATAGTATAAATCAGAGCTGTGTGCAAGCCAGTTCATTAACATAAAACAAGTCAGAAGTGGACGCTGATCGTTGAGACACATTTCTTTCAAATGCCTTTTCCTTCATAGTTTGCTAAGGACGCAAATGCCAATTCACACTGATGATAGAGTTTTGTACCAAAAGAAAAGGCAGTCTGTTCAAAGACAACTGCTTCTATTCTCTTCTCAGTGTATAAAGGCAGAACCAGACATTTCCTATTAAGAGTAAAAGGAATTATGCAGACTGAATATCCTATGCACCAACATTAAAATTGCTAACCGATGAGAAGAACGATGGGTGTGCTGCTATTTGTAACACAAAATGATCAGAACAAAAGTCAAAGCTGTAATGCATTCACTTACTTAAAAATGTGTATTGTTATACAAGGCAATTAAAGAGTTTCAGACTATTCTCTGTGTGATCTGCCTTTTAGATGAGACCTAAATTGAAGCATTTGATTATTAAAGCTCAAGTGGCAGTTTTCATTAGAGGTGTTAACCCGAATATGCCCTCCAAATTCTAAATCAGTTCATCATGTTTTCCCTTCCTAAATCCTCCATAGCTTTTATGTGATAAGATATTCTTCACTTCCATTCCTAAAAAGTGTTCTAAAAGTATAACTCACACCATATGGCTACCTTGCATATCCATTCCAGTAGCGAATGAAGTGAGTAACCTATTTATACAGTCTATGAATTATTTTAAGAAAATTGACCATTTGATACGCATAATATGTTCTTCCCATTTACCTGGACAGAAAGGTCATTAAACAAGAAATCTTTTTTATCTATGTATTGATAGGCACAAAGCTCTAACTTCTGACTGGGAGAAGATCTCAATATTTCGGTATCTAATAATAACAGTAACAATAAAAATAATAATGAATTCGAGGTTGTTGTTGTTGTTGTTATTGTTGTTGTTGTTGTTGTTATTATTATTATTATAAATGTGGATAAAGTTATCAGAACCACCTCAAACATCAAAGTTCAGGTAGTGGGCTCTGAAGACAGACAACTAAAAGCTACATTAAAAAACTTTAAAATATTTTTTCCAGACAGCCTCTTATTGAGTGAATGATTTCTCTCAGGTGCAACAAAAGCCTACCACAGGTCTCACAAAACTCAGCTGCATTGACTCTAAGAAATTAGACAAATTATGTAGTCTTGACAAATAGACAAGGACTCTCGGTACTCTAGACAATTTAAAAATTTGTGAGTGTGTAGTAATCATGTACCAATATTCTTTTCCAGCTTCCCATTAAGTACTATTTGTATTCTGTGAAACTGCACAGCAGCTGAGATGGGACCTGATTTTGCATATTTGTACTGTACCTAACATATCCAAGCCAAATCAGCATTTGTAAGACAGGTAAAGAGGTTAATATAATAACAGAAACAATATCTTTTTATCCTCATTAAATAATATTAGCTTCAAGGAATTCAAGAAGTATCAGATAATTAACACATCTGCACAACATAGGTTTTAATTTGCTTGTGATTTAAAAATGAACATAGTTTGAATTACTCTACCTTCTGCAATGTGCACAACCATAATCATTGATACGGTTCTCACTAGTGGCAGAGCGCGAGGTGCCTATGTCGTGTCACAAATGTACAGACTTAAGTGGTGGCTACTGGTGTTTATAATACCGCTCTTTTGCCTAATTCCATGTTCGTTCTTTCTTTTCAGTCACAGCAAGTAACTCAGTAGCAAATGTTATATATAAAGTGCACTTGGAATAGTTTCACTCCTGAAAACCTGACTGGGGGAAAAAAGACGCAGTAAAACAAAAAGAAGAGAGAAGTAGAATTTTAATAAACATTCATTCCCAGGAGGACATGGGTGTACTGTAAATATTCCACAGTGGTATCAAAGCAACATTTCTTTTGAACTGAAGAATGCAAATTAAGTTTACCTTACTTCCATATCATTTGCTGGTTTTAATCCTAATAATATATTATTTTCAAAGGAAAGCTAGATGTGCTCTGCCCTTGTTTTCTACCTGAAAACTGGGTCTTGCTAACGATTCCAAGCTTCCTTGCTGTCAACATTTTTACAAGGTCTGAAATGCATTTTCAAGTTTATTAATAAGTTAGACTGGAAAAATAATCTTCTATGAATAGGGTAAACTTTTGATCATTTGTGACTGATGATATTTTTCAACAACTGGTGCCATGTTCTGCCCTCCAACAATACATTTAAGTAGTTCTCCTTATAGTCAGAGGGAGATGTATTTGGGTACCTCGGTGCTGAACTTGACTAAGAGTTCATCATATTTAAATATTTGCAGTGTGCAACTTAAGTAATATTCTGGTGCTGTGGTGACAGCAGTATTTAGAAACTCATTCAGGGTCCAGATCTGCTCCTTCTGATGTCAGTCAGATCATCTTAATTACTGCCGGCTGGAGCAGGGTCAAGCTCATGTTACATACAGAATTGTGTTCCTCCTCAGGAGAAAGCTAGTCTGCCTACATTATATTTATTGTCACCTTGGTACTTTCCCTTAGAGGTACTTAACTATTCCTTACATCTATTGATACTTTCTTCCATAGATCCTTTGATTTTCAGTTTTGTCATTTTTTCTGTACAATGGATAATGATTACTTGTGGGTTACTCCAAATTATTTTTACGGTCTTTTGGTTTGGGTTGGGTTTCTTTCCTACTTTGTGATGGTTGTATAAGATGTTTATATTGTTGGTAATTTTTCAACTTTTCACATAAGGAAAAATTTTAAGATTACTTATGCATCTGCTCTGTGAATTTGTGCAAAATATAGTCTATGAAGGAAGATGTCTTGAAAGGTAAATTCATGTGTGGTTTCAGAGAGGAAGGGCTATGCCACATGTTTCCTGTGAAACCCACGGAAGAGTTGAGGAGTAGTTAGTAAAAGACCTTTTGAATATAAAGTTTCAGAGGAAATTAATCTGAGCATTTGTGTGTATTTACTAAATCATAAGACCAGCTCTTGGCTCCCATCTCCCTGCAGCCCTGAGGAGAAGGACCTGTGGGTACTGGTGGATGAGAAGCTGAACATGAGCCGGCAGTGTGCACTGGCAGCCCAGAAATCCAACCGTATCCTGGGCTGTATCAGGAGAAGCGTGGCCAGCAGGTTGGGGGAGGGGATTCTCCCCCTCTACTCTGCTCTCGTGAGACCCCACCTGGAGTTCTGTGTCCAGCTATGGAGCCCTCAACATAAGAAGTATATTGACTTGTTGGAGCAAGTCCAGAGGAGGCCACAAACATGCTCAAAGGGCTGGAGCACCTCTGCTATGGGGACAGGCTGAGAGAATTGGGCTTGTTCAGCCTGGAGAAGAGAAGACTCCAGGGAGACCTTATAGCACCTTCCAGTACCTGAAGGGGCTACAAAGAACCTGGGAGGGGACTTTTTATAAGGGCCTGTAGTGAGGGGACAAGGGGTAATGGGTTTAAATTGAAAGCAGGGAGATTTCAATTAGATATCAGGAAGAAATTCTTTGTGGAGAGGGTGGTGAGGCACTGGGACAGGTTGCCCAGAGAAGCTGTGGATGCCCCATCCCTGGAAGTGTTCCAGGCCAGGCTGGATGAGGCTTTGAGCAACCTGGTCTGGTGGAAGGTGTCCCTGCCCATGTCAGGGGGTTGGAACTAGATGATCTTCAAGGTCCCTTCCAAAACTAACCGTTCTATGATTCTATGATTCTATCTCCAGAATGAGAGAATTATTGCCTTATTTTTTGGACTAGTCATAAGTTCCAGTCTCTTGGCTTCACTTATGGAAAATGCTCCCTGGGTTTTTGCATGCATTTACATGTTGCCAGAGAACATGCCATGTGTAATGCCCTCTTCTTGTGTACCCATACACTGTTCGTGTTTAGTGCTGTTCATACACCTTTCCAGCAGACAGAATGACAGTGACTATAAAGAAATTCCTAGTCACACTGTTGACTACTTACTTCATTCCCTGTAATTCACTGTGTAATGTAAAAATCTAGTCTGGAATTTGTTTCACTTCATTTTAGCATTCTAAAAGTTAACTTAGCTACTTGCCCAGGCTCCCTCTATTGTCAGTGAGGAAAAAAGTATGTATCTCCTGAGCACAGTTCATCAGCTGTCTCTAACTGCTATTTTGGGACAGGGTGATTCATTCTCTTGAAGCCTTCCTACTTTACGCTGACTGTAGAAGACTAGGTGTCTAACTTTTAGATGGCTAAGATGGCTAATAGCAGAAAAGGTAAATGGCACTCTTGTGAAGTATTTTATACTTGTCTTATGCAAAGAAGCCATGTGGTCAAAAGAGTCTGGGGCACAGCAACCAACTCCCAGGCCTGCCTGTGACTTAGGAAAGGAACTTTTGCTCTTATCTGAATGACCCCATTAGATGACCATGTGCTTGATTTACCCTGAACTTTGTTTTTCCTTTCTGGGAAATGAATGAATACCTATCTTCAAGATCCTACAAGGTTAAGTTTAAATTGTTAAAGGGCTTAGAGAATCCTAAAATTAAGGCTGTATGTAAAATGAACATACAATTTTTAATGGCTGCGATGGGAAAGTCTGTTCTGTGAATTACAGTGTATATTATATGTAGAATTTTTGATTGTAGTTAAAACTGCTTCAGGGATCCAGGTATGTCTTACATTATTTTCCATGGCCAATGCTCTTGAAGAAATACCCTTTAAATCAAGCTTAGCTTTAGCTTTTTATCTCAGGCATTTATAAGGTAGGTAAGCAGGCAGTAGGAATTGAGAACTTTGGATTTTTATAGAACTGGTAAGTAGATAAAACTTTACAGGCATTACTTTAAAAAAGATTACCCCCCAGACAATCTCTCCTACCACTGTCAACAGAGAAAACAAGTTAAAAGCTTGAGTTAAATGGTTTGTATATAATACATTGTCCTTTTGAATAACTGAGCTTGAATCCATTTGAATCAACAATATTACCTGTCATAAGGAACTACAGTTTTCAATATCAAAGAATCTTGAATAAAAGCCATTACTCTTTTTTAAATAAAAAGTGATTTCATTTGTGCTCTTAGCAGCAGAAGTCCTACTGTTAACTTTACATTTACTTAACGTGTCTTTTCTGCAGATACTTCTTTGCAACACTCTACTACAGCAGCTGTGGCTAAGCAGCATCCCTTATTAGACAATTCAGCAAGACTAGAGGGGAGAGAGCCATGATCAATGCATAGATTTCCAGTTTTGCCCCATGTGCAGACTTCCTTTAGGTGTCAGTTCAGGACATGACACCTTGTGGTTCTGTTGTTGGGATATTTTGCTTTTATTTGGTTTATTTTGTATGTATGAATTCAACAGGAAAGAGTCTGGGAAGAAAAAAACATGTCAATTCCTGTAAATGCAAAAGAAGTATTACTGCTAAATCAGAAGTAACTGCTGCTACTGTGCGACTGTGACTATTTGCCTTTGCCTCCCTATGTGTTTTGGTCTGCAGCCATTAATAGCTTGGAGCCCATGAAGCAGTAGCAAAGGGGAGTGTGTCAGAGCAGCAGGCCAAAATTAAATTACAGCAACCTCGGGCTTTGCATTAAAATCTCCACTGAGCAATGGAGGCTTGTAATCGTCCGGATTTTCCTTAAAGACAATAGCCCTCCATGCAACTGGCTACACTCAGTTAATTCACGCTGTCAGCTTCCTTTATTGGCTGTGGGGAATGCAGTATTGATTCTTGAACTCAACAGCAGCACAAAGAGCCACTAGTGCATGGTCAAAATGCAGCAATAAAGGGCTGGCAGCTTTAGAAAAGCAGCCATTCCGTTGCACAAACAAGGTCAATTAGAGGACAGTGCAGCATAATATAAATAGCATTAGCAGCCCTCTTCAACCATGATGAGACCATGCTGGGAAGATGACAATAAATAAAATAGGGTTTAATGCAGAATAAATACAAAAGCATTTAATGTAATTTAATTTAAAACCTTGCATGCCTTTAAAAGTACCATCAATTAAAAATACTTACCTTTTTTAAAAAAGACTATTCTTTTCAAGTAAATCTGTATGAATTGATTATGTATATACGTATGAATGGGAATGTATCATTTAATAAATGGTTAATTCTTAAATTACAGCTGTGGAATATTATGTCTGTCTGTGTAATCTCTTACTTTTTTATTAATACAAATCTTTCAGTGTCATTTGAGTGTAATAATAGGACAAAAGCGTATCAGCATTTTTAGTCCAGAAGTTAAAAAAAGTTGCAAAGGATCTTTATGTCCTTCTTCAAGATCTTGTAATTATTATCTTTTTTATATGAGAGACTTTCTTATTATTATGCCAGCTCAGAATTAATTACAAATGTAATATACATCAATCTGCTAACACATAGAATACGCTAAGCGAATTAGGCTCTTAAAATAGATAATGGGCCTCGGATAGGCAGCCGATAAACCTAGACTCTATAAGGAAGCTGAAAAAGTTTCAAAACTATTGAATTGTTTAGATGGTAAAATAAATGTTTCAAAGTCCTGTTAAATAACGGATGTGCTAAAAGCTGACAGAAAAAAATATGTTTAGAGCTCTGCTTTATGAGTTCAGTCTTCCAATATTTTCAGCAGTACAAGCCTACTACTAGATCCCTCCTCACTTTCTTGAGCGTTTGGAAGTATTCACATCAACTTTAAGTGTACTTAGCGTCCATTAAAATGGTAAGCAGTTGGATTGAGACCTGTGATGAAGGTTGAGTATGAAGTCATCAATGTTTGTGTCAAATCTTACCTATCATGAAGAACTGTATGTTGTATTTGCCACAGTGCTGAAAAAACATTATTCTACATGTAGTATCTGTAAGACTTTTGAAGAGGGATAGAAATAGAAAGGTTTTACTTGTAAAAAAATGGGTCTTCTGAATTATTCTACAACAAATTCCTTCCTATGCTGCCAATGGAATCAGTAGGAGCAACTTGTCTCAGAAAGCAAGAAGCCTTCTGAACTGACCGGAAGTATGGGAACTTTATTCTGCTATTAAGTAGAGTAATGGCTAGAATGCTGCTCCTATTTTTATGAGTTTGAAATATCATTACAACTTGAAGGTAGTGAGGAAAAGAGGAACAAATCAGTTTATTATGATTCCTGCCAGCTAGCAAGCACAAGGTAAAGGATTGAACGTCTTAGTGTATTCTAGACTGGGACTAGTTTCTTGGGAGGTGCAGCTGTCATTAGTTAATTTTTTTAACTTAAGTGATTTTCATCATACAGGATAAAACCAGAGAAAAATGAATACAAAAACAAGAAGCCCAACAAGATAAAGGCAGTAAGTATGAGAAGTTCTAAGATTTTGTCACAAAGAAAACTTTATTTTCTGGACTTTTTTCTGTCCTTCATTACAGAGCTGAGGCAGATTACAGGGTAAAAGTCCTTATTAGGCAAATGAATACATTTGCTGACTTGTGACCAATTAGCTCTTGTGCATATTTTTATTTCTCCTTAGCCCCTCTTCCTTTTCAAGTATGTAACCATTTTGACTTGTTTGGTATTTGTTCCTTTTCTGCAAGACAAGATTGACTAATAGTGTAATTAAAATAATAGTTTTTAATAATAGTTTTTGCAGAGAATATCAATGAAGCAAATGCCTTTGAGTGGCTAGCTGGAAAGGTTTTTGCATCCTTTAGGACATAACCTGAAGTGGACTCAATGTGTTCTGAAGGAAAATCAGATAACCTCTGTGTATATTTCCTAAGCCAAAGCAAAAAGATAGTTGTAGCAAGATTTGTAGGACGAGATAGCATTTGTGGGTTTGTTTTGCATTACATACACTTTCTATTGACTTTTTTGGTGTTGCTCAAGAATTATGGAGACCAGATAAATTTTACTTGGGGCAATTCAGTAATTTATAAGGAGGTTTCTTCTTTGTTTCTTGACTTTGAAACTGTAGAATATTTTATCCCAAAGGTGCGGGGAAGCAGTGTGTTTTTATGAGGTCCTTGTTGTTTAGGAGAAGTATGTGGGACAATACGTCTTGCTTCCTCATGTATGGTCATCATATGTCAGTGATGGCAAAATATTTCTTTCTTCCTTCATCTCTTTTTTGTACATCATTTTTGATCCCAATGTCACATAAGGGTCTATAAACATGTCATGCACTGTAATTACTTCTGGAACATGTACTAGGTGACTTCTTATGACTTCTAGTGACACGTTTATAGAGGTTTATTTTTAACACATTGTAAGCATCAGAGACATAGCTATGTTAAGAAGTCATTAGTGTTCAGATACCTCCATGCACAAATATTATGCTATTAATGAAAATAATTATTTCAAACACTTTCTTTTCTTACCAACACCACCAAACTGCAGTTCCCTTCGGGAACGAACTTCTCACCTTCGTCTTCTTTCGGAGACATGAAAGATGATCCTGTCACTTCTAAGGAGTCACTCCAAAAAGCAGCAGGTATTCCACTGCTGATTCTGTCTTGACACCTTGATAGCTACTTCTGTAGCAAGAAAGGTACTATTTTACTTTATTTTTATTTTCAAAATAGGCCTCAGGAATATGCTTCAAGCTTGTAAAATGTCTGTCTTCTCTGAATAGGGTGGGTAAGAGTAGAGAGAGAAACTCAGAGTTTGCAAACGGAAACATGTGACTACAAATTTTGCACTTCCCAGCAGATATATGTAAAGGAGAGGAGGATGCTGAATAGTCCAAGTAAGAGCCAGGAGACAATTTGGGGAAAGGCAAGTGTCAAGGCAATATGTTCTTCAGAAATATGAAAAGCGGCAAATTTTGACTGCAGTTCAAACCAGGAAAGTCTTTTTCCAAGTCCCTAGAGGGAAGCACATGATTTGACAACATACCCCAGAGAAGGCAGAGAGAGGAAAATAGGCTACACATAAAGATAACAGATCTGTGCTCATTCTTCATTCCTGAAAGTTTCTAGGAAGTAGAGGAGTATAGTTCTAGGCCTAGGTCATTCTCCAACCGCACTGTGAGGAGGACAAGAAGCAAGAATATAAATGGTTCTCATTCTTCTGGGCCATGTAAGAGAAGTGAAAGTCCACATAGGGCAATTTTTTCCCCAAGTCTGTAAAGGAAATGAAAATGGGAAGCAGAATTTGCAAAACATTGGTTCTATATCCTAGTGAATATATCTTGCTTATATCTTCTATAAACCTTAGTTACATATATCTTGCTTATATCTTCTGTATCTTACTAAAAGAGACGAGGCTTTGAAATACACACAGGTGTAACATGCATAACACCAGGGAATGGAGTTGATTAAATTTCTTATGAAAGAAAAGAATGTCATAGTTGAGATTGTGAGGGGTTTAGATGCTGGAAATTGAGAAGACAGCAAGTCCAACTCCCATAACTATGTATTAAGGAATGCAGACAATATCACGACTTTGAAGAAAAACATCATACTGTAAAAGCACTTATAATCACACTTAAAACCGGGGGATTTGCAGCAAGTATTTTATCATGAGCCAACAAACTGTATAAGATGTAGGAATAGGAGACCATTGTATGTTTTCCTCGAATATCTTGAGTCAGAAAACCTCAAGAGAGGAATAGTGAGAAATTTTGTGTCAGTATTTTAATATCTCTTAACACTCTTCCTCTCCCCCTTCTTCATTACATGATCCATCGTCCAGAGTGGTACAAGCAACAGCAACAGCTGGAGTTTCAGTTTGTTCGCCTCTTTGAAATGCTTCGTCAGAGAGTCACCAAAGACAACCTTATTGCAGCCTTCCAGAACCTGAAGGGGCCTACAGGAAAGCTGGAGAAGGATTTTTTAGAAGGGATTTTTTACAACCTATTACGAGGGGTAATGAGTTTAAATTGAAAGAGGGGAGATTTATATTAGATATCAGGAAGAGATTCCTCACGGAGAGGGTGGTGCGGCACTGGAACAGGTTGCCCAGAGAAGTTGTGGATGCCTCATCCCTGGAAGTGTTCAAGGCAAGTTTGGATGAAGCTGTGGGAAACCTGGTCTAGTGGAAGGTGTCCCTGCCCATGGCAGGAGAGGTGAAATTAGATGGTCTTTAAGGTCCCTTCCAACCTATAAGATTCCATGACTTACTGTCAAATATTTTTGTCATGCCTATATTCACAAGGGTGAAGGAGGAAACAAGTAAAACATGGGCAACACTGGTTGATTAGTCAGTTTCATGCTCAGATTAGATTATGGGAACAGACCTTCAGATGGTATCTTTGGAAGAACTGGTTTTGGATTCCCTTCAAGGATGGTTTTCATGCACAAAAGTGACCTTAGGAAAGGGCAGTTCAGGAGGCGATTTTCACCTTGATTTTTTCCTTAACCTGGCTGTACTCATGGCCAAGAGTGAGAGCTGTATGTTGGTAAAGGTAGAGAAATGAGAGCCTGCTTTTTCATGAGATGACCAAACAGTCTCTCAAGAGCTGAATGCATGTCTTAATGGGTTAATGATGGTTATAGGACAGCTGTATTACTAACATGCCAGGGGCTATTATTCAGTGCAGAAGATGACCCCAAAAACCAGTTCCCACTTAAAAGAAACATGGGATTTCACAAATGGATTTTGTGCTTGCAAGGAGAGGAAAAGACTTGACACTTTACAGATGAAAAGTCCTTTCTGCTTTAGTAACCTCTTCACCCTTCTGGGGCAGAATAAGAGGATTCTGAAATGACTTGTACAGAATCTGTTATATGATGGGAACCATGGACAGAGAACATTTAAGTGTCTCTTGCATATGAGTATATAGAGCCTATTGTCTTCATTGTTTAAATACATTTTGCATCTCTTTTTTGCTGATGTATTCTTACTAGGCTCCCAGTGCTACTTTTGTAAAATATCTCTTAATGACTCTTCTTCCTGTGGGCTCTTCCTAAAATCTTTTTATCAAAAAAACCTTTTATTTTTTTAGCTGCATGTACATAAACATTTAGACATCAAAAAGTCTGCAGTAGGTAAAACTATTTAATTAATGATAGAAAGAAATCTAGAGATAAAATATGCCTATGAGATGATGAACAAAGACATATCTTTTTAATTTGCATACTGTTTCATTAGGAAATTTATAATACAGTTAGCTCAATAATATACAAAGAAAAATCTTGTGAAATGTGTTGATACCCCTTCAAAAATGAATGAAAAGAAGAAAAGATTTAATTTTTCTTTTTCTTTTTAGAATATTTGTTCTGAACGGATGGTACAAAGAGAATAAGAATGACAGCTCATTCCAGCTGACCGACCTCGGTACTCTTTTCTGCTTAAATGATGTGTTCTGAAAATGTAAGTCCTAGGAGTCTTAGCAACTCTCAGTACCCCCTCAGTGTCCTCTAAATAGCTTCACTTTTCTTTTTTTCTCTGCCAAGAGCAATGGCTTCGTTTCTTCCTCCTCTCTGGAAATATTAGAATAAAAAAAGTGGTTTCTGAAAGAAAATCATAAAAACAACACAATCTTATATTTTACACAAATATCTCATACAGTAATTAGTATTTTAGATATCCTACTAGTGATTACAGAGACATCTTTAAATCCTTGGAACTTTCCTACGACTTCAGAAAAAAATGTGAAGACCAATTTCCTGACATCTTTTCAAATGTTAAAGTTCCCAGAATTCTTTAAAAATTGCGTTGTTTTTTAGAAGAAAATCTAAATATTTAAAATCACATCTTGAAATCATGCATATGTCAATAATTTTTTATGGATTCCATTTCCTGGAGTGTACAGCACTCCACTCTGAGCCAGCATGGGCTTCGAGAGATCATCCTTGTATGTCCAGGCAATCAGATAATTATGCAGTTTGTCTAAAGTTGGTCAAACAACAGGGTATTAAAGAGGAGTATATGTTATAGTTTAATATAGTGACACACCTCAATAGTTATTGGATGGAAAGCAAAAAAACCAGTGCTGTTAAACCCCAAAGCATGCCATTATTGGACAATGATATGTAAGTGAAATGCATTATTATGATTATGAATAGGTCATTTCTAAAGGAAATATACTAGATGCAGACTGGAATAACAAATCATGTGTAAAAAAAAATGACCTTTAGCGGAACAAAGAACAGTAAATATAAAAGACTGCATGAGACTTCTCTCTCCTAAAAGGAGGAACAGTACTTGTTTGTTGGGAAAGGACTGGGGAAGTTGCACGTCTCCTGCCTGTTGGTTTGACTGCAATTTGCAGTGCATGCAAATTGCTTGCAGCATGTGCAGGTTAGGAAGGGCATATGAAAGGGCTGAATACCCAGTTATTGCCCCTGGCTGTTTATCACTGCTGAGTCTAAACAGAGAATGGAAGGGATTTAAAACAATATAAGAGAATCAAAGGCACCCTAAACCCCATTAGCAGAGATAATAAAGATTCATAAATGGATCTGTGCACATCATGCTCCAGAGTGATGTCTAAACTGTTGTTTTGGCAATATTCAGAAAGATGGTTTTAGTTCACCTAAGTATCTGGGATTATAAACTGAGGGTGTATGTTAGGATATGGACTGAAATTTAATTATTTTATTTTTCCTTGGCATTCACAATCAAAAGTCATATTCTCACTTAGTGATACAAAGAGAGAAGGGACACTACCAATATCACTAAAAATGAAGACATAAAGGCCTTTTCTATTCAAGAGAAAATTGCAAAATTCTGTATAGACATATTTTAAAACAAACAGAAAACCATAAATCCCCAGGAAGGTTCTTGTAGGAAATGTTGGATGAGAATGTAGGATAAAAATTAGAGTAGACTTATGAAGGTTTATCTTTTTTTTTTTTTTTATTAGACTTTTATTTAACATTCAGTGAGTCAGTGTAGAAATGCTGCCTGGAAAACTGAAATTAAACAAGAATTTGGTCTTAATACAGAAATTAGTACTGTAACCAGCCACAAAACGAATGTTAACTGATCACACTACCACTGAATACAACTTTAAAAAAGGCTTATCTGCATATGCTTTATCTCAAAAGTTGCACAAAAGACATCGTTCCCATAATAGGACCAGTCTGAAATCAGCACTTCAAAAATTCAGTGCCATGTAGACACTGTGAATTCTAGGATTGGAGCTGTGATTGCAGTGCCAGTAAAGAGACCAGAAAGCTTTTGGCAAGAGCTTTCCAGTATTGGCTTCTATGCATAAACTGCAAAACATTCTCTGAGTTTGAATGTTTACAGAAAATGCCACATTTTTCTACAGTGGAAACTATTTATTTTATTTTTTAATATTATTTTCATGTGAAATCACATGTAAAATAGTTCATCTACTCACTTCTATATTAGTCTCCACTGAAGGGATCCAAAGGGTTCATCTTTTATGTTTTTCTAATACTCCTCCCTTCCAAAAATAGCATGTTGTAACTATGGTATTAATTCAATACATTCCATTTCAATTTCAAATCATTATTTTAAAAAATCATTAATGAATATCAAACTCATGAAAGCCTAGAAACTGACATCCACTAGATCGAAAACAGCCTTTGAGTCAGTAATGGTCGACCAAGGATTCATCACAGCTGTGAACATCCTTTAGCCACATTGTGAACATTTGTGGTTTATACTCACCCTACTCTGTCAGGATGTGACCAAGAAAAAGGATGCCAATGTTGTTAATTTTCTCTGAAATGACATTGTTATTGCAGTGAAGAAACGTGTTCATATGAACCACTAAGTAGCATGTGAAACAGGGTATGAGTTATCTTCAGCCTTGAAACTTCCACATCAGTTTTTATTATCTGCATAAATTCAGTCCACAGTTATATAGTCTAGTAGTTGTATCTTTGTTTCTGTGTTATATAGCTTTTCTATATGGTAATGATTTACACAGGGCTGTTAAACTGTAAAGACAGAGTGAAGGGACATATGTAGATATGTTTATGGACTGTACTGTTCAATGTACAAGCTCTCCTGTCCATTCATATCAACTAATGCCATAGGAAAAGGTGCTGCAACTGGGACCTGATGAATTACATCTGCGAGTCCTGAAAGAACTGGTGAATGAGTTTGCGAAACCTCTATCCATCATATTCAAGAAGTCGTGGCAGCCTGGTGAAGTTCCTGCTGACTGAAAAAGGGGAAACATAATATCCATATTTAAAAAGGGAAAAAAGGAGAATCCAAGGAACTACAGGCCAGTCTCACCTCTGTGCCTAGCAAGATCACGAAGCAGATCCTCCTGGAAACCATGCTAAGGTACATGGAAAATGAGTAAGTAATTGGTCACAGCCAAGATGGGTTTACCAAAGGCAGATTGTGCCTGATGAATATGGTGGCCTATGATGGGGTCACAACCTTGGTGGACCAAGGATGGGCAACCAACATCATCTACCTGGACTTGTGCAAAACATTAGACACCGTCCCGCATGACATCCTTGTCTCTAAATTGGAGAGGAAGGGATTTGACAGATGGACCACCCAATGGATAAAAAAATGTCTTGATGGTGGCACTCAGAGAGCTGTGCTCAGTGGCTCAATGTCTGAGTGGAGACCAGTGATGAGTGGTATTCCTCAGGGACTGGTATTGGGACTGGTGCTGTTTAATATCTTTGTCGGAGACATGGACAATGAGATCGAGTGCACCCTCAGCAAGTTTGCTGATGACACCAAGCTCTGTGGTATGGTTGACATGCTGGAGGGAAGGGATGCCATCCAGAGGGACCTGGACAGGCTGGAGAGGTGGGCCTCTGCCAACCTCATGAAGTTCAACAAGGCCAAGTGCAAGGTCCTGCACATGGATCTGGGCAATCCCAAGCACAAGTACAGACTGGGCATAGAATGGATCGAGAGCAGCCCTGAGGAGAAGGACTTGGGGGTACTGGTGGATGAAAAGCTGGACATGAGCTGGCAGTGTGCACTGGCAGCCCAGAAAGCCAACCATATCCTGGGCTGTATCAGGAGAAGTGTGGCCAGCAGGTCGAGGGAGGGGATTCTCCCCCTCTACTCTGCTCTCGTGAGACCCCACCTGGAGTACTGCATCGACATCTGGAGCCCTCAATATAAGAAGGATATTGACTTGTTGAAGCGAGTCCAGAGGAGGCCACGAAGATGCTCAGAGGGCTGGAGCACCTCTCCCATGGGGACAGGCTGAGGGAGTTGGACTTGTTCATCTTGGAGAAGAGTAAGGCTCTGGGGATACCTTATAGCAGCTTTCCAGTACCTGAAAGGGCCTACAAGAAAGTTAAAGAAGGATTTTTTACAAGGCCCTGTAGTGAGGGGACATGGGGTAACAGGTTTAAATTGAAAGCAGGGAGATCTAGATTGGACATCAAGAAGAAATTTTTCCACTGAGAGGGTGGTGAGGCACTGCAACAGGCTGCCCAGAGAAGCTGTGGATGTTCCATCCCTGAGAGTGTTCAAGGCCAGGCTGGATGAGGCTTTGAGCAACCTGGTCTAGTGAAGAGTGTCCCTGCCCATGGCAGGGGGGTTGGAACTGGATGGTCTTTAAGGTCCCTTCCAACCCAAACCATTCTGTGATTCTGTGAACTTCAGATCAGTGGTTTCCCATAGCATCGATCACCGAAGGATGTTGACAGATGGATTTGTAAGCCTGCAAGACATGAAAAAAGTGTATAAAATATCAAGCAGTTAGACCAGGCAGAATGCAAATTCTTTGCCTCTATTCTAATACATAAGAGAACATTCTGTAAGGTTGATATTAAAGCAAGTTACAATAGTTTTTCCCAGTGTGAGTTTTACTGTGAATTGCATTGCCACTAAAAGTTACAAAGATCAAGAATTGAGCAAAGTTAAGAAAGGAATCAAACTTTGTAAGTAAAGCAGTCCAATTCAGTGTCAGCCTAATTAGCTATAAGCATGTGATCTAATGAGTGTTAAACTTTATATTTTGGGATAAAAGCAGTCTTGATTCTGTTATTAATTAGGAAGAGACTTAAGAGTGTGAAACAGATAACTTTTACAAGCTTGCTGCAGGATTTTTAAATCTCCCTCTGGAGCACTGCTTCCAAATCGCATATGGTAACAAGTAGAGCTTATTCTGACCCAGGATGGTAACTCACATGTTTCTACCTACATAAATACTTTGTTTTTATTTTAAAAAATGTCCAAATATAACCCATTTGGCTTTTAAATCTGAGTGCAATTAATGAATTCTTCTGAAGAATGGCCCAGTTGTAGAAAATAGAATAATCTGATTTTTATGAAAGTCCAATCTTTACAGCTTGAAGAAAAATAAGTATTTATCTGCATATACATTCATTAGTTTCTCAGTGCATCCAAACAGAAATACCGTTTATTCATTAAACAAAATTAAGAAATCCCAAACATGGAATTGCTGACTTTTTTATTATTCCTTTGATTTTTAACTGTATGTATCTTGTAAGGAGGTCATTAAGATAATGACACTAATAGTGCTCATCTGAATATGGGTTGTCCTCTTTGATGTGCCTAGTAATATGATGGTCTGTATGAAATTAAATAGTAACACCAACATCCACAGTAAGAAGAAAAAAGTGAACATACGAGAAATATTTCCTTAATAGCTGTGACTGTTTGTGAAGGCTAAAATTACCCCAGTAAGTTATAAAAAGGTCACAGATCCCCTCATTTATTTAATACCATGAAAACAGCCCTTTATTCAGTAGCTTGCCTGCAGTCAAAGATAATTATTACCACCATATTATATAATTTTTCTATATAGTATGTAGATGAGCAGAAGTGTTGTAAACAACCATCAAGCTCCAGGATGATCATAGCATGAGTGAGGAAATGGGCAGCTACCTCTCAAATCTCATTTCCAGGAGCTGCTGTAAATTAACATCAACAGACATAATGCTTCTGAATCTTTGAACTCAGCTATTAGACTTTTATTTTCTTTACTAATTTCAAGAGTAAACCTGACTCATGGTTCTTATTACAGACGTATAATTAGATGATTGAAGGTTAATAACTTCACAACTGTGTATCAGGGATTCAGGACTCATCCAAGGTCTTTCTAATGACAGGATTCAAAATCTCTCTGTCCATGGGCCCACCAGACAGCACTGCCAAGGGAGAGCAGAAACCTCTGGTAACTGATTTGCAAGCATTCATTTGTTTTGATCCCAGAAGCCATTATTTCTATAACTGCAGGATGGTGCTTAAGAAAGACTCTTCCAGTTAAAGCTTTATTCTTCAAGCACCTGAGCACCATGGCTCTACTCAGCAATTCACATTAATAGCTGCTTACTTTTAAGCACTTAAACACTGGTTTCTTATTGATTTCAGTAGTATTTCTCACATGCTTCAGGTTAAGTTCCAGCTTAAGTGGTTTTATAGATAAGAAAAAATTTGCTGTGTCTTGCACGACTGAACAGTAACTTTTAGATGCATTTTGACTCCTTTATGTTTGCTGCCTAATACCTTGGTAGGTGTTTACTCAGTGTGGTTGGAAAATGCATTCTGTCTGTCCTTCATTCTTTCTTGTAGGTCTCTGAATGTCCAAAATCACCCTTAGGAAAAATATTTGTGGTGGTTGGTTTCTGTTCTCTTCTTTCATCCTTTATAGCCTCATAGTACAGCAAAATTAGAATTTGGGGAACAGTTATTCTTGCTTGGAAGGATGTGTCCTTTTAGAATAATGATTATATTGATAATATTAATATCACACTTAAGTCCTTTGAAATGCTTTCTAAAACTATGGATATTTCAATCAAAGGTATTTTGTTTCAGCATCACAAAACCAGAAATTTACAGGTCTTTTATCTTCTTTACAGTTGCTCTTTAATAGTGTGCTGTTGCAAATGCGTTTTAGTGAATGTGTAAGGAACCCCATTAGTTTTCCAATCTTCTTCCTCTGAAAGAAGACTTCCTTCTGTACCTATATTTAAATATTAGTTCTGTGCTTGCAAATTGTTTCTTACCCTTCTGACTGATCATATGGCAAGAATATTGACTTTTTTTTCTCTAATTTTAGTAGTAGATCATAAATGTTTCAGTCAATAATTTGTGTGGTAACTAAATGATACATTACATATCTTCCATTCTTAAGATTATTTTTTATAATCAGTTAATGTATATATTCTAATTTGCTCCAAAATTGTGGGTTTTTTTGGTGAAACCCATCCTCCCTAAACTTCAAGATTTCTCAGAATTTTGTGTCTCGTATCAGTGGATCTGCTACTAATGCTAGTTTAACTGTAACCAATGCATTATTGGTACTACAAATCATTAGAAACACAATTTTTTCATGTTTTTTACATGAGGGGTTTTTTTTAATAGTTATAAGAAATAATTAATATGTTTTGAACAAATGGAGTTCTAAGTGAAAAGATTGTATTACCATGGAGGCAAGACCCAATGCATTTGTCGATAATTTAAAGAAAAATAGTTCTACTACCTTTATCTCTAAATCTGACTTTATACCCTTAAGAAACTCAAGACTAATATTATACCTAAAATAAAATCCAGGTTTAGTTAGGTAATGAAGAAGTAAGGTAACAAAAAAGACAGGACTTTCATTAGCTCCTGGTGAAGATACTGGTGCAGAGTTTATTCCATTCAATCTGATGGTGGAGTGTCTGTTTCATACTTCCCCTTTCCATTTTCTCCTCTCTATGCCCCAGTCATTACTACAGGTTTGGAAATAATGCTCTAAACAGAGAGATGCATTTCACACAGATGACTTTCATTATAAGTCAGAACATTGAAATTAAGGTGACAAATACTAAGATATTTAAACCTCTTTTTATGCTTGTGATGTTTTATTAGTACACAACTTCACAAGAATGGAGAAAAAAATTCTTATACAGTATATCTGAACATGAGCCAGCAGTGTGCCCAGGTGGCCAAGAAGGCTGGTGGCATCCTGGCCAGTGTGGCCAGCAGGACTAGGGAAGTAATTGTGCCCTTGTACTGAGCACTGGTGAGGCTGCACCTTGAATCCTGTGTTCAGCTCTGGGCCCCTCACCGCAAGACAGACATTGAGGTGCTGGAGCATGTCCAAAGAAGGGCAACAGATCTGGGGAAGGGTCTGGAGCACAAGTCTTATGTAAAGCAGTTCAGGGAACTGGGGTTGTTTCAGCTGGGGAAAAGGAGACTCAGGGGAGAACTTATCACTCTTTACAACTACCTGAAAGGAGGTTGCAGAGGTGAGTATTTGTCTCTTCTCCCAAGTGACAAGTGATAGAACAAGAGGAAATGGCCTCAAGTTGTGCCAGGGAAGGTTTAGATTGGATATTAGGGAAAATGTCTTCACTGAAAGGGTTGTCAGATGTTGGAATGGGCTGTCCAGGGAAAGGTTTGAGTCACCATCCTTGGAGGTATTTAAAAGATGTGTTGATGTGGTGTTTATGTACATGGTTGGCAGTGCTGGGTTGACAGTTGGACATGATGATCTTAAAGGTCTTTTCCAATCTAAATGATTCTATGCTATCAGAAAATCATAGCGGTATTGAGGTTATTGACTCAAGTGTGGAAAATGTAACGGCATTTGGTTTCTCTATTTAAATATACTTTTTAATTTCTCCACTCACTGTATTTAAAATTTTTACTAAGTTAATAGAATATTTACAGCTATGAAGAGATTTGTAGCTTAACTGCATGGATGAAAACAGATCAGAATTGTCAACCACCAGTAAGCATCCAGTGTCTCAAACATGTTAGAAAATGTCCACTCTGTCATGTGTTTGGAACTAGATGGTCTTTAAGGTCCCTTCCAACCCAACCATTCTATGTGTTTAGACGATTACAGTCTTGTACTTGTTTATGTGGTACTTCTACGTACCGTGTCCATGCATGTGTTCCCAATGTCTCTATGTCTGAAGTTCAAGTAGAAAAATACCTACAAACCTATCAGAAGTATAAAATTCTTGCACCTTACCCACATTGATGTAATCTTGACAAAGACTGGTGTTTCTGTGCTAATTCCATTTTAAAAAGTCTTTGTGTATAAATACACACTGGATTAATAAAATAATATTTAGGATTTGAGCCTTAAAAATGATCTCATTGTATCCTGTAGAAACAAAAATAAAAGCAACTGATGTCTACAATGCAGCTATGAAGGGGGAAAAAAATGTTTCACAGTTATTTGCCTGTAATTGGCTTTGAGCATCACAATGCACATGTAATTGGGTCTGTGCTTGTATTCTTCAAGGGTTCTGAGCTATTTCTACTTGAACCCATTTTTGATATGGTTCAGCTCAGCAGTGCCAGCTACCTCTTGTTATGCAGTTGAAAAACTGTGGCCGTTAAAAATAGGATACGGTGTGATTTTGTTTTGCAGCACTGCATGGAAAATCAGTTGCTGTTCATAACAGCTCTGTGGTTGGTTGATTTAAAGCAGGAGGGCGACTTCGAATTGACAAGCAGACAGTTCATGAAAAAGGATATTGTATCTTTAAGGCTTTCTGACTGATTGTGTTTAACTGCGCTACTCAGCAGGCAGTAATTAGGTGGTAGCTTTGCTGAGAAACTTAAAGCAGAGGCTGTGTTGCTCTGTGTTCTTGAATAAAAAAAAAAAAAAGGTAAAAAAATTCTGGATTTGAACGAATGGGATTTTTACTGTTTTTTAGTTAGTATGGGAGCAAACAGAAAGCAGACCCTTAGAGACTCCTAAAGTTATCTTTGCATGCAGATAGTCTCTAGGGAGCTGTGGTGCTTGCGAAAGGAGGCAATGAGAACCATTATAGAAGCACATGACACTATTGCTGAAGGTCAGAGTGGTATTGGAATAAAAGAGAAGCTGCTGATACAAAACGACATGGCTGCTGCATCTTCTGGGCCAGTTCACAATTATGATTGGAATGTAGCTCAAATGCATCGTGAATGTGATTAATAAAAAAAGTACCTCAGATAAAAGGCAGCAAACAAAATATACAGTTAATGCTACCGCCTGAGGAACAGTTCGATTTGAAAATACTATTGTAGTTTTGTGAAGTGGACACTGCAGCGCACCATTGCAAACACTGAATGTAGGAATGAGTTGTTTACGTTCTCCTTCTGAACATTATAATAATGTAATAAATTGTGGAGGGGAGTACCACAAAGTTAAAGTGTGGTTTTGTCATAAATAGCATAGGAGCTTCACAGAAGTACTCTTCTTCCCCTTCACACCTCTACTTTCTATTGATGCTATTGTGATGTTTATCTTTGGACACGTTACCAGTTAACCGCAAGTAGGCTTTGAAAAAACTAAATATCCTATTGCCATTTATTTATACTACAGCCTCTTTAACAATGTTGTTTTTAAAAAAGATAGTTCATTTGTTTACTTGATGACTGCTGGAAAATAGTCATCAATTGAAGGCTGGGACCTACAAGGAAGCTGGAGGAGGACTTCTTACAAGGGCCTGTAGTGACAGAACAAGGGGTAGTGGGTTTAAATTGAAAGCAGGGAAATTTAGATTAGATATCAGGAAGAAGTTCTTCATGGAGAAGGTGGTGAAGCACTGGAACAGGCTGCCCAGAGAAGCTGTGGATGTCCCATCCCTGGAAGTGTTCAAGGCCAGGCTGGATGAGGCTTTGAGCAACCTGGTCTGGTGGAGGGTGTCCCTGCCCATGTCAGGGCAGGTTGGAACTACATGGTCTTTACAGTGCCTTCCAACCCAAACCATTTTCTTGGATTCTATGATTAACAGCATAACTTAAGCTCATGTTTTGATTTGACATCAGGTAGTAGATATTGCCAAGGGGTCACACTTTAAGTGTGATGAGTATTATTTTTACTGTGTAGCCTGAGCTTCTTTGTGAGGTCCAGCAAAATTCTTTTGATGACTATGGCTCTGAATCTGAATAGAACTGCTCACTGTAGTTCTGACACCAGTTCTGATAACTTTGAGGTAAAGTCATTAAAGTCAGCCTCCTTCAGTAAATTCTGTGGTTTGATAAATCTTTTTTATTTTATCTTCTTCATTCACATGTTAACAAGAAAGTTAATTGGTGTGTAAATTGGCAAGAACAGTACACTGAGCAACATGTTTTCCACAGGACCATTGTCCTGAGGTTTGTAGTTTTTAAAAAGCCTTGATCTGAGTAAATTATGAAAGCTTATCAGAATTCTCTGACAATGTTTATAAGAGCCAGAACTGCTTTCCAATTACAGCTGGGTTGGCAACAGTGGGACGGATTCAATGCCACTGCCTAAAATTCACCTATCTTTATTTCCTGTTTTCAAGGTCGATCCATTTTGTGTACTTCATAGATGGTCTTTGAAACTGGGATATACAGAACATCAAGGATTAAATTGCTAAAGTATTTTCTTTCTAAGTGACAATGAGCCTAATTCACTGCCAGTTAATGCCAGGTGTTTTTCCCCCTAGTATTAAGTTCTTCAAAACTGTAGCTGTATAGGACACTATTCACAAGAGCTTAACATAGAGAGGAAAATGATTACATTAAGTCAAATAAAATGAATAATTCATGACCTCACGTTTTGTAATCCTGGTGTTAAACATAAAACCAGTGGTTTATTTTTCAGCAAAATGGTTTCATATCATTTCAGATAGCATATAATACAAAACAATAACTGCATACGTAATGTGAAAAGCCTACAAGCAAAGAGAGTCTTGCCTGGTGCTTCTGGCTTCAGCTGGGGTGTCACAATATCCATGCTTTGAGGCAATACCTACTAGTGCCCATGTTCCCTTGGAATCTTCTGGGGCCAATGGGGGACTGTCTTTTAATTTGATAAATAGAATCTTAAAATCATAGAATGGTTTGGGTTGGAAGGGACCTTAAACACCATCTAGTTCCAACCCCCTGCCATGGGCAGGGACACCCTCCACTAGACCAGGTTGCTCAAAGCCTCATCCAGCCTGGCCTGGAACACTGCCAGGGATGGGGCACCCACAGCTTCTCTGGGCAGCCTGTTCCAGTGCTTCACCACCCTCTCTGTGAAGAACTTCATCCTGATATCTAATCTAAATCTCCCTGCTTTCAATTTAAACCCGTTACCCCTTGTCCTACCACTACAGGCCCTTGAAAAACCTGTCCCACCCCCCACCCCCCCAGCTTCCTTGCAGGCCCCTTCAGGTACTGGAAGGCTGCAGTAAGGTCTCCTCGGAGACTTCTCTTCTCCAGGTGGAACAAGCCCAATTCTCTCAGCCTTTCTTCATAGGAGCAGTGCTCCAGACCTCTGAGCATCTTCGTGGCCTTCTCTGGACTCACTCCAACTGGTCAATATCCTTCTTATGTTGAGGGTCCCAGAGCTGGGTGCAGTACTGCAGGTGGGGTCTCATGAGAGCAGAGTAGAGGGGGAGAATCACCTCCCTCAACCTGTTGGCCACACTTCTTCTGATACAGCCCAGGATTCTAAAATATTGTGCCAGCTCTTTACCACATATTTGAAAATCAGTGTTTATATCTAGCTAAATCTATGTACCTCTCACTTATTTCTATGGTTATTCTACTGAGAATAAGCAACTCAAAATGAAAAGTCTTTCTGTGTTTTCCTGTAACCTTTTTCCCTCTTTCTTTCACACACATCGTTGTGCACATGTCTGGACACAGACACATTTATATGTATCTTTTTGGTTTGGTTTTTTGTTTTGTTTGGTTTTGGTTTTGGCTTTTTTTTGGCATATGTGGGCAACCCAGTGTTATTTGTTGTTTAATTCAGTCATCTGGCAAAGCCTCTCTCTGTTTGGATGGGTATCCTAGCTGGACGAAGGTTGTTTTGCATCCTCAGTGTCACAGTTTCCACATCAGAACTACTTTAACGCTATCCTTACATGGGCTGATTATTATGCTATATTCCAGGCTGAAATAATTGTGTACCTGGACCATCTGCTTCTGCCTTTTCCAGTATTTTCCCCTAGACATCTTGGGGGCACTCCACTGGGGCTGGGACGGACTCCTACTGAGGTGTCCATACATATGTCTTATGGGAAAGAACAGACTCTGTCAGTGGTTTTCAAAGCTGTTTAACAAAGCAATTCCCCTTTCTAAGAATAATAGTCTTTAATAGCCAACATTTGCAACAACAGCAAACATAACATCCCTGTAAAATAACAAATATATCTGCTAGTCATAATGCAAACAAGAGCATTCTAAACAGGTTTTTTAATTTAAAATAACAAATTGCTGATTAATTGCAATGGTCAGTCATCTCCAAACTAGATTAAGAACCTTGAATGCTCTGAGAATAATATATGGGTACTAATTTCAAAGGAGGATACAAATATAGCCATTTTCGATTAATGTATATTTCTCAAAATGTAGCAGAATGAATTAAATTCATTCTCTGGTGTTCATGGCATTTAAAAATGATTTTAGGGAATTACTATAGAAAGCATATCTTATTCTTTTAATTAATCTTTTATTTAAAGAAATGTTTTCACCCAAGATACTAAAGAAGAACATGATAAACATGCTCAGGCAAAAGGTAATAGATTTAGAGTTTAATTGTAATGTTCTGTTAAGCATTTTTAATGGAAAACCTGATGACCCAATTATACAGCAAAAGTGGAAAATCAGAACACAGTATCTGGATTTCAATATAAAAATGCTGAGATGCATAATACATAGGAGTTTGATATCTATTCTACTCCTTGTGAAGGAGGTATAAAATTATCAAGAATTAACAGAGAGCAGAAATCAGTCCTTGGAAAGAGCTGAGCATTCTGGAGAGGAATATAAATTATATTTTAACTTAGGATAGTAGCCTGCCTCTCCATGCAGTGCAGAATCAGTACATTTTTAAAATTTTCCTGCACTGACATCCCATTCTGTCTGTACGATCACTATGCATAGTGGCACCAGCAAGATCACCTTCCCAGGGTAAATCCTTCCCACTATTGAAAATCAGCTAAAAAATTAGCCAGTTTGAGAAGAGATTTTCCAGGATACCTGGCATCACAGAACTCAATCAGGAACTGGATGGTTTTTTTATCTTGAAAATCTTCCCTTTTCATCTAGGCTATTGTTCCTAATCTGAGGTCCTAACAGGCTATTGGTGAGGCCATGAAGAATAAGAGAGTGGCTTACAGGACCATAACATCCTAATAGTGTTTTCAGTTCTAAAAAGCAATGCTCATCATGTATTGGTTTCCACAAGAACTGATGATGACCCACAGGAAAGTCTGACTGTTCATGGTGCTCCACCAGTACAAAAAGTTTGAGAATGACTGCAACGTTCAGTTATTTCAACTTCAATTCCTAAAAGAGATACGTAACTAAACAAAGTCTTCAAGGATACAGCAGCAGTTACAAATAAAATCTTCTATTTTCAGTGTCTCACAGATAACAAGAGGATGGTGCATCATCCAGTAAGTGGTAATTAGGTCTTCAATGGTGAAGGAAGAAGTAATGTGAATGTGACTGCAGATGCCATTATTCAGGAGAAATTAAGTTATTAGGCATAGCAGTTAGCAAAAAGTCCTAAGAAAATTATGGAGACATGAGAGAGCATGGAATTATCAACTTCACTTATTGCCTTTAGGGAGATGAATTTGAAGGTATCTGAGCTGGTACCAAACACTGTGTTTGGGACACTGAGGCACAGTTCTTTATTAGTTTGCTGATATTATTTACTTTTTAGCTCTCCAAGCTTTGTTTTGTTTTCTGCCTCCACACATAAAAACGTTAGACACTGAGTAAAAGTCGATGCCAATAATACCACAACTGCAGCTAGCCTCTGGAGTTCTATTTGGTTATATTACTTTATTCAAATTGTGTATAAAAATCTGTATCATCTTGACCCTATTATCAACACAAACCCCATGAATTTATATCCAGCCTCATATGAAGTTTATTTCTTCCAGCTTTTCATGTAGCTATGATAGACCACAGACATGCCAGTATTGATTTCATCTTCATTATGATACACATCATCAAATGTAGGTTCTCAAAAATTAATTAGCTCAACAGCTCAGGTTGTTGTGGGATTCTTAAGGAACCAATGCAGTGTGAACAGATGACTGTTGGACTTTCCTTGGGAGAAGCTGACAGTCTTAACTTGTGACCTTTCAAAGTATAACCATTCTTAAAAACTCTACAGTTTGTCCAGTGGCTCAGAAGTTCCTAGGTATCTTTTACATATCCTTTTGTATGCAAGTTATTGAAAAAAAGTGTCTGGAGAAAAGGTTGTTCTAGATTTGTTTCTGGACATTCAAAGAAGACTAGCTGAAAATGTGGAGACTGAAGGCAATGTGACAGTGACAATGCAATGAAAGAGTTCAAGAGCTTTAAGAAGGGACATGACCAAATAGAAGTAATACCTTTCTAGCCTACAGCCCTTAATAATTTAAGAGAAAGATGAGGCCAATATACCAATATTATGCCAATACAGAGGAAGAGTGGAAAATACACTAAGAGACCAATCTGGTAAAATCATCAGCTTTTTAGTGACCTAAATATCCAAAATAAAGAATAAAGAAAGTGGGAATTAGTTCAAGTGACTACAGGTGAATATGAAAGGGTATCAGAAGCTATTGGGACAAATTCAGAAGTGCTAAGGGACAAACCAAGAAACTTTTCACAAGGTGTATAAAGGATAGGAAGAAAGCAGTTACCATGAGAGCAAGACAAGGAAAATTAAGTCTACTACTTGACAGAGATTGAAAAACAGAGACTAGCACACTTAATTCATTTCTGCTTCCATCTACACTATAAATATTATGTGCAGTCAGGAAGTTAGCACTGTTAACACCAAATAAAGTTGTAAGATCTCAGGTTAAGACAAGAACAGTTTATAAAAGTACTTGGATAACAGAGGCATTTTCAAATTGCCTGGGATTACTAAAATTTCTACTATAGATATAGCTAAAACAACTTTGGATTATTTTCAGAGGTGAGATTTCAGAAGAACAGAGAAGGGAAATTGCAAAGACTCTGTAAAGGTAAAAAGGGAGCCAAGAAACTGTACACCTACCAGTTTTACTTCACTTCTCTTTGGAAGACAGTCTCAGATAATAAAACAAGTTATTTATTGGCATCTCAAACATAAAGTGGTATTCAGCCAGCATGTTTCAAAGACAAATCATACCACACCAGTTCACCTGAGAGACAGTGTACCAGACAGTGCATGGGATAGAAGAGAAACAGTAGACATTGACTTAATAAATGCTGTCTCACATGACCATCTCATAAAGTTGCTGGTTGAAATTCTCTGACTCCAGATAAGTGCAAAACTGATCAAAAATTATATTGAGTACTTACCATTTTGATACTACTCCACATTTTCATTATTAATCTGGAAGATGTATCAGACAGCATTTTTATTATTAAATTTACAGGAAACACTACTGTGGGAGGGACTATAAGCATGCCAGAGGATGGGATTAGAACTTATAATGATCTGGAGAAATCATCTGGAAAAAAGTGAACACAATTCAGTGAACAGAAATGTATAAATCTGCTCTTAGACATGATGAACTGTATAAATATGAGCTAGGAAACAATGGGCTAGATTTCAGATGTATAGAAAAATGCTGGGACACATAATGGGTCACCAACTGAGTATGAGTCACCAGTGTCAGGATACACTGAAAAAAGCAAACACTGCATGAGAATATAAGTATAAACAGTAGTGAGTAATCCTCCTAATCTGTTCAGTATCACTACGGTTTAGCTGTGTTATTATGTTTCCAGGAAAGCAAACAAAAATTTAGAAAAACAAAAGTATTAAAAATATTGAAATAACTTATTTAATACATAGAAGAGAAAGAGGAGGAAAAGACATAGAAATCAGGTAAATTGAGAGGGAGGAGGACAGCAGCAATTCCACAACTCAATATTTTTACAGATGGCTTAGATGAGCCTCAGCAAGAAATCATATAATTCTAGTTGATACAGTTTTGTAGTGGGGAAGTGGAGTGGATGACCTCTTAAAATTCCTTCCAATTTTTTTTCTGTAATTTTTTTGTGACATATAGGAGGAATTTTACTTTTTGACAAAGACACTAAGTTTTTTCAAGACTAGGCTGAAATTTCTAGTGTCTGTATGAGCAAAATCTGAGTTGTTTCCACTAAGAAGTGAGTTAAGATTGAAAAATATAGCCTTTTGCTGATTCATGCAGGAATGGGCCATTTTTTTGTCTTTGGTAGAACCTCTTCAAGCAAGATCTAATACTTTAAGCATTGAAAACTAGAAGGAAATCAGATGTAAATGTGGTAAACTTGCCTCATGCTTGCCTATTGGTCTGTGAAGTGGGTGATATCAACTTTTAGAGATTTAATTTTCTGGAGATAGGTACGGAGTTTGCTAGAGGGCTTTGATATGAATCAGTCTATTGCAGCAAATAGGGTAGGATTTGTAAAATGATTAAAGTAACCATTTCAGGATGCAGGTCTCTTAAGGCAGAAGCATCCTGGCAAGGATTGGCAGATTATGACAGACAGTAACAGCCCAGATTTTGCATGAGTCTGCCATAGCAGTGGGTGGCACCACTATTCTGTAGGCACTGAAGGCAGTGGAATAGATCAAGATGACAACCATTCAGGATTGTAGGGGTGCATTCATGGCAGCAGGATCAGCTGTCTATAGGTATTTTCTTATGTTGCTTATGAAATATATGTGACAACTTGTCTAAGTTCAGTTCTTTGGCCATTCTTACTCATAAGTGCATTCAAAAATGAAGCTTAGACACAGACATCTTACAACTAGTACCTTGCAATTCACTGTTAGAACACCTGTCTCTGACAGTTCACCACAGTTCTTTCTCAGAAACTATATATATCCTCACCTTCTACTGTAACATCTTACCAGTGAGATCGATGGAATCACACAATGGTTGAGGATGGAAGGGACTTTGGGACATCAACCAGTCCAGCCTCTTGCTCAATGCAAGGTCAGCTAAGACTTGCAAGGTTGCACAGGTTTTGAATGCCTTTGAGGATAGAGACTCCATAATCTTTTTGGAGTACACATCTTTTCCAGTATTCAACCACCTTCACTGCAAAAGAGCTTTTTGAAATTTCTTGTATTTTACTATATGCCTGTTGCTCTTGTCTGTTCACAGGATACTGCTGAGAAGAGTCTGACTTCACATTCTTTACAAGCTTCCATCAGGTATTCATACACACCAACAAGGTATCCTGTGAGCTTTTTTTCCTCTGAGCTGAACAGTCCTACCTCCTTCAGCTTCTTGTACAAAAGACATCCCAACATCCCAGTCTCTTCATGATCTCTGTGACTCTTTGCTGTGGTCCTTTCAATATGTCCATTTCTCTCTTGTAGTGAAACCAGCACTCCAGATGGGTTTCAAACTGCAGATAAGCATTAGCTGATTGAAAGGTGCTTGGATATTACCTTTACCTTTTGCTTCCAGTCCCATGAAAAATGACCCATAACTCATATGCAAGCAATAGACCTGTTATTGTCTGGGGTCTTAAAACAAAAGGATGTCTGTTGGTCTGTTGGGCCTTTTAAAAATAAAAAAAAAAAAAAAAAAAAAAAAAGAAAAGGTTTTAAGGTTACTCTGAAGGAAAGAAAAGATCATTGGTTTCTTTCAGATAGGAAAAAAGGATTTTCAAACATCATAAACACAGGAATGTGTTAATTTCTTTTAAGAAAAAGTGTTTAATGAATTTCAGAAAATAATGTCAAAATAAATCCCAAATTAAATATTCAAATTGAATGGATTCTACTGGATTTTAAGGTCCATTTGAATATATTATCAAAGTAATCTGCAGTAAACTCTTCTCCCTGAAGTTGCAAGTTATACAAGCCCTAAAACATATCCCTTAATCATCAGTAGTTGGTGATTCATCCATATATTGACCTCTCTCTCTTTGTTCCTCCCACTGAAGAATTTTGTGATTCAATGTGAAGAAAAAGAAACTATTTATTGTTCTACTTTCCTCTCTTATTGCTAAGTTCCTACGTGTGCATATGGAAATGTATATGCACATTTATGTATTTTAATATGTATAGCCCGACTGTGAAACTTGCTGTACTGCTTGGAACTGCCTCAACATCTCAAAAAATTTCTTTCATTCACCTGAACAATATAGGAATATCAGCAGCAAAATAAAGACAGTTAAGTGGAAAACATAGTCAATAATTAATCAGCTGAGTAAGAACATTTGGTTTTAATAAATATTTAGAAAGATGTATAGAAGTATCATGCTGCATTACTGTACATCCAGGAATTTGCTAAATATGAAATTCAAAACACCTTAGGTGATAACTTCAAACAGTACAATGTGTCAAACAAGCACAGCGTCATATGCTGGTTTATTTCTAATTCTGCTTGGTGCTAAACAGTTTTCTTGAAAACTGTTCAACCCTCCTCAGTTCTTACTGGTTTAGCATTTGGCATATTGAAAGTGCTTGGTTTTTACCTCATACGCAGTAGGGACATGTGATGTTGTCTTTTGGTCAGGGAACAGGCAACTGAGTTCTTTGCTCTTTGTTGGTTCATAAGGCCAAAGTAAAAAAAAAAAAAAGCTAACTAAGTAGACTGTCATGTGCTGAGAAAAAGATCAATATATCTGCTTATATGTTCTGAAAGATTTGCTTGTTTTTTACTTTGATCTATTTACTTTAATCTATTAAACATTGAAAATCAATGTTTTATTGGAAATTTTTGACAAAACTGCTTTTCTTTTTGAAAGGTAGAGTATTTTCTTTAAACCAAATTTTTAGTGTAATAACCTGAACAAAAATCTCTTAACCTGGCCAACTCCCACGCTTGAAGACAAGTATGTGCTTAAGTGCCATGTTGAATAGGAAGACAATTACTGAAAGAAGAGCAGTAAAATCTTAAACTGAATTTCATGAATGGGAGTCCTGCAGAAGAATGTTAAATTTACCAATGTAAATACAATGCCACATGACTTTAAAGAAAATTGTTGGGTTCTGTGACTGGCTCTAGCAGAGATTTACATAACAATGTAAAAGTCACTTAATCTCCTTTAGTTTCTCCATCTGTACAATAACATCAGCTCAGGGCAGTGTTGTGAGACTTAGTTAATTGCAAAGAAATTATTTAAAGATCTGTCAGTGAAAAGGTGTATTGATGTGTTCAGAAACACAACCTTTTTTAAGCTAACGATTGTCTTTTATCTTCCCTTAGAAATGACATGAGCCAAAGAAGTAATTCTCCTTTGACCGTCACTCATTGCATAACTAAATTTTGAAACAGTCTAAAGAATTTTCAGATGCTAAATACTCTGGATCCTGGGAAGGGATGAAGAGAAGGAGAGCAAGGGAAAGTGGGAAAGATATTTTCCCTTTCATTCTTCTGGGACAGCAGAAGTTGGTAAAGGTGTGCATGCACACAGAAGGGAGGGACCTGCAGATGTGAGCTTCCCTCTCTCCCTGACTTTAACGGCTGATGCAACGGAGCAGCCCTAATGATAGCTCTGAGAGTGGTCAAATGTCCAACCTTCAGTAAGGGGAAAGAGTTGCCATGGTTGCAGAGCGAAAAGGAAGGAATCAAAGGGGGGAGGGCAAGAGGATGAGTAGAGAAGAAGCAAATCCATGTGAGAAGCAATAATAATAATTCGACATAAAGTGGCACTCCTGTAGAGTGTTTTGTCAAAACAACAAAGACCGAATTTTTAAAGAAAAATTATTTAAAATATTTTGCTTGATCCCCTTTATTAATTATGCTGCCATTCTGCCTGCTGCTATAATTAATAGTTTTACAAATTTTTCATTCTAAAATGCTCTCTATTTCAACTCCTAGCTGAGGACAGATGAATGTTGATGAGAAGCATAGAAATGAAGAAATGACACTACTGAAGATTCAAAATGCGTGGTTGAATGGCAGAGGTTTATCTTTACAACCATAAGAAATTGAGGAGGGTCTAGAAGAGTGAATATTCCAAGCAAAAACTTCTTGCTTGTTTATACCAAATATTATAATATATATGAATGTATGAATATACAAAAAACACTAAGTGGACACTGTTGTGAGAACACACTAAGATACCATGGTGACAGGAGACCTTATAAAAACCCAAACAGATAGGAAAGGGCTCCTGAATGTAATGAGCAGCATGGCTGATTAGGCAGAGAGACCACACTGTGCAAAAATGAGGCCTAAAGCAAAGAACAGCCTGAAAGAAAGCCATGAGAGAGAGAGAGAGATACTTGGAGGAATGAGATAAGTATTAGACTTACAGCTAGAAACAAAGGCCGAAAGAGATCTGTAGGCCTGTAGGAAAGTTTGGTATGCAGCACACAATAGAGGGCTTAGAAAGGAGCAGTTAGCCTTGGTCCCTCAAAGAGTGCCAAGAGCTCAGTGAAAAAGAGACTGAAACAAGGAAATGTACATGTTGGAAAGATGAAGGGTGAGAGGGACAGGGGCCGTGGGACAGCTGCAGGTGACTGCAAAAGAGAGCAGAGCATATTGGAAAGGCACGTAAACCTACAAGCACTGGTTAGAGCTACCAAAGGCTTCTGCCAGTGAGGTGCAGTCACCATCTTTGGTCTGCTTGCAAAAGAAGGCAAGAATTTCTATATTCCCCTTAATAAAACAGCCAGTATTTTTAGTGAGCAGTGTTTGTCTTCCTCTCAGGTGCCTGTCAACAGTATGTTCACAGGAGGAGTCTCTTCTTCAACGCTGGGTTTTGAATTTTATTTGGATGTTTGACATGAAGTTAGGGTGTGAATGATCATAACTCTTACCAACCTTAGCAAATGCTGTAAAAATCCTTATTCATACTTTATTTCACTTTATATATTTTGAGTTTTAAAGGCTCAGAGGTGAAATCTAATCTGGAATGCAGGGGCTGTATGACATGTATGTCTCCCTCTCTTGATGCCTGGTAGTTGTCAGTGGGTGAGTGTCATCCATCAGCTGTAAACCTGAACATTTCACAAATCACGTAAGTGCACATACACTTACGCACACCCCCTCATCTCTCTACACACATACAGACAGGTGAGACATAGAGCATCCTGAACCCTCATCTCCCTTTTTCTGTCCTCAGACCGTGGCTCCTTGCTTGTAGCCGAAGCAGGAGAGGTTGATGTTAGCCACGTGCAAACATCTCCACGGTCTCCACATGCATAAAAAAACCTGTCACAAAATGAGCTGTGGTCCTTGCCATTACTGTTTGGCTTGAGTCAATTGCCAGTTGAAGTGAGATGCAAGACCCATGCATAAACCTCCTGTCTTTAGTTACTATAATAACAGTGAAATCCTGGAATTTAATTTTGTTCCCTTTTCCTTGAATCTTGTTAGAAAACAGCAGTAACTGATGAATTTTCACACTTTTATCTAACCATTAATGATGGTGCAAATGCTGTACTCCACCAACACAAATGCACTAGTTAATTCTAAGTAAAAAAATCATATATTTTTCAGGAAAACTATTAACATAAACTTATGTGAAACTGGTGTTTCTATAATTGATATGTTTAGGAAATTCTCAGTGTTCATGGCTTTAAAAATCCTATTTACAGTCTATGTAGTTATGGCTATATTTCTTTTGGTTTGTATTGCCATACTACAGATTTGAAGAAGAACTCAGAGTTATCCAAAAACTGGCAGAACTAAAGAATTTATTGACAAAGACACTGAAACTTCAGTTGGGTATTCAGCCAAGCTCTAGATCAGTAGTAGGAAAGCTTTCATATTCTGAGACTCCAGGTCAAGACAACAGCTGCCCAGAGAAAACAAAAATGAATAGTAACTTAATCAGTGATGTAAGGTGAAATTTGGAACTTTAATTTCAGATCTAAAGACAAGTTTCCTGCCTAGAGGAGTTTACAGTACAAAAACAATTCAATCAGCTACTGAACCTAAGACTAGAACTGATGGAAGTATGCTCACTCTAAGATTCCTGCAGTTGGTAAAGTACTTTGTACAAAATAACATAAATATTCATAAGCAAAAATGTTTGCTAAAACATTTTCAGATTAGTGGCTTTGGCTAGCCTCAGCTAACTTCTAAAAACAAATGTAAACTTCATGCTTGTAAACTTAACACCTTTGAAAAAGAGTAAGTATTCTGTTGAGTAGTTCTATATAATTCTCAGCGGCTGTGATAGTTCAACATTTGTGACTTTACTGTCCGATTTGTTTCTGCCCTTGTTTTTTTTCCCTTGCTTTCTTCTCATCAGTGCGTACACCTCATTTTATGTTGGTTTTTTTAATTATGTAGGAAATATTTTGCAATCCAGAAAGTCTCTTAAAACATAAATTCTTATGTATATTTTAGGCATTTTCCTTTCATTCATGATGGCACAAAAATACTACTTTAAACAGCAGTCACATGAACGGTCTTGTTGGTGCGACAAATGTATTGGTTATTAGATACTCTTCCTTCACATAAATGTGACGAAAACTTCTATGTTTCTAACAAGAATCTGACAGATGGAACAGGAATTACTAGATACAGGTTTTTTCAGCAATTTATCAAATAACACTTAGTGTTATGCTAAAAAGGTATATATCAGTTAGAAAATAGAACATAATCCTGTAGCACTAGACTATGTGTGTGATAAATGTTAAATGACATTTTCTTGAATAATGAACTGCCTAAAACTATTAATTAATTAGACCATTAATTAATTGTTTGATTGATTAATTAATTCATTTAAATTAATTTTAGTGGATCCATTTCCAGCATGCTAAGTCTCTGAAAATATGGGCAGGTGGGAGCTAACTGTTTATTCAGAGTGATATTATACCCCATTGACATGAAGGCAATATTGATTGAGAACACCATGGGAGGTCCGGTTTCACCTGCAAGGTGGAACCTTGTTCTTATATTCTCCATATTTCTGTGAAGGACTATTATTCACCTAAAGCAAACAGGAAAGAAATGCTCAAGTCAGCTAACAAATATTGGACTGTTACAGGGGGTTGTGAGTCACCCAAACTGCCAGCCATGTTCATTCCCCACATCAGTACACTGTTGGGTACACTGTCATGTTATTGTAACCTGTAGTACGTGACAATTGTACAACATAGCTATTAGCAACTGAATTGGAAAGGTAGATATTATGCAGGATCTTCAGTTTGTGTAATTGGCATAACGTAGCTGAGGATCTGGCCCTGCACGTTGTCATATTATTTGGAAATGCTAAATTGTGTAAATATTCATATTCTCTACTGTGTGACTTTTATTTTAATCTAGCTGAGCATATTCTATATTCAAAATTACATATTAATATACCAATTAGTGGATTTTTAGAATTATCTGATTAAATTTCCTCTTTAGCTGCTTAAGATCTTGTTTAGTAGCAAATCTAGTTTCTCCATGGCAATAGTAAAATAACAGTTGAACAGAATGGTCCTTGAAAATATAGTATAAATCTGAGGCCTTTATATAAAATGACACTCTTTTCACTTTCTTTGATGATAGTTCTTACATATAAATGCAAATGTACATCTCTTTCATTGTTGTACGTAATGTGATTTAGCTCTAATTGACTGGAAGTTGTGGAAGTCTGATTTAGAACTGAATACGTAGATTATAGCTAAATAAATGGTGTGGGTCTTTTAAAATATGGGAATATATTTTAAATTCTCAGCTTCTTCCTCTCACTCAGAAGAAAAACTATATAACTTTGATCTGAAGAGTGCTGTACCATGACCACTGCACAAAGACATGAATATGCAGGGTTATTGTTTCTCTTTTTTCTTACTTTTCTTTTTCTTTATTTTTTCTGTTTTTAATTTGTACGTAATAAAGCCAGGTCCAGATAGGAACACTGTAGTATTAACTGAAATCTGAGTGTGTGAAGTATGCTATGGCCATTTCTCTAAGAAGGCAAAAACTTGCAAGATAAAAATTCAGCTAGAGAAGTAAAAGTATGAATGTTTCCCCCTCTCTTTTTGTTATTCACTTTATGAATTAGTCCTAGTTTACTTGTTTCAATTGGTGTCGACATATTTTTGAATATTATTAGCATAGCAATCAGGCCTGTTCTCAGGTTATTGAATGGTGTGTTGACTTCCGAAATAAATAGATATGCAGTGTGAAGGACGAGCTGTCACTTTGGGAGAGCTTTGCTGATCTAAATTAAAAGGCACTTCTAATTGAAAACTGTAATAGAAGGAGGGTTAGGGAAACAGAGAAACCACACGGTCCTTTTCAGGTTTCACGGGGCTGTGATAGGAGATACAGGAAGAGGAGGAAAATAGGTGTATTATATGACAAAGTCAGTAATAACCTTAACTTAGACTAAATTAACCATATCACAATAAAGTGTTTTCATTACTTTCACTGTAACTCATATTTTCCTGGTTTATTCTTTATGGAAGTGAACTCAGGAAATCTTGGGTTCCCGTTACTTCCCACTGAACTCAGTTCTAATTCCAGCATCTAAACCAAACCTCCGCTCAATCGCCCAGTAACACTTCAGTCCAGGTTTGGGCTGAAGGCCACCGAGAAGAGTGCAAATATTCCCATTGAGCCAGCAGACTTTGTATTGATTTCTAATGACCCAAGATTATGGTGGTTTGCATAGTCAGTTAATAACACTCGTGTCTTTCAAGGGAGTCTTGTAATCTTGCTGAGGGGCGTTCGCAGGGCACTGCTATAACACATCATGTCTAAGACCGTGTGGCAAACGGCTATGCTTTTATCTCTGTTTTTCTAGCTGGATTTTTTTTTCAAGCAAATGAGTAAGTTCAGTGAAGCAATTACAGAAAGTTAAGACCGCAGATTAAAATAGTTTATGATTTATCTTATCTGAGCAGCTACCCTCTATCCAGGGCTCTGTTCCTTCCTTTTTATCATTCCTGCCCTGTAAGGGTTAACAATTGAGGCCTGTCTATAGCTCATTTCTATAGTAACAGCAAGACTGAGACTTTTTTATGGGCACCTAATAATTAGAAAGTGCTAGAAGGTATAACAATATAATGAATCAAAACTGATAGACTTGTGGGTTTCCATAGAAACATGTATAATTATGATAATCGGTCCCTGGCGTACCCTCAGAATCGTATACATTCAGTTAAATGCAATAAACATTAGGCACTATTTAGTGAGCTGTGATGCAGATTAACAGTGTGAGATACAGGGAGGCTATGAATAAAATTGCTGTACAGTTTATCTCAAACTAATTTCCCAGATTGCTTTAATAGACGTGCTATGTGGATGTGAAGAATTGAAAGTGTATTTTTGTTAGTAGTAAAGCTAACACAGATAATATTTCATAAAGTGGCTGACTGTTAATTTTGATGCAGATCAGAATGTACTATGGCACATTATTGCATGGGAGATCACTACATCCACTGAGAAAATGACATGGTGGGGCTCAACTGAATTACTTATTTTTTTGAATATGATATTGGGATATTTGTGTTTCCTGTGTTCCCACTTCTCTCACTAGCTTATTTCTCTCTTTGCTTGGCTCCCATTTTCAAAATATGTTCACCAGTGCTCCTGGTCTAATTCTAACTTTAGCTTTCCCAAAGCAAAGCAAATTTCTAGTGACTTCATATGCAGCTGCTCAACATTACAGAATTTGTATTCTTAGCGTCCTGTGTAATGTTGTTGTTGGTTATTTGATTTATGGGGAAAAAGGGAATTATAACTCTGTGGTAGTCATTTCAGGGACATTTAGAACTGTGTGTAGCCCTGTATTGGTTAAAAAAATGTTAGATACCGAGCACTCCATTTAAAGGATAAGCTATTTATAGATGAAAGAGACTTACAGGTGTATTATATTTGTGATAGAGCATTGTCGGTGATGTTAGAACACGTATTGTGGATCAGGGGACTCATCTGATCATTCCTGTTCTTGCCAGAGAAACTGTGCTGAAGCATTTAACTATGTTTAAATGTTTCCTAATCTGCTTCTTCGAAGGCCCAAGTTCTACTGGAAGTGTGAATTTGGCTTTATTGAGTCTCTTTGTAGAAGGCGAGTTTTGCCCTAATGAGTACTTTGTTTAAAAATGTTCACTTCAGAAGGGGAGAAAATGGGTTGTGATACAGCTGTTGAATACTAAGAACCCAGACACACAATTGCCAGACACCAAAACCTTAGGACCAAACTTGATGCCTACATAAAAGCACATTTACCTTAAATACACTCAGTTCCCTATGTAGGTTCAGGGAAAACTGTTTTTCCTAATAAATCCCTTCGCTTTCAAAATGAATAATTTTGGCCTGATGCGTCTATGTTTTTTTCATCGTTGTTCTTGCTTGCGACTCAGTTGTGATAATGGTTGCGCGATGTCTGTTGATTCAGTCCTGAAGACAGCTTCTTAGGGATCCTGTGCAGTCATCTGGGATTCAGGGGGAGCTCGCAAAGTGTTAAGTTCAAAACTCTTGTTTTGAACATGCGGCTGCCTGTCTTTGTTACTCAGTCTTCAGGTTCTTGTCTCTGGTAAAAAGACAAGCCTTTTATCAAAATGTTTTTCACATCTGGTTTCCCCTTCGCACTTACTGCTCTGCTAGTACTAAAATGCCAGGAGCTGACAGGGGTTCAGAAAGCTATTAGACAAATTCATGGAAGAAAATCTACCAAAGGCTACTAAACATAGAGATAACGCTTCTGGGTCAGGATGTCCCTGAGCTGCGGATTTCTGGTGGCTGAAAGCATATACCTGGGGAGCATCGCTGCATGTCTTGCTCTTATATTCCTCCCTAGGTATTTGCTGTTGGCCACTGTTAAAGACAAGATACCTGAGTTAGATAAACCCTTCATCTAACCCAGAACAGCCGTTGTTACATTCTCATGTAAAAAGACTTGGCTGCTAACACCGATGCGATAAAACATTTTCAAAAGCTTTCTAGAAAATACGATACCCAGGCTGCACTGTAAAATCTTTTTTGTTTCTTTTTGTTTCTTTTTGTTTCCTTTATTTTTTAGGAAAGAAAAATATGATTTATTACTGGCCTTCTGTCATTCTGAAGCTGGAAAGTCAGTTCCTTCCTCCTGCTGCCTGTGCGGAGGGTCACTGACTCTGTTCTGTGTGTCAAGGCTCCCCAGGAAGAGGAACTTGAGCCCAGGCTGGGGGAGCCCTAAAATAAATGCTCAAGTGAGAGGGGAACTTCCAGTTACCTCAGTCTTTTTCCTTGACATTCTTCATGCCATAATGAGTGTTCTTCTTTTAATATGTTCAGTAAACTAAGAGGTAAATTAAAACCCTGCACTTTTAGTTCAACATGCTTTTCAGAGAGCTAGTGTGCTGTAGCCATTATTTTATAAGCTAGACACAGCACGCTAACCTACCCGTGTAGAACACCTTCCCCAGATTCAGGAAGGACTGCAATATATAGGATGAGTTCTTTTGCACAGGCATCCCTGGTAGGTACGAACATCATTTAAACAGTGTTCCTACTCTGTTGGGAGGGCAGTGCCATGGCCACTCAGGCGTTCAAAGATATACATTGCAGCCTTCATCATTCCCTGTGTGTTGCCATTTTAGCAAGGAAAAACTTCCAGCTCAGTCAGGTTAACACGGCTGGCACAGGCAGGGGATGGATATTTTTGACTCACCCGGGGGAATAATAGGCTGTGCCAGTTCTCTGAGAGTACCAGGTGTCAAACTCTGACCCCACGTGCAGCTGCAGATATAGAAGGGAAATAAAACACACAGAAGGCAACAAGCTCCCACCTGTTTAGCACAGCAGAGGGCAGATGCTCTATCTGCCATCTCTAACAGATCCGTTTTTACAATGCTGCACTGATCTCTGTTTCCATGCATGCCCAGTTGTATGTGTCCTGTGAACTAGTGAACCCTGATGACAAGTGACCTGGCCAGAGGATTTCCTCTTTTAGGCTGTATGCTCCTCAAGGCCAGTCCTCAGTCCTTGTGTGCTTCTAGAAGCTTATGCAGAAAGGGACTTTTGTCTATGGAAAGGTTTATGGCTGCTACTTCTACCTAATTAATAAATAAGTCATCTTCAACCTAATATTATCCTGTGCAGCTGGCTCATCTTGCATAGCTGCATCCTTGGTTGAATACAATCACAAAATCAGAGGTGGTTTTTGAGAATTTGGTCCATCAGAGCCTGCCAATGGGTGCAGGATCCTGTTTAATGATTAAGTCTGCTCCAGTGACTGCCCTCCAGTTGGCAGATGCGACAATAATCCCCTTCAGTTGTGTTTCTGCTTGTTCTGTGATAACGTAAAACAAGGGTCTCCTCTCAGGGGAAGTTTCCTGTCGCTTTCTGAATTAAATTTATTTTAGAGCCCTCATATACATCAGTTCTTGACTTTCACCTCCTGCCTGTTGCTAGATTTCTTTGTGCTGGCAAGCATCCTGTTCCCCTGTGATTTCTTTTGTCATGGCAGAGTGAACTCTTTCTCGTAGGCTCACTCAGACTGTTCATAGCCATATTTTCATCTTGCTTCTTTGTGAGTCAGAACTCCCTACAGCTCCACTTCTTGTTCTTCTTTCCCATGATGCTGAAGTTGATTACCTTTCTGTGAGCATGCATGTCTAACCAAGAACGGTTTAGCGCATATGTGTCGCTACTGACTCAAATTCCCACAATTTGACAAACACAAACTTCAAAATCCCCCCTGTAAAGTGCTCTTTCTCTGCTAAGTAAATAAATCCAACTCAATATTTAAATTAAGAAAACTTGGATTACAGGAAAAGCAGGAATGAACACATTGTATTTATTTTTTGTTAAATGTATTTATCAGTTTGGATTATTATATTCATTACTTGCCCATGTTTACAAATAATTTCAGACACCCACAAACCCTAGAGCTGTAAAGAAGATTCCTATCTAGCAAATTATGCCTTTTCTTTCTCATTAAAATGAAGGAAAAAAAAACTTTTCTCTTTCAAGGGTGTTATTCTCACACAGGTATGCGCATTAGAAGTTTGTGGGAGATGTTCTGAAACTTACTTTTACTACATTTTGCTAAACTGGTGATATGATCTTCTGAACTGCACGAGATGAAGTCAGGTACATTCCTTTTGTCAGATTTAGGCTCTGTAAGTGATTAGATCTTCATGTGATCAAGCATACAATCTCATTCACAGTCTAACTTAAAAGCTAAATCCTGAATATTATGGTGACTGGTTAACCTCTAAATTCTTGTTTTCATGTGTTGGGCAAGCCTATACATTTTTTCCTTTCATTGTAGCATGAAGTAAAGTTCCCTCTTTACACTAAGAAATACTATCAGACTGGCTGTGCAGAGTGACATTGTAATCTGTGTATGTGGAAGAGATAGAACACATTAACAAATGCCTGGTTCTTTCTGGTTTAACTAAAACATTCAGGTAAAATAGGCTTCTGTCTGATTTGTGTCCCACTTGAAGAAAGGTCCTTGCTTTCATCCCAGAGTTTATGCTTAGGCCATTGTGTGGTTTAGGAACTCCACTTCTGCCTTCTTTATTTGTTTCTTCTCCTCATCCCCCTTCAGAAGAAAGGGCTCCTAAACAGTCTGATTCTAGCCCAGGAATTTTCTTGCTTTTGTAAGTTAACTCGGAAAGCTCAGATGAGGAAGACCTATACAGCCCTATTAGCTTAACCTGGGGCCTGGGGGAGATGGGTCATGGGTGGATGGGTCACGTATGTATCACACTTAGTGAGACAGCAGTGATCTAACTGTTTCCTAAATCACCAGCTGGAATAGCTGTTCCTGAAAGTCTCAATGTCTACTCAAAGACTGAAACCTGATTTTTGTCTGATCAGAAAGCCCGTCATTATGGACGGTTTCAACATGATCTGGATACGAAGTTGTAAAGGGTGACTTGCAGGAAATATTGCAGGAAGAAGTGGGATCTACAAAAATAGTGTCAGTGGGCTTTCGTCAAGGAATGTAAGAATATGCAAGCGAAATATGAGAGAAACAAATGGCCTTACAGAGAGCCGTGAGGCTGACTGTGTGAAACTGGAACTCCAACACAGAGACCTATCCATGTCTCAAAACAGGTGAAATTGCTCTCCTAAATCCCCATTAAAGCATAGGACTTACAATATTCTTCTACTATTGTGCGGTCTCATGTACACTTGCACATGGACACATGCAGAATCTATCCAAGTTTCTGTCTTCAAGATTATACCAAAGTGGTGTAATTTCACTGTTTGCAACTTCTGTATTACAATCATGAGACAGTGTAGTAAAAAAGTACTGTTTTGTCTGCCACTTTAATAAACATTTAGATAACTTTTAGGAAAATGAATCTATCAAATATTTTTTAAACATATCATTTACTTTCCCTTTCAGGTTCACAAATTAGTTTCATTGTGTTGCAAAAATTCCATGCAATTCCACAGCAAAACAAAGACTTTTTTCATTCAAAAATGCCTCAAATTTATTCATTTAAAACTCTTTTATCTAATTATTAATCTCTTTAATGACAGTTTTTTAAAACAGATATGCAGCTTTCATAGTTCAAACCAGAAGTTACACTTATTGTATTCTTGGAATTATGCAAAGGAAGAAACTAGAATAAAATTACCATAGTAAATTTAGACTTTGTATTAAATAAAACCCTATAGTTGAACTGTAATTATTATAATAATATAGTAAATATACAGATAATAACTTGCAGCTATTATTCGATATGATTACTGTAGTCTTACTATTATTAGGACTGATTTACTATAGTTTTAATAAACTATAGAATAATTGCAGTGGTTTCACTATAATAACTATAGTTCAGTTGCAATTTTACGTTGAGATCTGGAGTTTTATTATACAGTAATATTTCTTGAGAGAGAAATATAAAGAGAACCACCATTAAAAATAAACTTAAAGTGTGATTTAAAAGAAGTTTTTATCATTTATTTTATTGTTTAGCTATGTAGAGCAAGAATAAATAATAAAAATTAATTATATTTCCAATAAAAATGAAATAAATCTCTTGCTTTACTTTCTTTTGAAAATTACTAAGAATACAGGAACAAAGATCTCTTTTCCTTGTTTAAAAGCCATTTATGTTCACCTTATCATCCTTGTGCACATACTAAATTCTCAAAATTTTATAAAGAACATAGATAGTACATTACTCATTATTATTATTTTTCCATAAACAGAGATGACTAGTACAAATGAAAGTTTCTTGGGGTAGTAATTTGTTTTCCAACATGTTTGCAAAATACTGTGTATATTCACAGTTCCTTCTAAGTAATTTAATGCCCAAAGGTTGATTATATTCACTATCCTCTTGGTCCATTGCCTCGTAATCCCCTTTCAAGGGTGGTACCAAATGGAGCCCACATGGGATATCCATCATGTTGTTGCTCCATAATTACGGTGATACAAATGGGTAACACTGTTATTCTTACATGGCTTGGTCCTTTGTCCTCATATTAGCCTCCTCTTAACCTGGTACCACAGTCAGGCATTTTCACGTTAGCAGTGAGAAGGGGCAATCATATCTTTGAAATTTATGTTCAGATAAGAGATTATATAAAATCAGATCTAGGGGATGAATCCCTCTGCAGCTTGAGTGTACACAAAACCCCAAATGTGGGTCCCTGTCTGCTAGCCCAGTGTTTCAAAATCTACTGCTACCTGGGGATCAGCAACCCAGGTAGGGAGTTTACACTAAGCTCAAGGTGGGCTAGGTGAAAACTAGTCTCCTCTTATTCTAAATTGTTGTATGTCACTGTTCCTCTGAATTTTCTCTACTTCTCTGCCTTTACCTCTAGACAAAACCCATCTGTCAACCTCACAAGTAGCTATTTGTCGCTTGATAAATTATTCAAGGAAAACTTGGATACTAAAATAAGTAATATCATATTAAAAAGCTAGAATTTCATATTAAGAGTTTATATTAAATGAATATGTCAATCCGTGAGTGCTACAAAAGGCTACGAGGACATCCACCTACTGCTTTCCATCACTCATCATGCCTACTTGTTGCAATTTCCATCTTTTGCTATGTAATTATTAACACTTTCCTCACAGTCAACAGTTCGTTAACTGGACAATTAATAAATGAACAGAGTAGAGGTCTGCAGCCACTCATTATTTTATAACTATACAGTGTTACCAAGCACTTGATAATAATTACCAGCATCAATAATGACTACATGCTTGTATTTCTGTATCTGAATGCGCAGAACTCCAACTACCAAAGCAATTTCAGCTGCAAAATATTTTGCTTAATGTAGTAATTCCTAACCTATATATTTGATGTGTACATACCCAAAGCTGACGCTCCTTCTGTGTGAGTGGCTGTATGGGCTACTGTGCATTTTTGTGTACCCCACTCAGTGTGGCTTCTTCAAGTTCAAAGTAAAAGATGGAAAAATACTAAGGCTTTAATCTTTTTGAGGAGCTCACTAGACTTCAATAAAGCCTTTACTGGCAGGGCAGGTGTGCTTCTGTAGTGACTGCCCTATGTCCAGGGGACACGGCATACAGATACTTTCATAGATGCATGTATTCACCCTTGAAAGGAATTTTCCTAGTAAGGAATGTTCAGTTTAGGGGTTAGTTAGGGATCCAGTTTAGACTGGGTCCCGGCATACCATTTTTGTTTTCCTGAGCAGCAGGTGACAGCATTACAAGGTTGGGCAATAGTCCTTTAACACAACAAATGGAGTTGCACATAGTTTAATTGGGTTGTCTTGGCTACCTCAATAGTTAAAGGAGGAAAACAGTTGCCTTCAAAAGATGATTCATCTTACTGCTCTTGAAAGTGAATTGATCCAGGCCAAGGAGTATAAGCTAAAGCAAATCAAATTAGCACAAAAGAAATTAATGAAATTAACCCAGTTACAAATACACCGGTAACGATGAAGCTTTTTAATTGTTCAGTTCCTTTCACCACAGGTTTTGCATCTGCATCTATAGATCATACAATGATACTGTGTAACCTAGCATCCATCCATAGATCTTGTCTGGAGTATTCTGAGACCCTTCAAAAGAGAGATAAAGTAGTTAAATGCTTCTTTGAATTCCTTATCTGGCAACATATACCACATACTTTTCCATTCAATATTTAATTCAACATACAGGACAACACAATCTGAAGTATCTTTGTTGTTCTTGGACCTCAGCTGAGTAATCAGCTAGTGTTAATATCTTAAATCTCATCTTGGCCAACAATGTCAATATAGATTCAGAGAGGGATAAAATCATAAGATTTACCAAGAAAATTCTTCAAAGCTACCTTCCCATATCATTTTAACCAAAGAACAGCTTCAAGGTCCAGGATTCTGTCTAAAAACTGTAATGGATATAAATGGAAAGGAAGAGGAGTTGAAATGAAAGGGAAGGGAAGGGGTAGAGCACAATAAAGCCAAAGCACGATGGAGTAGGCCGGAGGTTTTTAGGTTTTTTAATTGTCCTTTTTACTTTCTCTGCTCAACCAGTCAAAACTGATAGGGAAGATTTAACTTTAGAATTATGAAATTCAAGTATTAACTCTATTTGAAAGTTTGAAATTAATCTCTTCTTGAGGTTTACATCTCTCTGTTTAATAAAGAACAAAGTTGGGGCATACAATGTCTGTCTGGGAAAGGAGAACCTGAATTGCCCTTTTGGGAAATGACATCATTCACTCCACTGATTGTTATGCCAATTCTGCTAGAAAGTATTAAATCCCTGAGTACTGAGAGACCAGCAAAAATCTATTACATTGAAATAACTCCTACTGCAGAACCTTTTAAATTCAGCTAGTTTATTTACTCTGGATTTAATGCAGAGGTCTTTTTTTCACACTAACTTTATGGAAATATTTTGTTCTTGCTAAACAGAATGCAAAGATCATTGAAATTTTTCTCGATTTTCCCCAGTGGCACAAATACGCTTTAGTAATTTAATATTTTTAATTTTTTTCCTGAAGAGACAACATATTTTGGAATGTATGAGCTGGATTTCATTTTGATTGCCTATTCCTACAACAATACAAGTCCAAGATCAAGCTGAAATTCTACTCACAAACACATATAGTTAAGATTGTTAGGTTAGTTAAAATGTAACCATTATACATAAAGATAATGTAATTCCAAAGTTTGGCTTGTAGGTTCATTTTTATTCATAACCACATGCAGGAAAGTTAAAAAAACCTGCATGGTTCATGAAGAATTTGTAGCTGTAACAAAATGTTTTTTCCTTACCTATATTCTCGTAGAAATCAGATTTTGACACAATAGATAATATATAATTTTAAATATACTTTTCAAGGCTGTGCCTGCACCTTAGCTGATTAAATCAAACAAAAGATTTTTTTTTCCTTACAGCTGAATGTTTATTTACCTATATATACACCCCCTGCTAATTGAATTTTCATGTTAAGTTTGTGTTAATATTCCAATATTAATATCATAGAGGTGGTATAAGACAAAGAGACAGACAGAAGAGTGAAAATGGGAGAAAGAGTACCTGGAAAAGAATTTGGAAAGACTGGGAAGAGCAAAACATCTTCCTTTCTGATTCCTACTGTGTCCAGGGAAACATGACTTTGGGCATGTTTCTTGCTGAAAAAAAGGATTCCAAAACAAAAATATATACCTTCATAAAGTTTCTTCTTTGACTATGAAAAAGTTGTAACATCCCAAATGTGAGTTAACTGATTATATCAGAAAGAATAAAACCAAGGATGCGAGCTGTGAGATGATGTCGTGGTTTGCACAGATGATAACTCTGGCATATAAGGATGGAAGAAATAATTAGGGTGCCTTTAGGAATAAAAATGTTCAGAAGAAATTAACGCAGGACCTAAAGCAGAAGTGAGATGAAAGGAAGTGAATCCAGAGCTGTTACAAATTGCTATGTTGTTTGGAGATGACCATTAAGATTCACTTGAAATCTACGTGAGGGGAAAATGTCATTTTTCCACTGAATTAAAGTAATACTTACCATACTCAAAACCCTCCCCCATCAAAAAAACCAAAACAAAACAAAAAAACCCAACAACCAAAAACAAACAACAACAACAAAAATAAATACCCAGAAGCTGAGGGATGATAATTGTAGAACAGGAGGATAAGGGAGATGCTACAAAGATGAATGCTCTATCACAACAGAGGTGTAGGTGCTACCAATGGAGTTTACAGAAACTACTTTTCTCAGCACCATATTGAAATAAGCTTTTTCTGGGTGTCTGAAACACAAGAAGAATTAAATAAAAGTGAGAGAGACAATCCTAAAAGAGATCAAGATAGGAATAAACATGACTTCATTCACTGATGGAAGAATGTCTGACAGCAAAAGGTAGCCATATCTCATTTGTAGTTCTTTGCCTTCTGTTTCTGCTAGGTCTTAGCTGACAGCAGCATTTTGGATTTCCTATGTGGGTAGAGCTTTGGTAGGAGATACTGTAACTCTGTGAGGAAGCTTGTAGAAGTTAATGAACCTTTTAAGTACTAAATGAAAATAAACCATGCAATAATAAAGGGATGAACATTACTGGTAGACTTAACCTTGTTCCAAGAGCAGACATGTTTCTAGAACTGCCCACATTTGTGAAAACATGTCAAAATGTTCTTTTCATGTCCAGCAAAATGGAGCTTAGGAGCGTTTCAAAGGTTTCAAACAGTTTCCTTCCTGGCAGGGATAACTGGTCACTGAGACCAAAAAATTCTAAAGCTCTACATGTGTTGATATAGAGGTATTTCATATTCCCAGCTGATTTATCATCATCTTTTGTAGTAAAGAGAAACCCCAAAAGTACTGTTTACTAAAAAAGAACAATATTAAAGAAACTTCTTATACTAATTGTCAGCTTTGACTTTATGGTTTATAATGGTACAAAACATAATATGACTTTTTAAAATAAACTATTACTAGGATCAATTTTTAAACATGGATATGAGATCATAAATTTATTCCCACCATTGTCAGAAGTTTCATGATGAAGCTGAAACAACTCATACAGATCTGCAATCTGCACCATCGAGTTGATGCAAAAATTCCTGTCTGCTTACACAGACCTTGCTTTCATATCTGAACAAATCAGTATCTTTAACAAAATGTCAGTACCTCATGCTGGAAAGCTGCAGTAGAGCATGAATAAAAAACATAGTTATCTTTTAGGATGTGTTTTGATCTCTCAGTTGTGAAGTTTAATGTTCTGCAATTTCCTGGCTCACTTTGGACATAGCAGCTTAAATCTTCTGGCCACGATCCAACAGAGCATTTGTGATCCAGGGTGAGCTCTGTGACTAAAAGTGTCACGGCACGTGTCCTCCTTCACTCCTAGAGCTGGAGCTACAGCTTGCCATGGGGTAAATATTCCTTGCAGGATCTCTCCGTCTGAAAAGAAAACCAGTTTCCAGCTTTGTGGCTCAAGAAGAATGAAACTCCAGTTAAATCAGTAGTTCACATGCACTACATTGTGTTATGTTTCCAACCTGTAATTAGCTCAGACATTAGAAAATTCAAAACACAACAAGCCAAATCAACACAAGCCATTTACAGCAACACCACAAGGAAATTCTGCTGAAGTCGTATCCCGTGAACTGACACTGATACTGGCATTCCAATAGAAGCTGCTTTCACTCATGAATTCTCTTAGTGAGAAGATAAGGATGCACCAGGTGACTGATACAATCCATTGTAGATGCTGTCTGTATCTTCTTTTCTTATTGACTTCTTTTTTCTGAGAGAAATAGAGATATTTTTTCCTAATTATATCCTCTTTTCAGATCACTATTAGACAATGTAGAACTGTTCTAGAAAGCATATTTTTTGGGGGGGTGGGGGGTGGGGGCGTGGGAGAAGAGGCATTTTGTATACCACAATGACTTAGGAATGAAATATTGAACGTTAGTCTTTGTTTGCTTGGCTCAGGTAAGTAATAACTGCAATTTCTTACCAGCAATGGCTACTTAGTAACTCATGTAAAGTGTGATGATACTTTCACTACATGTTTTAACATATAAAATTTTTGCTCTTTATAACTGACACCAATGAGGACACATTCTAACAGTCCCAGAAGAGAGGGCCAAGCCTCAATGAATGCAGAAGAGCTGTTCTCCTGTCATTTCCAGTGCCTTGTTTGCTCGTTTAGCCCCAACAGGCTCTTAGGGAAACTAGTCAGAATGGTGCAGGAGTGCCTGACCTGCCAGTCTCTTCAACACTTGCAATTGAATGAACAGTTCTAACTGTGAGTTAACCAAGAGTAGGCACTGCATAAACTTAAAGGTAAGTGAAAAGGTAGCTTTCATGTAGAGCAAATTAATATAGAATAAAATTAAAAGTAGAATATAATGAAAAGAACTTGGAACAATGTAAGAAAAGGGCATTTTTGACACTTGTTATTTTAGTAGCAATAATGAAGAGCTACTTACTGCAAACGAAATATTTTCAGGAACCCACTTCTAATACAAATCTCACACTCCATGAAAACTAAACCACTGTTGTTTTTCTTAATGAAACTGAATAAACAAAGAGAAATGGAATGCACAGAAGAAAATGTGGAATTACTATAATAAACCCTGCCAATAAAACTTATTTTAGTCCTCGTAGCGGCATTTAAATTAACAGTTTGGGATACATAGTCTAAGATGAGCCATTGGCAGCTTGTTTTTTCTATGTTAAAAAAAAAAAAAAAAAAAAGGAAAACAATTTTTCTAGAAAGACTACATGCTAAGAAGGAAATCAGCCTTATTCCAGCATCTGCGTTACATTAAGTTACATTAGCTGTGTATCACTGTGAAGTCTTACTGAGTTTTAAAATATGAAGGTTTTGCTTAAGGAAGAAAGTATAACAAAATAAAAAATGCTTGAGTGGAGGAGGAGATAAGTGGTAATGAGTACTGCAAAAGCTAAGCACAAGGATAATTGTCATTATTGCAGATCAGACTTAGAAATGGTTTACAGCATGAGTTGGAAACTAGTTTTGTTATCTGACTAACATCTTTTGTGATTACACTGAAAAACAACCCTGCTAAGAATAGAATTAAAAAAAAAAAAAAAAAAGAGCAAAAAGTTTTAACCAAAAGGGGAGAAATAGTTTAAAGGATTGAGAAACAGATTCTGTGTAATAACAAAAAGTTAGTACTCTTACTCATTAATTCAGAATGTGTTCGAAAACATAGAGTTTGAAAAGAAAATATCTGAAATATGTAAGAGGATTAACTACATTACAGTGCAATTGCTTATTGGCCAGAGACCCAGAATTATTTGAAAATGCTTAACTGCTGGACCCAAAGGGTAGCAAAAGTGCTTAGAAAGCACTTTGAAGGACTTCTATTGTCTTTCATGGGTTTTGGATGAGACCTGTGTCAAGACAAGCTCTAAGCTACATTTATTTGATCTAGAATTAAGAACTTGAAGTATTTGGCTTGCACAATTACATCATGGTTTTATTTGTTCCTTACTGAGCCAAAAGAGTAAAGCAAAAGGTTTTTATCTGGATTTTCCTAAAATTTAACATCCTTCTCCTGTAGTTTGAAACTGTATTTAAACACAATATTAATACCTTCAGGTAGGTCAAACAGGGTTTATATGGCAGCAGTTTCTATTAAGTATGTGTGAGGGGGCAGATCTCCATAAAAAAAGAAAAAATGCTGTCTTCTTGTAAACAAGGCAAGGAACGAAAATTTTCAAAATGAGCAACCAGAACTTGGAATCTGAAATCCACAGTAAGGCACCAGCACTGAAAATGATATTTTCAGTATGCAGGCAGACCCACAGAAATCAATGAAGTGTTCCCACCCAGATGCTCAGACATACAGATACGTCTGGGGATCTGGGGCTCTGTGTGATGTTTAATCTGGCTCTCATAGCTAAGTTTCCAAACCAGCAAACATCCAGCACAACCTTCTGAGCCTGCTAGGGGCACAATGCACTTTCTATAGAAAGTCATCCCTTTAGAAATTTGCAGCAGGGTTTAAATTGTGTGCTTTTTGACTGAAAAGCCTGTCTCTTACTCTGCATATGCTCACTGTCTGGTTCACCCCTGCCCAGTTTCTGCTGGTGCCTTTAAATGTTAAAATATTATTACCGTTATTCTTTCCTTTCCATCCCTTTGTTTTCAACTCCTGACTTTTTCTCTTCCCCATGTAGCTCCCTATGTCTCCTTTGTTTAGAAAATCATGTAGCCACTTAAGTTCTGCAGCAGTTCACGCTTCAGTGAGTTTTTAAAAGAAAAATAATTCCTGAAGTGAATTTTCTTACCAAGGCTTTTGTTTTCAACCTTCCTGGTACCTAATGCAGTGATTAAGAACTCTTATTTTTGCTCCTTCTCAGTGCAATTAGTTTATTCTCTGTTCTCTGATAATTTATTTTCCATCATGTTCCAGTCCAATTTTGCACTCCAGTGTATGTGCATATTATGGGATGTTCAGACTTCAGATTCTTTGCCTTCTTTCCAGAAAGACTGTGACCAGTATGATGCCATGCACTCAGCATCTGAATCAATGTCTCCCACAGTCACTATTCTAGCTTTGACTTATACATCTCCATAGCTTGGCTGAACTCATTGATGAATATGAACACTGGGTTCAGGGCTACAAAATACTATTTTTCAATAATTTCCAAATATTTTCTGTGTTCAGAATTGTTGGGTTTCTTACCATCTAGAAGATATTTCCTCCCTTTTATTGTTTGTTTAAAGCTCATAATTTTGATCTTATCATCAATGAACTGTATTTGCCATCTATTACTCCAGGCACTTCAATGTTCTCAGTCCTCCTATACTGGACTGCAATATTTCTCATTATTTACTCCTCATCTCACTTCAATATAATCTGCAAATGGCAAAGAGTCAAATCATAGTAAGTGCTATCTGGCTTTGTTTACATTTTTAAACAGAAACAGGATGAGTTGTCAGTCATAGCTGTATAAAGATGTAACGAAAGAGTAATCAAAGTATTGCTAATGGTCTACTTCTGGCCTCACATGCACTCACACTGCACATAAAGTGTGTTTCAGGGCAGAATGGGATGCAGTCATAATATCAGACTCAATGCCCAGAAGCAGTAAGTGGATTCTACCTGATTTAGAAGCAGATTTTTCCATCCTATAGAGTTCCTATGATAGTACAGGTCCAGATAACATCAAAGTGATTTATGAGTTTCATGTAACAAACACACGACGTACCCAGGGGACAGTGAAAGCCAGATTCTCATCTGATGCCACTTAATAGGGGTCCCACAAAGTCAAGTGAACACATTTTGGGGAATACAGAATATTGGCATTTTCAGCTCAGGTGATGGACTTGGCTTTCATTAACAAATATCAAATTCTGTAGAGTACGTATGATTTTTCGCACACAGATATAGTCTGCCTGAATGGGAGGTGCTGCATAACCAGGAAAGTAAACTATGTATTCATGAACCTCTAAATGCATAACATCCCCAGTGTTGGACTCCTTTGTTTCCATATAATGCAAAGATAGCTACATTAGTGCAGTGTACAATAATGCCAGCAGTAAGTATATAACAGTCAATGCAACTTTTTCTGCAATATAGTCTCAATTCCACACAGCACTGCATAGTGAAATATAATTTCCCAGACAGCAGCACATATTGTAGAATACTTAGGCATCATTGATACTTTAAAAATTTGGTATAAAGGTTATTTGACCTACTCAAAAGGATACAACATGCCATAATTACACTGTCCCTCAGGTACAATAACATATCTTAGTAATACCAGAGATACTGCTGAAAAGTAAGGTAAAACACAGCAAACTACAAAACTGTAACGAAAACTTTGCAGATCTTCTTGCCACATTGAGAGTTAACATATTTAATTAACAATTCCAGTGCATTCACTGGAAGAAAATAAAAATATCTTAATGTTTCATCTTTCTGTGAAAGTAACTGGGGAAGTAGTTACTTTTTTCTTTTCATGATTCAGCTGGGATTTACCTATTATGTTTCATTCAGGTTTATCTTTTAGGTCATGAATAGACATTATAAGAGCAAACCATTGGAGTTGGTGAAAGCTACAGAGAGGTGTCTCCTTTTTGTGACTTTATCTCACAGCCCAGAAATGTAGCCTTCGTGGGTCTACTCCAGAGTATGTTGAGTTAAACAGCTTCCACTGTTTTCAAAAGTTTTTGACTCAAACCTCAAATCAGACACCACATTTCTATTGATAGAGTGTGACAAGTCCATTTTACACAGTATTTTGAATTTTAGAAATCTGGTTTCCTTTACCTAGAAAAAATTCAGTAGATATCTAAATCTCTGAAAGAAAAATGAAAACAATAATGATAATTTCATGTCGTCTCACAGTTCTGTTTCATGTTTTGAAAATTTCATATTATAAAACATTTCATATAGTAGAGAAAGAAAAACTTAAAATTTTAAAGTTGTTTCAAAATGAAAACATGCATTTCAGCTTAAACATAAGTTTTGTTTATCAAACAGTGTTGATAACACAGGGATGTTTCTGTTACTGCTGAGCAGTGCTTACACAGAATCAAGGCCTTTTCTGCTTCTCACCCCACCCCACCAGCAAGAAGGCTGGGGGTGCACAAGAAGCTGGGAGGGGACACAGCTGGTACAGCTGATTCCAACTGAGCAAAGGGATATTCCATACCATATGATGTCATGGTCAGCATATAAAGATGGGGGAAGAAGAAGGAAGGGGAAACGTTCAGAGTGATGGCATTTGCCTTCCCAAGTAACCGTCACATGTGAGGGATCCATTTTCCTGGAGATGGCTGAACACCTGCCTGCTGCTGGGAACTGGTGAATGCATTCCTTGGTTTGCTTTGGTTGCGTGCATGGATTTTGCTTTACCTATTAAACTGTCTTTATCTCAACCCACAAGCTTTTTTACTTTTCTGATTCTCTCCGCCATCCCACCAGAGGTGAATGAGCAACTGGCTGTGTGTGGCTTAGATGACAGTTGGGGTTTAACCACAATGGTCCTTTTGGCACCCACCATGAGGCTAGAAGGGTTCTAGATAATGGTAGATTCGATTGAAATGCGTTAGATTGAATTTATAGCTGTTACTGTTGTTTACCTGTTAACTGTCAGGCTCCTGTGCTTGCATGAGGCTTGCTTGCTTTGCAGTATATTACAGCCTAGTGCTTGTTGGTGGCTGCTTTTTGATTTTGCTGCTTGCTGCACTGATCATCATCTTACTCTGCTGCGCCTGGAACATTTTAGTAACATCAATGGTCTAGGGCCTGGGCTGGCAGATAGCCAGGGCATCCCTGCTGTGTCTGAGCTGCTGTACTGAACAGGCTGGAACTCCAGTGTGAACTTGAGTTGGAGGGACCGTGACCGGTGGATGAGTCCACGCAGGAGCAGGATACCCCAAAACATCTGTGGCTGTGGATAAGCCCATGACAAAGCAGGTACATCTCGAAGCTTCCAGGGTCGTGGTTATGTCTGAGCCGCAGCAGGTATAGCTGTAAAGGGATTGTGACCCAAGGATGTGGCCCAAGTATGGTCCAGACTGGAGTAGGTACACCTTGAAGCATCTGTGGCTGTGCATGAGGTCATGCTGGAGCACTTCAAAGCGTATGGCCATGGATAAGCCCATGACAGAGCAGGTACATCCCTGGGGGAACTGTAGCTGTGCTGCAGCTAAAACAACATTGGACCAGGCTTGCTCCTAAAGGAACTGTGGCTGTGAGTAAAGCCACACTGGAACAGGTATATCTCTGAAGTCATGAAGAAGACCATATTGGAATGTGTTCACAGTGACTATGGCTGTGGATACTTCTATTATGCAGCAGGTAATAGCCTGGGAAAGACTGTGGCTCGTAGACAAGGTTCCACTTGAAGCAGGTAAGCAATCGAAGTCTGTCCAAGCCAGAGCAGAGGCAAGAGGAGGAGTTCATTGCAATGTTAAAAGTGATGGTCTGGTCCAGAGGAACCAGGGATAGAGATTGTAATGGACATACCTTTAAATTGTTATAACCTAGGATTTGAGTTGCATGTTATAGGAATTACTATAGCAGGAATGATGTGAACCAACAGAGGACAAGCCTTAAAAGAAGCAGTGCCAGTGCAGCAGTGACCCAAACTGATCTGGCTTTTTTGCCCAGTAACTTCACGCAACACACCACCTTTCCTGTCCTGAATGACCACCATAACAGATGGAATCCAAAGTCATGGACTACATGAACTCTATGGACATTTTGTGGATGTTCTCACACTATGTGTCTGTCTTTCTGATTTGATACTAAGTCACTTGGCCACTTGTGCTCCTGGACAAAGCCAGTGGCTGAACTATGGAAAATTGATGGTGTTCTTAATAGCCATTTTAATATTCCAGTTACTAGACATATATGTTCTTGCCATGCTTAATGTGATAAAGTTACCCACAAGTTCATGAAAGGATCATGGGAAATGAAAGCACAAATATGGTTTTCACTAACTCCACTTCTGGAATGAGACAGTTCTGTAAAATGCCAAGCTTGAGTATTGAATACAAGTATTGCTCTGACACCTTAATAAAACTTGCTGACAGATGGACGTCCTTCAAGCGTGTCTTCTCTTCTTCCTTTTATACAGTATAAATAAATACATGTATGTATAATATGCATTTTGACACTGTTTCCTTGCATGAAGGTACAAATGTGTGTTACATATTTTACATTACACGGAGCAAAGCTGTATTTATGCTGATCTTTTTAGTCTGTTGGCAGAACAAACATTGAGACCTCTGAAGAGATCTTCTGGGAAGGAAAAGCATGCAGCATTCATAATATCACAGTAATGAAGGTGTACACTGTCTACAAATGTATTTTCCTGAAGATGTTTTGCAGTTTATTAAATGCAGCCTTACACAGTGGTGTGCAATGCTCTCCATAGGAAATAAATATTTGCTATGGAGAACATTGTATGTCAATGTGTAGGGCTGTCTTCAAGAACTGAATGTTTTGTTCATCCCATGGCCTTATTCCCTGACTCTCTCTGTGGCTTTCATCAAGGCCTTTTCTTCTTAATTATCTTTCCAAAAAAAGGTTCCTGAGGGCTGAAAGTGACAAATGTTTCTGAGGTCTGTTTTGGTGCCATATTAGGAGGATGTATGGTTTGTTTACCCACTTAGGTCTCTTTTCTTTATAGGAATGTTTCTTGATGATAATTTTGGTGACTTTCTGCTTTGTCTTCCCCTTGCTTTGCTACTTTCCAACTTCTATGTGGTTGGTGGCTAAGCAAGCCAGGAAGATGCAGAATAGGTAACAGCTTCAGATTTAGGAAAGCAACGTCCAGGTCCTGTGACAGACTTCTGAATTACTTTGAACAACCACTTAGTCTTTATTCCATGCAGTTACTAGAGTACCATGCCATGGTGCACAGCGCTGGCTGAAGCAGTCTGTTGGAGCAGTGGAAGCAGAACAACTGCCTAAGCCTGGTGAGCCACATAGATGTGTTATAGGACCAGGTTAATCCACCCAGCTGAATCAATGCACTAATGCAGTTAAACTGCTTCTGACACCCCGAGTAACCTGAACAGTTCACAGCAGTGTGCTCTGAGGGCAGCTGTGTCTCAGGTTAGCAAACTGATAAACCGAGCCCTTCTTCAGAAAGTGAAGAAAAATTGTGACATATTTAGACATTATAATGTTAGAGTTGTTATAAATACTTACAATACTTTTGTAAAATTTGATTCCTTTTTGACAGAGAGCTAGAAGTGAGTTACAGATAAGCATTACATTTCTAGATGCTTTGAGGATGGTTACATCTGAAAAGTTGGAGTCAACACCACAGCTACTTTAAAGGTTTTGTTTAGTTGAGACTTATCGATACAGGCTTAAGGGTTGTTGAAAAATATACAGAAATGTGAGATTTGATATTCTGATATATTTTCATATACACAGAAACCCAGTAAATGTATCACTTCAGCTGCATGGTGTTTTGTCTTTGGTGTGCATTAGGGACTTTTACCCTACAGTTCCACCTTTCTAAAACAAGGGAAAATATAAGAAAAACAAACCTTTTGTTTGTCTTTAGTGAACAGAATATCAGTGATATTGTAGCCAGTAAACAAAACCCACTCTTTCTGAGAACTGTTGCTATTTTGATAACTGTATTGGGTTTGTGTGATGAAGTTTTGATAGTGAGGAAGGGGTTATAGGGATGGCCTCTGTGAGAAGCTGCTGGAAGCTTCCTCATCTCCAAGTCATATCCACCTCTGGCCACAGTTGAGTCAATCAGGGATGGCAATAATGACTCAGTGATAACATATTTAAGAGGGGAAAAAAACTTCTGTGGAACAGACAGTGGAGAGAGAATTGGGATGTGAGAGAGACAACCAGGCAGACCCCCAGGTCGGTGCGGAAGGGCAGGGAGGAGGTGGCAGGAGCAGAGGTTCCCTTACAGCCCGTGGTGAGAGGACAGGCTGTGCCCTGCAGCCATGGAGGGTCACGGGGGAACAGAGACCCCCCTAAAGCCTGGGGAGGACCTCATGCCAGAGCAGGGGGATGCCCGAAGGAGGCTGTGACCCTGTGGGCAGCCCATGCTGGAGCAGGCTGCTCCTGAAGGACTGCAGCCCATGGGAGGGACCCACACTGGAGCAGTTTGTGAAAAACTGCAGCCTGTGGGACAGACTCATGTTGGAGAAGTTCATGGAGATCTGTCTCCCATGGGAGGGACCCCATGCTGGAGCAGGGGCAGAGTGTGAGGAGTTCTTCCCTGAGGAGGAAGGAGCGGCAGAGACAACGTGTGATGGACTGACCACAACCCCTGTTCTCCGTCCCCCCACACTGCTGGAAGGAGGAGGTAGAGAAATGGGGAGCAAAACTGAGTCCGGGAAGGGAGGGGGGAGGGGAAGGTGTTTTAAGATTTGGTTTTATTTCTCATAACCCTACACTTATTTGATTTCTATCAAACTAAATTGATTTTTTCTTCCCCAAGTTGAGTTTATTTTCCCTGTAACCATAACTGGTGAGTGATCCCTCCCTGCCCTTGTCTCGACCCGCAAGTCTTTCCTTGTATTTTCTCCTCCCCATCCCACCAGGAGAAGAATAAGCTAGTGGCCTCATGGTGCTTAGTTGCTGGCTGGACCTAAACCATGACAATAACAAATTATTTTCATAAAGCTACATGAAAAAACAATTAAAATCTACAGCATACTCTGCAGTTTTGTGAGATATCCAAAAAGCTGTATTTTGTTTTTTCTTGACTTTTTTTCCTTGTGTCAGTAGGGACAATTTCTCTCACATGCTTAATCTCAATCTTCTAAACAGAAGGCAGATAATTTATCTAAGAGGCTAAAAAGTCTTTGATTAATAACCATGGGAATTGCAGGTATTAAAATCACCCCCAAGTGACCCCATATTGTTCCATGAATCCATTAGAAACTTATTCTGAATTACAAAGAAAAATTAATTAAAAAGTATAAGGACTACAGAGCTCAAATAAAGTATGCTCCCCTGAGTTCATGTGAAGATCTATATGCATGCAAAATGTCATAAAATCAGATTTAATTTACAGTATAATTTTCTTCTTCAACAACAAGAGGAATACAAGAACAGCAATTTTTGTATTTTTTTATTACTATTGAGTTCTCCATAACAAGCCTACCTATTACAATGACTCTTGCATTAATGTCAGAGAAAGAGGGATTAGAGAGGAGCCAAATGTCATTTCAGTAGTTGGAATTGTAGTAATGGGTGAATCCCATCTGGCTTGGTTCAATACAACAGTAAACTGTAATGTTCTTATCTTCACTTGAATGGATGAGCAAAACTTTGGATGAGTTCTAAGGACCTTTATAAAGATTTTTTGAAAATTTTGCTTATGTATATCTTGTACTAATTTTATAAATATTTTGCTTATATTTGTTCCTCTCAGTTTGTTCACTTTTCTTAGTAGATCATGACCACATTTTCAATGCTTTTCAATGCTCAAGAAATGAACTAGGTGTCACAAATAGGCTTGTATCCCCATTTTCTGTACCACATGCTTCAACATTAGCCAGGTATGGTTCTTAGCTCATTTTCAACAGGGTGTGATTGAGGCAGCTACTAGAATTGCTATGGGATTTATAGTCTTGTTTACCTGAGGCCTTGTAAAAAATAGGAGACTTAGGGCAATGTCTGTCTTCCGAACAGCTTGGAAAATCTTGAACAGGCACCCATCAGCCAAATCACTTTGGTTTGTGAGTTGCTGTGATGGTCTTACTAAGGAAAGAGCTTGTTTAAACCCATCCTGCTGAGGCACTTTGAAGTGAGTCTTGAAGTGCTGTCCTGCACAAAAGGTGACATCTTGATTCTCGGTCATTAAAGCCAGGAGACTCTTAACGTCTGAATGTGGTTAAAGTTACCCATGTCCTAAATCGTGCTAGAGAATTATGAACTTGAATACTGTGAGCAATAAATATGTCTGTTATTTACAGCCATGTCAGAAATGCCCTTACAAAATCAGCTGAAAGAATACTGCTGCAATGTAGCTGATGTAGTATAAAAATGAGCTACCAAAGTATCATCACACAAGCATGGAAGAGTTGAGGTGGAAAAGGATCTCTGGGAATTGTCTAGTGCTACCTCTCTGCGCTAGCAGGGTAAGCTATAGCACGTTGCTTAGGACCATGTCCAGTCAGGTTTTGGATGTCTCCAAGGACGTCTCTGGGTACCCTGTGCCAATGTTTGACCATCCCCACAGTAAAAAGTTTTTTTCTACATTTAAGTGGAATTTCATGTGTTTCATTTATGCCCATTGCCTCTTGTCCTCTCTGAGAAGTCTTTCACACTCATCTTCACTCCCTCCCATCAAGTATTTATACATGCTGATAAGATGAGCCTTCTCTTCTCCAAGCTGAACAATCTGAGCTCTGACAGCCTCTCCTGGTATGACAGATGCTGCAGTCCCTTATTCATCCTCGTGGTTCTTCACTGGACCCTCTCCTGTATGTCCATGTCACCCTTTTAGTGGGGAGCCCAGACCTGGACCCAGCACCCTGGGTGTGCTCTCACCAGCACTGAGCAGAGGGGCAGGATCACCTCCCTCCACCTGTTGGCATCGCTCAGCCTAACACAGCCCAGGGTATCATTCACCTTCCTTCCAGCAAGGACACATTCCTGACTCATGTTCAACTTGGTGTCCACCAGGACCCTCAGAGACTTCTCTTCCAAGCTGCTTTCCAGCTGGGTGGCCTTCGACATGTAGCATGTATATAGGGGTGTCCTTCCGCAGGTGCAGGACTTTGTCCTTCCCCTTGTTGAAACGAATGAGGTTGCTGTCGGTCCATTTCTCCAGCCTGTTGAGGTCCATACAGATAGTAGTGAAACCCTCTGGCATATCAGCCTCTGCTCCCAGTTTTGTATTGCTGGCAAACTTGCTGAGGGTGCACTCTGTGCCACTGACTGTGTCGTTAATGAAGATCTTACAGCACTGAACCCAGTATCGACCTCTGGAGCACACCACTAATGCTGCTGATCACAACTGAGCCTCAGTAAGCAGATATTTGTGCCTAGTACTACTGCTGAAGGAGTTAACTGCTGGAGTTCAGACCAAGCAAGTTTGCTTAGCTTAAGAATTACTGGATGAATTCAACAATTCTTTGCTTGCAAAGCATAAAGATTATAAACATATATAGTAACAGCCTGTATTATTTTTTTGTCAATGCTGTCATTTATGTTCTGAGAAAAGTGGTACTTTGGAAGCATGCTAATTCAGAAAATATAGGCATACAAAATTTGTCAAAACAGGTGCTATTTATATAAGCAAGAATTGTGATTTCTTTCTCTTTTTTCCTTTTTTACTAGCCCAGTCTGAACCCAGTTCAAGTTTATTTTCATTCCTTCTGCTGTTTGTTATAATTCCTATCTGGATCTGTTGGAAGCATGGTTAGAATTACAAGGCATGATTCTCTTATATTGAAAATCAGTTTGCAGATGCAGCCCCACTGAAAGTAAACAAAATTGCTTGCCAAGTAAGAAGTTAATCAGAAGAAACCAGAGTGGCAGAATCTGGCTCACCCTTAACAATTTAAGGTTAGACTATGCCACAAGGATGCAACACAAATGAATCAGTGGCATGTTATTCCATCCCCGAAAAGGAAGGCATGAGCACCTTATAACTTGCTATTTACCACTGAGGTCAGCAGTTCTTTTAGTTCCAGCAACACACTGCTGGCTGGCTTTAGTAGACTGAAAAATGGAGGACAAATCATAAAATTTACTCAGACAACAACCATTTGAATAGTCTTCAATTATTTTTTTTTTTCAGGAGGAAAAGTAGTAGTTGCAAAAAACCCTTTTACTTGGAGCTGTGCCCTGGGTGCCCTCAGAATATGCCACGATGAGTTGTAACAGGGGCTCTAACTTACCGGTGTGAGGAACACCATGCAAATAAATGGATGAAAAAGCTACCTGTGAGTTGTCTAGCTAGAGACATACTAGAATGTCATCTATTCTGAAGTCCATCTACAAGTACACATATCTGACCTCTAGAGAACATAGGGTATATCACCTGCATTCTTCTCACCATTCCTTGCTGGTGTTTTTCTAAGCAATCCTCATCAGTTCCAATGAAGGAAATTCTTTATTTCCTCAGTGGCAACTCATGGCAGTTTTTGATTGTGGTAACAATCCAGAATGGGCCATGCGTGACACTGTGTGCCAGAAAGCTGGATATGTGGCACCATCCACAACAGCATCCTGGGATCTACGGTCTGCTCCAGAATCAACTGACTCATTTTATATTATTTAAAATGGGCCAGTAAGGAGCAGGGAATGAATATGAACAACATATAAATCAGCTATGTTTCCTCTTCTTTCACCTTTGCATCAAGGGGCAAATACATTACTGTATGTCCAAAAGGCTGTAATTAGGACGGAGCAGCTCTCAGTGTGGGGATAAGGAAGCAAACAAAATTAAAATGCCATGCATGACCCCTCTCCTCTCCCCGTCTTCTTTTTTCTTTTTTTTTCCTGTGAGGGATATTTGTTTGCAGCAGGCCAATCCAGCTCAGCTTTCAGACAGAGGGGCATCAAACATTTGACGATCTCAAAGAGACACCTTTGAATTGAGAAATGGTTCAAGGGCATCTCATTCTCCTAAAAACTGCAGACTCTAGAAAGCTGGAAAAGGGAAAGGGCAGGGAAAAGGGCAAGGGCAAGGGCAAGGAAAGGGAAAAGGAAAGGAAAATTAGGAAGTTCTACTTTTGGAGGATAAAACATCAAACTGACAAATGCAAAGGTTTACTCAAGACAGAAGAAATAGCACCTGTCTGGAGCATTTTGTTTGGGTTTTCTAAAAATAATGCTGTGTGTTTGAATTTAACATCAAGTTAATGGCAAAGCACAAAAATGCAATTCTTTCAGCTGTCTTGCACATGCTTCTTCTTTGCTTTCACTGGCACAGCATCCCTCTTCAGATTAATTTTTAGCTAATCTCAGACTTGGCCCTTGAGTAGCCTCTGCTTCTCCTCCTCCTCCCAGTCATATTTCTTACGAAACTTCAGAGGTGAGTGTGTCTGCAGCACCACAGCCCATTGCCTGCCCTCAGAAGAGGCTGTGAGGACAGACAGCATTCTGACCCATCTGGAAAAGTACATTCCAATAGGGTAAAGCCCGAGGCTTTGCTGCACAGCACAAAAAGCTTTCCCCAACTCAAAGTACAATCCCAGCTACGATAGCAAGTCCATTCCTCTGCAGTCAGTTGTTGTTATTATATAACAATCAGTTGAGTGTTTCTCCTGTATATCAAACTCAGCTTTTAGAGATCCTTGTTCAGATGACTCTGAACAATAGTAATTTACTGGATGTGCCTTGGCAGCCTCCCTCTAAATCAGTAGAAAGAAACAGTCTCGCTCTTTTCTCAGTATGGGCACCACTGTGTTTCTGTACCACATAGTCATTTTCCCTACTTATTTTATATTGCTTTTGAATGAGTACATGAATCCAGAACCTTCTACCCTTATTTCTTCCTGCAGTATCAGCATTTTAATATATTGCACTGACAGTAATATGTTGGCTTTCATTCCGGGAGTCTGATTGTGAAAACTCTGTCTGTATGGATGAGAGCAGTCACCTTGAGAAGTTCCCCTGAAGTCTGGCAAGGAGAGGCTGCACAATCTGTGCTGTACCACAGTGGCTGAAGAATTTGGCTGCCATCCTCTGTAGGGAAAGAGAGGCACAGAAGTGCTAAATGACAGTGCTAAATGACACACCTCAAATTTATAATTTGCTGCATGCTGAAAGTAGGACAGGTAAAGAATGCTTTTAGCATGAGTTCAATTTTAGCACTGATCTGTTTAAATTCTCAGTAGTTTTAATCCTCAGTGTTTCATAAATCCTTTGTGTAAGATTCCACCTCAGGAGACAAAGATGTTATATCTGAAAGTGACTGAATCCAAGTGGATGCCTAGCATGTCTTTTGAAGCATTAATAGCTTTCAGTTTAGCATCAGCTAGAAACAACTTGCAAACTTTTAACGGCAAAGTAACTGAGGTATTCAATACTCAAGTATTGAATAGGACGGATTCATCCTACAGTGGGAGCTGGCAGACTTTGGATCTCATCTTCCTTAGGGAATACCCTAGCCCTGGCCTACACTCCAAAGACAGGTATCATTATGCCGCAGGAAGTTATGTTTTTAAAAATTCTGTTCTGCCATTTGGTGTCTGACCTCAGAAGACAATTGGAAGGTCTGAGTCCCAACTAGATGGACATGATTTAACTCTGAATGAGACGCAGGAGTTTCAGAGGTACCCCTGTGTCTGCTGTTGTCTGCTCATTGCAGGTAGGTGTCTGCCTGGTGGAGTGAGGCAGGGGGCGGGTTATGGATGAAGGTGAAGATGCAGATGACTGTGCTAAGGCAGCCCACAGGGACACCATCCACGAGGTTTGTCTTTTTGTGATACCTTGTTGAGGCCGGGGGCTTGTTCTTTTAGTGCATCAAATGGAAGGCAACTAAGCAATCTCTCTGGCTTTTACTAAATTGTGATAAACATAGAAAAGCACAGAAATGCACTTATAAACAAAGTAGCTGGCCAGATGTATTTAATTTTTTAAAAATAAATACAACTGTAGCCTGATGCTGATATGAAAAAGGGAAGGGCTTAGCTTTTCTCTCTGTTTTCACTTATCCTTATGCTCCACTGATTCCAATAATACAGTGGAAAGAAAAAATGGCTTTACATTTGCCTGGTAGATCCTGTTGGCTGTCTGTGACTTATGCGTCTACAGGCGGCATTAAAAATTATCATGAGCAGGGCGAAATTCAGTATTGCCCTGAGCTTTGTCGGGATGCAGGTTTTACAACAGTTTGATTCCCTCAGACAATTACTAAATGTTTTGGTAAACTGTGTATCATGTTTGTACACAAGAAATGACCAAGCATAAAAGAAAGAGGGGGAATGAATTACGTATAAAATAGACTGTGAGTCGCTGCTGCAGAATTTTCCAATGCAGCATGAAAATCCTATTTGGATATTTATAAGGGTTGAAATAATACAACTTGGAGAGTTTTCCACTGGGCAAAACAATCATTAGTCTGTTTCCTCTTTTTCATGTACTTAATTTTCAGCAATCCCATTTCTGTTTTTCAAAAGAGATTTTTAACTGGCAGTGTGTGAGCAAGAAGACTTGCATAACAAGGATGTAGTTTTTTAGGGTCGGTTTTTTATTTGGTTGGGGGTTTTTTGAATGTTCTTATTGCTTTTCTGACTTAGGAACTGATTCAAGGGACTAACAGAAATGAGTAGCCTTGTGCGATGAACCAGACTTGCTTAAACTCATTTCACAGAAGGAAGAGTAGAAGACTGTTCAGTAGTGTACATGGATCCCCCAGATCTCCGTTTACTCTATGTAACTGCAGAGTTTGACTTCCTAGATTTGGACTCATGCTAGGTGATTGAACCTAGCAAATCCCTTTGTTTTGTTTTAGTCCAAAGACAGTTTTCAAAATTGTCAGAGGTTAATGACAAACAACTTTTACTCAGGCAAGGGGTTCTCAAAGGTAAAAAAACAACCAGAGAGGGGGAAAAAGTGATTAGCAATTGAGCTTGTAATGTTTCATGTCAGGTTCGTATTGTAATGAATTTCAACAAATTAAACAGCTTCTTTTTTTTTTTTCCCTGAAGAAAATTATATACAATAAAAGATGGTAAAAACAGATTTTAGGAGAATGAAATATTTGACCATAAGTTTTAGGCTGTTGTTAACTCACTTTTTCTACCTGGTGGGTTTTTTTTTACTTACTTACATGTGAATTCTGCTGATATTACATTTTCTTTCACCGTTTTTGGGAAGCAGTTATAAAAACTAATAGGCAATTCAAAGAATCCTTATTTTCCTCCCATACAGCTAAATGTTCTCAGATGAAGGCCAGAACTGCAGCATTCCCAGGTATCAGAGAGCAGACTATACCTCAGCAGTGCCAGCCACAAAGCATACTGAAAGAGGTTTTTTTACAAGGCTTTCATTTTTTTCCAAGGAAAAAAAAAAAAAAAGCTATGAAATGCTCAGCATCACGTTTCTTGGAAATAAATAGGAAATTCAGGAAGGTGGATCAGGAGAACAGTGTTCTCCTGCCTCGTGTCTGTGTTTTCTGCCGTTTATGTAGCTGGGGCTGAATGTAATATCTGCATTGTAACAGTGACAGCCACAGTGTAAAAGCCAACATTCTTCTGCAGTGCCTTCTCATGGGATTTTAATGGACACTGGATCTGGCCTCTGTATTGAAGTCCAACCCGATGTGGAGTGCTCTGAGAAAAGCACTGTTTAATTAGTCAGATGATATATTGCGATAGATGTGTTCAATGTACAGAGGGACAGGAAAGCTCATGCCCTCATCATTCTCATTGCACGTTAGTGGAGCATGTGCCTGCCTATCCATCCTTCCTGCTCCCACCCCTGCCTATGATCTTCCACCATTAATACTTGTCCTCGGTTCCAGCTGAGCTTCCTTGAAACCTATTGCTTAGAGAAAATGTTGTGCCTTGACATACAAATCCAAAATCAGGCTCTGCTCTTTGCTCTCTCAATCATGTACACATTGGTGTATTTTTAAAACCAGACTCATGAGGGTGAATTCTACAAATTACACTCTGAGATTTTTGAAGGCTGTTAAAGGATTTTACAAAAATATTTGGGGATTTATGCCTCATGAACTATGTAATCTCAAATTAAATAGATACTGTATTAAGGCATCAAAGCAACAGCTTTAATCTGTTTTCCCTGTTTCAATAGTTTAAGAGCTGAGCCTTATCAGAAACAGCTGCTGTTAATGACAGCCTAACATTCACTATATATTTTCCATTATTTTTTCCTTCTGTATTTATCTCCCATAACTTATTTAACCTATTTGTAAAGAGTGACAGTTTGGCTGATGCCTGATGGGGAGGGAGTGCAAATTCACTTGTTTTGTACAGCCAGCTCACATATTTAAAAGTCTGTATGTGGAACTGGTACCTGGTGACAATGCAGAAAAATCTAACTGACGTTTACCTGCATTATGAATCAGATGGAACTTTAAAAATTGCTCCTGTAACTGTATTCCAGTGATTAAATATATGTACAGCTATGTGCTAATTTGTAGGTCTTTGTACCTAAGTTTGGGACAGGTGATATTGAAATTCATGTGGTTGCAGCTATCTGTAGAAGTGATCTTTATATCAATATGACTTTTCCCAAACAGCAGGCAAGTAGGGAATGTTGCTCCACAGCCCTTGTATGTGAAAGAGTAGGAAAGATCTAATTCCTTGCTTTACAACTTCCCCTAGTACATAGTGGGTCACAATTGAAATATTTACTGCACAGCTCCTGGAACATCTGTTTTTCTGCCTATTTATTTGGGGAAAGCTATATGGCATACCATGCAAAGCCTCAGCAGTGCTAGGAAAACATACGAGGATATGAAAAATTAAGTTTAGGGAAGAACAAAGGAACTTCATCCTTATTTTTATGTGACTTGAGGCTTATGCTGACGTATTCAAACCCCAGCATCATTTTAAAAATATAAACGTCGAGACTGTTTTATTAGAGAAGCAGATCCTGTTACCTTGACTGCAATTTTTCTTGTGTTTGGCTGTTCTCTAATGAGGGTGAACTTTTGTTCGTTTTGTTTTGATTCTGTTTTGATGATATTGTATAGTACCCCAAGAACCTTAGTCATGCCAATGGGGCATTATAAATAAGTTATTAATTATTATTTACATATATTAAAAAGAGGAACAACTTCAGAAGCAAAAGTAATCTTTCCCCTTAGAATTGCTTTCCTAGAAAAGTCCGATTAGTACAATGTTTCATGAATTTTTAACTGCTTTTAAGATGATTTAACAGCAGAAACCAAGCAGAGAAGCCATCATCATGGGATCTGTCTACTCTCTAAAGACTCTAGTAGGAAGCCCTAGTAGCAAGGACACAGATGGTTTGTGGGCCAAAATTTCAAAACCAAAACAGTAGTCAATCAAGTAAGGCAGCACCATCAACCATTTTGGAAAGCTTATCCTTTCATTCAGATTAGTCTTTCTTTAAAAATAATAACTTTAAGAAATGCTTTAAAAAGTAATTGTCAGTTCTCAGTAGAACTACCTTTTATATACCTTAAAGTTTCCCTGTAGAAAAAATTACTTTTTTGTCAAACCCAGACGAGAAATGAAGGAGTGGAAATTCTGTTTTATAAAATGCAACCTCACGACTACATGACAGCAAAATAAGGTGTTAATCACCTCAAGGCATCTATTTTGGAAAGCTCCTGTGTAAGTCCCTGTTTGAGTCATTAAGAAATTAAAGGAAAACTTTAAGAAAAAAATTTGCTTATCTGTTTTGAGCTATCCCACCACAAACTGGTCTATCACAACTATAAACCATATGAAAAATAAAATATTAGAAAAGACAGGAATAAGTGACAGGAAAAAAAAATTCTTTAAAAAATAGCATTAAAAGTATTCATATCAGAATAAATGTAAGTAATATTTTTCAGAGACTGAGTTGTTGATAAGACTTTGCTTTCAATTACTTCCTTTGCTTTTGCTTTCAGTTTGGTCCCAAATACATCCCAAGATAACTAGCTAGCAAGCATTTATTCCTCAATCAGCAAAAGAGGAATAAACTGATCTGACCTGACCATATGGTGACTATGGCCTGGCATCAAGCGGGAGCAAGGTGTCATAGGCTAATACCCACACTGATGTTTCTTCTACTTCTTGTGTGTCAACCTGGCTTCCTCTTGACGGTGCTTTTACCCAAATTAGAGTGGAATTGAATCCAACAGAATATTTTGAAGGTTGGGACACTCACCGTATTATTTTAATTTTAAATGGCACTTGCCAACAAAGTGTATAATGGGCACAGATCATTTGACACTGTTTTGCCATGAAGGAACCTAACCTGAGAATCTGGATTGAGAGCAGAACATTTGTTTCCAAGACTGCCTTCAAATAAGAGTGCCTTCCCCACTCTGACCATGTAAATCTCCAAGGCAGGAGGATGGCTGCCTGGGGCTGCTTGTTGTTCATAGACCCATGTGCTACCTGGGAGGGTAACTTCACACTTTCTCCTTCCAAGGTCTCCTTCCTGCATTGTTCTGTGAACTCTGATAGTCAGCATAAATAGGAAATAGGCAAGCTGCAAGCAGACTTGCACAGGAAGGATAGATTTTCCCAACCGGTTTTTTCCCTTTCCTTGCCTTGGAGGAATACCAGTCTTCTTTCTGCAACCTGATGGGAGAAAGCAGTAGAATCTGAGTGTCTATACTGGGATATGGTAGTCAGGCTGTCTAACCAGGTGACCTAAGAACACTAACTCAAAAGTTACCTAAGTGTTCCCCCCAAAGCAGTATCACCTGCTTTCCCCCTCCCTCTCTCTCCTTCTCTTTCTCTCACATTCTATAACGATCATGTGTTTTAGATAGCATAACAACCCTGATGCATTCTGAAATGTATATTTATGCTGCCTTAAAAAAAACCCTGCACCAACAGTGTGCACTTCTCTTTTCACAATCAATAATGTTTTATGGTTTGCTTCTGGCATGAACTGATTTTTCTTTGGTTGCTGAAGATGCTCCCCAACTTCACTTTTTGATTTACCTCAATCATTTTCACTGGCAATATTCCAGGGACTAGGATGACCCCTCTAGAAGATATAGTGGTGAGTGCTTCTGCAGGATTATGGTTCCAATCCCACATTGGTTCTGAATTGGCCACTGAAAGTCAGGGACAGGGAGTACACAAGAAAATGATGGATATCAAATATTTTCATTGGCTTGGGCTGCAGAAAGATTTTGCTTTCCAAAAACTAAATGTCGAGTCACTTTGACCTGATGGGGTTCTGCTATGCCAAGAAAATTTTCCCTGTATTTGTTGTCCTGAAAGCTTTTTTCCAGGAGGAGTTAGTAATCCAAATGTTTCGCTTTTAGTTATTTCACCTGCCTAACCTTAATTACCTGTAGCAGAGATCCAGAGGGTAGAAGGAAACCTTTGGTAGCACTCCTAGGAGAGGCTCAAGAAGAGAAAGCTGATCTTTGCCCCGCAGCCATTGCCTACTTCCGTACGTTCCCAGATCAGTAACTAAAAGGGCACAAAGCCTGCTGGCCACCAGGGCAGCAGCATATCTGCCCACTAATGAGAGTGACCTTTCCACCCACCGCTTCACATGACAGGAATCAGGGGAAACGAGTTTACTCAACTCAGAACTTATATAACCGGTGATGCCAGGGCTGAAATTCTCGCCCATGGTGTGATGAATACATTGTGAATCTGTTTCAAAAAAATTGTAGAAATCAGACTGAAGATAAAAGGACTGCAACAGAACCAGCCAGATCCTCTGTAGTTTCTGACAGACAGGTGAAGAATAATGATGTCTCCAAGGTGTCTGTCCTTCCGTTTGGTGAATTACACATTTAACTGGAAAAATCACTGCTGCTGAACCAAAGGTCCTGCTGCTTACACCGTTTACAAAGGCCCTTAAAATTATGGACAAGAACATAGTTTTGTGAAGAAAGGGAGACTGCTGTGTGGGTTGAGGTGTAACGTTTAAAAGCTCTGCTCATCCCAAAGCAGCTACGCCACTTCTCATGGGCTCTTATACTCAAGCTTAAAGAGACCTTGAGATCTTAATTATGCATCTAGTTAGCCAGTTAATCAGTCTATTCAGTACTAAACACACATAAAGTAACAGATATATTTATGGTGTGTTGTAAATATTTTAAATATAAAACAAGGAGGAATTTTATGCCACTTAATGTATTATCTTACGAAATAAAAATATATTTCCTAAGAAAAAAAAAAAACAGGTAAAAGTGCTAAAATTAAGTTCCAAACTGAAATGTACTTTTTCTTACATATGGCTAACACAGATTTCACTTGAAATATAAATGAGCAGGTTACTTATTATACAGGTAAAATGCAACAAATGAACTCAAAGAAAAAAAATTCTTCCTTTGTCATGTATGATCCATACAATCATCACTGTTTAAAAGTAAGTTTTAATAGGAATCTTTCCACAATTTGCCTTTCAGGAGTTATCTTAAATTTACCAAAGAGAGCAAATAGTCTTAGAGTGAATGACTGGTAAAATGTATCTTGATGGGGTTTTGGGTCTATTTTTTTCATTTTTCCCTTCAAAAACTTTGAAAAGTACTGCATGAGCATGCAGTATAAAATACCAGAACTTCTTTAACTCAAATCCTTTTATTATTTCTGGGGTTATAGAAGCAGTAAATGGTTTGTTGGTAACAGCAAGGAAAGTCCACATTTCTTGTCCGACAGTGTTAATTTCCACCAAATTTAAAATAATTTAGAGAAACATAAGAAATTTAAAGAGGTGCTATAGTTGTTTAACAGTAGTTCCCTTATTTAGTACCCTTGGGATCTACTGAATTCCAATGACCTTACATACTTGCGTTTTCTAAACTCTATGTATGGTAAATCTGTGCCTGACCTTATTGGTTCATGACTGATCAGGATACATAGCATTTTTGCATTTAAAATTCAAATCTTCTGTGATTTCAACTTAACAATGTGTTCAAGACAGTAGAATACATTAAGGGTTACCTTTAGGTGAATGTGCAAAAATATATTCTTATTTTAGTTAAATACAAAATCTATTGTTTGATGAAGGTATCTCCCCAAGATCACTGTTAAAAATCAGCCCTAAATGAGCAATTCAGAACAGGAAATTTTCTTGGGTCAAGAAGGAATAAGAATAAGAATTTAAATTAGATGTTGTCATTTGATGTATGTTTCTTGGAGTGACATTCTGGAACAGCTGTGGCTCCACTTTAATCTACTGTTGCACAGCCAGAAGCTCACTTTGAATCACCATGCTGAGAAATAAACCTCCACTCTCTACATCTAATTTAGAGTCCTGTTTCCTCTTAGAGAGCTTTCTGGACTCTGCAGCTTTCTCTGACCAAGATTTCCTAAGATGTTTATTGGCTCAGAGTCTTATGCTTCTGAAGCATAAGTTAATAGACTTTAAGTATGAATTTTCTTATTATATTTGATTGTTCTTGGTAAGTGGATAGTGTCTTCCTGTAATTCTAAGACATCTCTATTGACTATTATGTCTTTTTTTCAAACTTTCAATCAACTTTCTTCACATTCAACCAGTCTTACAATTAACACAGACATTCTGTCAGCTCTTATCTCCATGGCAGAGGGGTTGGAACTAGATGATCTTTAAGGTCCCTTCCAATTCTGTGATTCTATGGTCTCTCTAGACTTTGTGACTTTTAAAGGACCATACTACCCATCAGTCTCTTTCTTAATCTTCTTTCCTTGCCAAAACTCCACTACCTGAACCATACTGGTTCCCCATCTTTCATTGATTATGTTGTGCTCAAACCGTCCCATTTGAGTAAGAAGCATCAAAGTTACTCCACATTGACCCTGAACTGGATGAAGACTAGCTCAGGTCCTGAAAGCACCTCGCTCCTACTCCAAAATATTCAGTGTTGCAGGAATTTCAGAGCCACACTTAGAATCCATTCTCTGTACATTGTCTCAATCATTATCCTACATCTATACTTAGTTTCTCAGACAGCATTTTAATGATTCATAACTCACAGGAAAATTTTCAGTCACTAAAGGGCTGACATGTTATAATGATACTTCTTGGAAGTTATCACCCTGACTGAACCCAGCACATTCTAGCTCTGGGCCATAGAGGCCCAGCCACAGAAACAGTTTACAATGAATTTGGCTGACTGGACTCAACATTGCTACACAGGTCTCATGAAAACTTATTAATTAGGTATAGTCAAAACCTCTGGAGACCTTAGATGAAAGCTCTGATAAGTGCATGAATGTTCAAAAGGAAACAAACGTAGAACTATATAGTTGCCATAAATGATATTGCTTCAAATAGTTCTGATGTATTTTCTGCGCAATGAAACCCAAAAAAACCCCCCAAAACCACAAATTTCACTGCAAATCCATATTACAGCATGTCATATGGTGGAGGACAGAGTTCAGTAGTGTATGGAGATGCAGCCAAGAGGAGGCTGCAATTGCACTTCTCCCCTTGAGGACACTGCAGATAGTGAGTATGGTGCAAACTGCTACATCTCTTGAGCTCAGTGGATGTTACACTGTCACCCTGTGATCAAGTTTATCACTGTGCAGCATGAAAGGTTTTGTGTGAATTACAGAAAAATGTCTGGTTGTACCTGTTGGGTTGGCCAATGCACATTAGGCAGGCCATGTTGCTTGGTAGGAGCATGCAGAAGGGAAAGGTCCAGTCTGTGGGCTGCAACCGTGGACCACATCCAGCACTGAGTTCCTCTGAGTGCAGGGGTCAATGGGGCATCACCTCTCTCTGATGGCAGTGCTAGTCACCGTTGCATTGATACTTTGCCACTCTGCATGCCCAGCAGTCCTGTGCCAGGCTGGCTGCGTATCGTCAGGCTGCTGGGCCCCAGTGTGTGAGGTTACTTTGGGCATTGCTCTGAGCTTCAGACACTAGTAAGGTGATATAGTTTGACCCTGTAACTTGAGCCCTAACAGAGACTACATCAGTGATTGAATATGTCGTCTTCCTTATTTATAAAAAAGCCTAGACTGTTGACAGCCTTAATTAAAATAAACTTTTAAAAGTATATATGTTCTTTCACCACAAAGTTAAAATTATGAGGATTCATTCGTATTAGTTTTAGAAGTTAAAGTTACAATTATACACGGTTTGGGGATCTCAAAATTTTTTGCCAAATTTTTTCCCAACTTTTTCTTTATTTTTTCTACAGGATGAAATACAAATACTAATAAAATGGAGGGAAAAATAAAATAAGAAAAAGTCTGTCTAGTTTTAACCTGGTTTTAATGTATAGAAAAAATTTCTGAAATCTGAAACATAAATAACTGAATAGTTATTCAGTATTTTCTGCATGAAATATCAGAAAATGCCTTAATTTATAATTATTGTTAGATCTGAGGATATTTTTCCTGAAAATTAACTTCCTTTCTACATTTCTTTATTCCACCCTCATTATGTCTTTTTCAACAGATTTTGGTTGCCAAAGGAAAAGGAAAAGAAACATCATAGTTTCTCTCACAGAAGCAGATGCTTATGAAAAACTCTGTATCTCCATTTTAATTGTACTAACGCGGTACAGTAGTATTCCCCCCTACATAGATTTACAGGGGAAATTATAGTTATTTCAGGGATGTTTTTCCCCTTGGTGTGAAAAGGTGAGAGCCTCCATACAACTCTACTGTGTAGCTGACAGTCAGTTTGGGGCATATCTTCTTCAAAAACATTTTGCCTGAGCCTTCTTAGCAAGAAGTCTTAGCATTTCCAGCCACTTCTATCTCCTTGCTGTACTATATTTACAACTTTAAAAAAAAAAAATCCTAAATCATTACAAAGGATCATGTAATGACGTTCATATGAACACTGTCAAATACAAGGAAGATAAAAAGTAGGCATGAAAGAAAGTAGGAAGTTTTATTTACCTACCTAAGAAGGTTAAGACATGGTATTAGATCAGATCTATAGAGCTCTGTGGCAGATGTTTAGAGGCGAGTATAAGGAAAGACAATCATTTAACACTATCCTCTGAGGAACACTCATCTTGGCAGAAGGCTTCTTTGAATATGAGAAAGGTATGGTTTCTGTTTCATGTTTTTGTCAAGGCAAAATAAATGAATGTTTTTGTAACCAAGATAGAAGACAACCTTGTGAGAAGTATAGCTGTGCAGATGGACAGGAATGTCTAAATTTCAGAGAGATGGTGAAGAGTCAGAAAGCTGTACATTTACCTAGTTGGCTTATAGACAGGAGCACAACATAAACTCAGAAATACCAGGAATGTTCAAAGTGCAAGCCTGTTTAATGGTATCCATACTACAGAACCTTTTACTACAAGTGTTGATGCAGAAAAATTATTGCAAAAATGTTATTGATATTGAAGTAATTCTATATCTTTTAGATGTCTCTTAATGGAGCCACTTCATCCCAGCTGGAGTAATTTAGTTAAGTGGCAAGTATCCAAAATGGAGCTGATAGCAATGTTGATTTCCATAACATAATATTAAAAACCATGTGTGTGAGAGTCTGAACTGGTCCTCTACTGATAAGAGGAATTGATTTTGTATTAGTTTTGTAAACAGCTTTGGAGGTACACACTTTGCAGAAAGTGGTCTGTGAACCACTACAACAGGGAACAAAATAAGCAAGCAGTCCTCCTTGGCTTCATATTTATTTGTTATTTGTTTAATATTTTTGAGAATTTTGCAAACAAATGGACTGATGTGAAACAGTTCTCCAATGACCTTAATATTTACTATTTGTGATGAGTAAACAGCTGTCTGTTCATAACTCCAGAGATCTTTTTCTGTTCCTCCTTGTAAAAAATATAAATACACTAAGACTAGAATTTCAAAGCAATTTCAGAAACAAATAGAATTTAGACATTTATCTTTAGTCATATTGAGCTTACATTAGGTGCCCTGCCTGCATCTTTAGGTGGCAAAGTACTTCTTCAAATGTAAAAAGACCGTTTTGAAGGTTTTTGAGATGAAGTTTAGTGAAGTTCAGTGAGGAAATAAATTGATTTTGAAGCTCATACCCATTTTTGCTGACCAAATTAATCCCATCAATGTTTGTAGAAAACAAACAAAAAACCATACTTGGATATTCATGTAACTTTGAAAAAAGCAAAAATGGGACAGCCTGTTCATGGAATGTTACTTTTTTATTAAATATGTTTTTAAATATTATTCAGAATATTCAGAAACAGATGTTAAAAAATTTTACACCTATTCACATGTCTACATTTATGGACACTAGACTGCCACATCCAGGTCTTTCTAATGTCTCTTATGATCTTTGGCTAGGGCAGGGTAAATTTGTACTGGTGCCTAATCTCTGAATGAATGTGTGATCTGTGTATGTGCAGAAAATATTTGGCCTTTGGTGTTTCACCATGAACCACTTTTCTTATTGACTTGGTCACCAATTTATCTGTCCTTCACTGTAAAAGAATGGGCATATTTTCAGCAGGAATTAAATGAGCACAGGTACTATGAACCAAGAGAAATAAGTCTTAAAGTATGTTACTAATTATTTATACACTTCATCAAAGGCTCAGTGCTCTTGCTGTGCAACTCATAATCCTCGTCTAGCCATGGCCCTATCCATTTTTAACTTTTCCTTTTTTTCCATAATAGTCTTTTAGATAAAAATAATTGGGTACTTAAATATTTCTAAAGCTAGCAATTAAAAAATACTTTATTGCATAACCAATATATCTTGTGATGAATACGTTATGGGAAAAGAAGACTGTCAAGCAGTCCACAAATTAGAATCCAAATACAAGTGCCATGTCTTCTGCGTACTTCTTATAAACAGCACAAAACAATATTATCGAAGCCACTCAAGGGTCAGTAGAAACATGGTCATATGAATCCCATGTTCTGTAAATCCTGAGCAGGGGCAAAAATGGCTTTAAAGTGGATGAGACTGTCACCAAAATTGAAAATTAAGTACATATGAGGGGAACAAATCCTGTGTCCACAACTTGGAAGGTAAGAAACTCTTATACTCTATATGAAGTACATTTATTTGTTGATTCTGAGTCCACCAGTTTATCATTACATATGCGTAGTTAAATTCAGCATAAGCTCCTGACCTGTAATGACTGGGTTATTTCAAACTGTTAAGTAAGAAAACTTATCCATCAACAGTCTAAATTGCTATTAGAATGAAAGAGTAATTTGTGATGGGAAAGGATTTTGAAACAAGGTGAACTCACTCTCTCACCTTCTGTAAATTGCTGTGGAGCAATTACAATAGACCTAACTATCTGAGGACATGGTAAGGATTTGTGGGAGATAATTAGTAATATGAAATATTCAGACTACATCATTCCCACTTAAAATACCTTAGGTGGTCTGCAAAACTTTTTGGAAAGGCTAACAGCTGAGGGCAGTTTTCATTTAACTAAGGTTGCCCTACCCAGAGTTCTGTGAAGTGGCCTTGATATGTAAAAGAATAGCCATATTTAGTCTCATGATAAAAATATTCAAATGTGCTGCAAAGATGGTGTATGATTCTGTATCATAGTTTCTAGACTACCCAGCAGGTCAGAACTTGAGCCTGACAGCTATTTTTAGGATTACTAATGCATTTTATCACCTGTTGCACATAACATACAGGAACTGCCTTTGATGCATGGCCTAGACTCATGTTCCCAGGGCCTGTGTTTTCAGACCCTACAGCTCTTATTTTGTGTGTAGATTAGGTTGAACAGAAAGCTTGTGTTCCCCTCCAGTATCTCTCCTCCCTTCGCCATTACCCCAGCAGCAGCTCTGTTTCAACCGATAACACGGGAGCACTGCTGGTTGACTCTTCTTCAGGTGAAGGAGTGGATCAAGCCTGGCTGCCTTACCTTCACTTCCGCATGAACCACAAGGATGGACTGTGAAAGAAGGGTTAAAAACAGCCCTGCCTCCTCCTAATATTTTATTGTGGTTGCAAAAGTCAGCTTTTGAATAAAAACAGGTATCTCCCTACCTTCAGATGGAGGTACCTCTCCACAGCACTCAGTAAAAGGAAAATGTGAAGATGTATCCTCTTGCTTAGAGTTGTGAACTGTCACACTTCAAGCATCACACATTACACAACACACATGTATCTCATATTGTATCTTCTCTCTTTAGCTTCCTTTGGTGGTTTGGGTTCCGTCCTAATACTCTACGTCCTCCCATGTGTTGTCTAGAGACCTTAAATGCCTAACTAACTCTTGGGTTCTGTCTACCTCATAATAAGCCAGATACTAGAAAGATAGATATATCATGCCAGTTAGTAGCCAGAGCCATTTTTGTGCCGTGTCCACAAAACACGGCATAATCCCAACTCCACTGAATTCAATAGGACTGACTTAATGAGGCTACTTCAAGCATCAGAGATGGTGATGTCCTGCACACCCAAAGTGTATGGCTAAGCTGACACATTGCGTACTTGAAGAAAAAAGGAGAAGTTGGGGATAAAACTTAGGTTTTACTTAAAAATTTAAGAACTCTGAAAAGTATCTACCTCCCATCCAAAAAGGCTAACTTCTGGAAAACTTGCTTCTTTCCTACATAAATCATTGGAAGGATATTGGATTTTCCTTTTTTTCTGCTCTCCACATAAAAGGAGAGGACTGCTCAGCTAGCCACACAACCTGATGGAGCTAGAGTTGGCCTAGTTTTCAGAGCTAGACTTCTGAGGGCAAAGATTTATGCAAAAAGGGAGAACACATTAATATACAAATATATCAGGACTCAACAATTTCACCAGAGAAAATTCTTCTGGGTTCATTAGAGGTTTTCATAAGAGCTTCATCTTACCTTCCAAAGACTAAGCACAGCTTCAGGTGCTGTTTTGGAGGAAAGGCAGTGCTATGCTACCAGAAGGACTTCCAGTACGATGAAGAAAAAGATTTTAGCAGTGTATGCAATGACTCTACGGACAGCCTCACAAAACATCCTGATACAAAAGAAGTATCTTTCACATTTAAAAGTTTGGTTTCCTCAGGTATTACTCATCAATACTTCATGCATGTAGTGATCTTATTTGAAATTATAACATTTACTATAATACACTATTTCATCTCACTAAATGACAGGTCGATAAAGTCTTCGTACTCAACCATGTGAGGCTTATGATTATAAATTCAAACACATCTTTTCATTATTAGAAGCTACTTCTCTCTTGAGTGGCTCACCAACTATGCGACATTCTTTTACAAGACTGGGGAAAGAGCTTGCCACTGGAAAACAGAAAGGTAGTCTAAGGAATCTTCTAGACATTATGTTCTTTCACAGTTTTATTTATGGATGAGATTTTTAGCATCTTTTATACAGTTCATAAAGCTACTGCTCCTGACTGTCCACCTACATTTTTCTAGACTAAAAGACCTGGTAGAAGTTAATACAAGACCTGGCATGAATTGTTTTGGCTTGAGTCAGCCACTGGTAAGAAATCATGGATTGAGTATAGTATCTCGATCTCCATCTGTCATATCACTCTGGAGCTGCTCAACATGTTCCAATCCCATTTCCTGATATAAGACAGAAAGTAAGAACTACAAATTTTTTATTACTACAAATAAAAGTACACTCCAGTTTAGGAAAAAATTATAGTGCAAATTGTGTATTTAACTGACTTGCGTATCCAAACCCCTCTGAGAAAAACCAAAAGAATTTCCATCACATAAAAAAATCTGATTATATGAATGAAATCATACAGATTTAAAAATATGGAGACCTTTCTGGACTACTATTAACTCAACACACTCTTGGATCAGGTTGTGTAAATGAACAGTGTGCATGTGCATATGTGTGTGGAGATTTTGGCTTTGGGTTTTTTTATATAACTGAACTGTTCAGATTTTATAAGTAAAGTTTCCCTGAATTCTTTGATCTCTAGATAACATTGTGGGGTTTAGATTGGAAATAATTTCCAACTAACTGCAAAGCTGAGTTACAAATTAGTAAAGATCCACTAATCTATTGGATTAAACATTCAGGTATAGTTAGGTGTAGTGGAAAAATCCAAGTTTGAAATGAAATATTTAACGATAAGCAATTCTTTGTGCTTCTCATACTTTGTGCCCGATAGCCGATTAAGCTTCTTGTCTGTATTCTAATGATGTAATCTTGAATGCCTGGCATATTACCTTGTTTCCAGATGACTGAGAGTGAATTTTCAAAGTGGTGCATGAGACACAGGGGCACAAATCCTGTTAGGAGTTAATGGGATTTTTTTGCACCTCCTGTGCACCACACTGAGAAACCCGGCCTGGAAATTTTCATTATCTATATTTGTTCAAAGATGATGTCTTGTAAATACAGACCCTTCTGAATTGGCCAAATGACCTGTGTTTGACAGGTTAAACCCATAATTACTAAATTGATCTTACAGATATCTAGTGCTATTTCCTATTCCTTTTCCTATTTCCTACTCTCATTCTCTCCTGTAAGAAGAAAACAAAGAATGCCTCCATCCATCGCCATCAGCATCTTCAAAGAGGGTGGGACACATGACATGTCAACTTGATTACTTTCTGTAGGAAAAGAAACTTAGATTTTTCATAGATACGCTTACATACATGCTTCCCTCTAAGATTACAAACCGTCCTATTCAACTATGGGGGATAAGGGGATGACACTAAATATATAGAAAAGGAATGGTCAGCATTTCAAACTCTTGTAATATTTACTGCCATCATAGACCTGACCTGCTTTATTAATCTGATGTCTGACATATGTATTCTTATTCTGTATTAAATCTATCCACTTGTGTGAATCCTGCAGCTGCTACAGAAAATCGTAGGCGTCAGTCACATACGGGCTAAAGCAATCAGGTATTAGCATTTGACTTCAGTGTCATCCTTAAAGCTTTTCTGCTTCTTGTTCTTCTAATTCTTGATATTCCCTTTGCCATCTGAATGCCCGTTCTTTCTTTCTTTAAAAACTATCATGGCACAATAATACCTTGGTGAAATTGTGATGAGCTAATTTATGTACTGGAGAAAAAAAAAATCCAGTCTATTTATTATAAAATGTTGTATGACAAAGACATGCTTGGAACATAAAATACCATAAACGAGTCACGGTTATAACTTGAAAAATATGTGGGCAGTGTTGCTTCATAACTCCCAAAGGAGAACTTAAATTTTCAGTTGAGACCTAAAAAATTCCCCATGAACAAGATTTCTGGTCTTAAAGTTAAAATCAGTTTAGTTTATACACCAGAAATTCCTTGTTATTTTTCTACACAACAGAATATCTTTAAGTGTTTGCATAATTATACTTATTTATAATTGCTGCTTTTAAGAAAAATGTAAATTATTTTCATTTCATTTGTTTTTAATAGAATAGGGATTTTTTTTTTCAGATTAGCTATTTATGATTATATGTGCACCACTCTACACATTTTAAAGCCAACTTTTTTAATAAGTAAGTGTTTTGCTTGTGCTTTAGACAATCCATTTATCTGTGACAGTGAAGTAAAAACTATTTGTTAGCAGTAGTCAAAAAAGGAAAATAATAATATTGTGTATTTGTAAGCAGAGTACTTCAACCAGTTAAGTACTTCTAATGGCCAAATCAGTGTGCAGTTGTCACAACCTCCCATTTTTCAGGTTGGTAAATATTAGGTCTCTTTTTCCATCAGAAAAACAGTTGTGCTGAGAAAAAAGGAGCATTCCCAAATAATGCAGCAAATCATTGGTAATACTTCTTGAGTTCTCCTGATCCTCAAACCATAGCTCACCCTAACACTAAACAAAATTTCCTTAAGAAAATATAGTTAAAAAAAGGTTATTTTTTCTGAGTGTCTTCCTAGAAAATTGATGAAATAAAATAACTGCTGTGAATATTGCTCTCCTTAGTTTCAGTCATTTCTTTATGGCAATATGATAGTTGCTGGTAGTTTAATCCCTGGTGACTTCTTTCCCCCCAAGGTTTGAGGTGGTGGTCAAAATATAGATGCAGAAGAAACAGGTGGCAAGCATCTTAGAGTACTTTTTGACCCTGTGCTTTTAATTACAGTGGCAATAGCTTGAATAGTTTCGACGCATTTGTCTCGTGGCAAGATGCTTTGGAATTACACGTGGCCGCAGATGTTGGTCCTGATTACCTGAGAGGAAACAAACAAAACAAAACAAAAAAAAAAAAAAAAGAAAACCAGGGATTTTTTTAAAGTTAAAAAAATTATTGGGCATTTTCTTTCAACTTAAGAATGAGTTCATTTAAACTCTTACAAAGGCTGAGCAGAAGTAAAGAAAGATTGCTGGGGACAGTGGGTTCAAAACAGTATGCAAGGTTTCTGACCAGACTTGTTCTGTTCTGATGTCTCAATCAAGTAACCAGAGAGTGTTTCATGGTTAAAAAAAATAGGCATCCTACCATTATTGAATTATCTTGTCAGAGTTCCTCTTGATATCAGTTGTTCAAAGCTTTGGGCACAATTCTGCCTCTACGGGCACAAATTTATGGTGGTCACAAGTAACTCCTCTGAACAGCAGTTAAGGAGTTATAATGGTTTAAAAGTAGTATTTTTCTGAGGAAGAACCAAGTTTTTTGGGATCTCAGCAAAAAGTACAAATGAATCATCCACCCAAATTCCACAGCATATACCAGAGAAGATGTAATTTGAGCCAGTGTTTAAAGTGTGGATTATCTTTTATGTACCATTGACATTTATTGTTATTCAAAAGGGTTCAGAGGGGCCTTAAAATTACTTTTTTGTGCTTGGATTATAAGCTTCACATCTTCAGTAAGAAATAAGACATTAAGAAGAAGAATTTCTGTGGTGTGAGAGGATAATTCTTGTTTCACTGGGCACCTTGGTTGGTCTACAAAGACCTGAAACACCTTTGATAAAGAACATGCAAAACTATTTTCCACTGATTCAGAGTTTATAAAACTTAATGTGTTGAATGCTGTACATGAATGCGATTAGGAATTTAATTTTTAAACAGAATTGCTTTGGAAAAAAAAGAATGTCATGGTTATTCTGCAAAACCATAGCTTTGCTGAAAAGGAAAGTTTTTAGCATAGTATGAGTGTTTTTTCTATAGAGGTCAATGGCAGTAGCATGGAAATTTCATACTATGTCAATATGGTAATTACAATCTGCAGATGGTTAGAAATATTCCCTATTCAGCTGAAAATCATAATGGTTAATATTTAAGGTCTTCAAGCATTTTAAAGTTCTTGGATTTTTCTTGATCATTTGGTTATTAAAGTACATCCATGTCTTCAATACAATTAGACAGTTTTACCAACGTAGTATGATACTCCTCCTTGGTACATGGAGTACCTCAAAGCAGAAACTCTCAACTAATGTGTTTGTTTGTTTGTCTCAACCACAACTGATCTCCCAACAGGCAGACATATGCATTAATAGAAAATCAATCATATAAAAAGTGTTTTAAAATTAAAAGAATAATTTTATGAGGTGTTATTATACAGGACTAACAAATAATGCAAAAAGACCCTGAGGGGAAAAAAAAAAAAAAAAAAAGGGAAAATAAAATGCAAATAAAAATGTGGAGGAAAAAATGAAATACGTTTTCAAAAATGCTCTATTGGCGAAACTCAGTTCTCACTAGAACAACTGGAAAATTGGCCACTGACTGACAAGATTGCAGAGTACACAGTGGAGATGAGTGGGTTTTAAATGTTTTTAATCTGTCTCCATCTACCCAAGTTCAGTTTTCATTCGGAGAAGGAGTAAGGGAAGCCATAGTAAGAGTGAAAAACATCCTAAAAAGATGATGACTAATGAAAAAGTGATTGTATAGGTAACTAAAAGCAGCAATACACTCCATGATTACATGTTCTTAATAGAAAATTTGAATTTTTTGTAACTGAGAATCAAGCTTGTGCATATCCTGTGAAAAAAAAATTAATGCAATTACAAGTGGAGAAAAAAAAAAGTTCTTTTTTTTTAAGACTAAATTGTTGGTTGGAAGTTAAGGCATAACATTGAATTGCTTGTTGAATTGGGCTTATTCAGCCTGGAGAAGAGAAGGCTCCAGGGAGACCTTATTGTAGCCTTCCAGTGCCTGAAGGGGCTACAAGGAAGCTGGGCGTGGACTTCTTACAAGGGCCTGTAGTGACAGGACAAGGGGTAATGGGTTTAAATTGAAAGTGGGGAAATTTAGGTTAGATATCAGGGAGAAATTCTTCCCAGAGAGGGTGGTGAGGCACTGGAACAGGTTGTCTAAAGAAGTTATGGATGACCCATCCTTGGCTGTCTTCAAGGCCAGGCTGGATGAGGTTTTGAGCAACCTGGTCTAGTAGAAGGTGACCCTGCCTATGTCAGGGAGATTGAAACTTGATGATGCTTAAGATCCCTTCCAACCCAAACCATTCTGTGATTCTATGATTCTATGAACAGATATGCTTGTGTTCATGGGTTGTTTTGAAAGTCCACCTTTTTTGTTCTTCACAAAGTGCCCATGTTTTCAGCATGTGCTTAATCTCCACACCCAGGGCAAGCCCTCCTTTTGGGAGCTGCTCTGTGCCTGGTGTGATGTGAGACACAGCTCAGCAGTGTGAGTTGGAAAGTTCAGAAGCATTGTATGAAGTGCAGGCACTACTATAACCCAAATAAAAAGCAGACTCAGTTATTGTTGACAGATGATTTTTTATGCATATAATGGAGTCATTTAATAATGAACAGTTGTAGAAGAAAGTGACTGCCACTTCATTAACCAGAAGTTGAAAACCAGCAGACAATCAGGCTGTAACTGCTGCCTGAATCTTCTAAAGTCTGAAAACTCCCTGTGCCTGCCCAAAGGACTTAGCTCCTTCTAAACTATGTTTTATCCAGAAGTCTCAGCCAGATTTTAAGGTCCCTCAGAGCATTCCTCCTATTATTATTCTATTTTCACCTCTTTCATCATATTTCAAATGCACTTAAGATGTTAAACTGTTATATTATTGAAGAAACAGTTGATATGAAAAGGTTCTACTATTCTAGTGATAATTATAGCAGATCAACATGTCTTTTTTTTTTTTTTTTTTTTTTTGTCCATGGGTACCTGTTACACCACCAGACCTGTTATATCTATAGAAAGCAATTCTGCAAAGGGCTTGGTCTCACAAGTCGTTGACATCCACGTATGCAGGAGCTCCTCTCTTTCCCCCAGGGGCAGACCAATATCAGATACCAGCTATGTGGTGAACGCTTAGGAAAAGTTGAAGAGTTATCCTTGATTGTAAAACAAATTGTCATTAAGCTGCTCTTCACATTAAAATATAGCAATGGTTATAGTGCATCTTTAATCAGATTTTCTGTGTTTTCTGAGATCTTCTGGTGACAATAACAAAATAAACATTTTAAGAAAGTGTATCTTAAACCTTCTTCAGAATGTCAAAATTAAAACAGAAGAGAGGATCCATAAAACTGAATAAAAAGGCAAAGTGGAATAAATATGTCAAAACAGTGTAGTTTTCCTAAATCCTCTGCTGAAGGTGTAAATTGCCAGTCTGACACAACAGCCAGTTTGAGCTGCTCTGGTTAATAATTAGTTTAATCATAAAAATAGCTTTTTAGAGCAATGAAGCAGATGGACTATCTGTTCTGAAGTTTCATTACCCCAGAAGTGATCTGTTATCCTTAAGAATATAATTTTTTTAACTATTATTAAGTGCCTGCATGGTGATAAACATGTACTTGCAAATTCTGGAAGAATGTTTTCTGACTTATTTTGTGGATTTTTGTTAAGCCTGACTTGAAAGGAAGATTTAGTTTCAATTCTAAGGAAACACTTTAAGAGCAGGGTTAATTATAAATGGAACTGACTGCCCAAAGAAGCTGCAGTTTTGGGAAGAGATCAGGTTTAGCAAAGTTAGTTTTCTCGTATGTCAAAGTACCAAGTACAAAAATCCATGAGGTCTCATTCAGTCTCTTGTTATGATTCTGTGAATTCTCCCTAACTACTGCCATACTGTTTAAACTATTGATAAATAATTGAGAAATTATTTGGGAATGAATTTTTTTTTCCAAGTGTTATGAACAGATATCTAATAGGGCAGGTAAAACTGCTGCAGTGGTACACTGGGTCTTTCAAGAACCTAGTCCCATCCAAGGCCTTTTCAGCACTGTACACTCAAACCTCTTCTTAACTTGTCTCTACATTTCTTGAGATTAGCTGACACCGTCATCTCATTTTATTACCAATTTATTATTCCGATCCTAAAAAGGTAGTCTTGGAAAGCCACTTTAGCTTTCAAAGATATGGACGTCTTGCTATCTTGCTATCTGATATGATGCATAAGAGCAGCTATACTCAATTCACCTAGAACTGGTGCACATGGGTCAGGGAAATCCCAAGCTCAAGTACAGGCTGGGCAGAGAATTGTTGAAAGCAACCCTGAGGAGAAGAATTTGGGGGTGATAGTAGATGAAAATCTGGATGTGAGCCGGCAGTGTGCGCTAGTAGTCCAGAAAGCCAACCGTAACCTGTATCCAGAAAACCGTGGCCAGCAGGTCGAGGGAGGGGATTCTCCCCCTCTACTCTGCTCTCGTAAGAGCCCACCTGCAGTACTGCATCCACCTCTGGGGCCCCAACATAAGAAGGACATGGACCTGTTGGAGGGAGTCCAGAGGAGGCCACGAAAATGACCAAAGACCTAGAGCACCTCTCCTATGGGGACAGGCTGAGAGAGTTGGGCTTGTTCAGCCTGGAGAAGAGAAGGCTCCAGGGAGACCTTACAGCACCTTCCAGTGCCTGAAGGGGCCTACAAGGAAGCTGGGGGGGGGGCTTTTTACAAGGGCCTGTAGTGACAGGACAAGGGGTAATGGGTTTAAATTGAAAGTGGGGAAATTTAGGTTAGATATCAAGAACTTCTTCATGGAGAGGGTGGTGAGACACTGGGAGAGGTTGCCCAGAGAAGCTGTGGATGTTCCATCCCTGAGGGTGTTCAAGGCCAGGCTGGATGAGGCTTGGAACAACCTGGTCTAGTGGAGGGTGTCCCTGCCCATGGCAGGGGGGTTGGAACTAGATGGTGTTTAAGGCCCCTTCCAACCCAAACCATTCTGTGATTCTATGATTCTGTGATATGTGCGAATGTGAGTCACCAAAAAATTTGAACAGATGTTCTGCACAATTAAAGACTACAAGCTTAGTGTCAGAAATTGAAAACAAACTGTTTAACTATGCCTTACAAACTGATGGGTAGGGAGCCACTTGCTGCTCACAGGCAGTTAGTTTTCTTCCCATTTGCAGACTGTGGAAGATACAGCAGATGTTTGTGGACCGAAGGGCCAAAGTGAGGTCTAGATCTCGTAAGTCTCCGAAGAAAAAATTCATTCAGTTAAGTTTACAGTTTACACAGATGGAAGTCCTGCAATTTTTTTAGAGTTTCAAGATATCCCTAAGAGAAACAGACATTTTCTTGTGCATGGTGCTTAGTTGTGATTTTCCAGCCTGCATGGAAATCGTTCATATATGATGATTATGATGATGGCAGGCAGCAACATGTGCAAGCACGTTGCACTCTGGAAATTAGCGTAGGTTGTTGGAAGCTGTGATGTAGGAAGTTTTTTATAAGCTTTATTTTAAAACTCTCATGTGCTGACCATTTCTTTAGCCCCTGCTCATGAGGCTGGATAGAAAAAAAATTGATTCTATTTTTCTGCAGATCATATTTAAATAAGAAAGAACAAAATTCCCAAACAAGTTCTACTTTGCCTATTGTCATTGTAGAAATATCCATCTTGTCCTTTGATATGGCTCATTTCAAATAATAAATAGGCACTTTTCTCTGGAGATGGAGTCAATACACACTTCCCTTTAGTTGTACAATAAAAAAATGTCATGCTATGAGTGTTATAGCTTTCCTAATTTTCCACAGTCCTGGGAAATATTGATTGTGCAGATATTGATATTTAGATAAATGTAATCAAGCAAATGTAGTAGCTGACCAGTGTTTCTTGCTGAATATGTCCCATGTATGTTATTTGAAATACGTGACTCGTTTCTAAGATTAATTGGATTATAACAATTTTTGTTGTTCAGTTCCGTGAAAGAGTGAAACTTGGCTTGTGAGGTGAAGAGAGCATAAATCCAGAATAAAAAATCCAGGATGGCTCCCTGAGAAACCCTCATCCATGTTCATACAGCAGTAGGGCCCTCAGGCATCTCCCAGTAGTCCAAAGCATCTGTGTGCAGGGTGTTTTGTGGGGAAGGCAGTGTGTGCTGCCAAGTAACGCTGTCGCAGGTCAGTCATGCCTTCATAGTAGAAGTACTCCGAGGTGGTCCCCGGTCCTGTGCTCCCTAATTCTGCTGCCTGTGACAGATTATTTACCAATAAAAGTTAAAAATGCCATTTGGGTTGGCTTCCTGAGTAACAGCCTCATGTTCTGGATCTCGGCTCAGTGTTTTTGACAGCCAATGGGTCTTTTTCAAAACTACTGCTCAGAGATTCAGGTAGTATCACAGACACCTAAACTTTCACCTCATAAGTTGGCAGACTTTCTGATTCTAAAAAGAACAAACTGAATCTAGAAGTTTAAAAATACAACAAGCAAGAAATTCTCCATTCATACCACTTTTACTCTTTGCAACACTGTATGTTAGAAATCCTCTCTTACTCAAAAATGCATATCCATAGTAGCTGTGGCTGTAGTTAAGATTATAAAAGCTCACAAATATCTTGGAAAATCAGAAACTAACTCTTTTTCATACAGCTCTGTCCATTAATGGGCTGTACTGGTTCATGAAAACCATGTCCTGTGCAACTTAAATCTTTTGCAGAAATGAGAATATCTCCAATTATTTTTCATGTAACTCCTTTATGATGATCAGTAAACACCCCTCAAGAAGCCTTCAAATAAAAATAAAGAATATTTTTCACCATAAACTGTAATTACTTTAATTATAGGATAATTATATAAATAATGTGCTTGAACACATCTTTCGTTTTTTTCTTTGTTTTCTAAATATTATCATCTTTCTGTATTTTTGGATGTATAAACAGGAAACATTTAAGTTTAGATGAAGAGCAGATTAGCTGCCTGCAATACAAACTCAGACAATCAAATGATGATTGAGCTATTGAAAACTACCCAACTAACGGATAATTTTTAAGTGAGCAGGTGTACTTAGTCATTATAACTTTAAAATGGAAAATATGCTTGAATTAAGTTCAAAAACCCCTGTATATTAACAGGTCTGTCATTGACAACCACACCAGAATGTTCTGTAGAGAGTTAAAAATTGAGATTTTACTCCCAGAGTGCAAATGAAAGGGTAAAATATTAGGAGATTTTCCTTAGAGCAATGGTTTGGATTACCATAAATACACATTTCTATAAATGAACTGATTCAGTATTCAAAGGACCATAAAAATATAAATACCAATGCCCTGCTGTTGGAAGTGTATACAGATTTTATTTTTGTGTTTTAAATACTCCATTCTTGGCCTTGACCTTTATAGCTCTGTATACCACCTAGTATATTAGATGTGTAAATGCCACATCATCTGAAAATCATGATCCTTGACACCATTATAATAGTTAAATTCACTTGTGTGGCACTTAAAATGTGGATGAATCCACAGATTTATTTTTACAGGCCTTATAGTGAGTGATAGGTGAACTCCATACCATTTAAATAAGAAATAGATAAACTTTGTTTACCCGTATTTAGCTGCAACTATCCTATGAGCTCAGTGTACAGCAACCATTTACTTCTTCTTCAGGCTCTCCTGTATAACATGATACATCCTCATATGCCTCTAATACAATGATGCCAAAATTCCCTGCAATCATTTCCACTTGCTACTCACACTGCTCATAGTCTCAAAGATTTTTAAATGGGTTCTCACTAATTGTTCAAAAAAATCAAGATGCCTGGGTAGTTTACTAAATATCAATGCTCTTTCCTAACAAGTTAGAAAATTCTGATCAGTGCTAAGCAATATGAAAAACAAATGTAAGAACTAAATTAGTCCAGCTAGTAAGTAGATGTCAACAGTATTAGAATACCTGTAGGAAAGTCCTCATGCTACCTTGATCCTTAATGGCATCAAAAATATTCTATACCATAACTGTAAATATGGTATTTATATACCTGATGGTCATAATTTCTAAACAGAGAAAACTCAATTTATTACTGCTCTCAGTATCTATATGAGCTATAGGCATATATGTTTCTGGATCCACTTTTTGTGAGCTCAGTCCTACCTTAGATGCTAAGTTTACTGAAAGTCTGTAATTTTTTTCAATATATTTTGCAGAGCAATTGGGAGAAAAATCGCTTCCAAAGAGATAAAGTCACAAGTCGCATGCAAATGGAAAAGTTTTCAGCTCCAATTCTGAGCCATAAAAGATGGCTTATCATTTATTACCAATGTTTGGAAATCTTAACACCAAAACATATTCCTTGCTGTTTTCTGTTTTATTAACACTCCTTTGGACTCACGGGGATCAGCTTCTGCCTAGTCACATCCGGTGCAAGTCTCCACAGATCTCTGCAGAGGTCACAGTTAGATCCCACGGTGACAAATCTTTAATGTATGCCGTGGAACTGACGGCAGACCTTGAGCCAGTCTTCCCTCACTGCACAAACGAGAGGGATTTCTTTACTTGTGGGTGGAAGCAGTTCATGTTTTTGTGAAGAAAAGGCTGTCAGATGCCAGAGATGATTTTGCAGTTCATTTGCATGTGTCCCTTTGCTAAGTCCCTTAAAATTTGAATGTGATCAGTGATTTTCCTAACTTCTCATTATAGGGGAACCTGTTTCTTTGTATATATATCTCATGCAGAAATGGAGAACGGGTCAAGCAGCAGTCTTCATTGGCCTTTTGGAACAGCTACTGACGGCACTGGTTTATACTATATGTGATGCTGGAACATACAAATATTTACTGTTCATCTAGCAAAGAAAATAACCATCTATGACCTCCCTCTGCTACCCTGAATATACAGCTACCCATATTTCACTTCTACACTCCAGTATTCCCACTAACATACAACACAAACAGCACAAACCAAACCCATTGCAACAGCAATGAGAATCTTTACTATAGCTGAGATCTCTTCACGCTTGTGAGCTGAAAGCACAGAGCAATAAATATCATAAAGACAGAACAAAGGGCAAGGGAGCCCTATTTACATTTAATTGGAATTTGTAGACCTCCTTGGCCTGATCTCAGTGACATCGTGTCTAAATGATGTCATTTCACTGTTTTAAAAGGAGTTTCTCTTTTATCTGGAGCTAGCCAGCAGAAGCTCTAAAATCACCAGTTTGTACCACTTTTTATCAGGAAAATTCTTATTCTAGACGTCTGAGTTTATACCTTCAGGCATGGTTAACCCATACATACTCATAGCATGTCAAATTTTGCTTGGAGCATAAATACGCAGTTAGAGAACTGAAGGAGAGTTTTTATACATTCTTAAAATTTGTTTTAGCATATAAATAAGAAGTATCCCCAAGTAAGAAGATGAGGTACTTATTCCTCTGCAAGCCCATGGTCATGTCTTCTCTCATCATAAACTGTATACTTTCATTTCTACTCCTGCTGGTTTTATTCACCTCTCCATTGTTACACAATTAAGTGGTAGAAGCTGTTAATATTATGTTAAAAAATTCATCCTATTTCACGGGTTTTTTTCCCAGTCTTCTTCCACTATTTTCATGTGAAAACATGGATAGAAACACTCAGTAAAACAAAAGTCATGCAAAATATCACAAGTAGGACATTTGTAGATAATCTTCAAAACTAATTGCCATATGAATCAAAGAATTCAAACCACTGAGACGCTGTAGCCTCTAAGAGTTTTTTCTTGTATATATAGGAACATTTGTGTTGCTTTAAAAGATGTATGCGTATGAAGCGTTTCTCAATAAAAAGCATCAAAATCATGCCCAAAAGGTCACTTTGAGCACTTTTATACGCATGGTGTATCATCGACTACATGAAATCAGGAAAGCTAGGAGGATATGCTGTTTCCTTTAATGGGGAAAGATGGCAATTTCTACAACAAATAGCTCTGTATAATGGCAGTACAGCTCAGAGAGTGGGAAAAATTGAGGGGAATTACTCTGCAGGATCAACACCTTCTCCAACACCTACAGGAAAGAGATGTCCATTAGACCAGTTATTCTGACTGGATTTGACAAGTGAAGTATATGTCCATGCCAAGGACTAATTTTTTTTTATGGTTTTTTTTAGATTTAGGTACCAGGTGAATTGTTTATGATATTTATGCCTTCACTTAGTATTACTGTCCTCGTTTATTCTTTAAGGGGCACTTATTACATTGCAAATGCAGCGTAATATGCACTCTATATACGGCTTATATCTATAAATAAGGATGCTGCTGTTTGTTTTTTCTTTGAAGTTCCAAGAAGCTACTTAAAAACATCAGTATTGTACTGCAAAAATATCTCCAATGAATTATTGGGAAATTATGTGGAAAATGTGTGTTCACATAAAGTATGACAATAATGTTGTATATTCACATGTAAAACAAGGGTTTTCTAGCAGGATATTAGTAAACATCATGCAATGATAACAGCAGATGTTCTTCTCTTCTGGCCCTAATTTTATTATGTTTATGGTTTCTTATCCCTACAGATCTCTAGATATGACCTAAAAAATAATGTTCTCTACAGGTAAATAATGGCACAATCTGCCAGACATTGCTAAAAGCTCTTGGCTTTTCTTACTTCAGCAATTCTGTATTAACTAGACCTGGCTTGTTCAAAAAGTCATCTCTGGATTTACCAGCTGGAAGTAGAATCTCAGAACCTCTCAGTGTAGCTGCTCTAGAAAATTAGATGTGCAATATGACATGATCAGTTTCCTCAGGAAAAAGAATTAAATGTGATTGGTTGAAACCATATCTTCCCACAGTCTTTTTAATAAATGGAATTACATAAAATTTAAACTGCAGTCACGTAATTGACAGATCATGGTAATGTCTTGGAGAGCTCCAAGGTACACCTTGTGTCTTTATATTTTGCTCATTCTTTTCAGAAGGTCTTCAAGTTTAACCACATTCTTTTCCGAAGTAGTATGTAATTTGGTCATGACTTACTGGAGCCTAATTTGGAGTAGATAATCCATTCAATATCTTAATGCATCATATAATGGATCTCCATCGACTCTGGGAATTTTGGTCTTTCAGAATGCTGAGACATAGTGTTTGGAAATATAGTTAAAGGGTGATAAAATTATTTTTTACTTTGAGAACATACATAAAATGTCAATTTAAATGTGTGACTTGAACTACAGTATAGGGTTAGATTCTCAGTCCCAGCAATGCCTGCATGCATCATTCAATCAATAAAATGGAGTTTCTGCTAAAACAGTATAAAAAATGCCAAAAGGTACACAAGAACCAGGCTGAGATCAATGGAAACAGAAAGGTACAGAGAAAACAAGCTAAGGAAACATTAACTAGCAAGTGGCCTCAGTAAAACATATACAGGAGCTAATCCGTCTCCAGCTAAAGACAGTGGCAAATCTACAGTTCACTCTGATAAGACACACAGAAATAGTATTTAAAAAAAGGGAAATGTGGCACTTAAGCTTTGTATTTTATGCCAAAAAGTGTGTTTGCTAGTGCCTTTGGGACCCTCAAATAAAACTGACTTTTCATTGATGATTCATTCACAAACCACTCTTGATTTGTGTCAATACTTTAATATTGTATGTCTTTGATAACTAGTTCAGCTGAATGATTTTTAGTCACTGTGCTGTTCATGAAATGCTCATCTTGATTAATCATTATATGTGGGATGTTATTGGTCATACAGTATATTTTCTGCTTCTTGATTAGCTGACTGAAACTTTAACAATAGATAATGAGTTATGACTAACAAATAATGAACAGTGAGTAATGAACAATATATTTCAGTTACAAATTTGGAGGTGATTCACAGACAATGTTTTGAATACCGTGAATATTGGGCCACAAATATTTGGAAATATCTTCTGTCATGGTGGCAAGAATAGCAACAAGTCTATGGTCATTCATTTGTTACTACATTGCAAATGTATTTCTTGCATCATTCCAACAACTCTAACTCTGAAGTAGATTCATAAACTAATGCAATGTTTTTAATAGATGTACATGACCTCAAATTGAGAATTGAGTCCAAATAAACTGCTGAATTGATCCTAAGTGTCCTTTTAATTGGTTCTTTTTCAATTAAAATCTCGCATAATTATTAACTTTAACTCTCAATAAAACCCCAAAGCACCAAAAAAAGGGTCCTCTGCCTGGGAATAAAATCAAATATCAAATGTTTAAAGTGGGATAGAACAGGTTACTTTTAACAAATGGTTGCAGCTGCTGGATTGACTTTAGTCTTTTCAGATTATATTGGTGACATTCTGGTATGTTTGCAGTAAATACAGAATAAAGGGCTCTCTTTGCCACAGTACTTAGCTGCTTGCAAAATCTAATTAAGGCTTCATACTCCTTAACCATTAACATTATTCTTTTAATAAGCACTAAATTAGGCAGGCATATGTGTCATATATCAGCAGGAAATCAAACGCAGAAGGTCAGGACTTTTATGACTTTCTGTGACATGTGTGTTACAGACTAAATCTCATACACCCTATTATTCTTCCCCCGATTTTTAGAGACAAACAAATCTAAGAAATACTACAATAAACTTGTTAGGGTGTCTTGTATTAAGGCTGAAATAAGAGAAGTATTCCGCTCTTCCGCTGAAAACAAAACTAACATGAGCACTGTGTTCCCTTATAGGACCAACCAGATGAAAAGATTCAGTACTTGTAGTTTCATCAAACCCATTTAAAGGCAGTGAAATTCCTTCTGTTTCTATGTAGTCATCATGAAAGATGTTATAAATACTGTTCCTACCTATATTTTCTGTTTTGTTTTGGGGTTATTTTTTTAGTTTTATTTTACTCTATGAATACTACTCTGAAATCTATCATCTATAAGCCAAAAGGAACCTTGAGGCATGCAAAGGAAATCTGGTTCATTGGAGTGAAAGCTGCAGTGTTCACTTATTCAGGAGCTGAACTTGGATAGGTCTATTGCAGGACTCAAGACAGAATTTAAAACAAACCCTTACAATGGCTGCACTTTCTCTGTTGGGCTTTGTTTAGTCAGGAAGATTTCATTCCTGCTCTTCACTTTCTCTGATGTTTAAAATGGCTCCTAGGAGGATAAATCAGTTTCTCTTGTCATATAGGAAGTTAACACAAACTCTAGGTAACTTGCAGAGACTTCAAAGGAAAATGATAAAATTGCTTTGCATAAAAAAAAATCCTCAGTACTCTTCATCCTTTCTGCATTTTCTCAGCTCTACAATGAACCGACATTCTTAAGAAATTTTGGCTGAAAAAGGCCAACTGAATTTTCAGAAAGTGAATTGTGTCCAATTCAGTGCTGGAAAAAAATCAGAGTGGATGTTTTTCTAATCTTAGGATCACAGTGAATATCCAACTGTTTCTGAAATTTAATCCTGGAATTCAACAATAAATACAAGTGGTGAAATACTGGTTTTGAAAGCAAAATTGAATGGGGTTTTCTTTATCTAATTTTAAAATAACATTTTTTTTTTAAATATCTTCGACACAATCATACAGTTCCTAACAAGGAAAATGAAAATCCAGCAGGATTCATTCTTTCTGTGTTTAACCAAAGCACCTGCCTCACTTGTATCTCTCACTTGACTTCTATAGAATTTATCATTTCAAATCTTAGATCCACATCCATATCAAGGAAAATATTTTGCATTTATCAGCAAGGTATACTTAATAGTATATTTCTAAAGTGGTCAAAGATTAACAATCCTTTGCCAGCATAAAGGAATCAACTCTTAGGATGATACAATACAAAGAATTGACTACACTAATTTTATGACTCAATATTTGACATGAGTTAACCTGCTTTTATTAAAAATGATGTTTCTGTGGCAAGCAGGAGCAAAGAAATTCAGAAAGCAAAGTGAGACATCTAATATATCTCTTCAAGACCTGGAATCACCACGATTTTGGATCCACATTACGGTCTCAGGGCCACCCATTCCTGCAAGCAGCCTGAGTGTTATCACCATTCCCAGAAGCTTTCTTCTCTAAACTGTCTTATGGCCAAAGACCTGTAGAGGGGGACAATGCAGATTCTGGAACTGCTTTTTCTTTATATCTTTCAGTAAATCTGAAATTACAAAATACACTTATTTTCCCTTTTTTCAATTTCTGAACTGTGCTCCACTTTTCTCAGGCCTTCACACAGATTCAGTCACCCAAGAGAAGCAGAAATATCTAGGAAGAAACCCTGAGAAAGCACAAGCCACCAGTTTTTCCTTCACTCTGAAAGAAAGATGTTCTCCAGCAGCAGTTGAGAGGTCTCTAGCTAGACCTCTGTGTTACGTATGGAAAAATGTGCTGTTGAATAGCTGCAAAACAGATAAATCATAACTCTCTGTACAGCTCTGCCTGGTGTCCCACATGGAAGGGAAGGTGCAAATGGCAGGTGGAGGAGTTCTTTTCTGCAATATGCTTTCAAAGAGGGGATGTAGATGAAAGGTGGTATAACTGGAACTCCCATCCATTTGTTTCTGAAAAGCCAGAGGACAAAACCAGTGAAAAAGCAATCCCACTGTGATGTTTATTACTGTGAGGGAAGGCCGGTGAGCAGCCTGCCTGTTGGGCTTTTACTATGAGTTTTATAGCCTACAGAGGTGAGGAAAATCCATGCTTTACCCCTTGTATTTCTCCCTTCTCTCTCCAGACACTTGGTGATTTTTTCCTCGTTTTTAGCTTTTAACATTATTTTTCCCATACAGCTGAGTTATTATGCCCCATTTTATTCATTTAATTGATTAAATTAAGGTGTGATCCTTATACCTTCAAATAAAGTGTATTTTATAGTATAGTCTCCCACTGAGCCGCACAGGGCCCTACACACATCACTTACATTAAACGTAATAGTCATTATCTGCTTAACCATTTCATAGATTAATGGAAACTAGATTATTGAACATCACAGCAAGCTCCTCCAAAATTCTGGTTTGCAGTGACACAAGGACACGTGGAGCTCTGTCCATTCATAGACTGGTTTCTGCCATTAAGCCAGTAGTTTTGGCCCTTTCTGACATAGACTTGTGACTGAAGATGTGAAAGTAATTTCAGCTGCTTTATTTCTCTTCTATTAGTGTGTGCATTTGTAAATGCATGTACAGTTAGTTACATGCGCATCTCTAATCACGCATACAAGTGTATGCGTGCACGGGCATGGAAGTATTTATAATTTTATATATATATATATAAACCCTCACACTATATATTCATAGTCACTGTGACTATTAGACTAATTCAAAGAACAAAGCTTTCCCTAAGACTCTAGCTTAACAACTCCTAATGCTGTGTTCATGCATACCTGAGTAGATAAATCAATAACTGAATACTTACATGTAAATACATATTGTTTTGTATCCTGTTTAAAACACTTTTTTTTTTTTTTTTCTAACTTGGTATAAATATTATCTTCTTGCACAGCCTTGGTTGGCAGTGTGCACTGAACTTATTGAACCTAAGTCATGTTGGCAGTATCGAGTGCGTTTGGCCCATATGGTTTTGATATACAGGGTTCTGGGTCTGACACATATTTGAGCTAGGGGCCATGTAGCAATTTCAGATACTATAGGCTCAAGGCAAATAATTAGAGAAAAATACTAGATCAAGGAATCAGGGTTGAAAAACTTGATTTGAGCAGTGGTAGATGAAGAAATACAAGAAAGGCTGAAGAGCTCTCAGGTCTAATTATGAAGAATAATACATATATACTTTCTGTCCCTGGCTAAACCGTGGGATCAGGGAACAGCTCACAGCTCACAGGTCCTGCTCTGTACTTCAGCTACATCCCAGCTCCAGACTGGGAAGAGTCTAATTCATGTACTGTTCACCCCATCCTGCTCTTCTGTAGCAGGAAAACTTAAAGCCGCACACCAAAAATGTAAAGCAATCACAGAAAACTCGTCCCCAGTGCTGCCAAGCTGTACCAGTCATGCACCATACTGTTAATTTCTGACCCTTTGTCTCTGGAGAGACATTGCCTTATACCCAGAGTTCTCCACAACTGTAGAATTTATCTGAAACAGAGTGTCACCCTTTCCTTTTCATGGGAGCTCTCTGTTTGCTGGTGCTATGGTCTTTTTCTATATTTAAAAAAACCAAACCAGTGTTTTTCACAACAAACAACGTGCCTCTAGCTGCCCCCCTTTTCCTTTCTTTGACAAATAAGTTAGCTAAAAATGTATTTGTCATTTCAAGAATGAGGTTGAGGACAGGGATGCTGTTATGTTTGTTTTCACAGTGATATTATGAAAAACGTTAACATTTCCATTCTTTGGTGTAACAGTGTGACACCTGGCAAGAAAATAATCTCATGCAAAGATGTAGGGTTTTGCAGATCTGTTAAAAAAATCCAGCAAAACAAACTCAAACTTGGACAAATTATATGCTTTTGAAAAGCATACCCTAGGGTCTCTTTAAAGGTCCATTTTCTGAAGATTTACCCTTTAATGGGATTTGGTGTAGCTGTAAAAATACTACATTTGATCCAAACTATATACGCTTCATCACCACAAACCATCATCTAAACTTTGAAGATTGAAATCTGGAAGAGAAAGTCTGGGACTGTCTGTAAAGACCAGCTGAAGTGGGCAAGGACCTTGTGAAGCACTAAAAGGTGATCTAGTTCAAACCCTGGCAATGAGCAGGGACATCTTCAACTAGATCAGGTTGCTCAGAGACCCTTCCAACCTCACTTTGAATGTTTCCAGGGATAGGACATCTACCACCTCAGAAGAGAGTGTAGATCAGTAAATAAGGTACTCAGTTCCTGATCAAGGTCACTCCATTAACTGTGAGATGTCATCAAGTTGTTGGGTCTTCATACCTCACTTTGCACAGATTCAGTGTTCCTGAAATGTATACTAAGAATTGCATGTAAGGTTTGCTGGTGAAAAAAGCTTCAATTAATAGAAAAATTATAGTACCTCAGTGTGGTTGAATAAGTAGACTCTATGAGGATTTAACTTACAGCAACAAAACATTCTTCCATATTTCCATTATGAAATCAAAACGTTATTGCACAGAAACATACTGTCTTCCATAAATAGTATGTTGCATCATCTAAGATTTAAGGACATAGAAGTCCTAATGAAATTAAATTCTAAGTGCTTTTTCACCACTCATCAGACAGAAAATTATATTGGGGTTTGGACAATTCTTGCTGTTCAGAGCCTTTGCCCAGCCAATCATACAATAATTCTTTCAAGGCTGTGTTGAACTTTAAAAGAAGCTGCACCTCACTGAAAAATATATGTAAATTCTTAAACTTCATGAAAAATTCCTTCATAAAATTCTGGCATTTCTGACATGATGTAATCTGTTCACTGGCAAAGATCGCACAAAGACAGACAAAATGTACCACAGGCATTTTTATGCTATGCAAAAATAACAAATGGGATATGTGACTTGTTATACTAGATATGAGCTTCCAGTAAGTGTTGCTAATAGGTCAGTAAAGCCTCTGTGGTATTGTGGTATCAACAAGAATTCAAGGGGTAAAATGCATGAGATAATATCAGTCTATCGTGTGTTTCACACTCCTGGGTGAAAAAAGTCCTGGCCTACTCATGCCCCCTGAGCTGGAGTTATCAGCATTCTGCTTCTCACCTCCAAGGTCAGGATTAATTTCCTTTTTTCAATACTTTTACCTATGAAGAATGAACTAAATAAATGGAATCGACAGATAAAGTATTTTATGAATAAATTAGGAAGTCTTTCCCTCCTCTCATTGTCACCCCTTGAAGTGACAGATTAGCTGCTGATCTGAAATCTATCAAGTGAATTCTTGAGCTAACGCCCTCCTGCCCTCCCCAGAGAAACCCCTAGCTAAATAGAAACAGCTATAAAAAGATCTTTCCCGCAGAAAGCTAAAGATGCTCAATCTTGGAGCTGCAGGTCTCACTCCACCACACAGACTCAAACCTTATGTAGGCATTTTCTGCTAGAAACAGTAATACTTTTCCTTTCAGAAAAGCAGGATTTGAAAAGCCCGACAGACTCCACAGACTTCTTTATTAGTTGTCGTTCACTAAGTTTTAACTAAGATCTAAATCTATGTTGTTTATTCACACAGAATGTGCCTTTGGTCCTTATTGCTAATTAATTCACTTTACAAAGTCATCTGCCTAAAGTTTAAAGTTGTTTTACAAACAGGAGGTTCAAAGTTGAGGCTGCCTCTTCATCTTCACTGTACCTAGCTAGGTCTACGTGTTGTGGCACATATGCAACGTAGCATCGTTCACTGATCTAACACACTCAAAATGTGTAGACACCAGGGAACAAATTAAGGGCAAAATCCTCCTCTCAGATCTGTTGTGCATGGATCAGAGATAAGCAGTACAAATTAGAGCTTTTCTCAGCTGCAATGCACAAATGTTGCTTCATGAGTTCCCCTCTAGGCTTCAAAAAGAGGTTGTGCTGGTTGTGCCAGTTGTGCAATAACATCCTCTTTGGTCCAGGCAAATCTCCAAGGGTGTGTGGTCTGGCCAAAAAAAGACCATTTTATCTTTCAGGTCTTCACTCCCATTAGACATTTGCACGTATACACTTCACTGAACATGAGATCAAATCAATACATGCAGGCCTTCTCAGGAATGAAACATAAGCACTCAATAAAATAAATAAAGAGATATGTGTACAGTCCCCAGCCTGATGAAGAATTCAAATTGCCTCAGAGTGGTTTTACAGGTTTATACATAGAGCTTGTTTAATTTTCTGTTAATTCCCTGTGTTGTGTGCCTATTGCAATTTACTTTTACTCTAATTAAAATAAAATATTAGTCAAGGTTGCTGTGTTTATCCTTCATCAATATAGCCAGGAGAAAGCCAGTGCATGGGTTAATGATGGATTTTCACCTCCCTTTAATGTTCACGGTGGCTGTGAATTTAGATTTCCATGTGATTAAAAGGATGGTTGTATTGCATGCTGAAGCACCTCTGCTCTCAGTCCAAATGTTTTATCATACTTCATTGGTCACTGAAGTAGGGTCTTGTCAGAGTATTGCTACCTGGGATCCAAGAAAAAACTCTTGCTAGTGAGACAAACGCTGTGAGATTTGTACCTATGATATATGTAATATGTTTATTTGTCAGCCAGAATATTGTTTCTCATGTACAGGAGGGAGTAGTCATGTGCTTTGTCTTTGAAATAAGATGCTCTGAAAAAATCGAATATCTTGAATTCATTTCCAGATACGGTGTCAGCAATTGGTAAGCTGCTAGATAGGTGTTCACAGTGTTTATGCACTAGTAATCTGCTCCTGGGAAGAGATCCATCATTTCAGTGCTCTGAGGCATCTAGGCTCCAAGCTCTGGGAGGGATTTGGGACTCCTCTTTTGGAAATGGGATTGATCAATTGTCATGGTTTAACTCCATCCAGCAAAATACCATGAAGTCACTTGCACACCTCCCCCCACACCCTCCCAAACCTCCCCCGCACCCCTGTACTCCAGCAGAGGGGGAGAATTGAAGGAAAAAGACAAGGAAGCTCATAAAATTGAGATAAGAACTATTTACTAATTGAATAATATATGTAATTGGATATATAAAAATACTACTAATAAGTAATTAAAATAATAGAAAATAAAATATATAATAAGATTGCTCACCACTTGACGACCAATGCACAACCAGGTCCAGAGTAGTGAGAGTCAGAGCCAGAGAGCCTAAGAGCTGCAGTCTGAGAGCGATGACAGCAGGGTCTGAGCGAGCCCCACGAGCAACAGCCCAACCAGGAAAGACAACTGACACAGCAACTCACTAACAAATGAGCCAGCAAAGGAATAAGCAACAGAGCTAGCAAAGGAGTTAAAGACCTAACAGAGGAGTTAGCAAAGGAACCAAAAGAGAGCAATGGCTTCCAAGCCCACTGCCAGCCTAGGTACTGAGCATGACATACTATGGAATGAAATACCCCTTTGGTCAGGTTGGGTCAGCTGTCTGAACTGTGTGTCCTCCACACTGCCTGAAGCGAGAAAGTTGGGAACACAGCTGCAGTATCAGAAGCAGAGAAAGACCTTGAATTTGGCGCAAGCACTTCCCAGCACTGGCCAAAAAGACAACTTATCGGTACTTTTCTCAGGGTAAATACAGAAACCTAGCTTCATACCAGCCACTGTGAAGAGAGTTAACTCCTTTCTGACTAAAACCAGCACATCAATTTAGTGCCTAGCATGTGTGAATAGCAACTGCTCTAGTTTCTGAAGAAACTTCTCCACCTCCTGTGAAAGAATAATAGCTAAAACTCAGATTATAAAACCAAGGTCATGTACAAAGTCCAAAGCAGGCTTAAAACCACTGCCTGCTCTAAGCAAAAGAACTTCTATTCGCTTCATTGAATATTCCTCATTGAAATCATTGCAACTATTCTGGATTCCTCCTGGTTTTAAAATGTAATAAAAAATAATTTAGATCTGAAGACTTGTATCTCTTATATTTACAAAAAAAACCCAGGCAGTATTTATTTTTAAAATGTCACTGTTGTATTGTATCGTCAGTAGAAGACTTTTGAATGCTAAGGCTGTTGCATTTTTCTCTTTCAGCTTTCAAAAAGCTTTTTTTGCACTGGGACAAGTGCATGACTAGATAATAGTTTGATACCTTTTCATGATAAAATATTCCTTAGCCGGGGACAGAAATGTGCCCTTATCTACTGACATTGTTTATGAAAGAAATACAACCATCCAGAAAGATGGTGCCTTTTGTTTTTCTAAATTGTTAGCTGAAAGAAAGACTCTGATGCACTGATATACAAATATATGTCCCATGTTAGCTTCTCTCTGCCTAGCTATCACTCCAAGTTTGTGAAATCACTGAGCCAAAAAATAAAGGTGGGAGGCAGTTTCTGTGGGTGAAGCACAGCACTTCAGATATCATCACAGAGCCTGTTCTCCAAATTACTGCAGATAAGAGACTTTTCTTTGCATAAGGGGCATTTATACTCCTCACAGATTTGTATTTTTATCCCCAAAGACTGAACAATATGATTAGGAGTTTAGTATTTGGTGTACCAAAGAGAAGGAAGGAGATGTCCTCATTCACATGCACTTGCTTCTAGAAATTTAGAGCACTCTGTTTTTTTGTGAACATGCACACAGATATTAGGCAGAGGACTGTAGATCTGTCTTTGCCTGCAAAACCACTTGGAGGATGGTGATCTTATCTCACCCAGACTTATAAATACAAAGTCATTTCACTCAAAATACAATTTGTAAATGAGTTTTGTAAAGTCAAGCCAGGTGCCAGTGTCAGACTATTGTCTTCTCTACCCTGTTTTGATAATGAAAATTGGAAATGAACAGAGATTTCTGTAGTTTGATATACTAACATTTTTATCAACCAAATATTTTGAAAAGAAGGCTTTAACATTGACCAAAAATGCTCATCTAGCCATTGGTGAAATTATAAAACTCCACAAGCCCTCTTCAGTTTGAATGCCAGTGGATGAAGAAGATAAATTCTAAGTATTTTAACCAGTTTTTAGACTGCAGAAACCATTTCTAAGGTGTTAGAGGTGCAAACATACATGTTTTTAAAAAGTAAAATGTGTGAAATCAAAGGGACATAGTCTTACTTCTGTGCTCCCAGAGTGGCCTCCTGTGTAATGCAAGCAGGATGTGGGTTAGAGTTGACAAAGGGAACTAAATATCAGTAAAGGACAAACATTTGAGACTGCAAGGAAAAGCAGTGAAAAAGGATGGATGGCTGCAAGTCTTTCCAAGTCCCAGAAGTTTCAACTGGAATAGATCTCTGTACTCAATCAAGGTCCACCAGGGTCTACTATGGCAGATCTCTGCTCCTGAAGACCAGTTTTGAGGCTTGAGAATAAAGCCAGTTCCGATTTTGTTTACCCCTTTCACAGGAACAGGCGTCCAAAGACAAGAAGGATGCTGATATATGTTGATCAAGCTTTGGCCCAGTGTAAAGAAGGAGCGTAAAAGTGAGCAACCATCAACACCAGCAAAATAGGACCCTTAGGAATTATCTAAAGGTCATAGAAAATTAATAAATATTAATGCACTTATCATGCAGAATCTGAGAAATGTGCTGTTATGACTGAAATATTATTCAAAGACAAGTATTGTAATTAAGGTTTTTCTTTTCCCTAGGCAGTGATAAAGAAATGCCGGGTTTATCCTCAGCCTTTAGCCAGCAAGTGTTTTTTCCTCCCTTAATTCTAATGTGAGTTCTTAATGCAATAACCCTTTCAGATTGAATGAATAGCTAGTTAATTCTTCAAAAGTGTGGCATTCCTGTTGCTAAGCATTTAATTTCTGGCCCCCTCCTTTTCTCTTACTTCCAGGTGCATTGCTGGGCTACAGCAGTTGCTAGTTTGTGTAACCCCATGAAGTCAGAAGGCTTAAGAGCCCCTAGAGTTAATATAAAATGTATGAGCATGCCACATCTTGAAATTCCTGCTGTCGGAAGTGCCAGCTTGGAGGGGAGACAGGAAAGCCGAAGGGGAGAGGCAGAGAGAAGTCCCAAAGGAAAAAGAAACAGGGAGAGGCAGGCAATGCAAAAAGACAGACAAGGCAGTTGGGAGCATGAAGAGCACAGGGAATGGGGAAGACCAAAGACAGCTGGAGCTAAGGGCTCAGCTGAGCACAGAGGTGCTGGCGGTAGGGAGGCAAACCTCGCTGAGCGATGCTGACAGCGTTCAGGGGGCACTCGTAGCCCAGCACGGATATTAATCAGGTGTCCATTCCCTTTCTTTCAGGACATACGTTTCCCTCAGAGAATAAAGCCCGAGCCCACCAGAGGATGGTGCGAAGCGACTGCAGGCATCGCAAGGTTGTGCTCCGGGGCCAGACTGACACCAAACAGCACACCCACACGCAGCCCATGCTTAAGGCCGGCAGTCACATGCAGAGGACAGGCTATAGGCCACGGACGGCTGATGAGCCTTCTGACACAGAAGCATCAGCAGTCCGGCTGTATCGAACCGTCCCATTTTGAATGGCAGTGAGGACAGACAGCTGCTTATGGCTTTCTGCCGTAAGGCTGGGCAAAGTGATGTGGCATACGCTTGGGGCTTGCAAGCCTTCCGCACGAGTCTGGCCACCCTTTCAGTTGGGGGGGCTCTGGGAGGATGAATAAAATAGAGGGTTGCAGGTGGCAGGCTGTAACACTGCTTTCTGTAATTTCTGCTGTTTTCGGCTCTAGCTTTGCCCGTCTTGTTATAATGAGGCAATTAATACTGGCTACACATATGATGTGGGCTGTGGGAATGCTGGGGATACTGAAACTATCAGGTACAGAGGCAACTTCAAAACCACGGTGTTTTTGAAGGTTTGCAGCGTTCCACTTACTGAAGTCTTTAACTGAGATAAAGCTCAGAAATATGCTGTTTTAACCCAAATCTTCCAGTGAGCAATCAGGACAGAAACACACAGGCAGATGAAAACACTCTCCGCATAAACACTCATGGGCAGGAGCTATCTCTGGATGAGTTGTGGCTGTCTTTTACCATGTTACTGGCAAAACTTGAGGATCACTAGTTTGGAAAGGAGACAAAGAGCAAAATCTATTAAATTGCTGAAAATCTTTTGGGGGGCTGGCATATTTCAGGAGGTTCCCCTAAGGTTCTGCTTAGCTATGTAAATATGATGTTGTCATTAGGTCCTAGGAAATAGATTTATTTCATTATCACCTTTCCACTTGTTGTCTTCACCCTGATTGTTTTCTCCTCTGTTAGTTGGACAAGCATCCAGAGCCTGGGCTCAGGCAGTAGTAGTATAAACTCGCATATATTCAGGCAAACCTCCTTTTCCTGCTCTGTTTTCTCCTGATTCCTGAGAAAGAACAGAGTATTACAGCATGGATGGATCCTTCCAGGAAGACTTTTCCATGCACAGTGGGACATCTGCCATCAGCTACCCAGAACAACGAGAAAACTGGGGTTTGCAGGGGTGGTAGCAGGGCTGGCTCACCCGGTTGTTGCAGAGGAACCCAGGACTGCAAGGTTTTCCAGGGCCCTGCAGATATGTGGGACTCAGTCCCAGGGAAGAGAGATGTCTGTCTACACAGAATGGGCTTCTCATCTGGGTTGTGCTGGAGGAAAAGGATGATGGAGGAAAATGATGCTGGAGGATGCTCTTTCTCCAGCTCAACCTGGACCGTTTATGACTTTGTGATGCCTGTTCTCTTAGGTGATCCCCAAACTTGAAGATGACACAAGACCTGAGTCCTATTATAGATCTTGTCACCAAATAACCAAAAAGGAAGGCCTATCTTGCTTCAACAGACTTTAGTGAGGAGCAAGGTTATATCATGCTTGTGTGGAGGGGCAGAACAGTAGAGAAATATACACCGCATTTTGCTTTGGATGGTTCCACTTCTGCTGTTGCATTGCAACAGGCCAGAAAGAGTCATTTGCTTTTATGGCAGGAGTGATGTGATGCATGTAAATAGAAAACTCTTTCCCTTTGCCAGAGCACATGGACGAAACCCAAAATCTAAAAATGATAAACACACTTTTTCATTCAAGTCTTCCTTGTCCCAGATTTGCTCAGCTGCTGTCTTTGGGATATATGATGCATGCCCTGCTACTCCCTGAGCATCTGCTATGGGACACTATGAGAGACAGAGAAATAGGCTAAAGGGACCTCTAGTTTGAGCCAATATGTGCTTATGAGGCAGCTCCTGCTTGCACTGCAGGCAATCCAGCATTTTTGCTGTCTGTGCAGCAAAATGAGGGCTCAATTAGAGCATGAGCTAATATAATTCTGTTAGGTTGTCGAGACTGGTATAGGTACAAAAAGCACTGAGAGCGCAACAGCACTGGCTCTACAAAATGCAAATCAGAACATATTGTTGCCGAGGACCCTCTGTGTCTCCTCTGGCTGCTAGTAAAGCTCCTGCCCATGCCACTGTACGGTCACTGCTACCGTTCCTCATACGAGCTGCCTAGCAGATGGGTGTCTGCATTTTCTCACAGGTGTGTAACCTTTCCTCAGGATCCATGGGTCTCTCACTCTCTCGCTGGCCTCCTGATACGTGCATACCTTGAGATCATCTGTCCCTGCTCCCTCAGGCTACGTCTGTATGGATAGAGCAGACAGAGACGGAGCATGACCCCCAGCCTGGCGCGTGGTTGCCCATACATCTGGGTCACTGGCAAGGCTCCTGCTGCTGGTTTTGGTCTGGGCCAACTGGTCCTCTCACAAGTAATGCCTGGGCACTGCTGGGAGTTAGCACAGGCCAGAGATCATTCCCAGCTGACAGCCTATTTTGGAGGGTAAGAAAATAGAGTTACATAAGTATGTTTTTGCTTGGCTACTCAGGGAAAATGCCCTGGCCCTATTCAGTTTATCAGTGAGAATACAGCCTGTGCCTGGGTCTGAAAGGACAGTCAAGTTCATGGAGAAAAAAAGACAACCTGGCTTCTCTGAACATTAAGACCTATTACCCTGTAATGTCAAATGCATTTTGCTTGCTCCCTAAACTTGCATTACAGAAGACATCAATGATCAGTCCAGACATTAACACAAAAATGTATGCGTTTGATAACAAGTTACCAAAACACCGGGGGGAGGGAGATGTGTGTGAGGGGCGTGAGGAATAACCTTGTGAAGTCTGGAAATGGCCACCTAGTCCAGTCATAAATTGCAGCCAAAATCTAAGGTCCATAAAGACACTCACATGTCCCTAGCAGTCCCAAGCAACTGAACACTTCCAAGCAGACTACAGAATTTCAGGTCCTTTAGTACAGGACACCAAAACCTTAAAAATCAGAGTGTGCCATAGAAAGGGAGAACCTGGACATTGCCATGACTCTGAAAGTGGAGGGAGGCACGGCAGGCAAAATGCCCAGACGGTCTGAGGAAGGCAGTTTAGTGGAATGAAACTGAGGCAGAGGATGCGAAACTCACTGATGTCAGGCACAGCAAATAATGTGAAAAAGCCAAACCCTCCTTCTACCTGCATAGCTGCAAAGTTATCCAGCCCTGGATACCTGTTCCTAGTCATCAAAGCTGTCAATCTGTTTTTTTCTTTTTTCAGTAATTTTATTTGATGCAAGGGGGAAGTTTGGGTATGAGACTGTACATGCAGCCCTGTACCTCATTTTTGCAGTCCCAAACCATCTTTCCTAGCTTAGAAATTCTCACTTGCTTCTGAATTCTGGGTCTTCAGCTGTGTTCAGAGAGCAAGAGCAGTACTTTTCAAAATCATATTAAAATAGGCTTTAAAAGCGGTGGTGGCGATAAAGTCAGAGGTAAATGAGACTTAAGGAAGTGTCAATGCAACAACCATGTGATGGGATCCCCTTGCAGCACAGCAGCTGGCTGCTACTGGAAGCGGCACAGACAGGACGGCTGCAGCTATGGTGTTAAGGGACCTGATCCCGCAAACCTGCTGCAGGCAGAACTGCTGAATCACCGACCAGCTGCATCCTAAGAGCTTAAAGGTCTGGATGCAGAGCTGATGATTACAGGACTGACTGCTCAGGTGGAAAAGTGAGCAAATGGACAACAGAAAGCCCGAGGAGTGAGACTACATGATGTTGCCTCATTCAGCCCGTGGTGAATTCAGGTGGGACACGAGTCTTTTCTCAGTGGAGTGTAGCAAGGTCCTGGTCTGGTAAAACAGAACTGCAAACTCCCTAAAAGAGAGCCAAAGGAGAAACATTGTGTTCCTCTGCCGAATGCATTATGACACAGCAAAGAGGGGATCAGCACAATGAAAGAGAAGGAAGCTAATGACCTGCTGCTAGTTTTGCAGCCCTAACACCATCTACGAAAGTTAGAGTGGGCAACTTGTTTCCTCTACATCCTTGGCGGTACTGGGGTGAAATTGCTTTTGCAGCTTGGTTGCTGAATTGTACCAGTTGTAATCAAGGTCATGACATTTCTTCCAAACCCTCAGTATTGATTCTTCATTTTGTTTTGTTTTGAAAATGTTAACAACTCACACTGGCTACATATCAATATAATGAAGAAACGGAGGGATGTCAGGCAAAGCTGTTTGCAGCACGCAGCACTGCTGCTTTAAGAGCCGGCTGTGCAGCACAGAGAATAAGCAGTGTGCACTAGTCTAGAATGAAATGGGCTACAAATAAATTATTAAGCTTTTCTAGGAGGCGGACGGGACATTTTCACCTAGGCTGCAATGCGTGTCATCACATACAGAAAAAGGATAAACAGGCTTGGGCCAACTTGATGGAAATTGATAGACTTGCACATCCCTATTCAAAACCAGTCATATCCAGATTAAGGCAGCCTCAGAGAGCAATTTCCAGAATAATCCTACATAACACTTTCCAGGCCTTCCTAATCATTAGTATGTGTTGATTGGAAAAGGGCTTTAATGTGCTGATTCAGAGATTCCATGTTGGTTTGCCAAATGATTAGAGGAGAAACATTTTCAAGTTTGTCTTGTCATATTCACTTGGTCCTGTGACCTATGAAAGGCAAAGATGTTCTTGTGGAAGATCCCTGCTGTAGAAAGTCACTCTACAAATCTTAGCTGGCTGTTTAGGTCTGATTAGATACATCTTTGCATGGGAACATGTTTTCATCTCAAGGTCAAATCTTCAAATCCAATAAATCCATTAGGAATTATTTAAAAAACAAACAAACAAAAAAGACAAATGGGTTTCAACCCACCGTTGGAAAGTTTGTGCAGTTTACGTAGGCAATCTGCCTTGTTTCTGTCAGAGAACTGACCTAATTTTTCCCAATGAGAACAGTAAAGGAAACTTCATATCATCAGGATATGTTTCTAAATAGTACTTCAGACAGACATTATGCAACCAGGAGGAATTTGAACCCTCAGATTCTAAGTATATGGATTATAAAACTCTTCCAGCTCCTAACCTTGCAGCATTTGCTTTCCTGAGTCCAAATTTCTTGTGAACCTCTGTGATGTCATGATGTGGGACAGTATGTTTGGAGCACACATGGCAAAAGATAATTAGTTTTAAGGTTAAATTACTGTCTTTACTTGTCAGCCCAGAACCATTTCTGAACCCACAGACTACACCTTTGCACAGAGAAGGGGAGGGTGGAATTCACTGTTTTGAAATTTCCCAGTGCTGGAAGGAACCTCGAGAAGTCACTTTCTTCACACCACTTCAGAAAACAAGGTTCAGTTATCCCTAAGCCACCACACCTAAGCCTAAATGTAAAAATCTTCATTAATTTTAACTTGGTTTGCACCTTTTTATCTTGCCCTAATGCTTTCATAAATGCTGTGACCAGATTTTTCTCCCTTATATATAATTTAAACCTCATTTGTCGCAAAGCAAGTTGATTTCTTCTGGCCCTTCCCCTCTTGGACTCAGGGGATAACTGATCACCTTCTTTTTATAACAAACTTTTTCAAACTGGGAGGCCATTATCACCCTTCTTTCTTCCTTTCCTTTTTACTAAATTAAATAAGGCTTGTTCATTCAGCCTTTCCTCCTTGGCAACATTTGTTAGAATCTGATAATTCCTGGTGCTTTCTTCTGGATTATCTCCAGTTGTTATACATCTGTCTTTAAGTGCAGTGCTCCAGATTGGATGCAGTACTTCCACTGAGGCTTCTCCAGTGGCAAGTAGAGCAGAATAATCCCATTCCTCTGTCTTACATCCAACAGTGCTCTTAAAAACATCCCAGAATGAGACCTGTTCTTTTGCAGCAGCCTCATATGCATTTGTGGCACATTGTAAACTTTACTTTTTCTGGCCTATTGCTCCCTGGCCCATTTTAAATCCTCAGTTTCAAGTTCCCAGGCTCTACTTGTCCTTTGTGAATCTCCTTTTTGCTGCTTTCAAACTGAAGATGTTCACCTTGCTTTGGAATGCCATCTAGTCTTCCGAATACTGCTCCTCCTCTTAAGCAATACAGATGCTCTCCCTGCTCCATTGATCACATCACCAGTGACAGTATTGAACAGAACATGGTCAAAAGCAGATATCCCTGCTTGAAGTGCACTCCCAGGTTGACCACAAACCATTATTAACTACAGTTCATCTGAGGCTTTCCTCTGCATTCAACTACTAAAGGAAAAGCAAGCTCCTTTGACAGAAATAAATAAATTATAACTTCAAATTCAGTATGACTCAGTTTGGTATCCCTCAGATGGGTTTCCCATCTTGGGTTTCCCTTATACAAGTGCTATTTTGAATACATCTGCTGCTTCACTTCAACAGAAGGAACCTATTACATTTAGCCTGGATAAACAGCATTGCTTTCAAAAGACATAAATGCTTGGAAAACTGTAAGCAAGGGGAAAACTATGGATGAATTTGGCATGTCAGTGATCTTGAAGATCTGGATCTGGAATTGCACTGAGAGGCAGTGGGTGTACAATGGAGGGGTATTTAGTACAGCCTATCCAAGAGAGAAAGCAAGCAGCTTTCCTCTTTTTTGAGAAGCACTTTCTAGATCTTCTGTGAGGCTTCTACCCTCAGTTCAAGGCATAATGAAATTCATTAGTTTTTCGCAAATTAAAATGTTGGTCACTGTTGGTGAATCCTTGACTAAGAAGAAAGGACCGCAGCACGATATACTGCTACATATATTGCTCCTTTCCTATTACAACATCGTAACTATGGGTTGAACACAATTTTTGTTAACACTGAGAAATTAATACTTGGTGTTCATTATTAGGCAGTATTAGGACACCTCAAAAGGCTTTCCCTCATTGGTCAGTCATTCCTCAATTCAGTAAAAGCAATCCTTCCCAGCCCTGGCTTCTCCTAGACATCCCTTTAAAGACTTAGTTGTGATCTGTGAAAGTGGAAACACACTCTAGGGGGTATTGCTGCTACTTGGTTTAGTGCATCTTTTGATTTACTCTGGAGGGGGCTCTGGAAATGTCTGTGCAACTGTAAAAGAGGGCATGCTTACAGAGAAATATTCTTTAAGCAGTAGGTTAAAGCATTACCTTGTGTAATGTTGTTCTTAGTATTGCTGCTGCACAAATCCGTAGGCATTTCTGTCTCCTCTACCCTCCCCTCTACCTCCTGAATCGTATTGTGAATGGAAGTGATACAGTGACCCTGACTGGTCAATCGTTGTTGTGGCCCTCTTCAGCAAGTCCGAGACTACCTTGGCTCCCACAGCGTATTAGAAAAGCACTCAGAGAGTCACAGACAACAGAAACTGCTGCCCAGGTTTTTAAATGTCCACTCCTTAATCAATCCCAGGGTTTGAGTGTTCATTTTCAGGGAGCTGCTGATGCCCTCAGTTACCATTCGCTCCAATTGGCATTGAAGCTTTTCAGTACATTACAAAATCAGAATGAAAGTACTTACTTAATCTGAGTACATAAAATCGGTGACCACTTCTGGCCCTGGTACAAATACGGAGTTGTATTATTATGAACCATTATGCTTGCAGTTAAAGGCAAGGGGAGCAATTTATTAACACAAAACAGGCACTTCCTCGGTGACACTTGTAGGAGCTGAAGTACTGTCCTCTACAACAGAGGTAAGGCTACTATCCACATCGTATTAGCCAAAGGAGCAGGGTAAGTTGTGAGCAAAGGCTTTCTCACTTTTAAGAGAGGGCTCACAGTTCAGGTAACCATACCAATACAAAGTATTTAACAGCTACTCTGGGCTGGGCAATGTTCTCTAATATCAGGTACTGACAAAAATAGTCCAGAGAGAAAATATACCTTCTTTTTACATACATATTATGTAAACCAAATGTTATTTCTCTGTATTGCTTTTTTAAACATGAGGTGCCCAGCTGTTTAAAAAAAATCTGCACTGATGAAAGAAGTTCTCAGCAAGAATAACATGCAACAAAAGGTAGACCAAGGGGAGCTCAGAGCTTTCCATGGCAAAGCGGGGGAGAATGAAGCCATCTTGGTACCTTGGGGCTGGCAGATATGGAATTCCCTTCATCATAAGCACTGTTTTACTTCAACTCAATGTGTCACGCTGGTGAATCCTCAGGTTAATTATTAGATTATTCTAATACACATCAAAGGCTTTTGGAGGCTCCTGAATCTTCACAGTTTAATACGTTCATTTACCAGGTGCAAGTAGGAGAAATGAAAACTAATTAAATGATCTTTTTAAGACTTTTTAAATTATCTATTCTTTTCAAACTCCACTCATTGGACCATCTCTGTGATACTGCAGAAGCTGCAAAGCAGCTAAAGGGGACACCTGGGTTCTAATACTTTGCATGCTTTGAAATAGAGAATCAGTTGGCATCTGAGTATTTTAAATAAAAATGTGATAGCATCAAAACTTAACTGGATATTCCTCAGACCAGGGCAAGCACACACTGAGGTCAATGGATATCTTTCCTGACAGTTTTAGAAGCAATACTTCCATATTTCCAACAGGTCATCAATCCTCACCATTATTTAGACAAAGAATTTTTTGGCTTTCTATTCCAGGATAATTTCAAAGGCACAGACCTCTGAACTTCAAGATGCCTTGCTAACAACCATTTACCGGCAGTATGCCGGGGGCAGAATTCAGGAGTATGAAGAAATCATGTGCAGTAATACAAACTGGAATTTTTTCTGTTGTTTTATTACCTCGTATCAAGGGCGGCAGGGAGAAGAGGTGTCCTTCTTCATTCCAAGAATTTGCAACTAAAAGAATGAATAAGATCAAAATTATCTTCTACAGGAACACAAAACACAGGTGTATTCATGTATGCATCTGGTCCAAAACATAGCAAAGGGGCTCAGTTAATCAGTGGCAAGAGCTGAATGAGAGGAAATCTGCTGAGTCCTGTCCTAGCAGCGTGACACAAGACTGCAAAGCAGCAGGCTGTAGAAGGAGATGCAAGGGAAACACAAAAGCTACTTTCACTCTAGAGCCTATACTTACACAGAAAAGTTGGGTCCAGTTGTATTTTTCCTGAAATAAGAGGGGACAAATAGAGTCATACCGTGGTCCAACCACAGCTTAAGTTGCTTATTACTAAGGAGCACAGGCCTCTCTGGAAAAAATCCAGGAATTGCAGTGAATTGCTGAATCCTGCTACAGTCCATGGAAGACCACTGAATTCTGCTAGTTTTTGAAGAAAGGGGCTAAATAAAACAAAATACTCCTCGAGGAAATGCAATATAATTACATTTCTTGTTGTTTGGTAAGTGCAAAATCAATTCTGCAGTGTTTTACTGCATTTGCACTATTCTTTAAAATGACAGAGAAAGGGTTTATTGTTATTTATTACTAGTTACAGAAGACAGAGTTAATACATTCACTAAACCTAGCAAAGAAAACATACAGCTTAATTCTTCATGAGATTTTTTTTTAATTTTGTTTACTGCATCAGGGCAATTTTACAGACATAAGAATAGACTGTTGCAAGCTGTTGCACCAGGAGTCTGTGAACTGACGTGTCTCCTCAGCTACAGGTGGATATAAAGGGATGCCTTTACAGGCAGTGAGAAGGGTGTGAGAAAAAACTATTGACTTGTTTAAAAAAGAAATCTTTAAGAAGGAAATTTTAAAAAAGAAAAGTGGCTGGAGCATTGAGGGTGCGGGAAGGGTATCGACTCAGCATTTCTGGACACTGAATAATTACAGTATTTCATCTTGTACATCTAAAATCAGTACTCATCATTGAACATCCTGGACTTAAAATGTAAGTGAAGTCACAAAAATACAATATAGATCAGAATTATATAGTATTTACTGCTTGGCCTGCATGCATCATATCCATCATGTATTTCTTTATTCTGATAATGGATCTGAATTTTGAAAAAAATAAGAAAAAAAAATCCTCAGTTACTTTTTGCTCTCTTCCTTTAGGCATTCCCAAATGATATTCTGTTTTCTATGAAAGCCAATTTTTTCTATGAACCCATCACCATTGGCTCTGTAGCAAAGCCCTTTCCACTTCATGTCTCTATATGTATCAAATCTCTTTTATTTTAACCCCTAAGAACTTCAAGCTTATCTGGTACAAATGTGATTTCCCTACTTGGAGCAGACATTCTGGTTCTCAACCATATTTCCTGTTAGACTTTCAATTTTATGTGTTATGAGAAGGTTAAGAAGAAATAATTCTTTTTAAAATCCATTTTGAGATGCAATTTCAGTCTTTATCTTTTTTTGAAAAGTTTCATTTTTCTTCTTTTGATTACAAAATTTGAACTTGTTTACCTGTGCTACCTGATTGCAAACTGATGTATCTGGAGGTCAGCTAAGAGTCATGGCCTATTTTTGGTTTTACTGTTAGAACTGCGTTTTGCTTTCCTAAAGGGCTTGTGAAAGAGTATCATTCACAGTCATGAAGGAAATTGGGAGGATGTGAATACAAAGGCTGTAGCACCCTGTACACATATATGTGTGTATATATATATATGTGCAAGTATGTATCTCAGGGGATTACAAACCTCAGTGTTAGAACACACAACAACATTTTTCCTGTAGCTCAGGGTTCAGGAACCTACACTAGTAGGGCTGGAAATACTTGGGTCTATCCCTTGGGTCAGATATTGGTGACCAATAAACAGCTGTAGAGACCCAGATCTGAGGTCACAGATTTATCATGTGTGGTGTGTGCACCCAGACTTGTGGTAGGACCCTGGGACCTCAACTCTCTGTGCTGTCTTTCTAAATGTATTAGGACAAACAATATCCTATTGGTTAAGACAATCTTCCCCCTATCTCTGCTGTATTTAGTTGTCAGTAATGATGCTTCCTAGTTTCTCTCATGCAGCAGTTCTCTCCCCATCCTGTCAGACCTCTGGAAGGAGCACCTGCCTGTACCATCCATACCCTACCGTCCCAGAATAAGCAGCAAGTGTTCATGACACGCGGGAATGACACGTTGGTCCAGAAAGTCCAGTCTCACCCCAAACTGACAGAAACTTCCACTAGTTGCAAATCATATCAGATTCCCGGATCACCAAGTTCTTTTTGAATGACGTACCACACGTTAGGACACGTAGCACCTTTCTTATGTTGCACAAGAACTCCAAAAATGCTATAGCTTTGTGCTCAGGCCTATATAAATAAGAAGAGGACTCATTTCCTCAGCTGAACAGACAAATATTCACCAATATCTCAAACATTTTTTGACTATTATTCTTCTGAACAACTTTAAACTTCTGGATAGTGCACAGATAGGCACTTTATAGGCAGGTCGGCAGCTGGAAATTACTAATGTGTGATTTCTACTGATCACACCAGCAAACAAAATGTGCTCCTACTCAGCTGGCAATCTACTGCCTGAAAGAAGCATTAAACTCGGTTTCTGATTCAGTTCCTCAGTGGGTGTATCTCCAGGTGGAATTCCCTTCTCTCTTCTTTATCCTGCCAGATAAAGCAATATATTCCTTTTTCACATTTAAATCTCTCACGATTTGAAAAGTGCTTTAGTTACACTGAAAGAATAGATTTTTTTTTTTCTGGAAAATGCTCTCCATTATTACCTTGTGCAGTAATCTTTGAACTGTGGACAAAGAAGTCTCTGCTCTTGCTCTGACTAATGACCTAAAGGCTTAGCCTGAAAAGCACATTGCCAACCAGGTTTGTGCCCGTCTTCTCTTCCTGTAATCACTGTGAAAGAACATCTTGTGCGAAGTTCTTCAGTGCCCCAGGGGTTTATATTCCTGTATACAAAATGGAAAATATCTTGGGAAAACACTACATCTCAAAAGTCAATAGCGTATAAATGCTTAGTTACCAGAAACAATAACTTGGTCCTTGCGTGACATCTTTATGAGTGTGTGAATAGTAAACTCCAGAAAGTACCTGAACCTCTCATAACTGCTACAAACTTATATTGGGCAGCAGTGATTTGAATGACACGCCAAATGATCTACCGCACGGGGAAGCAGCCTGAATGCAAAAGTGTCTGCACCACCAGAAATTGATTTGACGACTACGTCAGTTATGTCTGGCAGTAAGCTTCCTGTGGGTTATTTTCTGTCTGATCTTTTGGACATCGGTGACTGTTTCCCTATCTTTGCTAGTTTTGGTGGAGATTTAAGGAATATTTTGGCTAACATAATTCAAAATTTCCCCCCATGCTGAATATCTGCTTATACTGTTTGGGTTAGCCATGATTATTCCTTCTCCTTGTCAGGCAGTAAATGGTGTTGCTGAGCAATAACATTAGTCATGAAAGAGCTCCCCCAAACCAATCTTGATTTTTGAGATATCAGATGAGAATGTAATTTGCCAGAAAAACCCAGACTTTTAGTTTCTATACATTTTTGTGCAGTGCACTTTTTTTTTCCTGCGGTATGTTTTTGATCTCCAAGTTTCTTTCAATTCTGTTGAGTTACTCATGCTAAATAGGCTGCTGCAGCAACTTTTGCATGCTAATGTGTCAGATATTGATGCTATTTACACAAGATCTCATTTAAGAGCTTAAACACACATCTTTTAATGTTGCAGCATTTACAGATTCAAAGATGGCAGAGAGAATGGCATTATGTCACTTACCATCATTCTTGTTTTGCCGTGTGACAACACAGAGTGGCAGCTTCACACTTATTTCCTACTCTTTTTTTGACTAAACATACTGGCAATATCAGGTTTAGTTTTATTTTCTGGGAGATGTGTCTGGAGTATGCAAAGAAATGGATTTAACTTTTCAGCATTTGATTGTAGAGCTGGAGGTATTGAATCTGAAGAGATGGAAGTAAAATCTCGAAGAAAGAAGTTTGGCATTAACTAGTAGATAACAAAAATATGCATTAAAAGCCTTCAAAGAGTTCAGTAGTTTTAATTAAAGAAACCACAACCCTTTTCTTTCCTAACTCACTATTACTTCTGTGGTGTAATGTGGGGTCATAATTATACTTTCCATCTAGTCTGCCGTAGCATCATTCAGGAAAGCAGATCACATAAGTTGTGGTATATGTGGGGGGAGGAAGAAGCTTTCAAGCTTTCTTTAGTCATTACAAAGAAGTGAAAATGGTACAACCCCCTTTTTTTCTGCCTTTGCAGATCACCTTTAAAGGTTTCTGTTGTCATCCATTCACATCAAGCGTGAGCAAGCTATTACCTTTATGGACTCAGGATGCTGGTTTCAGACTCACAGTCCCTAAGCAGTGATGTGCATCAAGCAATCTTTTATTTATTTATTTGAATGCTTCAGCTCCTGAGACTCAGGACTGCCCAGCATTCTGACAATCAGGGTTAATTACTGTAATGCTTCTCTGGCAGGTCCTCCTTAAAACATCTTAGCAATATTGTAGCTCATCCAGGATGATGCTGATTGCTACCTGTACAGGACTTTGTCAGCATATTACTTCCACTTTATGCAGATTGGGCACTTGCAATTTGAAGTGCTCAAACCAATTTTTAGCACAGATAAGCAGCTTGAAAGACAGATTCTCTGATAACAATCAAACCTCTGATGCGTGGCTTTCTCAGGTACCTTCTTGTTTGTTTGATACACTTAGACTTACCTCACCGAATACATTATTGCTTCATCAGTCTGAAGGCAGCACAACACAGCATCTTGCTTCTCACTTTGAATATTCATGTGAGGTAAGTCTCAGTTTGACTGAGTTTGTCTAATTATACATCCCCTAAGAAACACACTTTAGTCTGCTCACAAGAAGTGTCTTCCTGTGCTCCTCTCTCATTGTTTCCCATAAGGGTGACAGTTTTGCTGTGCCCATTCTGCAGAACTCCACAGCAGAAGACAAATGACCATTCCTTGGTATCTCCACCTCTTGGTTTGTCTATGCAATGCCTCTGAACTCGTGACCAGACCCTCAGACAAACCCTGACAGTAGACAAAGTGGGTAAGGTGTAGATCTGCTAAGTACTGACCTAGTGAGTGGTACAGTTAAAGCACATGTACAGGAATCCACCTGTCTGTAAATTGACCCACTGAGAATCACTCAGAGGATGTACTCAGCTGATCCTGCCGTACAGTGGTAGCCTGCAGCTGGAAACAGCATTGGCAAGGCTATTTTAGCTGGACACATTGCAGGACCCTTCTGTTGCAGGCTTAGCAAAGGAAATGTTTTGGGTTTTGTGTATCTTGACAAGCATCATGGTGTTGACAGCTCCAAGATAGATGCCTTGGCCCTATAAAGGTAGGAATAATTTGGATTTTCAGAGTAGGATCTGTGCAAGCCTGTGAGGCAAGTGGGGATTGGCCTAAATTAGTCTGTGGGGAGTGCTGAGCAGAAGCCAGAGTCAGGCTGGCACAAGTTAGAAAAGCCAAAACGTTGCTCTAAGTTGTGAACTGTAAAAGTAAGCACATAGGAAACTCCCAATAGCTGGTAATGGCTAAATTTATTACTGATTAAAAGTAAGTTACTGTTGATTGATTTAACTGTTTCTAAGGCAGTTCCTATTATTTAGGGAAATGACCACCTATTTACTTGCCTTTTTGGGAGCTTTATACAACCAGTGCTCAACCAAGGACTGAATTTATGATCTAGAAATGCACATCCAACCTCATAACTGTATTTTCAAGCTATTCACATAATTATGTGCAAGCAACGTTATCAAGTCTTAAGTTGCAGCCCAGGTGACCTCCTTATGCTAAGCTTTTCTACAAGTGATATGTGAATAGTCTTCATCATAGTTAATTTCCTGCTTATAAAATTCAGTTTGTTGCATTCAGATCAAAGCACAAGAAATAATAGAGGACATCATTTGCCCAGCTGACTAAACAGTTAACATTATGTAGCCTTTCAGTCATGCTGGTATGCTAGATCAAGACATTCACTCAACTATTAATTTGAATTCAATGACATTTAGTGAGTTAGCTAAAGTCACAGGAATGACCAATGGGGAAGAGGAATGAGGAGTGAGTAAGTATATTTGTGCGGATAGAATAATATACACCAACATCTCAGAATAGAGACAAATAATTCTTGGCTGTGCTTGTGGGTCTAATTGAGAACAAAGGAAAAGTTCATTTCACGGTGCATGTCCATTTCTTAGTAATTAAATGTAATGATGAGTCATGTTTATGTAACAAAACAAAAAAAATGTCTCACTTTTGAGCACAGCTGTGATGTGGGAGCTGAAGAATTCAGTCTGGAATTCTCAAGAGAAACACCCCCCCAAACCCAATATGGTTATTCTCAATAAAAGTTCAAGGGATGTAGATGCCTAAATCCTTTAAGTTCCTTTGAAAATCGCAGTTTCAAGGTCTGGATACAGTTTTGATTTATACTGAATAAAAGTGTTGTGATCAAGTCCCATTTGTAGCCAACTGCAGGTGACCAGAACTGTGCCAGGGAAGTACTTGGATGCATTTTAGACAGCACAGGAAAAAAAAGTCAAGTAGGCTTAAGGAAAAAAGAAGGATGGCCAGGTGAAGCATATATAATTATTTTTCCAGTGATGGAAAGAGATCCATGACTCATATGTTTTTAAAGTAGGGCATTATTATACAGTCAGCTTCTCCTAGCATTTCTTAAGTCAGTTCCCCCCCTCCCTGCCCCAGGTCAAACTACCCTTATCTTTCTTTAATTATTTACAGTTTTAATATAGTTGAATTTTCAAAATATCTTGTACATGGAATACTCAAAGTTTTGACACACAGCTTATTCTGATGTTGTACAAGATACATGAGAATATTATGCATGAAAGTAGCATGCCATGATAAATGAAGTTAGATACATTGTAAGTATATAAATATCCCAATTAATAAGGCTGGTTCTGCCAACTCTATTTAATACTCAGGAGGACACTAAGATCAGGAGGAAGTGTCTTCCCTGATTCCCAGCTAAATATATAACATATTGGCCTGCTTTGAGGTGTTCTACAGTAACCCGAGAGAAAAAGAGACCAGAAACTCAGAGCAATTAGTTTTGCCCTAAAGAATTATTGTTTAACTACTGAACACCAGTGTTCACTCTCTTCTTCATGGAAAGGGTGAAGAAAGACTTCAGTGTACACACAAATATAAGAAACATAATAGTCTTCTTACAAGGTTTGCAATGATCTAAGGGTACATAATCTGTTGCTGTGGATCAGATGGTGTTTGGTAATCCACACGATTCCTGCCTTTGTGTGTATTTTTGAATCAGTCTACTATAAAAGTTTTCACTAAAAAAAGTTATGTCTACATGTAATGGGAGTTTGGGAATAAATAAAAATCTGGGAAGAGAAGGTAAATGCGTTTGGGGGAATAAGAAGTGTCATAGGACTGAGAAAAAAACATCTGCTCTGGAAGAATGAAACTCATGCAAAGATCTAGTGTTACCTCACAGTAAACACTGAACGAAACAGGGTTTTTTTGGCTAATATGTTGATCAAAATATGTCTGCTTACAGTTACTACCTTTAGAAGAGCCTTTAGGAGCAGCTCAAGACATGTAAGTGCTTTGGCGAAGCATCCTGTAACCTCCCCAAGAAAACTGTGGCAGAAATATGATCACAGAATAATTGAGATTGGAAGGAGTCTCTGGGGGCCTTGAGTCAAAGCTCCTGCTCAGAGCAGGCTCAGCTATGAGATCAGACCACATGGCTCCTGGCTTTATCCAACTTGTTGTTCCAAACCTCCAAGTGTGGAAGTTGCATGACCCCCTTGACTGCCTCTTCCATTGCTGCGCTGTCTCAGGGTGTAACAGATTTTCCTTGTGTGTAACCTAAACACCTCTTATTTAAATGTATGCTTACTGCCATTTTTTCCTCCTGCCACACACCACTACAAGCAGCCTGGCTCTGTCTTCCTGGTGACTTCCTCGTGAGTACTAGAAGGCCCTGCTTAAGTCTCCCAGAGCTTTCCCTTCTCCAGGACAAACAAGCCGAGGTCTCTCATTCTTTACTCCATAGGGGAGGTGCTCTAACCTTTTGATGGAGCTTCCACTGAACTTGTCCCATTTGATCAATGTCTTTCTTGTACCAGGTGGCCCAAAACTGGACACACTGCTGTAGGTGCCATCTAAGGAGTGCTTGGAAATGGGGAATGATGACTCCCATTGATGTACTGGCCGTGTTGCTCCCAGTACAGCCCAGGAAGCTGTTGGCCTTGTTGGCTGCATGGTCACACAGCAGGATTGCAACAATGCTCCTCATCCCAAGCATCTACAGCCTGTATCTCTGCAAGGCCTGAACGAAGCTCTTCACTGTAGTACTGGTGACCCTGCTTCTGAATCCAGAATCCCGAGCTCAGCCCTGAATTCACCTGGCAGCTCCAGACATGCTACCTAGTGGCTGAAAAAATAATATGCTTATCAGCTTCTGAAGTATGCAGTCTTCTTTGACTAAATGCTAGGGACAACAAGTGCCACTTTCTTTCATCTGACTATATGTTATACTTTCTCCTAGCTCATCCCACTCCTACTGGGGTTTTCTTCTGACCTGGCAGGTTGTAAGCAAGGCACTTTTAAGAAGTTATATCACATGAACTTGACACCCAGGAAATGTTGAGGTACCTGAGGCTAAAATAGAGCTTATCGAGCTCAGGAATAGAAAATATGCATGCTGTCTTGAGATTACTGATCTTATTTGGAAGGAACTGGGCTCTTTTCATAGGTTCGACCACAGGAGTTACAGCGAAACCAGCTTTAACTCAGTAATAGTCTGCCAGGGATGTAAGGTATAATACCTTACTTTGAGCTGTCACAGCTCCTGGAGCCTGAGCTGTCCCTACAGCACACTGCAGTCACTTCTGTGCAGTGTGGGCATATCAGTAGTTTGTATGAGATATATCTCAAGTGTGTTGTAATGCCTTCTGGGTAGCTGCTGGAACTAAGAATGAGCTAATATACTCTCTCCCTCTGCCAGACTTATTAGTTTAGAATGAGTGCTGTGAGGACTACAGCTACATGTCTGCCAATACAGAGATTGGGGCTTTGCAGTTGGCTCAGGGAATGTGTAGGGTGAGATCAAATCTGCCTGAAAAAATATTCCGTAGATGTACCCTACCACAATCGCGCAGCTAAATTAAGCTATACTGCCTGCACTGGTTTTTTCCTTCCCAATTAATTGTAAGTTTTTGCTTATCTTAGAGGAGCTAAGTGAGTTTTCACACCAAGAAGTGTAGTCCTTTAAACCAGAAGCTTATTCTGTATCATAGTTTCTCTTTCTTCCTTTTAGAGACCTTTAGAGAGAGAACTCCCTGAGCCAAAAATCACGAAGTTCCCTGTTAATTTGAACAAACCTAGATCAGAACTTAAACATTTGCCTCCTAAAGACTGAACTCTTTGCACTCTTACATGTGTGCAAGGATTGTCTGCATCTCCCCAGATCCACAAATACCCACTCAGCTGATATGAACTGTAGTGTTCACTTCCTCACATGCACAGGGACGTGTCTAGCTCTTGGAAGCTGTTAGGCAGATTGAAAGGAGGTGACAGAACTAAAAAAGGGTATGGGTACAAGTTAGCTTGTTACAGTAGGTCGCCTACGCCACATGAGGAGGTGACTCATGAGTAAGAAACTGCTTCATGCAGGAGTAACTCTTAGAAGTATTTTGCCGAAATGTTTTTTGGCAGTCTGCTCATGATGGAGCACCTCCTCATGGCTTACACCGGTGCCATGTCCACACAGAACTATTTATTCCTCAGAGCATTGTGTTTAATACATAAGCCTGATGTCATTTAAGTATTTACTAGAAATTGCATGAATCTGCTGGTACATAACTTGAGCCTTGTGTGAAAATAATGCAATGTATTTCTATTTCTACGAAGGAAGTCTGATGTGAATTTTAACTTAAAAAAAAAAAGAAAATTTCTTGCTTGAAAAACCCAAGGCTACCACCAAAAATTGAGCAGGAAATTCCTTTCCCTTCAGGGAACACAGTTGATATCAAAAACATACTATTCTCCGTGTATTTCATTCACAGAATATTTACTGCAAATTTCATGAACTCTGCTTTCTGTCACTGGAGAGGAAGAGCTGTAGGTTAGAGTTTGTTAATGAAAAAGGACACGTACGGAATAAATGCTGAATATTCAGCTGAATAAGTGTTATTCCATGACCATAAGATCTAATTATGTCAACACTAATATTTTAGCACAAAGTAAAAAGAAACCTTAATAAAATTCAAGTAGCTCAGTGAAAAGAAAGTGACGTTGAAGCTAAAGGACATGGAAGTTGAAATAAACAAATGAAATAAAAGCTATATATTTCAATTCAGTTGTTTTAAACTAGATATTATTATGTGTAGAATAAGTGCAATTTCAGAAAATAGATATTTGCCTTTCTCAGTGTGCAAAGTAGAGCGCACAATAGCACTTTCCTAAGATTTTTTGAAAGCTGCCACTTTTTAAATCTTTCTTCCTTTTTCTTAAATAAATTGATTGATTCTGGAAAGTACTTGGCAGTGTTTAAAATCCCACTCCCACTGAGTCCAAACAAAATTTTGTCATTGACCTCAATATATGAAAACTTCACTTTGCTTCTGAAAATCTTGCCCATAATAGAGAGATCATTTTATCACAACATTTCCATAATCAACTGCTTATTAAACTTGCTCGGTCTTATTTGAATCTTTTCAATAACAGAAAAAGGAAAAAAAATATTAACTGAGCTCCTATACAGCCACAAACATTTCCAATTTGTAATTGCAAGAGTTAGCCCTGGGAAGAGGTTCTAATCAGTCTCAGCAATCTTCTTGGTTTACATCCAATCAGAAGCCTGACATCGAAACACTGCGTGCTTGCAAGATGTTGCCGAGAAATGATTGAAAGACTAAGAACCCTGTGTAGGATGTTTTTCAGAAAACTTTCAAATCAACAAGAAATTTGAGAAAACCATGATGCATTTGATGAGCCACAGTGGATGGAGACATTTTATCAAATGAATTTTTCTGAATTGTTTTATTAGCTATAGACACGAACAGTACGAGCCAGAGTCTGAAAAGTAGATGTTGTGGTTGGTGATAAGTTTTCAAAGATTTTGGAAGGAAGGAGATGATGTTTCCCATACAAATAGAGATGTTAAAGTATTTTAAAGCATTACTGGATAATAAAAATATAACCAGCAAGCAGCCCTTCGGAACTTGTCTTCACAATGAAAAGGGAAATAGAAAAAGCAGGATTGTGAGAATTTGTCTGCAAGTTTCCCATAGGAATACGTAAGCGTTAGTTAAAGAAGGGCTTCTTCCCGTTATTGCCCTGCAGCTCGATTAAATTGCTCTCAGAGGGGCTGGGATAGGCCCTGCATGGCCTTCTCTTTCAGAAAAATCATCTTACTTCTTCATCTATACTGGAATCCAGAGTTTCCTTTTTCACTAGAATTGTTAGAAAAATGATTTCTCATTAGGAATTTCAGACTTGTACCCTAACATATCTAAAAAACTTATTAATAGATTTAACTTGCATACTGAAATGTAGGCATAGAATTTTGCTTTGCTAGAAAAAGCATGTAAGTAATGTCTTACTTCAGTAACCTGAAGTAGCCTGAAGTAAGACAGGCCAGGAAATGGCATCATTTAAAGGCCGTCAGTACTCTCCTCTGTATTTAAGGTATTCCTAGCATCAACATATTTTGATCATAGCTGGATCTCTGTGGCTGACTAAACAACTGTTAATCTGTCTTGTCAATGTGCGAGGGCAACAACTGTGCTGCCCCTATTCCCAGATGATGTGTTTGATTTGGTGTTCTGCTGAATGTCTCTGTAATTTTTCCTCAGAGCAGTAGTCTATACTATAGTGAGCTATGTACTATGTGTTTACATATATCACTCTTCCTTTTTGTGCCTTCTACGTGTGCTGTTACGAATTTCAGTAGTTCACCTTCAATTCAGTCTTGCTTCCAGATTTCACAACCTCAGTAGGATCAGGTGTAGGACTCCAGTGAGCTAAAAATCACATCTGAGTCAGCACATGGAAATTCCCTCCGAATTCTGGGATTCCTGCCAACATTTTCAGTATTGCTTAGCAGCTTCCATCAAGCAACTTCGAATACAAACATCAGCTTCTACAGGCTCTACCTCTCCCAGTTTTTGCAGATTTTACAATTGTTCTGTACAGTGAAGAAGCCCATGAGCTATAAGAACTGATGAAACAAAACTCTAGAGCAGACATAAGGTCTACGTTTCTAACAATGTGGATTTGCATTCCTGTTTTTCCTCTAATGCTTCTATTCATCTTAGATCACCGGCTTTGCTTTCTGTCTTATCCATTAGTCACACTGACTTGGCATTTCTAACATGCTTGTGTAGGGACAAACATTCTACTACCTTGAGGGCTCATCCGACCTCTTTATATGCAGTGATAACTGCTGGGGGGTGAGCAAGAAAGAGGATTCACCAAACACTTCTCTGCCTTTCCAGAGAAAACTGTCTTGTGAATAAAAGCTGCCAATTCCTTTAGTAATGTTTGCAGCCTTTTTCATAAGCAAACCAGCTGAAAGCATTGTGATTTGAAAAATATTCATAGAAAGGAAGAAACATCTACTTTTAATGGGAATAAATATTCAGGAGATTATTCACTCTGTACCAGTTTTAAAAAGCCTTTTTATTATTCTCCAAATAAATTGGGGGTGGGAAGGGGGGAAGGAAAGACATGGTGTTCACAGATAATGTTGTACAGTTGATTATGGATAATGAACACAGATAATGAATGTAGCTCATCTCCTAAGCGCGATGCTTAGGTTATCATGACAAATAACGCCATGTGACCACTCGTGCGATGGAGGCAAAAATGGCTACCACGGCTATGAATTTGCACATTTAGTACAAGTTAGTTTATTTTTGATGAGGCAAACACAGACTTTGTGTGTCATTCTAACGTTGTCTGACAAATAGCAGTTGTATCCAAATATTGGGCTCAAGGAGCATTAACCCTGGAGTAGGCTTAATGTGCGCCCATTTGATTTATATGGAGATTCCATTTTTCATGTCGACTCCAGAGAGAGATGTCCCAAAAGAAACCAAGTAATAGTACCACGGAGAAATATTATCTCCCACTCAGGTGCTGACTCTCCACCACAATAATCAAGCTAATCTCAGAGGGTTCATCTAGCGAAGGTTGGAAATGAGATGTGTATCCAGGATTCGATTCCCTTCTTTATTAAATGGGAATCAAACCCATCCACCTCAGAAGCTGCACCCTCACAGCAGGATCATGGGAGAGATACTTTCATAATTTTTATCCTTAGAAAGACATAAATAAAGCTGGAAAGTAAGCCAGCAAGTATTACTTTCTAATCTAGTGATCAAGACAGCCACTTCAGAGGAGAGATTCTATGAAATAGGGAGGGCTGTACCCAAAGGTTCACATCTTCTGTGTGAAAGAGGTCATAAGGCAAAATGCATTAAGCAGGTCTTCTCCTTCATCAGCTCCATCTCCTTGGGCTATAGTATGGGCCTCTTACCCGGCTCCTGTAAATTTTCAGTGATTGTATGGACACTGCAGACAAAGAGGATTGGAAAGAAAGAGGAGCACTAGCTAATTCTTCCTTTTATTTCCCAGGAATATGTTATAAATGTGGGAGGGAAGGAGGGAGCCCCAGACTGAAACATCCTAACTCGCACTTTTGCTCCAGAAGTAGCTTTAAATACAAGTGGTCTTGGTCCATTCTGCCTTTGTTCAGCTGAAAGTCTCTCCAAACTGCTGAGGCAGGCATGTAGGTTTTTGAAGAGGTGGGATTTCAGAGGTTGGATTAGCAAAATTCTTCTCATGGGCTGCTTTTTGTGGACCTCAGTCTGAAACATGTAATTGTCCATGAACTAGTTCTTCAGTCATCACTGAACACAAGGCAGAACAGACTGTTCCTGTGGCACATCACTAACAAAATAATGCATTCCTCCTGGAATTGAATGGAAAAAATACAGTACCTCAGCCCTCAAAAAATTACAATACCTGAGCCCTAGAAAATGCATGCATATACACACCCACCTGCTCAGGACTGCTAATAAATGGCTACTGTATTCCTATAGTAGATCATGACTCCAGGGACAGAAAGCTGTGAGAAGGAACTTCTGCTTCCGCTCAAGAAAACAAAGGTGAGTTCCCATTGGTCTGGGATGCAAAAAGGAAGAAAATGTAGCAGGAACCTGGAACAGTGTAATGATGCTGCCAGACCGAATTCCTTTCAGCAGGTTGCATGGCATGACAAGGTTGTAACTGAGGTGCGGAGTAAGATCTTTGAATTAAACATCTCTCCAGAACTGCCGACTTTTGTGTCAACTCCTGCAATCATTTGTTTCTTTGATTTTTATTCATGTCTCTAGTACTGTCTCAAATTTTACTTACGTCTTCTTCTCTCCTCTATAGATGATCTTTTCTCTACTCCTATCTTTTACTTTCCTGACCCAGACACTTCTCCAGGCAGACCGTATTCCTAGCTGCAGGATACCTGCACAGGATGGAGCAGCTGAGACATACAAGAGGTGGTTATTGTAGTGATTCTAACCACTGCAACAGCCACACCACAACATCTCCCTACTCTGGGTTCAGATAGTAGATGTTTTTCCCCATAAGCTTCCTCTCTAGAGACCCTCAGAGGGAATCCTGGTCTCTTTAGCAGCGGATGTTACTGCCTAACGCTTGTGCCCAAGCAGATGTCTGCTATTGCCTTGAGTTGCTGACCTCAAGCAGTGAGCTGTTACAGAAATCAACTGTGGCAGTAAAGACTGAAACCCAAGAGGTTAATGATGCTGATGTAAAAACTTGCCAAATACCTCATAATCATGCATACAACCCAGAAAGGCAAAGGTTTTTGAGGGATTTCTCAGTCTGTGAAACAAAACATTTTTTTGTATGGAGCATTTCCATTCTGTATCCATTAAGTGTGGCTGGATGTTTATTCCTCTCAGCTCTCACAACACCATCAACTTGAAGATCTAGAGACCTATGGTGGAAGAAAGAGGAAACATGCTTTAAAAGCCCTGAGTATGGCACATCTGAACACCTTTTTAAAGTTTTTAATTTAAAAAAAAATAAACATGAGAAAATCTATGTAACCAGCACATACAGCAGCCTCAAATACTTGTGGGACTCCCAGCTCCCAAATGGAAATGAATCCCATTTGACTGAGAGGTGGTAGCTACTAGTTCAGAGTAAGCAGAAATTCAGTCATAGCAATACATGATCCTAGCAACTCACCTCACATGAATGGAAACACATGTATCCCTAGGCTAAGACTGAGAAATTGTATTATGGTCATATATCTAGTCTAGTAGTGGAGGAGAGGAAGAGTACACAGCCTTAGTTGAGCCACATGTGATTACATGAGAAACTTGGACATGAATCGCTAGAGAGTACCTTAGTTCAGGATGGAGGGTGGCAGTTGCACATTAGTAGCCCACCAGCTGCCCAAAGGCCACGAGGACAGACGGTGGCATAGAAAGAACGAATTGTTTGGCAGACCCATGGCTCTTCAGCCCCTCACAAGCTATTGCATACACAAGGTAAAATGTCTTAGTTAAAGCTACCAGAGCACGAAACCTCGGCTCATAAAATGAGCATTAATCCTGCAGTTTCTCTGGCTGCAGAGCAGCAGCTTCTTAAGATATGCTAACATGATCACTTGAGATTTTCTGTCCATACCTGTAATTAATACATTTCTAACATACCCAGTTCTTTAATTTTAAAGGAACAAAAGCAAATGTCCCTCAGTAAACTGCATGGCTATCTGTCTCCAAATCAATCTCTTTCAAAAGAACTGAATATAGTTATTTTAGTAGAACTCCAAAGGGAAAAACACTGTGGAAGCAATTGGATTTTAAGAAGCAGCTTACAGTTCATGAGACATTATGAAGTTTGTTCACTCTTTCTTGTCATTTTAGAGAACTGTTGTTGCTTAGACTGAAATTGGAGGTCACAGATTTGTTTTGAATTTGAAATGGAAAAACAGACTGAATGGAACCCAAGGCTTCACCATATTCCACTTAGAAAGAGTTTAAAAGTTCAAAAACTATTTACTTTTATATTTTATTTTTAATCTGAGCAATCAATGCTTATACCTCAGTAGAGGACCAAAAACTGGTGTGAGCCATAGTGGCCTGTTTTAACATTATTAGACTACGAGAAAATACACTGTGTACATATTTTATCCCATGATTAACCTGTCTCACAAACAGGATAAACATAAAGTTTTCATTTTAATCAGTCTGCTCATTGTCATATTTTCTCATCATTTTGGAGGGAAAAAATAGCAGTTTGTACTAGAGAAAAGTTGGGGGTTTTATCCTTTCCATTGAAGAAATTCATGGTAATTATTCTTCTGCACCTGCCTAATGGGGCTGAAGTAATTCAATTGTCATATTGTTGTAGATTGTCGCTTTGTGTAATGTATCACCCCTGCTGTTTCACTTAAAAAAAAATTCTATACTCCTCCATTATTCAGCAAGGCCTAATGATTATTCCAGCATTTGTACATGCTGCACTGTTGTTTTGATTTTAATTGACTTCACTTTTTTAATTAAGTACACTGGTTTTAACAGTGTTGTTGACATGCATGGTTTTGTCTTTATCAGTATTTGCTTCCATTTGCATTCTGTATCTACTGACAATTTATTTAGGTCCATTCTATGGCAGTATATAGCTAAGCACTCTGCAAGGTTCATCATCTCATTTCACATATTATATTTATCTAATGGCCTGAAAAATTTGAAAATATTCTGAAAATATTAGCTTAAAATATACACTGCATTTAACAGTGCTTTTACTTTTAAACATTACGTTTGTAAAAGAAATTATCTTAATTGCTAGGATGGGCCTAATTTATCTTTTATGCAATTAGGTCACATTATTTTTTAATTTTGAGTCTACCATGAAGTTCACAAATATACTGTAGAAGTTCATTTGAGTTGGCTTTACTTTGCAGCTTAAGAAAAAAAACCAAACCCAGTCCTATGTTGTCAGAAGACATTAATGCAAATACCAAATGGGTTTCTGAATCAGATCAGTGTTGCTCTATTCTTACAATGAGGCAATTTTAGCTTTCCAAGGAGTAATTTTAATTCTAAATCTCAGACAGGTTCTTGTTAAGTCTTTGGCCATTGCTCCTGCAGCTTTTCAAAACACCTCAGTTAACTGTTTTGTCATAAACACTATCCCTTATAAGCACAGCATTGAACAACGTCTTCCTGCAGAATTCATTCACCTCTTCTTCACCTTCGGCTTCAAGTCTTGAAAGTACATTTCATCAGTTATCACAGCAGAGGATGATAAAGAAAATGGACCACAGAGAAAATAATTTCTGATTAAGATTATTTAAACAGAAGTGGTAGACACTGCAGAGGCTGAGAAATCACTCAGTGCAAAATTAAAAGTAAACCAGAATACAATGACCGTGTTACATTCTTTGTGCAGGTTTTAAACCCAAATCTGGCTTAGTCCAGCTGACGGATGTCTTATTTTACTGAGGAATTTTGCAAGGAATGGCGTGTCTGGTTTGTCATTGAAAATGATATCGGGCATGCCAGAGAGAGCAGCAATCCCCATACCCTTGTTTCTGCAAAACCCATTGACCCAGCACTGTCTGTGAATGAAACGTGACTTCTTTCTCCCTGGAGCTGTGTTCAGACCTCCTGTCTCATGGTATGTCTGCCTCGGTGCTGTTTGCTGAGCTTTCATTCTGGAAATGGCATGACCGAGAGACAACCCACAAAGTACCCACAAAGCATCTCATTAGTGATGAAGAAGCCAATCCCTATGGGTCCACATTGGGCCATACACTGCTGACCATGAGAAGAATAAAGAGAAAAGAGAAAGGAAGAATTTCTGTGTAAAATAAAACACAAAGCACACCACTAAGTAGAAGACAACAGTCAGTGTTTCCATATGGCTTTGCTTCTCCCTGTTTATGTGTATTTGGCATCTTATTTCATACACGAGAGAAGCTTATTGACTTCAAGTATTTACAAGCCACAATTAATTTCTCTACAACCTGCAAGTTTAGCACTCTCTCTCCCCCATACTTGTGCAGCCAACTTCCTTGGGATCCTTCTGTTAAAATGTTTAAGTTTTGAGGTTTACGGTGTAATTTCTGGCTCACAAAAAATGTTTGGGTTTTTTTTGTTTCCAGAACAATTACATTGATTCTCATCTCCTCAGTTTTGTAGGACCAGATGTTTCATGAAAAAGGTTAAAATCCATGGGATTAGTGACAAAAATTGGGTCTCTTGATGCTGTGTGATCACAAACATGGGGACCTTCTGGACATAATTCCAGTTCTACCTGCCAAAGAGTGTATCTCTTGAAGAGGTTCACCTGCAGGGTGGTCAATAACTGAAACGAGCCTGTGCCATTTTACACACACTTTAAAAATAGGCCAAAGCACAATTTAAAACTGCAAGATACTGAAACATTTATTATGCAACAGAAATAACACACAGATAGCAAGACAAAAAAATTAAATCTCAACACTGAATAATTGCTAACTGGCCAATAAAAATCAGCTTATCTCAGCAAAGACATTAATATTCACCTTGCAAATTTAGGGAGAAACAGCTATGTATTTAAAGAAGCCACAACAAGGAAATGGAGCTAAACTGGTCTAAAAACTGGTGAGAAAATTTCAGGGAACGGCAATAAGAGGATCTGCAAGAGAGTTGGAGGACTGAGCAAAGCAGAGTTCTGCTGAAGGAAGAAAAAGGAGAACACTTGGCTCCCACTGAATGTGCAGAGGAATTCAAGTTGTCTTTGGTCCTCCATGCCAAGATAAGTTTGAAAGCCCTCCAGGGGAACATAAAAGCAACCGAATTATGTTTCTCCTCCCACTCTTACCTCAAAGAGTTAAAAATCTGGAGCCTTTGAACAATCATTTCACACTGCTATTGGAGGAGCCAGCTTTGCAACCACTGCTCCCCAATTTGCTTCAGGAAGGTTTAGTGATGGAGGGGTAAACAAAAACTCTACTGACATTGTGTAAATGTTAAGGAAAGGCTGTGATTTGATTTAAAACTCCTCCTGGAGCACTTAGCAAGGCATTGGTGATAGGTTATGGTCATTTTCTTTTACCTCATGGCTTTGCAGTTTCCTTGGCCTTAGGAATATGAAAGTGAGTACCAGGTATTGCCCTGCAAACCCAGACACCGGCCTGACAGGCCTAAATATTAAAAAATATTTCAGCAAGTAATGGTTGTAACAGCAACAAGAAAAGGACTTCAGGCTTTCTCCTTGAAAGGTTGTTCCTGCAACCATGAATCACATCAGGCAAATAAAAACAGAGTGCGCACTGTCAATTATCCAGGTTGTTGCACTGATCATCTTGTATTTCTGAAGCATCTCTCCGCATCCCCAGTTCCGTGACTGGACAGGGCTATCACATTTCTCTTCTGATGTTGGGGATTCATGGGCAGAAACAAATGGAGATTTGGGGGGCTAGTCAAGGAGCGGCTCTGCAGCAACACTCGAGGCATGCTGCCCCAGGCATGCCAGGGCAGGCGGGGCTGAGCAAACGTAAGGCCCCAGCTGGGGTGCGGGCTCTGCGCTCAGACTCCTGCCAGCACATACCTGATTCAGGTGGACCCACAGCAATCCCCACGGGGAGCAGCCCAAGCTGCAGGAAGAGGTGGGGATTTCCAGCTTCCCGCTTTTCCCAGCTGGAGAGGGTCTCCAGCCATCTACACTTCTGGTCAGTGAGCCACTGTCTGTAAAGCTGTGCCTGCTTTGATGCTCTGCACACAGGGCTGTGCAGGGGGTTTGGGGCAGCCAAGTGGTTTTAAGCCAAACTCTGGGGGAACCAGCTGCCACTTGAATCTGCAGAGCTGAGGAAGCTGTGAGCATGTCTTTACCTTGCTTTTGCTTGGATGCAGTTGGGCTTTTCTCCTTCCCCGCCTAAGCACAGCTCCAGCCCTCTGCTGTCACCCCTCGTCTATGTACACAGCAAGACTGTCCTCAACCCCCCACTACAAGCCACCCCTGGTCCTGCTAGTCCTTCCAGTACTCCCAACCCTTGAACGAATTCCCATTTTTTTCCAAAATCTGTCTTAAGGAGCATCTTCCCTTCTCTAACCTCCCTGTGCCACCCCTTGGATTGCTGGGAGCATTGCAGCTCTCCCCCAGTTCTTCATCCACACCCCTATCCCCTCGCCATCGCCACCCTCTCCCGGGCTTGCTGGCACTTCTGATGCTGCCAGGGACCTGGGGAACAGACGTGCAGCACCGGGGGGGGCTAAAAAGAGGCCCACGGCTAGAAAGCCTCCAGCATAAAGAGGACAAGCCCTTCTGTGTTCAGTAGTAAAATGTCCATGGGACTTTTGGCAGAAATACCAGTTCGGTGGGCAAGAAGTCTGGATCATGGGTATCCCTCCAGATGGAATTGTCAGGAAAGCAGAGCAGCGGCTCAGAGGAGGAGGGTCATCGAAAAACATTAGTAGCTGATTAAAGGAAAAAAAATCCTAACCCCTTAAAGATTCATTTTCCTGGACTTGCAGATGGAATTCAGCAGATGCAAATTTTAAAAATTATTTTAGTACTGCTTGAAGTTTAAATTACAGCACAAACTTTACTATGGAATTGCTCTTGATATATAGATAATTACACACTGTCTGCATCTCTTGTATTTTTGCGTGTTGATAACTCACCACGGTTTTGTTGTAACCTGATCATTTTCCTGGAGTTTTATTATTTATAATTTATAATGTTTTTATTTAATAGAAAAAAATATTATACTATTATGTGCTGGACTGAATCATATTTTTAAGCTTCAGTAATTTTCAGTGCTTACAATTAATTAAATACAATGTATTCAAATAGACAAATTCCAAATGGTACCAAATGATCTTTTAATGTTAACTGTGTGTTTTATGGACTTATTTTCCTTGTATGCACTTTAAATATTTTATTGTTTTCTTTTATTATTGCTTTTATGTGATTTCAAAACAATAGACTCCTTGGCCCATTGTCTTATAAATTAGATCAGCATACTATTGCTATAAATATTGCAAGTAAATACTGTATCTCTGTTAATATAAATAGATCAGCATTTCATTTATAGTTTACAATTCTATTACCATCCATTAGACCTTTAGACAAGGAAAATTTTATCTCAGATGCATTTTTTCATCCATTCAACTAAGGAAATTGTATAAATATCATGCCATGTTCTTCTACACTATGTTTAAACAAATAGGTTATTTTTTCAAAGGACTCAGTTGTGTTTGTTGTTCCATTTTCATGTGTTTCTATAAGCACTAATGTATTTTATTAATTTTAAAAATCTCCCAAATCCTCCATAACTCCTAGTGCTTGCTCTTAAATGCAACCAACACTATTTTTAAAGAATGGTTAGTACAATATATTTATCTATTTATTAATTTATTTATTTATTTATTTATTTATTGAAAGGATATTTATAATTTTCTTCAAGGCTGAATCACACTCTTAGAAGGATCTAGCATATAGAGTTTAATTTTCAAGAGGGCCACACAGCAGGATTTTAGGGACAGGTTACTGGTCCCTGCTGCCGCAGACAGATTTTCTAGAATTCTCATACTGTATCTAGGCACCAGATCAGTAGGCACATTTTTCAAAGTGCATTGGTGTATTTCTACATCAGGTACCTCCCCTGTTTATAAGATGGCCAGAATACACTTTATACCGAGATAGCGTGCATAGCTGTCTTGTGCATTGAGCTCATGTGGTCGCTTACTTTGTTGTCTAACAGAGAACAGAGCTCCTTTGCAAATTCTGTAGGGCTGTGTAATGTGTGCGGCTAGGCTTGCCTCCTGTGTTGGTGAGGTCCTCCAGGTCACAGTTGCATGTTTGTTTTCTCCATCCAGTGGGTAATTTGGTTTTTAATAATGTTTTTGACCCCATTTGCAGATTGCGTGCCATAACTAGGAAGGGATGGGCCCTGCAGTAAGTAATTAAGTCTGCAGGAGCAGGGCTGCTTATTTTTCATTGCAGCAGATAATCAGAATGCTGTTGCTCAAGTGTAAAATGCAGAAATTAATGATCCTATATAATACAGATTAAAGCTTTCATTTTAAAAACTATCAGTGCAGAAGAACAAAAGTAGGGAGCCCTGCACCCACTTTGGAATTTCAATGTATGATATCTCTAACATATTTGGAGAAGCTGCCTGAATACAAACCAGAACAAAATGCCATCATGTAATAGTTTAAATAAATGATCAGATCAGAACTTCAGCTATGCAGCCACCCTCATTGCTATTTAAAAAAAGGCGTTGTTGAGTGTAAACATTCTGCAGGAGGTTTTGCAACTTTTCAAGTTTTTATGGGTTTAATAAAGCAGAAAGATCATTTTCCATAAGTAGAATATAATTGTGCGTTACAAAGAACAAAGATAACGTTTTTAAATCCTTAAAAGCCTTGGCTTCAGAGAAAAAGAATGCTTTTCTAGAAGAGTTACATATTACGCTGAATCCCACAAAACTTCTTTATGTATGTGCACAGGCATCTAGAAACTAAATGTGTCGCTACCGCATTGTAGTAAGTAGTCTTACAGCGTGAAAGCAGATTGGGTTCCCATTTTGCCAGGTGCTGCACAAGAAGAAAGCATGGCAATATAGTATAAATAATAATCATACGGACAAAGAGATTGCACCATATTTCTATTTGTTCTGGATTGAGTGCAGATGACACACAAAGACTGTTAAAGAGGGAGATTGGAGAAAAGTATATGACGTACATAAACTACAGGTGATAAAGAACTCAGGAATAGGAAAATGATTATTTCTGCAGAGTTTTTTTTAAGTGATGAAGAAAAAAAGGGGAATTTTAAATGTTTTACTTACACTAGACAAAATATTCTAAAATCAATAAATTTTTCAGTCAGTATCATAAAAATCCTGTAACATCCCAAAATTTAGGGAGGTGACAAGAAAGAAAAGATATTTCTTTGCCTCCTGTATTATTTAAATATAAGTAGTTATAGCCTGTTTTTCTGGCGATCATATGTTTAGACTCCCTTTCAGTTCTCTGACTAGGCTTACTGGAACTGTGTTCTTCTATAAAGTCATTGTCTTTTTATTTCACCAGAAAAAGTGTGAGAGTTTCCCCTGTACCAAACATCTTTGGCTAGTCCTTAGCCCTGTTGCCCTGACCCAAAGGGGATCAGACACAATCCTGCTCTGAGCCAGCACAGGTTTTTGCCTGTACAGAACTCATTGCAAGAATGGGCCCAACAGGCATCTCCCCACTGCACTGAGTGACCTTTAAATAAGAAATTTCATCCTTGTCCCAGTTTCTCATTTTTGTCTGGAGCTACTTAAAGCAGAACAAGAGACAGAGAGAGCCTGAAATACAAAAATGGCTTGTAAATGACAGCCTATCCTTTTGCCATGTAACAATTTCTCAGTCATAATAACAGTACACATCTTTTTCTTTTCCACCAGAATAACTGCATTTACCTTGCCATTAATAATTCACTACATAATCAGCTTGGATTTGAAGAAGAGAGGATGAACACTACCAAGAAAAGAATGTGACACCTACAGTCATGTACATTCTTCTCACCAGTAGACCTCATAAATGGCATTTCGTGCTACTTTGCTGCATACAAAAAGTAGGAGAAAAACTTGAAGATTCAAAGAAGTAATTTGCACCTGTTTCCAATGTGATTTAATGCATACTTGGACCAGGTGTTTCTGCTAGAGCTTGAGCAATCTCCCTATCTCTGAGAACCTACAAATCTCTAACAACCAACTCTGCTGCAGATGATCAGTTGAGTAACACTCAGACTAAATCTGGAAGCAAGGTAGGTACATATACTTTTATACCTTTTTTTAACTTTAACCTTCACCTGATCTACTGATGATCATTTTGTTTTGCAGAGTTAGCTGGTGACAAAACTAAAAGTGATCTTGAACACAGACTCTCTCCCCCACCCCCCATGCACTCCTCATTCTATCACAGTGATGTATGAAATCCCTTTTTGCCTGAAATTTACCCTTTCAGTACAATGCTGAACTTCAGCAGGAAACCATCTTAACACATCTACAATGATGTTTCTTGCACACAATGACCCCATCTCTATACACACTGCCTGACTCAGGATAAGAACAGACATCTCTTCGACAATTCCTGTATCCATTTTACTAGCCCCGAAAGGTCAAGGCATTGGTCTTGGCTTATACATCAAAATGCTGAGAGTTTCATTATACTTATGTGGTCTATCGTGAGCTCATGATTTTGCCGTGATGAACTCGGTAGCAAAAGAGCACCGATACCATACTCTTCAATTTTCCCTTTCGCAGCAACACCACAGCAGGCTTCGCTTTGTGTGGCGCGATCGATTCAAGGGATTTGCGTGCAGGGTTCTGCAGGTCAGATTCGATTGCTGAAATTCCAGTGTTGAGATGTCAGAAAACCTGCAAACCACATTTTGAACGTTATTAATATACTCACCCTGAACACTGGGCAATCAAAAATGTATGACTATTGGAAACACATTTTGAACCGACAATTTCTTTAAGGGAAACTTGGTAAAAAGGCAGAGTTTTAAAACAAACTACAAATGCAACATTTGATACAAAGTGCATTGAGCCAAATACAGCTCTGGTTCAAATCAACCATGTAACAGAAAAGGTTGTTTGGCGTGATACTTTCAATCAAATTCAGAAGGAAAAAAAACCCCAACAAACCAAAAACAAAACCAAAGATAAATAATAACACTCCTGAAATATCTACAGCTCTCAGATCTGGACTGTCACATCTGTAAGTTCAGACCTCAGCAAAAACTGCTATCAGCTGCCTCAGTATCTGGCTTTACTTATCCTGACAGCAGACCCAAATGATACAAAAAAATCCAGAATATCTGGTAGACCCCTTCCTGAGTAAGCCATGGCATCCTCACACCCGCAGGAAGGCACCATCCAGAATGATATTCAATGCAGATGACTGAATAACCAAACTTTCCCGGCACAAGCTATATACATTGGTATGGGAGAGGAACTGCTTCCTGGGGGAGGTTCAAGATGCAGGAGGTCAGCAGCTTGAAGGAGAAAGCAGAGGCCTGGGAAGAGGAAGGAGGAGGAGGAGTATGGGGAGAAACTGAGACTGCTGTAACCCAAGGCAATGGGCAAGGGAGATGGAGTGTGGGTTTGAGGAAGGAGGAGAGAAAATGAGAGATCCCCACACATATTTCTATGTACCAACACCACTACAAACACCTTTATTCTTAGTGACTTTTGTTGCACCAGCCCACCATCCTCAGCTGGACCTCCCCAGCTCCAAAGGCTCCATTTTTGCCTCCAAATCTGTCACTGTCCCTTGTACTGAGAATGCGCTTTGGCACAACAAGGAAGTTAAATTACCTGTACTAACGCAAAGCCTGGGAGAAGTTCCACTGGTAGGGAAAACTCCTTAAATACCAAATACAGCTACAGTTCTGAAACACTGAGGAAATTTCAGAGGGCTTTTCAGAGACTAGCTGACAGCCCTCACAGAAATGGCTGAGATCTTGCATTCTGGACACTCACAAGGCTGCGGTGTTTGGTCCCTCTTGCAGCAGTTCCCAGAGCAATTAAAGCCTTAAGAGCCTCAGAAGAGTCCAGACACTGCCCTGGCTTGGAGTCTCTCAGTGCAATTTTGTGTGAGGAGGCAATTCAGTAAAACCTTCTTGGGAAATTAGATTCCAGTTTCACAGTCTCTCCTGGATTGGGCACTGACACCCATGGGTTTATCCCTGCCCTCTCCCCAGGCTGGGGGCAGGAAGACCCTCGGGGACTGCATTTCTGATTCTCTGCAGGCGCCTGACATTGCGCCTGGGTATGAAAACACAATTTTGCACAGTGTTTTTAATACCTTCCCCGGACCAAACTCCCGTCATCTTCGCTCGCCCTTCCCCAGTGGCATACGGAAGGTGCGTGTGTCTGCAGCAAGGCAGGTCGCTCTCTGCTGCTTTTCCCCTCAAGGTGAACAGCACAGGTACCGCTCTTTGAAAACATCTGAAACTTAATCTGTCGCAGGACTCCCACCATCAGCCCCCTCGGGTGGCTCATATCTGTAGCTGAGAGATTGCCTGTTTCCTTATCGTTCCTGTACAGCCCTGCCTTGGAAAAACAGCTTGCTCTGGGTGGAAACCATTTGTTTGTCCACAAACGGTCCTCTTGAGGATGATTAACAGCCCTCTGCTGTTACTCCTAGGTTAGGGTTAATTCAGGATGATGCAGGGAAACCTCGAACAAACACAGCTCGCAGACTGAGACCTAAATCACACAGAGCCCAGGCAGAAATCTTAAGCTGCAGACTGCACCTCCAAACCTCCGGAAGCCAAACCTGCAGCGGGAAAGGGGAAGGGTGAGGAGCCCAGGAGCCTCCTCAGCCACCTGCTAAAGACCCTGCAAGCCAGGAGTTGCAGAGCCGGGGACATGGGCACTGGGGGCTCCTGGCTTTAAGGCAGTCTGCGAGGAAAACCTTGGAGTTGTGCTACTAGGTAGCATCTTAGGTGCCATTAGATTCCACCCATTGCTTTTTCTGTTCAAGTAATAGTCATTCTTCTTAGTGTCACCCAGAATGTCAGTGTAAGGGAGTAGGAGGGCCACGTTTGTACCTCTACGCTGGCTGCTAATGCTCCACCAAAAATCTCACCCTTTCTTCATTCAGCATCACCAAGCCCAGCAGCATCTGGGCTCCCACTAAGCACAATGTGCTCACAGTATCTGCCTGCAGATAACTCCACACACCCTCCCATCCATTACTTTGAGAGACAGATTTCTCTGTCTGTGTGTGTGTGTGTGAGACAGTGAAAGAAAATACCAGAACACCTTTTTTCATTTCCTTTCTTATCTTTTAGTACTTTCAAAGAAAATCCAAAATAATTTGCTCACGCTTATTTTTTACAGTTTCTTTATTGACAATAATGAAGTTTTCGTTAAACCCATGAATGGGAGGTTACACGGCTTTTGCCAGAGGCTGTCAAATCAAATTCTTTCAATTTTAGGTGGAAACGTGAGCTAAACAGGGTTTTTTTGTTGGGGTTTTGATTGTTGGTTTGGGGTTTTTTTTGCCTAATAATCAGCCTCATTTTTTAAAAACTCATTATATTTTTGTACAAGGGAAAAAAACTAAACTCAGCTTTTCAGCTAAAAGGTATGGATGTCATTTGCAAAAATGAAAAGAGAAGCCAGTTCATCCAGCTCACCACCTTGCACAGTCATTCATAAAGTGACCACTTTAAGACACCCTTAGTGTTTTACTTTGGTATAATTTCATGTCAGCAGTCACACAACCTGTGGAGGGGATTTACAAGAGAAAAAACATTCCCTGCGCAGTAAAATTCAACACTTTTCACAAACATTTCAGGTTGTTTGAAATTGTTCCAATTTCCATTATCTTGTACAGTCACAGCATTTAGCAACAAGAAAGATTAGAGTAAAAAGCAAAGGAAGTTAAAATGTCAGAGGTCCCCAAAATAAAAGCAGCGTAAGACAAAGAATATCAAGCAACAAAATCTCACAGCAAAACATTCCGCACAGCAGTTACAAATGAGGTTTCATCAGGCAGTTTATGTAGCCAAGGCTGCTCTTATAGCTTGGGTTTTTTTTTTGCTTTTATTTTTCAGCGAGCTGGAGACCAATCCTAATTCTAACAAGACTTTAACGTGTATGTGTGACAGAGGAAGGTCCCGTGCATGTTAAATTTCTTTTAGGCAGTTTCATCGGTCTGTTAGCGCAAAGACGGAGTTTCTAATTGTCAAAAAGATGCCAGTTTCAGGCGTCCTTAGGATAAGCCAATCTTTTCAATTAGGACAAAACCCACCACTACATAATAGTCTTTACAGGCTCATAAACCACCATACCACCCAAGATGTTAACAAGCTGGCATGTTTCGAGCATCAAAGATAGAGAGGAAACTGTGTTTACATGTTTGGCACAAAAACTAATGAGGAAAGTCAATTGGGCCTTTGTCTTGAGGGTCTGAAGAGCTGCGCTCTAATGTTTGGTTTCTTGGTTGGCACTTGTTCAAGTAATCACTCGTGGCCTGACAAAGCAGCACTTGTGTTTTATTAGTGGCCATGCTGAACTCTCCTGCCTGGGCTGTGTTGTCTCTCAATAGAGTGCTGCACCAGAGGGCACACTTATTTGAAAACACTAAATCAGAGCATGATGATCTTTGCCCGACAAATACAACCAAGAGAGCAGAAAAAAAATGTTGACAACAGCTCTCCTTTTGTTAGAGAAAGTGAGGCAACAACAACTGGCGTGTGTGTGCGTGTGCGCGTGTAAGAACAGTCCTGAAACAACAGTGACAAAACCAGCTAAACTTTGTTCCCACGTTGAGCCGCTCAGAGCCGGCTGCACTCGCTCGGGAGCAACGCGTCAGCAAGGCTAAAATTCGTGTTGCACACAGGTTGGAGAGCAAACACAGTGTTTTTAACCTCTTGGGTCAGTCTGGCACAGGTGGCAAAAGTACAGGCTTGTGAAGAAGTAGTATAGTCCAAAGAATTTGAAAGACACTGTTTCATTTACTTGAGCCAGGTAAAAGGCAAACCCAGAGGGTCAGAATTCTTTATCCGATAAAACTCAAACCTTCAACTTTCAAATGCTTTAAAAAGCACAGACTTGTCAGCAAAATTGGGCTGATATCTGTGATTTGGGAAATTGGGCTTTCTTGTGAAACTGTTGGTACTCCTTGTCAGAAAGATGATGAGAACAAACTTGCAGACTCTGACTCACAGCAACAGTCCCGCTGACGGTACAGATAATTGCGCGGAGATAAATTAACTGTTCCGCTCGTGATGTCTTTATGTAGGAATCGTCACTAGTCTGGAGGTGGGAAGAAAAATGTCCAGTGGGATACAAAAATGAAGAATAATGACTAAACTGAATATTCTTTATCTTGGTCTATTTCGTTTAAATCATCCTTTCCTGTCACTTAGAATCTCCTAGGTAGGATGTATAGAATATACACAAGTTTTGTTACAAAGTTTCACATGCCACCTCCATTTAAGTTCACTAATTTGACCAAACAATCCACTTTTAATGCAGCTGCCTATAGACATGTTCAATATATGCTTAAGTATCTCCAGTTTTGTAGCTTTGATCTCAGGTGTTTTCTACAGTTGTGAGGGGGTGAGACAAATAGCAGGTGGCTCCTGTTTAAAATACATTTTTCAAGGACAATAAAAAAATCTTAGTAATTGTTATTTCAGGGACAATTTATTCTGAAATGAAATAAACATAATATTAAAGCATTCTGTATGAAGAACTACTCTCATTTTCACATTTCAGTTTGTGGAATAATTTTGAAAATTTCCCTCTATTAAATTCACGACTCTTCACGGTCCTATTACAATTTAAATTACATATGTGGGAAAAAAGGAAACATAATAGTGAAAGACATTGTGTCAGATAGATAAAATAAAGGAAAATAAAATAAAATTATGCAAACAAAATAAAAAATTCCAAAACAACAAAAATCAGCAAGAATGTGGTCTCATAATGATAATTATGAGATAATTATAAGTTTTCATAATGATATAAAGATACAACGATCTGAGAGGTTAAAACTCCCCAGGTAGGCAAGAAGATCAAAATACAGCTCACTACACCCTTTCAAAAAAACTTGTGACATCTCAAACAAGCTGAATAGTCTACACATTACGACTGAACAGTCTCTAAATTTGCCCTGCCACCAAAATCATTGACTGATCTGTGAAATCCTGTGAAATCCCAAAATCATACCTGAAGGACAACAAATTGTGTCTGCAGTAACTACATGTCTGAAGAGTCAGTTTGTCTTCACTGTTGCATGAGATTCTGGGTACAGTTTTTGGCTTTCAAAGATGCTATAGTTAATAATTGTCATCTCCAGCTCAAGACGACCATCAGATTGCAGCAGGCTATATGTGGCATATAATACTGCATTCCTTGTGTGATAAAACTCCAGTGGAGTGGGTATAGTAAAGCATTTCTGCATTCATTTAGGTCTTGGCAGCTGCCTTTTATCTGTCCAGAGACTAAACTCTGCCTCAGGAGAGTACCTTGTAGGATTATTGCAGGGCACTGCAAAGGATGTGCTACTTTGACACAAAATATATATTCTTGGGTTAGTCTGCAGGCTCCTTGGCACACTTCTCCATCGCACTCCCTCAGGAGGTAACTCACAGCGAGTGCTCGTTTGCACTTTTTAACCTGTTCTCTGTTAGGGGTTCAGGATTAAAATCCAGCTTTAGCAGGAACTCATATCAGCCCAATGAAGATGTAAAGAATTCCATGATATTTTTAGGAAACTGACTCAATGTAGTCCCATACATATATCATCTTAAAATGTTATAATGATAGAATTTTGGTATTTGACTCTGTTTTAGAGAACAAAATAGACATTATTTCTGTATTGTACAGCAAAAGTTTCTTTCTGTCACACAGTGTCAAGAATCAAACAATCCCCTTAAGAGTAGTGTGGGAACCGAATGAGTAAACGCAATATATAGCTGACACTGAGCCTTTTGAAAAACAGACTCTATTAATTCAGACCTGTCAATACTTAAGTTTACCTAGGAGACCATCAGTTTCTATATTCTGTTTTTGTTTTCACCTCTAAAATTTGCCATTTATTTCAGCAATTACAACATATTTTTTCAAACATTTCACAAGTCTTCCCTTGTCTTAAGGGAAACAGCATAGTAGCCCCCATTGGTTTAGGGGTTATTATTAGCTCCAGCATCGTAGTGGTGTGAATTGCACTTTAAAACATAAATAAGGCATGTACCAGATAAAACAGCATAAAGAAATTGTCATTATTTTCTCCAAATTTATATCCAACTGGTAATAAACTTCTTAAATTTCTGCACTTTTTATCACCACTATTTTTGTGTGTTAAATGATTTAAATATTGTTGAAGTGATTTTTGGTAACTGTGTATTACAGATACTGTTTGTTGGTTTACAAAAGATTAATTGCATTGTGTTTCATATGGACAGTTTCGATGCATTTCTTTTCTAAACAGGACTTACACATTGATTATTGTTTCATCCTAACAATAGTAGTCAGAATTAAGTCGTGCATGTAGAGGCTCTGCTGAGAAAGCTGCAGAGTGAAGCAATCACAAAAGATAAGAGAAATTAAAGACTTTAACTCCAGATTTAGCTATCCTCTAGAAAATATACTTATTTCTTTTTTCCCTCCTGTTTAATTTTTTCCAAATTTTCCAGGGAAAACACTGGGTTTCTATCTTTTCATTGAAAATCGAATCTCCTATTTTCAACTAATGTGTTTATAACCTGTTAATCTGGTATGAGCCCAGGCACACAGAAATTATTTGCTTTATGCATTAAAATTTTTAAATACATATAATGCTGAGAGCTAGTTTTTGTGGTGCTTTTGTAGTATTAATACAAGGCAAATTCAGTAAAGGCAATGTCCTTAGCACCTACACTTATAAACATTCCTTGCTAGTACAAACCCCAGATTTTTTACCTATAAAAGAAGGAAAACAGAATCACCTCCTTTCAACATGAAGCTGGTAGCTGAGTGTAGCATTTTGCAATACGAGTTATTTCCTTGAAGTTAAATTTATGACATATTGGACTAAAGCAAGCAAAGAACTGGTATCACACTCTCACACTGTGACAGATACTTATAAAGGATGAGATCCTACAGCACTGCCAGCAGAGTTACGAAGAACAGGAAATGTTTTCAGGAATGGCCATTTTTACCCTAAGCCTTCATGGACTTAAGACACACAGGAATTTCAGTGCTAAAAAAGTAAATGTGAAAGATTTCTATTTTACCTGTGCTGTTTATGCCAATGGAAAATAAGTTCACCAGGACAGTAGAATTATAGCAATACAACTCTTTCCTTAGACTTTCTTTGTTGGGAAGTGCAGAAGAACAGATAAATTTAGTACTAACATGTTTCCTAATACTGAATCTTCCACAACAGGGCTCTGGCCATTATTATAAATATGAATGCCTCTATGGGTATATTTTCTTTTGGACAGTTGGTAATGTAGTGCCTAAATTGAATGAAAATAGGAATAAAATATTATTATATCACCTGAAAATCAGTGGCACTTATGTGGCACAACAGTACAGATCTCTGGAACTAGCAAAATTGAGATATTAATGAAAATACTTCTGGTATAAAACATTATCCAATTTAATTAACTTCCACAAATACATTATTTAGACTTTTATTTTGCAGCAATTTCCTATGAGACCTAGAAAATTCTCTCTACACTTTTAAAATTTCTGGTTCTCAAAAGACAAAATACCTAAGCACTGCTTTTCATCTAACCTTACTCAGCCAGATTTCTCATTATCTTCATTGAGAACTTGCCATTAAACTAAGCATCTAAACCAATGTGCTAAAATCTAGTTTATTTTACCCAAATATGGGTAACTAACAAAACCAACTTGATTTTCACACTGTGACTGCCCAGAAATCCAACTTATTTCTCACCCAACAAAAGTGAGATTCCTCAGATGTTTCCGTTTATGTATTTTAAGACAATTTATGGTCCTAATTTCAAGCCCTGTTATTTAAATGTTTTGAACAATTTCTGTAATTAAACTTTCCTTACATCTTTTTATTAGTTAACCCCTTTTCTTTGGTCCTTAGCTCTGAGCTTTGCAAGCTCAAAAACATACCCTTTGTTCAGGCAGCATGTTTTTCCGGTGGCAGCATACTGAAGTGTCCCATTCTTGATGCCAGCAATGCAAACTCATCTAAATAAATCACAGTCCACCTTTCACAACTGGTGTGGACATGGGAGACAGGCTTACTGAAATACGTATTTAAAACAGTCTTTCTGTCCACGTGGCACACTCGGAGCTTTTGAGTTGAACCAGGCTCAGGACATGGCTTATGGACTTTGTTCTGCCTTTAACTTCCTAATAGAACATGTGCTGATGGTAAAGGAGAGAGATGCAAGCATTCAGAAAAATGTGCCTTTGCCAGAAAAACCTGGAGCAGTGGTAAGAGTGGTTTCAGCTTCCACCTTCTTGCAAAAGGTAATGGACTATATTCACTCTGTCCCTGACAAGATCTGGTAATGAGGCCTTGGAAATAGTAAACAGAGTGAGAATCTGCTGGCCAAGATGCTTTTGCCGAGTTGCAAGGATGGACACAGGCTGAGAGAGGCACTTTGCTTCCACCAGCAGCTGCTTGGCCTTCCCACTCCTTCATCTTAATCACCCTGCCCACAGAGCTCCTCTCAATGCAAATCCCGGTGCTATAGAGGAGTGTGACATGGGCAGCTGAGGTCTTTCTTCCTCGCTAAAAGAAAGAAGTCTGTCTGTGGAGGGTCCCCTCCATGCTTGGATGAATGGATAAGCGTCGTCCCTGCACACATACTGCCTTCAGTTAGACCAACTGAACATCATCATTTTGTTGGTCTAAGGAGGGACCTGAACCCACAGCGGTTGCTTGGTGTGCCTGACTAAGGCTTATTATTGCATAACGTATGGCTCTCACGTCGAAGGATTTTAGTCTAAAATATAAGCAAATCAGACACAAGCACAATACTGTGCGTGTTATACGGAGCCTTAATTCTTGCACTCCCAAAGGTCCCCTACACTTTTAGAACAACCGTGGCAGACAAAAGCTCTAAGCCAGGTTTCAGACTAGGAAATCCACTTCCTGCAAGTTCGATTAAGCTAGCTAATTTTCAGTCAAACACACTAATTTCCAGGCAGGTTCTTCTGATGTTTTCCCTCTGTTTGCAATTTGCATCATTAAATAGCTTGGTGTTTCAAAGCAGCCGCGGTAGTAAGGTCAGAAGGTTTTATGTTAAATAGCAACATCCTCAGCTTTTTAAAGAAGAAACAGAGAGCAGCTGATCTGATGGCGCATAATTTCCTTTCTTTGCCTTTTTCTCTTTAGGGTGAGAAAAAGGAAGGATTGCAGCTTCTTATGGATCACAGACGTTTTACTCTGCAAGAAAGAGCAGATCTATAGGTCTTTGTGCGCTCGAAAGAAACACAGAATCACAGGTGTCCTTGATTATCAAGAAATCTTCTCCTTTTCTAATGGCTTCTCCTTCTCTCCCTGAGAACAGCAGGTCATCTTTCGGGCATGAATATCTCATCTTAAGAGGCACAAAATTCAATCTTAAAAGGAAAAATTTTAAATAAAGGTATAGGTTGAATTTGAAGATTGAAATAAAATAATGCTTGGCAACATTCGGTATGCCAGAAAGCTGACCTACCCAGGGTAAACAGTGATAGTAAACAGATGTTTCTCAATTAATTCTGCCTGCGCTCTGTTTCCATATCTGAGGAATGGTCCTAACAGCACAGTGAACAAAAAGTGTTACATAAAAACACCTTCATTCAGTCTTTCTCCCAGTAAAATTGCTTTTCTTTTCTCCCCCTGCCTTTTTTTATGGTCGCACAAAGTGAATTTGTGGTCTATAACTACCCTGAAGCATTTTTTTGTGCATCAGGAGGCTGGCTTGGTCACCGGGACTGGAAAAGCCTGAATCTCATAGCTCCAAGCAGTTTTGACAGTTGCCGAAGACACGTATCAGTAAATACTCTAAACAAAACTTAGCACTGCATCAAAGGTATTGTCAGTCCATCAGGGCTCTGGGACACGCAGCCTCACACTGGAAATGCTGCTGCTGAATAGCTCTATGGCTCCTCACTCACCAGATTTAAAATCCGTGTCCATGTGCTTTTATCTCACAAGTGTACGCGCACATATGTTTGAGGGGTGCGCGCAAGAAACGCTGAATGTCATGAAAATCATCGCAGAAAGCAATGACTTTTAGATAATTACATGTGTTCATACATGTGGGTATGAATGTACGGATGAGTGAACATGGGATGCGTATATCGATAGGTACAACAAAGTTAAACGCAGTGTTGCCTGCACCTCACATATTACAACTAATACTGTGAGTGATGTATCTAAAAGGCTCATGTAGTTATAAGGTTGTCAGTTTTAAAACGCTGATAGGTAGAAAAATGACAAGGTGCTCCTGGAGACAGGGAAAACATGTTTTGCCACATGCACAGAAGAAGATACAGACGTTTTGACCTATGTGGAAAAAGATAAACAAAATATATATCTCCATTTTGAAGGAAATATAATGATAATTTTGTCACTGAGGTCTCTTTGGGAAAAAATGTAGTTTATGATGCATTGCACTCTTGCTTTGCTTACGAGTCAGCAGCTACAATTATGACAAGAGAGTTGGAAAATTTAATTCTGTTTAATTCATTATACGTTTTTCCTCTTAGAGCCATGCGATATAGTAGAAGATAAGAAACTATGCCTTGTCCTTCAATATTTATTAAGCAAACTAAAATAGCCTGTTCTGTAGAAAACACATTTCAATTTGCCTGTCATACAAGAACCCAGTGCCAGTCTGATAGTGGCACAGTCTCACTGAACCCAGTGACTTTGAAGTATATCGTCTATACAAATGTCTTGCTGTAAGGAGTCCTGTACTATCAGCATGTGTGGAGACCAGCATGAACTCGCCATTCAGAGAAATACAGGGTTGTGAAGAAGGGAAGAGAAATCTGTTACCTTTTCTTCCTTATTTAGGTGCTGCAGAAGAATATGAAAGTAGTTCAATAAGGCAAATGATCCAAGAACAGTTCTTTTGAGTATGTTCTGATGTGTGCAAACATGACATATTTAATTAGTATTACATTCTATCTCTTATAAGAAATCCAAGATCTGAGATAGAATAATTATCTTTTAACAACATACAGCTGCTAAACTTCTCAGGAATATGGTACCCAACATTGGTTCTTAGAGCACATCACAAATAACCACTTTCATAGTAAAACATTTATAAATGTCACGTAATGGTAGAGAAAAACTACTGTAGAAAAAGTGAAACATTTTCATTCTTATAGATAAAGCAAGGCCTCAGAACCTCACACCTATACAGCAAGCAAATGTGATTAAAGGCAGAACAAACAAGCAAAAACCTTGCATTAAATAGATCATGAATTTGCTTGTGGGTCTGTAACAGATGTGTTACTAAGGATGCTTTGTTTACCCAGTTGCAAGACTGTCGAAGAGAATCATTCCAGTGATGCTGCTTATCACGCTTTTAATTCTGCTCAGGCAAAACTGTTAGCTTTGAAAAAGCAATTTTTTTTGGCCCTACTCTATCTGGCTGCACAGAATTTTCAAAGCACCACAATGTTGTAAAAAATGCCCTTTTAATCAGATTACCCTTGGCGAACGTCCCAAACTCAGGCTGAAGTGCAGTGCTTGCGGTTTCTCAACAGCTTACACTAAGCCTGCACCATGGAAATAATCTACTTTTAAAACCCAGGAAACAAATCGACTGCACTAAGGACATAAGTCGCTGTCATTAGGGAGTGATTAAGCTAAACATTTTTATACACTCTGGTAGCCCAGTTTCATATTGTGTACCTCTGTGCCGAGAGAAAGAATGGCACCCCAAACGATGGCTTGTTTGATTCAGCCACCCCAAAAAGATCTGGTGTTACACAACTTAAACTTAATTTTCCCCTAAAAGTCACAAAAGAAAAAAAAAGAGAGTGGGGGGAGAGAGAGAGATTTGCTTTTAATGAATTAGAAAATACAGTAAAATCAGCTTTACAAGCAATCATTCAGCTGAGGATCATGAGTTTGATTAAAGACTATACATGATATTTTTTGACACACATTAGCCTCTCCTAAAAATCCTGTCACCTTATATTAAATTACTGTTACTTGTTTTATGCAAACATATTTCCTTTTATACATAATTTATATTGGAAATTCTGTGTGTTTTTGAAGAGGCAGCTACCATTTTTCCAATTTACCATTATAATGCCATGTCTTCAGCTTTCTGTGATGTCGTATTTTTCGTAGTGGGAAAATACAACATCGAAATGTTTGAACAGAAATTACTCCACCTCCCCCAGTTTTCCTCTAACAAAACTGTAAAAAAAGAATACGGATCTGACTGTCTAATCAAATTATCTGGTGTCTGAGACAACCTTGCTATTTCGGTACACGCAGATCCTAAAGAAGAAAGGCTCTAGATGTCAAATCCTGGTGCATGAAGAGCAGAAGGTGTGTTTGTGGAAGGGAGGGAGGGGTGTTTTTGTTTTCTGCAGAAAGCTCAGCTCAGGTCTGACATGGATGGGATGTTCAAGTGGTCTAAGGTACAAATCAGGTCCATTCTTGATTCCTACTTTGGACATTCTGCTGATACTTCATTTCTAATATACAAAACATGTCATTAATCCTCAATCTGTCAGCCTCTTTTTGACAATAATTCAGTCTGACAGTTGAAGGATTAATATTTATTAAACACCCTGTACTTTAGAAGTCAAAGAAACGCTCAATTCATTTCCGTGGCAAAATCTTCCAACTCGTAGCAAGCACTACCCCCAATCCCTTCGTGCCCCCTAAAAGCCAAACAAGTCCCATCGACAACACAATAGGAATAGCAGATGACCAAGAGAAACACAAGTGAAACAAAACAAAAAGAAGAAAGAAGAAAAAAAAAAGAAATTACAAGTAATCCTTCAAAAGACTTGGTAGTGGATTCATTTAAGGTATTTCTCTGCCCAAGCATATGTTTTCTCACTCTTCCTTCCCCTTCCAGCCCTCCCCCTCCCTTCCCCACTCATAAATAATTCATAACCTGATAAATATGCAATTTCAAAAAAGTGCAGACACGGCAGCACTGCATTAAAAAAAAAAAAAGGACTTGTGCTTTTCACACAGAAGACCTGAGCTGCACTTAACGGATGACAGATTTTCCAGTATTCAAAAGCTGTATTATATATATGATAGGAGTGAGACAGTATTTCTGGTCTGATTCCCTGCTAGACATGTTGTGAATTGTCTGTGGAAAGCTGTAACATAAAACAAATGGTGTTGTTGGTTTGGTTTGGTTTGGTTTTTTCTTTTCTCTCCCTTTCTGAGAGAAAAGATGAGGTGAAAAGCAACGGTGTTCCCACCATTTGAAGTTTGGCCGAGCACACGTTTTCAGGTCGTTATAGAATTAGGGAGTGAGTAGAGCTAGAGAAGGAGCACAGCCATGCGCTTCCTCGCATAGCCGGTGCAAAATTTGCAGGTAGCGCACGTGCCATACGTAATTCTCTGGTGATCCCACCGGGAAGGTCTCCCTCCTCCCAGAGTCCCCCTGAGTGGTGGCCACTTACGGGCCATCGTGGGAAGGCTCTTCAGGGGCCGTTTTCACAGGCTCAGCAGCCAAGTACTCTGCCTGCTGCTCGCTCGCAGGTAAAGCCCACCCGAAGTAAGGCGCAGGGTGAGAAGAGGAGCGGCCTACCTCCATTTTGTGGGCTAATTGCTTGATTACCAGCCTGAAACAAAATGGAGGAAAGACCTTTTTTTTTTTTTTCTTTTTGCAAAAGCAGCTCAGGGCTGACGTGACAGAAGAGACAAAGTATCGGGAGAAAAATGGTGCTGAAGGACCATCAGTCATAAAATCACTAATATGAATTGGAATACGAGAAATATAGATAATGTGTACACATTCCTGCAGCTAATAGATGCACAGGACTCACGTACAGTTGATCTTTGGGTTTAGCAACAGTTAGAACATAAAAATGATTTCAACCCGTGAAGTGTAACCTTTTGGATGAACATTTAAATTGGAAACACCATGGGTAAGAAATAGACCTCAGCATTTAATTTGGACTGGCTAGTTGGAAGCCTGTATTTACTGTACAATAATTTCAAATTTAATTAAATAACGCTGCTGATGCCAGTCACATCAACATTGTAAAGATGATTAATTGCATGCTTAAATGGAATATAAACTGCCTTAAAAGTAACACCAGTGCAGAGCCCTGTAAGCAGACACCATAGGATAGATTTAAACGCACGAGCCTACCTGCATCGCTCAGAAGCATGACATGGTTAAAAAAACAGGCCCTACGTCTGAATGTAGCAACTGTACCAAAACCAGAGTCTTTTATGCAGTTTTTATATTTCAAGGCAGGTCTGATTATTTTTTTTTTTCCCCTGTTGACATGATTTTTTTTTATTTCGCAGGAGAGCTTTCACACGATTTGCATTGTTGTCTCATGGACTGGCTATCGATAGACAAACAGGGGCTGAGGCACTGTAATACAGGACCGCGCTGTCACAACAAGGCAGCTGGACGGTTATATATTCCACTTTGTTTCCATTGTATTTCAATCCACAGAAGCAGCAGGACAAAGGGCCTGACAGAGTTAACCATGGATTGTCACCTTGATTTGTCCAGTCTAGCAGATACGCAGAAATGAATGATATTCTGCTTATGAACACCACGCAGAAGCAAATACACTTGCAAACAGCATTTTCTAAACTGTACTATCTGTTAAAAAAAAATCAAGTATCTTTTTAGATGCTACGTCCTCCATGGGGGAAATAAAAGCAGAAAGAATCATCAGATTAGCACACAGAAAAACTCTTCTCCTCTAACACCGTCTATTGAAAACAGCAGAAGCAAGCTCTGTGACTAAGGGCTGGGTTCTCTCCGACTAATCCGCATCATGCTGGTTTATTTTTCAGGAATGCTATGACAGCGCTTCAAGATGGAAGTTTCTGTCATAAATGTAAACACTCTGGGGCAAGGGACCATTCCCTCTGTGTGTTAAACATGGTCTGGGGGCTACAGCCTTAACACTGTGTAGGGAGGTGCAGTTATTCATACGTGGAATACAGCAAACAAAGCTATTTCCAGCAAGAGGTATCAAATTAAACACTTACTTTGTCAAAGAGTAAAATCCGTGAATGCAACTCAATTTCTACTCTGATATAGCTCTGAATTAAATATAAAGAATGAGGCATTTAACAATTACTAATTAGAAGAGCTGTAAATAAGTAAGCCCCAAACAGGCAATTGTTATAAGAAATTCAGTGGTCAGGCAATAGAGTAATAATTAAAATTCAGGATGGATTCTTTTATTTGAAAAGTCTCAGATTTTAGCAAACTGCTGTATATAAGAAACGAACAAACAACAAAAAAAGCCCTCCCAACTTAAAAAATTAAAGGAATTATTTGGGTTTTGCCTGTTTTCTAACAATATAAAAATTCCGTCTTATGCTAATGATCAGTAAGGGAAATTGAACTGAAAAAGAGAGACATGACTCAACAGAGCAAAGGTCAGTACTGAAACACCTTAATTTTTATAGAAGACGAGAACAACCAGCAAGAAACCTTTTTGCGGTTTGTGACAACCACGTGTTTATTAACTATATGAAAGACATAATCAAACTCTCATTTTGCTTATACAACATACCTCACCAGAATGGACAAAATACTTGCCTCCAAAGAAAAACCTTTCAGAAGCACGTAATTTATACGTCTTTTTTATTTATGAGAAGATGCGGTATTACACATGACAATAATGTATTCACTTCTGAGCATGCAGTATTTTAAACAGGCAGGAAAGACTAAACGCATTCAATATTTTAGGGTTGTTACAAGTTTTTAATAATAGATAGGATGATTTTTGTATTTGTATATACATTTCGTTGTTCCATTCAGTGTGTACCCATTCTTTTAATACTAAACCCACACTAAAATATAACATGCCATCACACCCTCTTAAGCATCTACTTGAAGCTACATTATGTACCAGAAAAGGAAAAAAATATATAAATCTTACCCACATACTGGAATGCTAATGTGCATCCATCAAAGAGCTACACATTCATAGTAAAGGTTTCAGCCCAAATGAAGCCCCTTGCATTATTGTATACATGTAAAAAATAAGGAAAAAAATTAAAAACACTTTTTTTTTCTTTACCAAAATTGTTTAGGAAAACCTAAAGGCACCAAAAGAACCATTTATTGTCCAAGGAGAAAATTGCACAGATTTGTCTTTTCTCGGAATTCTATGCAGCCAACCGTAATAGCTCTTTGACAGTTCACCTGACTGCAGCAGAAATGGGAATGTGATGGTTACAGTGGATGACAGAAAGGGGCCATTTCAAGTGCTATTATGCAGTTTACATGAGAAGATTTCCACAGATTTTGTCTTTATTTAGTTATGTTGTGTACATTTTTTGTTGTTTTGGGTTTTTTTACCTAGAGGCGTGTGTCTTACAATAATAAAGGGCACATTCTTTTCTGGAGCTGCCATATAGAATTGCACACCTTAAAATTTAAAATTTCATTAGTATTTCCAGATTGGCTGTGGTGAGTCACTGTACTTCACTACTAAAAATGAAAATGCACACATTCCTTTCTCTCTTGCCCATGAGCATGTTTTAACTGGCTGTTATGCATGTTTTATTTCATCCTGTTTACCCAGAAATTTCAGACAAATATAAACCAGCTATTGTATGTTTATACTTAAGCAAAAGCATTAGTGGAAGAACAATTTTTTATACCCATTTGTGGCAGCATGGGAATCCTTTCGAATGTTAAACAATTAAAAGGATATCCTGAAAACCTTATACCCTGAAAAAAACCCAGAAATAATCTTTGAGTACCTTGCTGGAAGGATTCAATTCTACAAGCTCTCGTTAGGATAAATGTTCCGACTGAAGCTGATAGCTCTTCTTGGAAGAGTAAAGCCTACTCACATGAGTCAGCACTTACAGCACTGACCCCTGACGTTTAAGCATTTTATGGAAGGAACTGAGGTGTCTGCTTTATGGGACTGCTATGTTGGACAGATCTTGTCATTCATGAAAAGATGAACCTGAAGGAAGAAATAAATGCATATAGTTCTTCTTGTATGATGACAGCACTCAGAAGAACACGATGGTAACATGGTGGTCATTTTATACCAAAATATTCTAAAGAAAAAAATCAAATTTACCATGTAAGAAGAAAGAAAGAATAAAAGTAATAATGACTGAACTACACTATCCTAACTTACTCTGCATTTGCGAGTGATTTATTGACTTTACAAACCAGAGAAAATAAGCAACTGTACCCTTGATATATTGTTAAGCAGGCCTTCTATGATTCTATTTTCTGCATAGGGTCAAGACTGTTGACATGGGATTAATCAGCTGCTCCTCCTAAGCCATGAATCAGGACAAATTGTTGTCTGTTTCACACAGTACAATTGCTTGAACAATAGAACCAAACATAGAAAGTACAAAAATAGGTGAAACCTAGCAGAAGTTACCAGTATTAATTGCAACACTGGTATAATGATAGATCCTTTCTGCTTTTGCATTTTGAAGAATTCTGGCAGTAACGACAAGAAAATAATGCTTAATTTTCCTCCCGCTTTACGAAACACAGTGACTCTCACGTTATGATATTTTACTGCAATGTAAAAATTTTCTGTCTTCTCCTAAAAGCACACCTCTTCATACCTGTGTACCAATTTACAAACATAAAAAGGTCCAGTTATCTTCTGCGTATCTTCTAGAGAACATACACCTACACGTAAACGTAGTCTGCTCCCTACATCGTTGTTAGCTTATTTGTCAGCCTGTAGCATGATAGGGTTTGAGAATATTGGGTGCAAAGTGTCTTCAGGAAGAGGGAAAGAAATCATTCACCATTAGAGATAAGTATGACAAGCTCCTTTTTACACTAGGATACACTTGTATTAAACAGAATGGCGGGGTGCCTGAGTGAGATTGCATCTATTACCAATGATGACATGAAAATGGACACTTATTAATCACTGTTTTGAAAATAATTATCCACAGCTTTATAAATCCTACTAAAGTCAGGATTTTTTTTCCCTATGTGTTCCCTAATATTCAAAATACTGCTTTCTCATTTCAGAGCTAGAACACGCTATTTCGTAAAGCAAGTGTTCAGAATGTGCAGCAAATACGTAGGTTAATAATGATTTGGATATTAATATAAAACAGACATTGCAGACAGTTTAAAAATAAACAGGTCATGGATATTCAAAACAGGTCATAGTTGTTTCAAAACAAACACAAGCTCTGTGAGATTTCATATTTTTTTTTTTAAGCTAAAATATTGCATATAAAATTGTTCCATTTTTAATTACAGAATGGGATTTCTGTTGCTCACAAATAATTTTTGTTATATAAAATATTTCACTAAGACGGATGTAAAACATAGATTACTGAATGAAAAGATTTGGGGGATTTTTGCCAAAGAAACTGCTTTTGTTGATAAACAGCTTTTACGTGTTTTGAGTTTTATTTATCTTCAATACAATTCATCGTAGAGGTTAAGCATCTCTCAGATTTGCTATCAAACCATGGTAGTAATAACAAAAACTTTCATAAACTCCTCAGACATTGTAATGTCCTAAATTCAAGTACCTCATATGCACAAAGTGTATCAAAACCACATTTTTCATCTAGTATTGATTATGTGTATAATTTTTTCTTATATATATTTGTATAGCGTACTGCTGTATCAACATTACAGAAATATATTATTTAAGGGACTCATATTGGAAATATTCAATTTCTTTACTAGGTATGAACATGAACACAATGTCTTCTTTTATGAACATTATTTATTTAATTTAAAAGCTAAATTTCAAAGAAACAGTTCCAGTGATGGACTCATGAGAATGGCTGCCGTGTTTTAATGTTCTCTTCAAAACTAACTATATGGATTCAAACTCCAGTAATTTTACTTCCTCTCCAGCACCTTAAATCTTGTGATGGTTAAATTTGACTTTATAAAGTTATTTTAAACTTAATCAGCTACAATAATAATCTGCTAATCTAATTAAAAGAATACAGAATGTAACATCAGACTGCCAACAGACAGTCACATAGCAGCCTTAACATGTTTTTTATTCAAAGCTTCATCCCAAAATAAGTAAATTCTAGACAGGAAAAAAAAGTCCATCTCTAAAAGTCCAAATACAAAGACTGGGAAACTGTATGGATTAGGAACAATATTTACATATATATGTCTACAAAATATATAGATTTCTGATGTAAATAAGATTTTTGTGAAAACAGACATTTTACTATTAATGGAAAAAATGAATGTAGCAACAAATGTTTGCTCAGTGTTGGTATAAACAATGTTTACCACAAGCTTCAGTAAATGTTTTGACAATGATTTATAAGTATGTCTAATAAAAATACTATATTTTTTTCCATTCTAGCAGACAGCTAAATATTTTATAAATACAGTTCAAAGCAACGGATTGGTCTGTTTAGAAAGTCTTTTTTCCTATGTTTTTCACTTAATAAAACTACCTCCTCTCCTACGAATATTTTAAATTAAAGCAGGTGGTTTATTTTTGTTGTTGTTGCTGAAGTAGGTTATTCTTTTTTCTTTCCCTACTAATAATTTGGTAACTTCAGCAGCTCTTGAATGTTTGCAGTATGTGTTATTAAGGATGAAGCCTTAAATTTATTTGTATGGGTAAAGAACCTTGTATTGCACAGGTCAAGTGGTTTCAGCATGAAAAAATAAAGCAATATATTTAAAGAGGTGTTAGTATCTCCTTTTTGAGTCCCTTTCTTATTTCGAAGTGCAAATATGGTTATAAATCACATTACCCAATGCATACAAATGATCTGAATTACAAAACAGACTGGAATTACCTGCATCTTCTGTTTAACATGTGGAGATGACTCATAATTGAATTGGAATATGGATACTATACCTATGTATAAACTTTCACTAACTTGTTTTAAAGATAACTGCTTCATGGAGAAATGAAGAATGTGTCTGAGATGCCAACAGGTTTAGCTTTCTGTAAGGCAGCTAAACCAATGATGTCTCTCCTAAATTTCTCACCTGATTTACACAGAGCGATCTTTATCAAATGGATATACCACCTCTGGACTTCTGTACCATACAGCCCTTTTTTATTTACGAGAGAGAAAGTTCTCTGCTTAAGTAGAATTAAAAACAGAATTAGGAAGAAATACCTACTTTAGAAAGGTTATGATCAGCAAGGCTTATTTAAGCATACCTTTTCCTTTATGCATGGTTTATGCATGTTTCAGAAGAACGTCTCTTTACAAACATATTTATAAACATATCAACTTTGTACACGCACTTTTTGCATGCTCCTACCTCACGCTGTGATCACGAGCACGGCTGCAATCACGAGTATGGCTGTGTTAGGGATGGATTTCAGTGACAGATTGGCGGTGGTGCACACATGGCTGCATGAACTGCACAAGAAACCCCAGAAGGTGTAGCCAGGAGGTTGCCCTGTTCCAAAAAAACCCACTGGCAGGGGTGTGCACCATTGGTGATGCTCTCTGGACCACAGCAAAGCACTCGTGGGGATGCATGAGATCCAGAGAGAAACCTGTGGCAGCAACCTCTTTCTAAAGAGGTCTGGTTTTGAATGATCAAAAATAAAAGTGTGTCCCCACTTCATCCATGATAATTTTTTTGAATGCATTCAAATTGTGGGGTTTGATATGCGATATGTGGTGCTTTTTACATGAAAAACATACAGAAGCCCAGTAGTTTTGATGCCAGTCGCTGTACAGAAGAGAGCTACTCATATTTGGAAACTGATACTTTCCCACTGAAGTACAGTTTGGAGGGGAAAATAATGGTGATTCCTAGACAATCTGGCAAAATAAATGCACTGTAGGGTTTGAAGTACCCCTCAAATATAAAATAGTTGTGTCACAGGTATTTAGCCTGACTCTGGCACTAAAAAACTGTCTCTGCATCCTTCAGGCTCTCGTTTCACTTCTATTGCCTCCTGGAGTGCGGCAAAAGTAAATTCCTGTGGGTAATGGCCTGGAGACTGCTCAACACTGTTAACTTTGCCCGTTTGTCATTATCATAGAAGCACTGCTGTGTCATTTGGAAAATATTTTACATCTTATTGGCCTGCGATGATCCAGAAGCATACAGCAGCATGTAGGACCTGAAGACATCTTGCGGAGCCCGGTTAGAGACGCTACTTGGCAATGACCCCCATGTCACCTTTTGAATTCAGCAGGAATGTCTGATGGGTGGTCTCCATTGCCTCTTGGGGGTCAGGCTGGGACTCCCCTGGAAGGATGGAAGGCTGCCAGACATGCCGCAATGCTGGGTGCGTGGCTGAGGAGCTGCCTCCACCTCTCACAGCCTGCTACCATGTCTTGCCATCACAGTGCTGATCCTTTTGTGCCCAAACTAGGGAGAGCCAGATCTAGGGCACTGCCCGCCTGGCAATGTGAATTTATTTCTTAATAGAGTGACAAAAAAGAAAAGCCTCTTCTGTGTGAAATAGAAGGAAAAACAGAGGAGTGGGATCATGATTCATGAGAAGATACGGTATAAAACCTGCTTTGCATCCAAAATTCTTCCATATTAGACCCAAACAAGGTGATGTTCTGAGTGTCTGCCACCAAAGCAATCAAACAATGAGGAAGGAAATGCAACCGAGGCTGTTTCCATAACAAATCTTGTATGAACATCACCTTTTCATAGCAAAGAAAATTAGAAGGAGAGGTAGTGTCCTGTTTGTGACTTTGTTGAGGCACAAACACTTGTAATCTTTATGTAGATGGGTCTTTGACTGCCTGTGTTTGTGTGTGTGAGAGAGGGAGAGTAGGGTCAGGTTCTTGTTTATGACTTGTGAGAGACAGAAACAAGTGTATTTACTTGCAAGTCTGTAAAGGACATCAGTGGAAACAGGATTAGGCCTGTAATATTATTCCTTGGCTGAGACCTGCTCTACAGAAGGTCACTTAGGTGAAAAGTATGTGGAATTGTTATGACAGCTTTTTATGTGTTAATTTGATAAAAGAGATATGGCACCAATAAAATGGTACACACTGTAAAAGGTTCACACACTGATAGAAAGTCCTTTTAGTAGTAACTCGAGACTCTCCCAAACACTGGAGACCAAATGGTTTAAAATCATTCATAGAAAGGATCACCGTTTTTATTTTGACAAGAATTTTGTGCGGTTTAGAAAGAAGTCCCAGTGTATGTCAATCCCCTGGCGCTACTCTCTTATTCCAAGCTTGAAATGCCACGATTCTCTGGACTCTGGTAGGATTTACCCACGTTCTGCAACGAAAGAACAGGTCAATTCCGATGTCTGAAAAATTATTTTCTGCCCATAAGCTTTAATACTGACTGTTACTGAGAGAGCAAAAGGATGTGCTGGGGACAGTGGAAGGTGTGGAGCATTTTTAAAAATGCCTTGTAATGTACCACCACCCCCTCCACCCCCATTTTTGGATGCCAAACTTGGTACCGTTTTCTAAGGAACCTTATTTTCAGAGATAAGCGTTCTACCTCTTGCTGGGAGTTAGATCCAGTTGCAATCCCAAACCCAAAATGAAGGCATCTTAAGTTGCCAAATATTTCTGAAAAATCTCCCAAACCTCGGAGATTGGTCTTGTTTTCAACAAATAATTCTGCAATGTCAGGTACTCTGAACTGTATATAAGCACCTGTTTCTGTGTTTTACAATATTGAAACCACTAAGGCATACAATAAATAAAAGCCTACCCATAGGTACAATTGTATTGCCTTAATTTTTCTTTTCAAGTCACAGAACAAATGAGTCTTTTTCCATGAAAGCTTCACACAATATTCTTTAAAGTATGGTATATCAATGCTTTAAAAAGAACGCTAAAATAATGAAAGATTTTGCCTATTTTGTTCAAATGAATATGCCCTAAGTTATGCTTCTCAGTTGTCCCAATTTATTTTAATATGAAAAAATCTAATCTCTGCTTGTAAAGCAGATTATGCATGTATTAAATTCTTTAAAATTAGAATATACTTAATGCCACATTAGTTCCAGGCATGCAAAGCAGGAGAAAGAATTATACACCTAAACAACAAGAATGATTTTTAAACTTAAATTTCTACTTTGCTCCAATTCTCATTTGATAAAAGAAAATGACATACAATCCACCATTTAATGAAATACAATAATGAATTCATTTTTTTCTGAACAAATCACAAAATAAAAGATTTAAAATAGCCAGTATTTTCGGTTGAGAAAAAGTAAGGCCAATGCATCCTTTCAGCTGCCTATAAACTTGATACATCCAGCTCTTTTTCCCATCTCCATCCCTCCTTGGTGGGATGTTAAATTTCATTTTCCTTCTATATATGCATTGGTCTTAGCAAAATGTTGCTGACCTCCTCTGTCCAGGAAGATGTCAGAGCTCATTTGAACTAGGGCCTAAAACATACCACTGTAGACCCTTTGGTCCTCAAGGTCACAATTAAAACGTTCATTTATGGCAGTTTGCCATAGATGCCAGAGTAATTGTGCTTTGAAATTGCTGGTCCTAGTTTTCTGCCGCACCATCAGAGGACTACTGCCTTCACAACTGCAACCCTGGCATCTTCCGCAAATATTTTTACTGTTACAACTTCCACAAATCTTGGAGGACTTGGAATATGGAAAGTATTTTTCCCTGAGTTGTTTTTATCACTATCCAAAGAGGACAACAGTTTGTGATTAGGGTAGATAACTAACTGCTGTGGAGATTGGCACATAAACAGTTAAATAGTAAATCCAGCAAAATAAAAGAAGTCAAATGCAACGCAACTACCATTCCCTCATCAGAAAGGGCATCCATTACCTTAACAGCTCTCAGAGGCCATGGAACAGGCAACTCACCAGGTAAAAAGGGAAGAGGAAACAGAGCACTATCCAGAAACAAAGACAAAACTCAGGCATACAACACAAGCACTCCACCTGTGCTGCCCATCTGATACGTGCTACTCGGTTGGAAGAAGTGCTGCACATTGAGCAAAGGTCAACGGATGAAGCAATTTCAGCTCACGTAGATGTTTAAAGGAATTTACTGCTGAGTGCACTGAGGTTTACACTTTGCTTGGAGAAGCAGTGAAAGGGAATGGCATCTGTTTTACTGTTTTACCATGAAGAGTTCTTGACGTATGAGAAAATATTTGGCTTCAGACAGAGAGGGAAGCCTTGCCCTTCAGACAAAGTTCCTTCTGACTCTAGTGGACACAGGATTTGATCCACTTGCCCAGATCTGTTTTACGGCATAACACTAGGAAATTTCTTCCCAGCGCCCTTGTTGAAGTGGTGAAGTTGTGGCGTTTTCTTTCTAAGTGATGCAGTAGCAGCATTTAAAAGGACAAAGGATAAACTAGAGGATAGGATATAGCAAACAGACAACTCATCCTGAAAACCAGAAAGCTTTCTTGAGTGTTTGTTGTGCTATTCCTTATTTTAAATTCTGTTTATGCTGCTAAAATTTGCATATATTCTTTTTAATGAATACTGCACAGCTGAGAGACAGTGAAAGATGTGGAACGTGAAGCTTGTTAATACTAGTTCATTAAATTAAACCAGACCTGATTTGCAATAAAATCCTACATTCTAGAATTTCATAGACAGGCTGTGATACAATTTCCACCAGACCCCGCTAAGTATCAGGTTGTGTCTATCTATGTAGCTGAGGTGCTTAGGTGCAATGAAGGTACACCCTTCATTGCCAGGGTGTTCAAGCACCTCATGGTCTGCTAATGTATTTAGCTGCACAACACCTTATTCATCAGATCTCTTGGTCAGCTGCCTCAGACCTCAGACCTCAGCAGGTTTCAGAGCGATTCTTTTTCAGTTTGGCTTTTGCTCCTAAGTCATGAGTTCTGTATCCACGCTCAAAGTATATCTCCCTAAAGCATCAGGTGCCATGTAAGGCCACATGTGCCTGGTCTTCCACAAATAACCATTTTTTAAGCTCTGAGATGAACTTCATCATGGGATAAATGTAGAAGATGATAAATATTTTATGTTTGCATACTGTTGTCTTTACCAAAGCCTTCACCTATACAGTCCCATAAAGCTCAGTCCCCTCAGTCATATTCTTCAACAGACATTGAGAGAGGAAGTCAGGACTAAGCTGTCAGGGCTGCTCAGAGGGACATCCTATAACAGACACCTCTGTCCACCTCAGAGCATCATCCATGTTCCACCTGAACAATAGGCTAAACCTGAATTCTGGCATGAATAAGAGGCAGTGGAAAGAACTGAGACATTTATGTTAATAACTTGCTTCCTTTATAACCTTTCTCTTGATGAAAGATACCTGTCTCCCCATTGAGCTAGTTGCCAGTCCAGGATATTTCAGATTTTACTGCAGAATGTTTACAGGACCAAGACAGAAGTAGAACTACAACATGTAGTTTTGAGCATCCAACCAAGCTTCAGTTTTGTATTTTAAAATCTATTTTTGATTATCATACCTCATTACATCTATGAATCAAACTATTTAGTATGAAAAAAGCTCCATTTAGAAATTTATGTACTTGTCAATCCAATGAACTAACCATGCTCTTCACCAAGTAGAATTAGGAATGAGGTTTCTTCCCTGCTACTCAGAGCCCTCTTCCCATGACAGTCACTTTCTGCAGCAACAGCTAATCAGTGCAAGAGGCTCATGCTTACCAGCAACAAAACTTTCAAAGAACCCAAGCTTTAAGGACATGTCCCCCTTCCTTCCCAACCACTGGAAGATAAGAATGGCCAAACATCCCTCCTTCCACAGAAATAGCATTTGAGTGTAGCTCTTCCCAAAACATTCCTCATAAACAGGATGCCCAGTCCAATTTTCCCCCGGCAGCCAGGAAATAAATGTGTACCATAATCCTTGAAGGTCCCTTCCAACTCAGGATACTCTATGAACATAAGCTTCCCAAATAAAAATTTCCTAAGATGTGGAAACCAAAGCCTATCCTGAAATAGTCTCCATGTTTTCAATCGTAACACTTCTAACCGATATTCCATAATGAGAAACAAAAAAATATTTCCTCCAGTGGTAATTATAATAATTGTTTCTTTCATTACATCTTATGAAAACTGCTTTCAGAAATTAACCAGTAACCTGAAATAAACAGTCACAAACCTCTGGCTTCCTATTTCACTTCATAAAATTAAACATGACTGCACTCTGCCCTATCCATCCTGAAGAAACTGAAGGTGAAACTCACCTTCCCTTTATTTATGTTTTCAATAAACCCATTCAGAAATATAAACATTAGAGATATTCTACTGTGAAAGCTGAAAATATTCAGTTTCATATGTGTAGTGACGCCAGAGGCCAGCTCTGCCTTTGGACTGTGCTACCCTGTGTGTCTATTCCTAAAGCATAAAACAAAATAATGCTGCAGTGTAAGACAGAGAAACCAATTCAGCCATTATTTAGGAAAATGTGTTTAAACAGAACTAGATACTATATCTCTTCCTAATTACTAGGGCAAAGAATATTGCTGGATCCCATTAGTGCAAAGTATTTTGCAACTTGTATTCCATGTATCAAAAAAATGTACTCTGATAAGAGAAATAGCTGTTTCTTCTCATTTCTACTATGGAATCATAATAATCTTGGCAAGATGGTACAGCATGGCAATATGAGGATCTATAGATTAATATATATTTTATATATTTCTCTAATTTCTATTTATGTACTTCTTTGCATGTTTTCATATTTCATATCGTTCCAGAAAAACACACACACACACACACACACACACACACACATATATATATATATATATACAAATGCACTCCTAAAACAAATTCTAGAATGGCACTGGGGAATCCAGTCTTTTCCTGAGTCAACAACCACGGTAATATCCCAGAACAACACTGCAATTTAATTCTGGTTATTTTTTAAATCTTATTACCTCACAAATTTATATAATATCAATGAATTATAAACATCAAGGGAAAAATAAGATAGTAAAAAACATGCCAGCTGTGGACAATAACAGAGGAAGCTTTGTTGACTGAGAAACAACAAAGCAACAGTGGACTTTTACAAAGACAAAATGGAAATGTCTGAATAGTATTCTGTAGCACAGCCATTGTTTTAAGAAGAAAAAATCTTGGTAGAATATATTTTCATAAGTCTGGTCAGCCAGCACATACACATTAACCTGATGCATGTCAACAGTCCTGTTGAATTCAGTGGGGCTATTCAAACACATACAGTCACTTACCTCAGGTGTGTTTGCAAACCATTTGTAGTGATTCTAGGTAACATTCTTAAAATTGTCTGGGTGATTTAGTCCCTCACAGCCTATTGAAACAGCCTGAGACACCAAAATCCTCAGAAAAAAAAAAAAGCTCAGATTCTCAAAACATTCAGTGATCCCCTGAAGTCTCCAGCCCCAAAGTAGAAGCTTCTGCCATTTGGAGCAGAGAAAAAGTTAAACACCTTGGGGAAACCAGGGCAGTGAGAACTCACTTGGGGTGGCAAGAAATAGAAGACATCATACACAGGAAAGTTTGGGGACCTACCTTTACTCAGATGGGTAATTCCTCTTCTCTGCTCAGGGTCTGTAGCAGTGCATGCTCTACTGAAGGTAGGTATTTTATCCCAGTTTTTTCCATCGCCAAAAAGCTAGAGAGAAAAAGGCTTTCAGTGAAATATCAAGATCCAGCAAGATAGAGCAAATTTCAACAGAAGAGGGATCCCTCTTCTACTTCTTTGAAAGCAAGGTCTGGCACATCCATCTGTTGTGTTCCTGAAGTACTTCCCCAGTGAAGGTTTTTTGGGGTGGAGAACATGGACACAGATACAGAGTTTCTGGCTTTCTGCACCTTTGATGCAGCCTCCGTTTGACCATCTCACCTCTCAAACACAGTCCCACACAGTAAAGTCTGAGAAAACTGACTCAGACCTTAGGGCCAAGCACTCTAAGTGGTTCATTATCTGTGGCAACATGGAGGTTTCTTGGCATAGACTTAATGGGAAAAAAAAAAAAAAAAAAAAAGGTGGGTTTTGAGCAGTAGTTTTGAGGATGTGCAGTCTGGGCATGATGGGTTTAGGCACCTGAAAAAAATACCCTTTTTGGAGATCAGTACTAAATCCCTTGTGCTAATTGTACAAAGAAGAATCTGGATTTATTTTGTTCTGGTTCTTCCTTTGACTTCAGCAAAATAATAACTATCACCTGATGCATTACATTTAAATACCTTTTTCATGAGATGAATATAAAATTTAATAAAATAACCCAAGGCTGAACTCAGTCTTGTTGTCGTGTGACACACACCTTTGCTACCTTCCCTCTCATAAGAACCTGAATGGATTTCTATTTTTATTTCTGACATTTTAATTCGGTTAAAGCAGTTGTTAAAGCAACGTTCTGAAACTGGACCTTTCAGCACATTAAGGAGTGAGTCAGATAAAGTACAGAGGGAGTGGGTCATTCTGTGTGTCTTAAACAAGAGAGGTTGGCATTGAAATCCTTGCAAATCAAACACAAATGTAAACATGGGTACTGATGAGCATCACCCATGTAAGGACTGGAGTCTGTTCTTGATGGAAGAAGTAGTGCAAGATATGTTTTGTATTGGAAAGCATTAGCCTAGTAGCCTGGTGGAAAATACAGTAAAAAACAATAACAGAAGACTTTCTTAGAAGAAACATTTCTGTACACACGCACACACACACACACACACACACACTTAACGAATCTGCTAAGGGACTAAACTCTAGATAATCCCCGAGGACTACTGCATGATTAGTTGATTTGGAATAGCCTGTAATGTTTAGGAAAGTTGTGACCTTGTTTTCTTCTACCAGCCTCCTGCCTTTCCTTGCTGAAGTATACCCATTCAAGAGAATAGTAATAATATTTGAAAATACATATATGCATTTAATCTCCATTTAATCACCTTCAGCTCCTGGCAAACTCCTGATGTCAGTGGAATTTCCTATCATTTCACTAAGGACTAATTCTGGTCTCATACATTTATAGTGTTAGACTGTTAAATGTTTGTATAGCACTGGAATTCTAGCAGTATACACTTCTGTCCACAACAGGTCAAAGTGGTTTACTGCACTCTCTATGTACATTCACTTCCAGTGAGTGCTCCTCCTTAATTTTTGCTTGTCACAACCAGCCTGCTTACACAGTGACCATTGTTGTAGTATCAGAGCACACTCCTCAAGTTAAAATGATGCCAGCACTGCCTGTCTCACCACCTTTCCCCTTCTGCTAGATGCTGCAACTGAGGTTCCATTAGGTATGCAACATGCATCAGCAATTTTAATACACTGTATTTAATTGCAGTATTTACTACTTCTTAAATGCATGTAGATGGAAAGATAAACAGCAAAAGAGGCTGACTGCTATCATGTGAGAATGATGAGTGCCACTTGACGAAAGAGGGATGAGGAGATGAGGAGATGAGTGATGAAGAACAACGGGAACCCTTTAGCCAACTTTCCAGTACTAATAGCTTGCTTATTCTTTGCACCAGCACATTTTAAAGAGTGTCTTGAGAATATAAGTCCCCTCATTTTCCCTGTGAAGAAGCTGAAGTGCAGAGGGAGAAAGAGCTTTCCCCAAAATGAGCCGGTTCACTGCTCTCCCTATTGTCTGAGGCTGAGAAGTCACTATAAGGAGTCATTAATGAGAGCTAAAATACCAACCAGTTCTACCTTAGACAGAAGAATACTCTTAACATGACCCTCAGTTTTCACATCTCTCACTTCATCCCTCCCTTAAATTACAATTTTTTAATGGATTTTCTTTCTTCCTATAATCTCCTTTTGTCTTTTCAACTAATATAAATGAAACAGAACTAAACCAAAGTTTTATGCAAATGCTGATAAGGTGGATCAATTATCAAGAAAGCCTTGGTGGATGAAACGTACCAGCACTAACAAGACATATTTGCAGGTGCCCCACTACCGTAAGCAGAACCAAATTGAATTTTCTCCCTGCTATAATGAATGGCCCCATGAAGGAAGGGAGGAGGATCAAGGGGCAGAAGTGGATTTCCCTTATGTGCAGCAGCCACCGTTCCATCTATTTAGATACTTTGCTCCATAACAGGAACAGGAGCAAAAGTGAATCTGTCTTGTCCAAGAGTCTGGCAGCAGAGACATTTTGCTGCCCACTCGCCTAGTCCCAAAGCCAGCCTTGCTAGAAACAGTTATATAAGCACTGGCTCGAAATTGTAGATGTAACCTCTGAAATATTCCAACCGTAAGTTTGGATGCATCTTCCTAATGTAGATGTGCCCCTCTGCACTGCTCTCAGGTGTGATCCATTGGCTGGTCCTGGTCCATATTCAGGACCAGACTCAGAAACATGGCATGTCTGGTCCTTGTGTCTGTTTCTTCCCATGGAAAGCAGGATTTGGAGGAAGAGAGCAAGACGGCCTGTTCATTTCTGGATCTCGCTCAAACATGTATTTAAATGAGGGATTTGGTTTTACAAACTGGAAATTACTCTGAGGTCTTGCAGTTTAAATATACCACTAGTGAACATGAGGGGCTTTGATAGATCACAGTGGTATTTCTACTCATATCTTTCCCAACCCTTTCTTAGCTTAGATATCAGGAAGCCCTGGGCTTCAGACACATGTTGTCCCTTGTCTCTTCTCCCCACAGGTTGTCCCTGAATCTGCCTTTTCCTGGGCTGGTGGGGCAAGGCACAAAGTGCAGCAAAATAATGTGCCATGGAGGTTGGGCCCTCCAGGCTATGATTAATTGGGCACACTTTGAAAGTCTTTGACATCTTAAATATAAACCTGTGTCTCCAAAGGTGTGGTCCCTGTTGGAAGTTCCACAGCAGTTTTAAGTCCCCTTGGCAAAATGTTTCTAAAACTATCAGCAAAGATTTCTTCAAATAAGCAAGATGGAGACATCTATCCTCTTACACGTCTTCTTTATGGGCAATCTGTGAGGCTATCCTGGTTTTAGTAATCTTTGTCTTTGGTGGTAGTGTACTTGACAAATGGCTGGAGAAGTAAAAAAACAAAAGAGTCAATACCTCCAATTTTTATCACACTGCTTAGATTAATTTCTCACAGCCCAATCATTTCATTTCAGCATTCACTTCAGTTCTCATAAAAACATGGCTTTTTGTATTAGAGAGTTTTCATTCCTCAGAATAATTGACTATTAAATTCCTTTTTTGCAACGATAGTGTGGAATATTTTACTGGTTGGCACATCTGAGATCTACCTCTCCCTATAAAGAACAGTTGCCTGTTTCCACATATAGGTGTGCATGTGTATACATAAATTAGAAAACTGCAACTCTGGATAACAGCTTTATGTGGACTTGGATTAGTAGATGTAAATCTTTTACATATAAATATTATGTGGGCATTGTCATATTAAATATTTAATACAATCTGGAAACAGCTAGTGCTAAAATGAATAGTACATAAAGAGAAATATGTGAAGTTACAGCTTAAAGATAAAGTCATTACTTCTTGTCATTAGACACGGTTACTTTGTAACTCAAATGCAGTATGTCACACTTGTATTTTCAAAACTGGCTTTATTCTTATCATAGGACTACTAAGAAAAATGAGGCCAAAATGCACCATAACTATCCAGAGGTTTTATCCACTTTTTCTGTATTCTTGCGTCAAAGTTGCCTGTAGGTTTCAAATGCATTTCTCACTAATAAAATTAAAAAAAAAAATAGAAATAAAAGGAAGCATTTTATTTTCAGCCTCGAATAATTGTACGACTCTAATCAAAAGTGAAAATTGTAAACTAAGCAAAAATCATACCTAATTTTTTAAAACACACAAACTCTGGCCAGAAAATTAATTAATTTTCCCAAGGTACAGCAGAATAATTTTTTTTTTATTAATTCATAATCAGTAAAGCATTCCTGTCTAAAACAAGTGGGCAGATTTTTGTTTATGCTTTCAACAAAGAGTGGATGTTGTTTTCATCAAAGGCTCCTCAACATGTTGAGCCAGGCAGTACAGCAGATGCTACTGTGTCTACATATTGAATTTAAATTTTGAAATAAAGGATGAACTTTGGTTACACATTCTTTTGTGTCAGAAATCACCCCTAAGCTCTTCCTCTGAGTCTCCCCTCTGAGCCTTCCTAGTGAGGCAGTGGTGCTCGCTGTGGGCCTGTCCCAGTTAGCACTTGCTGGTTGATATGCATATGAGTAGCCACCACCTAGAGTGACTCCTCACGGTATCAGTAACTGGTACTACAGGCCATTTAAAATTGAATTTCACCACAATCTACCTTATAAACAGAGAGGGCATAGTAAAAAATGCACAGTGCTGTGTATGACTCACAGACATTAGGAAGACTGACATAAATACTGTTGAAGTTCATTCATATGGGACCTTAAAAAACAAACAACTGTTATTTTCCTTACACTGTACATCCAAAGGACTCTGGAAAGGAAGTGCAGTAACAATGTATGGTCACATATTTTTCCCCAGTACAATCTATATGGTGTGCAATACTGCCTCAAGCCTCACTTTGGACAGTGGCAAAACTACAATTTGGTCTAACAGAGAGAGGAGAGACAGCAAGGATGTTCAGTGTGAATAAGCAGGGCCAAAGTTAATTATGTGCCTTGTTTGATCTGCAGGTCTCATCAAGATTTCTTCTTTTACTTCTTGCAAGTCAAAACCGATTATGTACTGCGCTGTGGTTTGATGAGGACTCGGGCCACAGCAAGGCTGGCAGTCAGGTAGCCATTGCTGTTGTAAGGAGACAACGAGTCCTGTTTCCAGAGTAGAGCTAGATCCAACGCAGGGATCTTTCTCAAAGTCACCACTTTCTTCCTTTTATTCTCCTCAGCCCCCAAACACACAGCTAAGGCAATATCTGTGGTTGTTTTCCCTATACTTCTGTCTCCTGTAGTTACCGCCTCAAGGAGTAGGTGTTGGAGTAGGTGCTGTTTCTTCCTTTTCCTCAGAATTACCTCCAAAGCTGCATTTTCTTAAAACTGTCTCTCACCTTCCTGCCTAGCTTTGAGTTCTGTCATTCCAACCTCCTTTCTTGGCTCACCAAGGATCCCCCTTGAGCTACACTCAATAAGTTTTGGAGCATAGTCATAGGCATTACACCATGGCTCCAGAGGTAGGATGCTTGTGCCAAGAACACGCAACTTCTACTTAAGGCGCCAGGGAATTAAGTATCCAATTAGAGGGGGCCCATCTCTCAATTTTCCTCTGTTTCTCTCACTTTTCTTCCAAAATTATACTGATTGATGAGGAACAGAAAGCACATCTCACTCCCTACCTCTTCAAGCAGAAGGATAATAAGCAGCAGCTCTGCTGTTCCTCCCTAAAAGTTCTCACTTGAACAGAGGTATGGCACTGGCTGGGCTGACTTTTTTCTGAAGTGTTAGTATGTGTGCACTGTGCTGTGTAAGCACTCTACTAAATAGATAAACCAAGATACAGAAAATGTTCAGTAACTTGCCCAAGGCCATATGGCAATTCAATAACAATGCTGGGAATTAAAAACTAGGTTGAAGTTTTTCAAACAGAAACACTTTCTCACAGGAAAAGAAGGCCTTTATCGACACTCCTGGGGAAACTGGAAAATTGTGAGCTCTTCAAGTGCTTAATTTTTGCAAAGCAGTTCCTGAACAATGCTAGACTTTTAAAAAACAGCCTGTTCCAGGACCGGAAATCATTAGCTAAAGGTGGAAACATACCAATAATCAGTTCAGAGGCATTGATGAAATTAAGCAATATCTCCAATGATTCTCTATCAAATACTGAAGACAGCACAACCTGAAATTCTCAAAGTTTTCATGGTAATACATTGCTTTTACTGGTGGGTTGTTTTTTTTTAATTTTCCCAAGAGCATGGCCCAAAATCACAGAGATCTCCTTGTGGCTTGACCCAAGAAGAGCATGCGGGAGTGCCTCTCCTCTGGATGCACATGTAGCCCCAGAATAAGCAGATGGAGTGTGCCCTGTCCCAGTACCCGCAAATCTCAGTTTCTAGTTTCCACTCTATACACAAAGCTCAGACGTTTGCCACCTTCCTCATCCAATTTTTAACAAGAAAACCATGATGCTTTACGCTTGCCATGGCTACCTCACCAACAACGTGTTTGGGAAACGGGCTTTACCTATATTGAGTGTACTCACACAAGGAGGATCCCCCATGGCCAGCACAGCAGGAAGCTGCTCTCGCGCTGCCAGGGCAGCACTTCTGCTTGCTGAGGGAAAGAACGTGTCACAGTGTCTCTGTCTATTTTTGGGTGCCTCAGGAGGCCCACCACCTTGTGAAGCTGACACCTTCACCCAGCTGTAAGAGGCTGCTCCAGATAGGTGTTTGACATGCACAGCCACAGCTGTAGAACTGTCATCTGTTAGGGAAAACCTCTGCTTCTGATCCTGTCCAGGATGGAAGAGAAGCCGGTCCCTTCTGCTGTGATTTCCCTACAACGTGAGAAAAGGTCTGACTCCCTGGTAAAGCTAATGAGAGCACCTTGCAGCTGGACTGACAGTGATTCAGAGTTTGTCTTTCTACTATAGTGACACGTAAATAAAGCCAGAGCCTTCATCTTTCTCCAGTTTTGTACATTCACAAAAGCTCTGGGTAAAGATTATCAATTTTAAAGAGACGCTATTTTTAAAAAAACGTAGCAAACCTTTTAAAGTTGCAGCACATTTAGCTCCATTTTAAATTAGGACTTTCAGACAGCATTCCTAATCAACTACAGTCGTACTAACAGTCTTAATCCATTTAAAGTATGAAACAGAGATGCATTCCTTACCTTTGGAAATAAATTACTGAACAAGTTTTGTAGCAAATATAATTCAGTTCAACACTATGGCTTAATGAAGAAGTAGCAAAAGAAATAAATTACGTGTTCTCTAGTTAATTTACAAAGTAAATATATACATTTTGCAAAGGTAGTCTCATCGCTGACACACAAATGCCTTCTGATAAGCTTCGCTGTGTGAATTATATTTAGATAATTATAATGGCCATTTTTTTTCCTTTCAGTGTGGACTTTACTATACATGGCCCTACTTTACCGTCTCACTCCTGGATTATTGCAGTTCCCTCCCTGAGGCGCTCTTACAGCCACCCAGAAACGTCACACCCCCATCCTGGGTTGAACCCCTGTGTCCATGCCATCCGCACCATGTAACGAGTGGTCTGTGACGCCCAGAGTCATTCAGGCAATGATCATGTAAGAGGAGGCCATTCTGCCTGTTTTACTGGCATGTCTGTTCACATCTGAAATGCTCAGATTCTAGAGGTCTGTGAACAAAGACAAGGTATTTTCCTGACCCTCACGAGCACTCAAACCTCCAGCACCTCGGCCTTCACGGTAGTGGCAGTGCTTTGTGTAGGGCATACGGAGGATACGGGAAGAAATGATTTAGGGACAGAAAGTGTGTTTAATATTACTAATGAGTTGTTTATGGCTACAAGATCTATACACTAATTCAGAATTTAGATATTGGAGGACTTTTCAAATTCACATTTGATATTTAAAAGATTGTGCTAGTGCTCTGAGGATGTAAGGGATTAGCTTTTCAGGAAAGAGCATCTCTCTGAGATATTTTGAAGAGTGTGTATATTGGAGAAACGGTTTGGACAGGAGGTGGCAGAAAAGATGGACAGCAAAAGTTCTGGTATTGACCACACACAGCTGCTTCTTTCTCTGTTATGTTTCATTACTACAGCTGGCATTGTAACCTTCCTTACACACACAGGTGGATACTGTAATGAAAGAAGTTTTCTTCAGAAAGGAAGCTGAGATGAAAACAATCATGAAAAATGATGATGTGGCCTGGTGACTTTGAGAAAAGGTCTTTTCCCTTCTAAAATATTATTGTTGCCATAAGCTTAATAAAAGCCAAAAAATCTCTGAGGTCATATTCCCAAAAAAACATGTACAACTTCTACATTTATCAAACAGTGTCTACTTTCAATTCTTCCTTTAATAAAACTTCATCCCTGTACATTGTTGTTCACATTCCATAACAAACAAGTAGATGCAGTCAAAAACTTGAGTCTTTCACAATAACAAAATTGACAATCCGATTTATCTGGGAGAATTTCACTCAAGGGGAGCACAACAATGTCACTCAGAGCTATCTCACAGTAGGTTGTTTTTCAGAATAAATACTTCCAAAAAATGAAGCAGGATCACAATGTTTCTAGCTTTCAAGCAGAATCTGAGCTATGGAGAAAATAGAAATTAGTTTATATGAGTAAAATATAAAAATTATACTTCTCCAGAACTCAAAAGGGTCTTCTGGATAAAATTTTGGTGTTTATTTTCGTGCATAAAGCGTCTGTAGCTAAGGACAATTTATACAATAGGATTTGGACAAAGCACACTGTCCCTGGAAAGCCAACATAGCAACAGGAAAGCATTTTTCATAAGGGGCATACACAGGCTATAAATGTTTATTGTGTTATTGACAATTATCTGTTAAAGACTGGGATTACTCAATGAGTAGTTCAGAAAATACTGCATTATGGCTTAATTGCTGCAGTATCTAATTCATTTTTAAAATACCCTGTAGATAAAGAAGATAGCAATATAGTGGATGTGTGTTTATGAATGGAAATTTTGCTCTAGCTGCCACCTTTCCATCAAGATACTTCATGTTTGTTTCAATCAACAAAAAAAAAAATTCTATAGTGGTCTTTTCTTTCCCTCAAATCTAAATAACGTGTTCAATTTTAACTTACAAATTTAGATCAGAATTGGCTGTGACTTCACTGCCCTAATAAAGTGATGGTAGGTGATATATACTACATCTTTTTGTACATTTGACAGATAACTTACAGAGATTAACAAATACTAATGTTAATGTTGTAGTAACACGTGAGATGTCTGTAGTCCCACGAGTATCACCAAAGAAAGAGCCAGCAATTGTTCAAAGCTGCCTGGAGAAAGGATACTTCCTTTATTCTAAAAGAAAATTTATTTGTGAAGAGGTATTCTACAGATCCAGAAGTCCTATTATGTAACCTGGTTTATTCCCAAACCAAGGCAGAATCATTTCATATAACAATTTTTCCAGTGTAATATTTAATTATCAAGCCATTGGTTTCTACCGCTTCTCTTGTGACGATTCCAAAGACTAATAGACTTACCAGTCAGGAAGTTCTACATATATTCAGACTGTATTTCAGGCCATTACACTTAATTCTAGTGTACTAAATAATTTCTTGTGAAGGGCTGACCCTCTGAATATTGTACACCAGTATCATCTTGAAATTAAATTATACATTTTTAGGTCTTCAACCTAGCACCATAACTGAGACTATTTCTCCAATCCCCTGTTCAATTTTTAATTTATTTCTATTAAGAGTGTGGAGGTAAAAATGAGATTAATTTTTTCCTTCAAAAGATCAGTTGCAGAAATCAAGTAACAACTCATAAACATGATTCTGCCCAGAAAGACAGAATCCAGGTTTGGATTTGAAATATCAACAAACCATTCTTAAAAATAATATCTACAAAGGCAATTCTGGGGACATGATTGGGTTAGAAATCATCACATGACTCTTCTGCTACTGCTGTCTGTATCTGTCAATATCACCCTGATAATGAGGTGAGGCCAAAACGAGAAGAGTCATTGCCTCTTTCCTCTATGACAAGACACTCTTATTTATGAAGCACTAAATTAAAATGGACTTTTTAACATACATTCATGTCTAATGAACTAGTCTATAAAGGCAATATACTCTTCTCTTTTAAATCCCTCATTAAAGGCCACTTAATGCTAATTATTTGTATTACTATAGTAACTAGCTGCCCCAATAATAAATTAGGTGTTTCTTGTAGTAGGTGCCTCATTGCAACATTCCCTGCTATAGAGATTGTATTGCTGAGGTATAAGATGTGACAACAAATAGAAGCGGACAGAGCACCAGGGAGAATACAATAAAGCCTTACAAATTAACAACTTTCTTCAGTCAGGCTTTTTCACCTTTCTCATCACAAAATGTGTCATGGAATTTTACAATGAAGAGCATATTAGAAAAAAACCCAAACCCATTTCATTTTAATAGAATTTCAGACCTTGTGAAGGTTCACACTTCAGCAGGCAACATCGACAAAGATACCTGAGACCCAAACATGGATCCAAACCACGTCCTCCTCATTTCCACCATACACAGAGGTGCCTGTTGGGAAGACCTGGTCCCCAAGGTCTGTGTCAGGCCAGCATCCTCTCAGGTTTCACAGCCCCAGAGCTCCCAGTGTCTCTAGTACTAGCACAGCTACTATGTGATTTGTTTTACAGCAGGAACTCAAGAATTCCTTGGTCCACATATCTGGGCTAAGCCTGAACAACATAGTTCCTTAACACTGGAGACCCTTGGGCTGTTTGGATCTGTTGCTTTTCTCTGCTAAAATGTCACTTCTTCTTCCAAAAAATAGAGGGGACGGGAATGAAAACCCACTCTCCTAGTTCTATTTTAAAATATTATCCTTTGGCTTAACTGCTGTTCATCTTGAATAAATTAGAGCAGAGCTGAAAATCAATAGTATAAAACAGAGGAAAAAACGTGAACACTCAGTCACTCTACTGTTTTCCTCCATCTACCAGCAATACTATCAACAAACAGAAAGAGAAGTGCAAAATTTTTGGCACAATTAATTATAATTCTTACAGATTTTTAAGTCACGGTGGATCATGTGAACAAGCGTAATTCACAATTGAGGATTTGTTTGTGTCAGATTTGAACATTTTGCCACATACAAAAAAAAAAAATATTATTCATATACTTAAATTTTAAGCAGATGAGGGGCCCAAATCTTAGCAAATTTAACCCCTTGCAGAAGCATCTCATATTATGGGACATTATGCTAAAGTCTTAATCTCAAATACAGTGTTTAATCTATTAATCTATTATTTCCATAATATAAACCATACAGAGATATGGTTTATATACATATATAAAATACACAGAGATATTTTATAAATGTGACATGAAGAAGAACTTGTGTGTCTCAGAACTTGAGTATTATTTTCTAAAATGTCAACCAAAAGGTACCACCTTTCTTCTCAAACCTTGTTTTGCCTGTGTCCCAACAGCAACACTGCTATATATGTTCGCCTATTTCATCTATGCAGCACATAGCCATTCACAAGGAGAACCCAAATTTCCTTCTTTCCCAGTCTCCTCCATTAATCTGCCAACCATTCTGCACCGCTACTACCTAGACGGGAGAAACATCATGGCACTCTCCCAAAGTATCACCACCAGAAATCATCGTATCACCGAGAAGGGGAGGGGGTGAACAGGAGGAAGCTCGCCTGCTGCAATCCCCACAGCTGCGTGACGTATGGCTGCTAGATGTACGGCAATACCTTGGCCCCAGGAGGCAAGAACGTGGCTGAGCTAGGCTGCACTCCGCAGTGCCGAAAACATAGTGCAGACACCGTGGCAATCCTGGCACTTACTACTTCTGTCGTAAGCTGGCACCAAACCAGTTGTGTACAAAGAAGCATAAATCTTTATAAAGCTATTGTAACTTTCCAAAGTAAAAAAAAACCCTAATATAAAAACTACAGGCACTATCTGCTCTTGTCTAACTTTTATTTCTCTAGCTGATAGTCATTGGATTTTTGTTTTTACTTAAATTCCTCTTCAGAATACAGCCCATATCAGTTCAATGGCAAATGGAAAGAAATTTATCCAAGTTTCCCTAACATACAACATCACCTAATGAAGAAAATGGTATTTCTTTGTATACAAAGCAAAATAAAAACAACAAATCCAATTTTTTTAGTCTCTTTTGGGGACACATACATGTCTGAGCCCAAATCCTAAATCTTATAATCTCTTTGGAAGGGTTACATCAGAGCTTCTAATCTTATTTGCAGAATACTCCCACATCTACAGTTTACTTAAACACATTAAAATTCAAAATGGAAAAGTCAAGAAAAGGTGTTTTTTATCATCAAACTCTTTCTGTGATAGTGCTTACAACCTTTAAAGCACAATGTATCCACCTTCAACATACTTTTTGTAGGCTATCAAGACAAAATAACTTGGCTGGCTTTATATTTTTTCTTTCAGAAGCAACAAGATGTAACCCTGACCCACACCACTACCAATAGTAAAAATGCCCACGATGCTACCTAAACGAGATTCTTTTCTCAGAATGTCCTTTAAACCACCCCAGAATTTACTTAAATGAAAGTCTCACCTCATACTTCTAAGGTGAGAGCATATTAAATGAAATGTCATTAACGTTCTGTGCCTTTTTAATTTCATACTTAAGTTAACATAACATTGGCATTAGATTTTGCCCATGAAGAAGTGACCTAAGACACTGGTAGAAATCAATGAAAACGCATAAATTATCTAACAGCCACCTAATATTTTTTGCCTGTAATTGCGTTATTGCGTTTCACATACAATCTGTTTGGGAATACCACAAGGCAGAGAGCACTAGCAGAACAAAACCATTCACATGACAGTATTAGTTTTTCTTTCCTTCTCAGACGTTATAATAGAAAAATGGATGTAGAACCAGATTAGCCCATTTGTTCAACTAACAATTATTTATTATTAAATTCCAAAAAAAAAAGTTTAATGTCTGGCTAATCTTGAGCAATAGCCCTAATCAAACTTTTTGTTGTCTCTTTCTCCCAACATCTGAACAGTGCTTAAAAGTAAACAGAAATGATGGAAAGGGAATCCCTATAGCAGAAATTAAGAAATAAAATACAGGGATTAACCTCCAGCCTTATGTGCCTTTATCTCTTCTCTGCCTTGCAACCAAAGGGAGACTGTTTAACCATTAAAAAAGATTAAAGGTATTAATTAGACTAAGAGATAGAAACCTATCACCCTTCTGTCAGAGCAGACCAGAAATAAACCTTCTTCCAGATTAAAAAAAAAAAAAAAATCTATATTTTTAGAGTTTGGTCAAAACAAAAGTCCTGTTGATCAGCTTTCTATATTCCTATTGTTGTCTAAAAGATTAAACAAACGAGCCTGAAACTGAATAAACATTTTGACGAATTTGTGTATGAGGGGCAGAGCTGCTACTTCCTCCTCATATCAAAGTACCAGCACTACACACAAACCAATATAATTCGTTTGGGATTTCATAAATCTATGTAAATAAAACAATGGAAGAAGATTAACAGACAGCCCCCAGCAGTGGAACTCTGAATTGTCTTTTTTTCTCCCCAAAATGAAGTAACTATACAGTAAATTTAAATTATGTAGAAAGCATTTTAAATGTCTTTTGCAGCAGAAACACATATTATGCCAAACTGCAGCTATATGCCATGTCTAAGGACAGATTAAACATCTTTTAGAGTCAGTTGTCAGTAGAAGATTACAAAATATTATTCAAGACAGAAGACGACTGGCAGAAGAGAGTATACTTTTACCCAAGAATAACTCATTTTTGAATTTTTCGAAGTTGTATATGATTCTTTTTTAAAACCTTATGGATTAAAAAAAAATTGCAGCTTTCAATCAGACATTCTTATAAAAAGAATAAATGTTAATAAAATACATTCATCTCATCATGTGTTAAAGGTGACCCTGTTAGAAAAATAGATTATGATGAGGTTGGAAAATTAAAATGGGCTATATTAAATAGCTCTATTTGAAATATGTTAAAGTCAGCTGCTAAACAGCAAATTGAAAAAATTATATTAAAGGTCACAATCAAAGAAATACTTTGGACTCACAGTATTAGTTAGTAAAAGATAAATCACTATTACTCTGGAAAGTGCTTTTATACATACATATACATAAATACTGAACACAGACACACAACTCACAAACAAAATATTCATATATAAGTATCATTTATTTTTTCTGACTTAAATCAGTCTGTACCTAGAGTAATCACCCTGGGGTAGAGTACTCTTGATTCACACTGCTCTAAGTAGAAAGAGTTTGGCTTCCCACATTTAATACTTAATACTTATTTGCTTATGTAATAGCTAATCAGATGACAATTTCAGATAAATTAAAGTAGAAAGAAGCAAAACTCTAGAAGGTCTGATTCCAGTGCTCTTCAGCTACTGAATGAATCCCAGCATCTTATGTACATGAAATATCAATGGCAGAATGGGAATGTTCTTTTCTGAATATTTTAGTTTCCAAACAAGTGTATTAACAACTGTAATGAAGGTCTCCAAATCCTGACATGGTAAAAGTTATCACACATTTATTTTTTATCCTATAAGGTGATCCTAGAGTGAGTCAAAGGAGACAAATAACTAAATACTGCTGATGATATGCAGAGCAGAAAAATAAAAACAAATATTAACAAAAAAAAAAAGAAAGCATTTGTTTCAGAAGTATTAGTCAAACAAGCAATACTAAAGGTAGATCTATTTTGCATGAGACTTTACAGGCCACTTTATGGTTCTTTCACAGGTGATGTTTTGCTTCCATAGGTATGCATAGGGTTTTGGGTTTCCTACAAGACATTCGTTGTGTTGAAACCTCTGACCAAGAACAGAATACAGGCACTCGGCGTGATTTCATCTATGCTGGTTGTCATAGGCACAAAGTCCAAGATTTTTTATTGATGCTCCCAATGTCCCCTAAAAAGAAACTTCATCAAAATAACATTATTAAAATTACAAGTATTTCCATCCAAAGCCAGGATGCCTCCTTCACCTCACCCTTATGCATTTGCCTGGCTGGTCCCAGCAGCTCCAGCTTTTCTACTGGTGCAGATGGAGGCACTCAGCTCACCTCACTCTGAAGACATCAGTCCCACTTTTCAGTCCAGAGCCACTATCCAAACTGGCTCTATCCAAGGCCCAGCTTCCTTCTCCAGGATGTTTGTGTTTAGCGTCCAGCCTGGCCCACTGTGGCCACAACTGTAATTGGGAGCAGACCCCACGAGACCCTCAGGCTCCTTGGTAGCCTTGTTGCTGGTGAAATCTAAGTTTTTTCTACCAACTATGTGTGAGTGTGCAAACTGCAATTTTCCAAAGGCACACAAACTGGCGAACACTAGGCTGGCAAGAGGCACAGCCACAGAAGAGAGCACAGAATTCACCTTTCTGCTAAATGCCTTGCTCCAAAGCAGAGAAATGCTTGAGCTCTTCAAAGAGAAAAGTACCAGAAATTTCCTTTGTTTTCTTGTATACAGTTCAAAGGGTATGTCTGCTGCTTTTCAAATCTGTTCACTGAAAATAACCTGAACTTTTTTTTTAAAGGAATTTCAAGGGAAAGAGAGAATAAAAGGAGAGAAATCTGCTGAAGCAAATATACATTAGGGAAAATTTCAACCTACATACTTAAAATCTAACAATACTTTAGCAAACTGAAACACTTTTCATAATATGAAGTAACTCTAATATAAAATATCAAACAATCATAATATGCATCCAAGAAAGACCATGCCACAGTTAAGTTTTCCAGCATCTATATCAGCTGAGCAGCAGCACTCAAGGCAAGGGGATACCTCTAGCACCAGTTTGGCTTTGGCCTTCCCTCTAGTGCTTGGGAGACAGGCCAGGGGTGTTGTAGTTTATTCCCATCTGGCAACGAAGCACCATACAGCCACTCGCTCACTCTCCCCCCATGGGATGGAGGAGAGAATCAGAAGAGTAAAAGTGAGAAAACCCTTGGGTTGAGATAAAGACAGTTTAATAAGTAAAGCCAAAGCTGCATGCAAGCATAGCAAAACAAGGAATTCATTACCTGCTTCCCATCAGCAGGCAGGTGCTCAGCCATATCCAGGAAAGCAGGGCTCCATCACACATAATGGTTACTGGGGAAGACAAATGCCATCACTCCAAACACCCTCCTTTCCTTCTTCCTCACCCAGCTTTCTATACTGAGCGTAACATCATACGGTATGGAAAATCCCTTTGGTCAGTTGGGGTCAGCTGTCCCAGCTGTGTCCCCTTCCAGCTTCTTGTGCACCACCAGCCCACTTGCTGGTGGGGTGGGATGAGAAGCAGAAAAGACCTTGGCCCTGTGTAAGCACTGCTCAGCAGGAACGAAAACATTCCTGTGTTGTCAAAACTCTTTTCAGCAGGAATCCAAAACACAGACCCATAGTAGCTATTATGAAGAAAATTAACTCTATCCCAGCCAAAACCAGCACCAGGGGGTATCACAATGACCCTAGACAAAGCTGCAGCTGTTGAAGAGAGCCCTTAACCAAGCTATCTATTATGAAATATAACTCTAGCCAGGAATATGTGGATGTCCTCAGATTATTATTCTTCTGCCCTGTAGCCTGGACAGTGATTCTCATAAGTGAGTAATTCTAGGTGTCTAGTCTGAGAGGAAGCTTTCTGGTGAACCAGAAAAGCGGGTTACAACACCAGAACCATTTTTAGCGTGTAAACAACAGACATCACCAACATGTCAAAAGCACAATTTGAAAAGAAAATGCACATAGAAAAAGCAGTGAGACAAAGTGCAAGACTGTGGAGAGAAGGTTATCAGTTTCTTCTACATTCAGGGGCTTTATATAGAATTTTTTTGTTTTAAAAAATCATAAAATATATCAAAGAACACAGAGAAAATGCCTAACTTACTGTAAGATGAACACGAATCCTTTTAGTCCGTTTAAAATGTGAGAAGCAACTACAATTTTCTTCCCTGGTATCATAAATACCTCTTTTCCTGATGCCTCTGTGCACTTAGTGCAATAAATGTTATGCCTCTTAAGAAAACTGTAACTTTCACAAGAAAGCCCCACTGAAAAATTGATATATAAAAAAATCTTCCAACCTCCATGCAAACTATGGGGTTTCTTTCGTTCTTGTCATAATCATTAGTGGATTTGTTTTCTCTTCTATAGAACAAGCTATTCGTGTCCAGATCTCATAACATTTACAAAACTATCCCCTCTCACCATCTGCAAAAAGAGAATGGTTGAATTCCACCATGTCTTCAGAAGATTACAGAAAAGATATCATATGCAAAGTTAAGGTACAAACCAAGCTTTAGCTGTTTGTCTTGAAAATGAAAACTGAATAGGCTATTGGGGCTGACCTGTAGATAAAACGTTATTGTGATATTTCTATCACAATAACAGAGGAAGAGGAAATAGTAGATGAAAATGTATTTACTTCACGGATGGTTTTTTTTTTAATTGTAGGATTATAGCGCTAGTTATTTTAACCTCTGTGTCAACATTCAAAATAAGAAAGGCATTTTGTATGTTATTACCTACATATTCTGCTAGAAGATCAAAAAAATCTGGGTTTTTTTTTAATTTAAGAAAGAAAGAAATAAACACAACTAATCAGACTTTCATGCATTTTTAGAGGGAATTTACAAAGACTGCAAACTTGCTGTGTCTCGGTCCAAAGCAAATTAAAATGGTTGAGTTAGTACAGAAAATACTCAAAACAAGGTTGGTAATGGATTCTAAAGGAACGTGGGCTCTGGCGGTGACACTGACTGCCTCTGTAATAATGTATTTCAAATTATTTAGCTGACTAAGTGCTTCAAAGAACACAAGAAAATACCATTTTTGAAGCACTGGTTCAGCTGTGCATTTTAGGTGAATGTAGCTTCCAAAGCATTTCAGATGGCTCTCCTTTCCAAACTGAGACAATCAAAGAATTTGACACATAGAAAGCCTGACTCTGCCTTCACATGCACCTGTATAACGGTGTTGATTTCAGCACTGTTTCTTCTGTGTTTCAACCAAGCGCGAGAGGAGAATCAGGCTCAGCACGTGTAATGTCTCACCAGCTCGCTTTATATTCCTGTTCGCCATCCAGTTGATGTATGAGCTACCGTATGGTTCTCAGAGGGCCATTGACTTTTGAATCAAAATGATGACACGACTGTGCTGCTTCATTTGCATGTTCTTGCACCTTCTAAATTTAAATGAAAACAGCACCCACCCACAAGAAAGAAAGGCAGCAGCATTTTTTAAACATGAAAAGTAGAATGAATCCATCCTAATTGTAATCAAATATTCACGTGACTTAATCACATTGCTATTGTCCTACATGATAAGCTAAACTGCAGCATACAAACTACAGAATATGAACGCGCAAGAAACTTCCTAAATCCTCACTATATTCCTCTAGAACTTCCTTTTTCCTCTGACCCCCTGCTTTATACCATGGGCAAATGTCCAGCCAACCAGCCCTTCAGAAGAATGACCTCGCTCTTCAAGCAAGGCTGTAAAAACACAAGCTCCTCATTTTACTCTGCCTCCTTCAGACCCTGTGCGGAGGACTCCAGCTGGTCAAAACCCTCTCCCAGTTCCCTCTTCCCCTGTCAGTGACACTTCTAATAGTCTCTCAAGCTCACCCCTCTGCTGACATGTGCAGACCCAGGGAGCAAACCAAACCCTGCACTGTGACCGTTCCCAACCTACCAGAAAAATCAGACTAAGCGTAAGTAGTATCTGCTCAGCTCTGAAAGTGCTGTGCCTTACTGTGAGCTCTTCAAGCTGCAGACAATTGATAACAATGGAATTTAATTGTGTTTAAAAAGAGTGCAGCTATCTATGATCAGCAGGTACAGTAGAGAGATTTAAATTCAAATTTATACCAAGGCACCTTTGTGAAAATGTGCACCAGCCTACGTGTGTGCAAGACACTCAGTCTTAGGGAAAGAGCTTATTCTTAAACCTAATTCTAGGTCAATGAACCTTAGTTCATGTGAACAATATCATTTTAACAATAACCTGGATTTATTGCCCTAGAAATATAATATTAATAAACATCAGTGACAAATGTGATAGCGCATTCAAAACTGCTAGCTGATCACATTTAGTTACCAGAGAACATTTCACTATGTTATGGAGGACAGGCTATATTATATATTCATTCAAAATGTCTTTTTTTTTCCTTCTCCTCACAAGATTTTGGAGCATCTGAATTTAAATGTTGGCACAGCCTGTCACACACAAAAATCTTGGCAGTTGTCTACTCTGTGCAGGAGAGGTATTTAACTTAATATAAACAACAATATTGCGACAGTTTAAAATGCTTCTACATTTTTTTATTGTCTTGTCCCCCTCTGTTTGCATATGATCTTGTATAGTCTGCCATCAACAGAAATTTGCCATGTTTCAGGATGGGGTTTACACTAGTACTAGCTCTACCTTATGAAATGAAAAGCTGCAAGAAATAGTCTGGCACAGATGTACAAAAGCCATTTATAGGTTCCACCTTAAGATCTGATTTGGTGCAGCTCCATAAAAACCAAATGCACATCCCAGGCCAATAGGCCATCTCATTTTCAATTATCATGAAGCCAGATTAAGTGCCCTGTCAGCTTTTTCAGCCCCGCAGTTCCTACAAAGCCTCTTCCTATCAAGGTAAACTGCTGCAGTTGCCGCCCTAACCCTAGGCCACTTATTGTTATGCTCTTTAATTTAAAAAATAAATAGAAGTCCCTCATGCAAACATTTGCCAAATGGGATAAGATTGCCTTCAAAAATGGCTTTCTATAGGGAGGCTTCTGAAGTTACTGAAATAAGGTTTCACCTATTAACTTACCCTTAAGAAAGTCCTATGTGCATCCTAGAGGCACTGGGAGAAGAGATCATTATGCTAGTCTAATCTAATGTTTTGTTATTTTTTTGTTTTTCAATTGCCAAATATTATTATCTTCCTTTGTTTTTAAATACAAAACAAAATTAACTCTATCTGTGAGGTTTCTCCACAGATCACTGTGTCCAGTTGATAAGGCAGAATTTGACAAACAGGCTGTGTATTAGTCTGTCTGCCATTGGCTTCTTAAATGTCTTATGACAAGTGATTTAACCTCCCTGAGATACAGTCCCCATATCTGTACAATGGGAATACTGCTACTGATCTGCTTTCTTAAATTCTTTGATGAAAACACTGTGTAAGAAGTAAGTATTAACAGGATTAATAGCCTTTAAGGGACAGAATTGACTAGTCTCATCTCCTGTACATTGTAGGCCACAATATATCCTGCCAGCTTTATTTGTGCTGAGCCCAAGACCCTGTGTTAGACAGCTATTTGAGGACTTCGAAGGATGCAGAAGCTAACATATCCTTGGAAGTTTGTTCCAGAGCTTATTAACACCCTACTTTTACCCGTTACTAATCTGTATCTCATACTAATCTGAATTCATGCTAAACCCAAGCCAAATAATTAGTTCTCACCTATCTTTTTTCTGCCAGATTAAAGGCCTCTTTTGTACCTGGTATTTTCTCCTTGCCACCTTCTTACACAGTGTAATCAAGTCATTTCTCAGTCTCTTTTAGGTATTATTATTATTACTACTGTAAATGGAGTCAGACTGAAAATCTCAGCCTGAACACTGAAATCCAGTGTTTAAATACAAAATGAGGATAGCGTAGAGTATCAATGGTGCTGGATCTCCTGCAGTGCCCTGCCAATGTTCTTTAATCTTGATCAGGAAAGACCACCTGCAAGGCTAAGCTGATAGTCTCATTCTTCCTGTCCATTCATTCCTGGGTCGCTGAGCTCAGTCTGCCAACATGGGTATCAATTAGTGCAAAAAACATCATCAGAATTTCAATTAAGCTGTGCTAGTGTCCCTGCATTTAAAGCGCTGTTGTCAAAGTTGTGCAAATTGAGACAAAAAAGCTATGCTCTGTAATTAAGTCTGTCCTTTTTTAGCCGGAGATCAAGTATCCTTCTAAAAAAAATGAAGAAAAAATTAAATGACTTTCAAAACATTGTGGAAAAAACATAGGACAGTCAAAGATGTTGTTATTCCTCTGACTCAAACACATCTTTTATTTTTAAATGACATTTCACAGGCCATTAGTTCATAATGTGAACTACTGCCTTTGGACATTAAGAGTAATAAAAAATCCTTCTGCAGAGAAACTCATGTTCAGGTTGCTTTTATTCTTAAAAAGATTTTTTAATTTGTGGACTTTGTGTGCAATTGTCACGGAGATACTCTTGCAGCGATTTGCTCTGGCTTGCTTTGAAACAGAAGAATCTTTACGCGAGGCGTGTACATAGATGGAAATGGCGATGAAGGCCAATGTACATAAAATTGCACATATTTAAAATAAATATGTGCAAATACTAAATATGTGCTAATCTAAAAATTTTCATGTCAAGTTGAACCTGTATGAGGTTTCTGAATCTAGAAATGAGGTAGACATCCCCCTATATTTAGCTTCAGAACATGCTGAGGTCACACAACGGAACAGCTTCTCCAAATGTGTGAATTTATAGTGGAACAAAGACTGGTTCTGAATCTATTTAGGCCAGAACTCATATCAAGAACTGCAGTTCCGAGGAATGCAGCATCAAAATATCACATAAGGTACACTGCAAAGTATTCAGGACAGTACATGGCTCTAGCAGCTGCCTCTTCCATGCTGTTCTCATCGGAGACAGCCCAGACTCCCATATTTGGTTTTGTTCTTACTTATAACCTGACATGTACACCCAAGTACAAGTGAAACAAGTGCTGTTCCTCTAAATAGTTTAAAATACAGTTTTTTAAAAGTTAGTAGTTTAGTTTTCTAAACATATACATTGGTTTGTGGGAGAACTCTATCTCTTTAGACTGACGTCCTATCTTAACAATGTGGACCACCTTTTTCCTTTTGATAAAACATTGTATCTCTGTCATAAAACAAAACTGTGGAAATTTGCTTTACAATCGGGCTTAATTTTTGACATCTTGGCATCTGTGCTTCTGCTGGTTCGCCAGAATGTTGGACTACTATTGTTGTATTACCACATCATCTCAGCTACTTGTCAGGAAACATCATATCCTGGAAAATAATGTTTCAAAATAAAGACAAAAGGGAAAGCCATTCAGTGGAAGCATTCTTTGTAAAAATTGTGTTTCAGTGGTTCTCCTGGTACCCCACAAAGATAAGATGCCACACATGCTTTGTGAAATCTGATGATTTTCATTACAGTGTTCCTGCCAGATATCTTGGGAAAATTTTTGGAGGCCACATTTTGGAGGGATTCAAGTTTCACCCACTTGTATATCAGGTTTTCAGACAGTTCCTTGCTCAAGCTCTATGTTTGCTGTGCAGGAAAGTTACAGGATCCTCAGACCTTACTGAGAAAAATGACAGATTTTAACAAATATTTAGCAAATTCATCTTCCTGGCTATAGAACCATACATACATAGATTCTGTATATCTTGCATTTCTCCAAATTATTTGGAATAAAAATACATAAGAAAAATAAAAGTTAAGATTGAAAAACATATTGACATAGTAAATAAAATTTAGAGAATATAGATTAATAACACAAAAGCTAAGATTTTTATCCCAACAAACTCACAATTTATAGTATAAAACAAGACTTGGCCTTTTAAACTGACTAAAATCTTACCAAGGGTTGGTAGTTCCACCAATTATAAGTAAACACTTCAATTTCCAGAACCTGAAAGAAATATTGAGTCTATATTCTACTAGAATGATCCATAAAGATCTCCCCTATGATAGCTGTCTGCTTTTATCAATAGTTTTTGCTGTTCTACTAGTAAGGTGATCTTACATACTTTTAAGTTGGTATTGGAAAAGACAAGCATTTTTGAAGAAACCGTGAAAAGCCAACCTCTAAAACCCGGCATATATTATTTAGGAGAGTTTGTAAGACCCAACTTCCCGCATTTTAGGATTCCTGAGTAAATTTCATGTTTTGTAATGAACTACATGAGAGCCAGGAGAGAGCTGTCAGCTATGTACTGCGGTTCAAGGTGGCTGATAATTACATTTACTGTCTCTCAAAGGATACAGAGCACTGCCCGAGCACCCAGACACCGAGGGTGAGAACCACAGATGTGAACCATGGGTGGAGAAGATGAGAAATTTGAACTCTGAGGCTACATAGACACTTTTGCATGACCTCTATGCATTTATTGTGACACTGTGTTCTGGGTCATTAAGTACAGTGAACAAAGAGAATATCCACAAAACCATCCCTTGACAACCTTCCAGATTTCCACACGGAAATCTGACCAGGCACTGAAGCAGCTTTAACCTCTGCCAAGACCTCTCAAGAGCTCTAGGATCTTCAGCCAACAATTTACAAAGGATAGAGATGGAGCGGGGCTAGGGAGGGGCAATTGGTAGCTGATTGGCACCAAAGCTTTCAGAAAGATACCAAAGTATATCTTTGCTTTTGCACATTTCATTTAATTCTCAGATGCAAACCTTTCTTATCATAAAACCATCTCACCCCTGTAAAGCACATAAAACAGCTTGTCATCAAGTGGAACCTCCCTAATCTACATCTTGGCCTCATTCCTCAGCTTCACTCTAGCCAGATTTCACAGCACTGTGGCCAGACATAAAGTGGCCAAGGCCCAGATTTGAAAGCCAACAGCAGGAGAACAGCAGGAGTGCAGGGGATGCCTCTGGTGGCACAGACTCAGCAAAAGGGAAGGATGAATTTCTATCCAGCTCCAATGCCCCAAACCATGAAATAGGTGTCTCTGGGGCAACATGGTGAGTGCAAATTATACTCAGCTCTGGAAGAAATAACTTCTGTCTTTGAACAACTTCAGATACATAACCAAAAGGGAGCTAGCACAAATCTTTCAGCATAATCTGAGATCAAAATACAAAACTCTTAACAGCGTGGGGCATCACATGTGAGAAACCCCCTATCAAGCTTCAGTTCAATAAACTGATGAACGGATTACAGTGATATAGCTGTATGTAGGCCCTTTTTTCCTCTTTGACAGGTATGGTGCTGCTAATATTCTGCATGCTAATAGCTGACAGCCAGCTTCATACTGCTTAATGAAACAGGCAGGACCCAGACTCCTAGGGCCTGGTGCTCACCAGGCTATGCCACATAATCTGTACCTGACAGGAAGAATCTGGCAGCTATGTTCTACCACTCATCATTTTATCCTGAATCCAATTTTAAAGATACAGTTTATTTAATGAAAACTTTTTCATTTTAGACAACAGTGTAAAACCTTAGTCCTTACCGTGGAGAAAAAGCACAGGCACATGAAAGAAGTTTGGCAGGGTACTGTCTCGAATATTACAAGGGCGGGTATACGTGAAGTATGTGTGTATATGTGTATAAAGACAATGAAATTCCAGATCTGAAAATTTTTGTGGAAGTGCAGGTTCCAGTAGGTGTGTAATCCATCCAGTTCCCTCCACTGCGGTTAATGCAAGTGCTGAGTATTTACAGGTACAAAAGCTATTTCCCACATCCATAATGTAGAGAGGTCTAATTACTGCTGCAGAAACAGCAGTGGGAGGCACAAGCTGTCACACACCCCCAGCACTCTCTCAACCAGGCTGGAAATGCCAAGGTTACAGCTAGAACCAACACTTGAAATAAAGTCAAGGAAACAGTAAGCCCCGTGTGAATGGGCCTTGAAGCTATGAGCAAAGAGCTGTTCTCTTTCTGTTTGGTGCCTACTAATTCAGCAAAACATAGCTTTGATTGTCCTTGATAACTAAATGGACTTAACTATCAGTTGGCCCTCTGAATGGGAACCATCTGTAAGACCCTGAGTATTTTATTATCTCCTGGGACAAAAGACCCTCCTGAGAAAATACATGGTATTTGTTCAATCATAGAATCATAGAATGGTTTGTGTTGGAAAGGACCTTAAAGATCACCTAGTTCCAACCCCCCTGCCATGGGCAGGGACACCCTCCACTAGACCATAGTGACCATAGTCCTCCATATGCTGGTATGTGGACTTGGAATTAGGCAGTCAAGTGATGACATTGTGCATTTAGCTTCACAGAATTCACGAGGGATTTCCTTCTGCTGTGATTACTGGTGGATAAAGCTTAATGGCCTGTAATTAGGGCTCTCACCTGACATGAAGCACCTAAAAGAGATACAGCTTGCCTGACCTAGTTGTCCCAGTTTCAGTAACAGTCAGTGAGGAAGGGTGGCCAATTCACAATGGTAATTCATCTCAAAATAAGTCAGGTGTCTAGTGCAGGTGGGTTGAATTGTCTTTGGCACTTTCTTTTGTCTTGCACTGGCTGTGTGAGTAACCAACAGTTACTTCTAGAAAAGTAAAAGACATACAGTCTATCATATCCTAAATGGTAACAGTGGCATATGCTATGTTTGTTCACTATGCCCTGTGCAGATGAATTTTTCCTCCACGGAAGCCCCATATATAGAGAAAGGGATGTGTTGAACTAACCTGCTACTGTGACACTGAATTCAGAGGCTCTTTCTGCCTAACTTAGGAGCTCAGAGGCACTGAATGCCATCAGCAAGGTCTCTCTGTGACAACTGCTCATAGATTTTCAAGCAGACATCAAAGAGCAAAGAGGTTGCTATAAAAATCAATAGAATTATATTTTTAACTTTTTTTTATGTCTCCTGACTCACTTTTCTATCTTAAGACATCTGGGATAGCATTTTCCAGCTTCTTCTATAAAACCATGAAGCGAGAATTATTTTTCCTACTTAAAAGCTGAGATTTTGATGATTTCACATTGCTGCAACAGCATAAAGTTTAAAAACACATGTATGGTTTATCTGAGAATGCTGAGAATTGGTTAAATTTAATTCCTTGTTACAAACAAATAAGTTATAATTCCTTTTTTTTTTTTTAATCTACTTAGAACTTCTCTTTATTTATAGCTTCCTCACACAAGCTTGAAAACCAAATCTTCCCTGACTTCCCTCACATGTAATGCTTCTTTAAGCACACTTGCTTGTTTCAACTGTTCCTTGGTATTTGTTCACTCTCATCACTGTTTTGCCTTGATTTAGATGATCTGTAGGCACAGTATAAATTTTCTGGTAACATGTTAGTAGAAAAAAGGAGTTTGGGCTCTGCAAACCTTTAGTGTTATCTTTCAAAACCATCTTTTTACTAAAAACATCCCCATTCTCCCTCACAGCACTTTTGTCACTCAGATCTGACACATTCAGGACTGCATGGAAGATACTGATACAGACTTCAGTGCTTCATACAAGTCATTACTATTTACAATCATTCCACACGTGAACTCCAACCACCATGGTATGATCAACATTTCCTGTAAATATAGCCTACCTGTAGAAATTGAATATTCAAAGCATGAGGCTTGTAAGCTCCATAATTTCAGGCTGAAAATCTATGCAGTCTATTTACAAGAATTCCTTCTGAAGAGCCCTAAAGTCTTCCCCCTCATTGAATCTGGGAGACTGGATTCATAAAATAGCAGCAATGGTAACTTTGCTAAAATGTCAGGATGATTTTATTGAAAAAAAAGGAAGAAAGTCTCATAACCAAGGTCAGCCACTCCAGCAGTACACGGAGAAGATTCTCAAAATCTCAATATTCGGTCATCTCAGAGGATAAATTTAAATACAGTATCCAAATACAAACAAAGGAAAACCAAAATGGAAAGCTATGTAACAAACGTGAAAGAACCTTTTGTTTGTAAAGAAAGATGCTCTCTGCTTAAAAATCAATGTGTGGATAGATCAGAAAACCTTACAAAAAGGTTTTTTTAACAATTATGAATGATCGCTCAAGGGAATTTTTATATGTCAGTTTTATACTTCCTCATGTTAAATGAAGTGAAACCACTGAGACCTCAGGCAGCTAACTGCATCACCAGGCAAGGATGGAGTTAGTAATTTCCTTTTTTATCTGGACAGTAAAAAATATTGCTGTGCCACCATAACTTATAGCTTGTGACAAGGCAAAACTTTATGACTTCTGGATTTCTAAGTGGGTCACAGGAGAAAAGAAAAAATGTCTAACTTAACTTATCAGAATCTTGATTTTTTTTTTAGCATAATGACTTGAAGATGAAGATTAAATTAATGGATTAATGTCCATTTTCCCGTCTATTGCTCATTCTCTGTATTGATTTTAGAGTCCCATGGAAGGCAATATCAGCTAGTTACTGCCTAAAAAGGAGAGTTCAGCTGGGGTAACTCAGCATTTCAAAAACAAACTGTTCAAATTTGATAATAAATGAATAGGACAACATTATTTTATTTTCTAAGCCTACAATACAGAAAAAACAATGTAACCCTCTTCATCCTGATTTCACTAAGGACTGGAAGCCTGATGAATAGGAGTAATCATCCAAAAGCATCACTGTCAGTCTAACTTTGCAATTTCGGTTGAAGATCTTTCCTGTAGGCTACAACAATACTGAGACTGGGTTTAAGAATGTGTCTTAGGCTGTTTTTTATTTTTGTATAGAATACTATCACTGTGGTATCTCTGCACTGCAAGTATAATTTCCTCCCAGAGACAGGAGTCTCTCCAGTCCAAATTTGCCCCTGTGGAGCTGAAGGAAGACGTAATAATTTCTTGGCTAAATAATCACAGATAATGCACCCTACTCTGAAAGGAGTACTTTCTCTTTAGCATTGTCCACTATCTGTAAATCTCAGATGTTTATTCATTAGGGTAGTGATTAGAAACCCAGTCTTCTAGGCAACAATCATAGTCATTAAGCTATAGAGTGTGAATATTTACTATGAATATTTAAAGTATTTTATATTAAGCAGATTAGCTTCACCGAGAGAGGATGAAGGATTCCTCTTAGAGCATGCTATTGTGTGATAGCTGGTGCATTCTTGATCTGGTAGAAGATCTTTCTGTTGGGAGGGTAAGATGTGTCTTCAAATCTGTGTTTCAATGCAAGAAGGAGAAGAAAATGAGCCTGGGTATTATGCATGAGTGCTCCATGCACTGGGCTGTTGAGCATTTGAGATGGGTCATTGGGTTTTATTTGTGACCCAAGCTGGTAAAGATATTCTGAAATATTTTAATATATCAGGACTTGCCAAGAAGATTAGAAAAACACCCCTGTGTTTTGTGAATCATGCTATGGCTTAGGCCCTGAGCAGTTTGGTGTTTTCAGGTGCCCTGCTTGAAAGACATCATGTCAAGCAACAGAAATGAAGGCCACTTGGAATTGTCTGGCTGAAGTCTGATGCCAATGCTCCCAGGACACCAACAGGATTAGGCAATAGCTGAGCATCAATCTGGAATTAGGTGCTTACACGTGTGTTAAATTAAGAACTTCTGTGATTATACTCTTCCAGGATCAAATCTTCATCTCCCTGGTCCAAACAACAGGCCACACAGGGAAGACCCAGACACCCTAGAGTCAAATATTTGCTCCTGAGTTAATGAGCTCAAAAGGAACACAAGGACACTTGGACAGTAGTCAAGGACATGTTGTACATCAATGGCACGCAGCATTTTCTGGCTGAATGGGCCACTTCTTTCCCTGCAAATATTAGCAGACATTATGTAGGTAGACTCAATTATACATACAGTACACTCAGTGGGACTTATGCATGGACCTCCTATGCACCATACTGCATATGCTCAAGGGTTGACTCAAGCACAACTACAGTCAGGAGTGGGTCCCCACTACTAGATTAATACATGGAGCCTGTGGCCCTTTTTCTTGGAGCCCTACTGCTATCATGTGGCCAGAAAAGAAGGCAGCTGGGATCATGCAGCTGCCACCGTCACTAGAATAATTAATTTAGCCTGGAGCAAGCTCCTGTGCATCTCCAAGGTGCCCTGGGAACGAAAGCAACCAGGATTAACTGACAGAATATCATCAGTTGAACACTTGAGAGATGAGATATCAAATTGATTTAATTCATATGTTGGGTGTGTTTTATGAAGTCCTTGAAAAAAGTGAGTGATTTGGGTCAATGCACGTAAAAGCTTCAAAGGAATCAGGGTATTTTTGTCTTAGTTCCTAACAGGCATCCCACTGCTACAAACATGAGACTTTACAGGTGATGTCTACCCTGATAAATAAAACAGTCTAGGGAACCCTAAAGGCAAATGCCATAATGGCTCATGGCCATCTGGCTAAACTCTATTTCGTCCTCCCCAGAATAATGTGCTCAAATGCAACCCACCTACTGAGAGCAGCCCCTAACTTGTGTTATTCTCCAAAACATGCCAAGGCTTTGTCTTAGAAAATGCTATTTGGCACAAGCCTGAATTGTGCCAGGGACAAGTGCTAATAACCAAACACTATGGGTGCTCATGGGCTGTTGCTCAGGCCCTCACCCTGGCTCTGCCCTGTCTACTGGGGCAGGCACAGCGACAGAATCCTCTCAGCCTCGGTGAACTCCTTGAGCTCTCACAGCAAGGTCTGCAAAAGCACCATTACATCCTATTTCAGGGCCTGGAGCTCTGTATTAATAAAACTTAATTCTACAACAACTCTGAAGAGCAGAATCCAACATGCACTGCTTATAGGAATGTTTATGACAAAATATTTCTCAGTTGGCAGACATTTTTCCTTAGTGCTGATCTAACCTGCCATGATTATCGAAGGATTTCCCTTAATGTATTCTTTTGTAAGAATGTGTTCAAGGCCCTAGAATTTAGGTCCTCTTTACCAGAACAGTTTAAAAAAAAATAACATAAAAGACAGCTTTGTCTCTTCTAAATGGAAGGGCCAGAGTGTAAGACACGAAAATCAAAACTTTTTTAAGGTTTCTAAATATAGCCAAATGTCTTAATATTAAATATTTTGGCTGGCTTTTAAAAATAGGTTCTAGAACCTGTCAAGACTTTCACTCATTCATGACTGAATGCTGACCAAGGGCTCAACAACACCTCAGGAAAAGCAGTAACAACCATAAAATGGCATACCCATTTTAAGGTCATAAACAGTGAAATTCTCCAGAAAGACTCAAAATCTGTGTTTTCCTTTATCTGATCAATGCAAACAATCACATTATTGGTAATGGAGCTCGTGGACAGTAGGTGACAATGACAAAACCTGTCTCTTCACTTGTAGAGAATTTGTGCCAGATGTAAGTGCAAACATTGGACCCCTGCCGACATGCCAAGCTGCACACATGCTCACACTACATCCTTGATGGCAAAAGAGAAACAGGAAGGAATGTAGATTCAGGGCCTTTTCAATATTTCCCCGGCTGTTCAATTCATCCTCATTGATTCCTTCAGAAAAAATCATTTTGGGGTATGGTTTGAATTTCACCTTTTCTCATTTTCAGCTTATGCCAATTTATTAAAATTCTGTATTGTATTGTTCTAACCATCATGTTGGAATTATGGAAACTAGTTAGTGGAAGATATTTAACAGAGACCTATTTCTTTAGTGAGATCAGCTACAGCTGTAAGATTTGGGCATAAAATTTAATAGCAATATATCTGCATAGCATACAGAACTGGCATTTTTTAGCATGGCTTTCTATTAAATTCAAAGAAACCTGCCTGACACTTAGAAGTCTGCCTGCCATGAAAGACATAAGCCCTAATATAACTATCACATCTTCAGCCTTGTCTTCACTCACTGGGTGGATCTGCACAACTCACATTAACATTAATGGGAATTCCATGTATGCATCACTTGGAGAAAATACTCCCTAAGATATTTTATCATTATCTTCCCAGGCAGGTAGGGATGGCATCAATCATGCATCCAACACAGTTGCACAATGTGCATTATTAAAGCATCAGAGCAATAAAAAATAAAATAAAAAAGCACAGACATTTCCAAACACTTTCTTCTTAAAATAGTAAGAAAGATCAAATGGAAAAGCTTTGAGAATCCTGTGAGGAGAACATGACTTAGTTGCATATTTTCCTGTAATTACAAAAGATCTAAAACCTAAGCTCACCCTTTCTCCTTCCAGAGAGAGCAGCAATGTGATAATAAAGACCAACCTCATTATGTAAGCAAGTCACAGATAAGATGCACTCAATTTATCATAAACATCCAGCGGGTGAAGAGAGAAGGGGGGGAGTTTACATTGGGACTGGTTGACCTCCATGCTTTTTTTTTTCCCCTCTCTTTTTTTTTGTAACAGAGGAATATTTCTTCCCATAATTTTAATATTTCAGCAGAAATATTTAGGTTCTGAGGAAAATAGAGTCTGTGAAAAACAGTACTTGCAGACAGCCTCATGAGAGTGGTATGTACTGGTCAGGAATTTTGTTCACAACTCACCAGTTCTGCTCGACTGTGGGTAGGAAGAAGCAGGAAGAGGAAAGAGCAGTAGATTTCTCAGTCTTTTCCTCTTCTCTCCCTAGCAAATTGAAGCAGAAGAAAAGGAACCATCAACCTTTTTTCTGACAAGTGTTAAGCTTATAATTCTGGACCTGTCCAAATGGATACACAGAGGTCGCATTAACTAAACCAACTCCAGAATCAGAAATATCCTAGGAACACCTGCACAACACTCTACTCACAACCACTAGCTATTGGGAGCCTACACATATTTCAGGACACAACCATGGCACCCCACATCATATTAGATGGATGTATCAGCACTAAGCACCAAAGGAGCAGAGAACAGGAAAGGCGTTCATCAGAGTACAATCAGAGCACAAAGGTCTATTGTCATGGTAGGCATCCTGTCACTCTTTCAACTTCTGTCTCCCAGTATTAAATTATTCTGTTATTTCAGAAGTTCTAGGAATATTCAATTTCATGTTCATTTCAATTTAAAAAACAAATACAAGTTAATAATTGCGACTGCTGCAGTGAGAGGTCAGCCTGGGCAGCCTGTTTTTCCTCTCTCCCTGTGGGAGGAGATACATGTGCCACTTTTCTGGTTACATCCTTCAAGCATCAGGCACAAATTTACTTACACTGTCACTCTGACACTCAGATCATCTGGACTTTGAAAGACAGTGGGAAATACTAAGTGGAAAGAAGGAATAGGGGAAATCCTGGCAGGCTATGACGAACTCAGCTCTTCAGCTACATTGCAGAACAAGCACAGCTCACTGACAGCTGAGTTTTCCTGATACAAGCCTCATGAAGTTCAACAAGGCCAAGTGCAAGGTCCTGCACCTGGGTCGGGGCAATCCCAAGCACAAGTACAGGCTGGGTGGAGAATGAATTGAGAGCAGCCCTGAGGAGAAGGACTTGGGGGTACTGGTGGATGAAAAGCTGGACATGAGCCGGCAGTGTGAGCTGGCAGGCCAGAAAGCCAACTGTATCCTGGGCTGTATCAGGAGAAGTGTGGCCAGCAGGTCTAAGGAGGGGATTCTCCCCCTCTACTCTGCTCTCATGAGACCCCACCTGCAGTACTGCGTGCATCTCTGGGGCCCTCAACATAAGACAAACACCGACCTGTTAAATGTGGGTCCAGAGGAGGGTCACGAAAATTCTTAGGGGGCTGAAGCACCTCTCCTATGAGGAAAGGCTGAGAGAGGTGGGATTGTTCAGCCTGGAGTAGAGAAAGCTCCAGGGAAACATTACTGTGACCTTTCAATATACAATATACAAAGGGGTCTTACAAGAGAGATGGAGAGAGACTTTTTACAAGGGCCTGTAGTGACAGGACAAGGGCAAACCCTTTAAACTGAAAGAGGATAGATTCAGATTGGACACAAGGAAGAAACTTTTTATGATGAGAGTGGTGAGGCACTGGAAAGGTTGCCCAGAGAAGTTGTGGATGCCCCATCATAGGACATCTTCAAGGCCAGGTTGGATGGGCCTTTGAGCAACCAGATGTAGTAAAAGATGTCCCTGCCCATAGCAAGGGAGTTAGACTAGATGATCTCTAAAGGTCCCTTCCAATCCAAACCATTCTGTGATTCTATGACAAAGAACCCCTTCCCTTTCTTTCATTGCCATTCTGCCTGCACACAAGGTGAAAATTAGATCACTTTTGAGTAAAATTTGGGCTTTTCTGTGTCTTAAGTCAGCAGAGAGGGTGACACAGGCATGCCGTTAGAGCTACTCCCTTTCTTCCTTCACCTCCATAGTAGCACAGGGAAGAACGTGGCAACAAGATAAAAATTATCTGGACAGGCACCAGAATAACCTTCTAGCTAATGTCTTACAACTGATGCGTTGACCCCAGGACATAAAAGACTGAATCCTCCTAAATGCTTTGCTCCCAAACTTCAGGCCAGGCTGAAGGGCTGTTGCTTTTAGCTCTTGAGATGTCCAGTTGCTGTTGGAAAAATTCGTGACTGTCACATAAGGGAGAAGCTGCACAGAGGTCATGATCATAGATTAGTCCCTCTGTATTAATATTCAAGACATCCAAGTCTCATGCTTCAAGTATCTAATTTTGAGAGCCCTCCTTAAAAATTAACATATTCATAGTTAAAATAGAGAAAATAAGATATTTAATACCTCCAGAAAAGCTGCAGGCCTTTAATTTAGGAAAAGCAACATTTCAGGTATTGATTCCATTTAGCAAACTCTCGTTCCAGCAAGTCATACTGGGATCAGTAAGGGAGAAATGAGAGAGTTACAGATTCTTTGGGATGCTTCATTTCTGTGTTTATACACCTTCTAGTATATTAGTGAATTATTGGTGCCACCATACTGCAAATAATAAATAACATTAACAGCAGAAGTCATATATTTGTATTCCATTGTGTTCCTATAACCAACCCATTTAAAGATGTTTTCAACCCTGAATACATTAGAAATTATTTCAAACAAATCTCTTCTTAAAAGAATGTGACAGTTTTAAATACTGGAAATGCAGTGGGATAAACACAGAATAAACACAGACCCCAGCACACTGACTCAGTAAGTTACATTCAAAGAGTAGCACAATGATGTCTTTTAAAGTCACTCAGACTTTGGAGGACAAAATGTTAGTTTTTGTCTAGAAGTCTTGCTTGGGTTATTGTATGTCATAATTATTTGCATTAGGGCAGTATCAAGAGGGAGAAGACTGTATTTATAGTGCCTTTGTGGGACTAAGCATTCTTGTGAACTATATCTAATTTGCATTTCTAACATAGGTGGTCAGAAGTTATCTAGGACATAACTGCATTTGAGCAGTTTCAGTACTTGAAGAAAACGAGCTTTAACATACTGATAGAAAATACGGCAAGTTTCAAAACTGAAGTGCATGAAAAACTTTCTGAGGGCTCAAACAGCTTGAGCATGTTGGTCAAGAAAGATGTATTCCAATTGCCAATGTTTTGCCATGAACATCCACATAGCTGTGATTTTGTCTCTGGCGTCACATGATTAGATAACCATTTGGAGTAAAACTGGTATATAAATGAATGGCAAAGCATGTGGAGCCGAGGCATGAGAGTCTAGTAAAGATACCAAGCAAATGTAGTTCTGCTCAAAAAGTATCCAAGCATTACCGGGATAGTTTCTGAGGTATTTGTTATTTGTCATTACTTATTGACACACTCAGGCCATTATTTTTCACTCAATGGATGAATCCTGTACAGGCTAAAAGCACTCTGTAATTTCTAGTCAGGTGATGCCAGTTAGTTGCAGTTAGTCTAACCAGGGTGCTCTCTCTGTTTTCCAGCTCGATCAGGCAGAAACCCCCACAGCAGGAGTATTGCCATAGGCATGCTCTGATTTCTGCAAGAAAAAAAGTTCACTTATTAGTTCTAAGTTTGCTTTTAATGGAATTCAGGCCAGTGAAACTCATAGTGATGGATGTGTAAAACAAGAGAGAAATCTGAGCTAAAAATCCTTCCAGTGCTTGTTCTTTAGTGTGTTTCCCCAGCTATTGCTCAGAGATGCTGGAACAACAGAAATATGAGCAAATGTAGCTGTCTGAATTTCCCTGGTTTATAGACTGCCACAAAATCTGCAGACTGATAAACCAAGTAACCTCATCAGGAGCAATCCTCCCTGTGCAAGGGCAGAGGGCTGAAGTCAGGAACCCTGATGCCAGGAGGGCTGGGGAAGGTCCCTGGGCATCACAGGGGGAGCTACAGCAAACTGTTGGGGCAGGGATGCAGAGAAGGAAGTCAGGGGAGGAGGGCAGCGAGGGAGAGGACCAAGGCTGCAGAGCAACTCCTTTGCTGACAAGTTAAGGGGTGATACAGCAACCAAAAAAAGCAGAGGCAGCTCTGTGGCTGCTGTACCTCTCCCTAAGGATATGTGTCTGCCCTGGAGGCACGCATCCTGAGAGCATAGCTGTCAGCGTATGCCAGGAAAAAAGAGGTGGCCTCACCATGGAAAAGTGGCTTTAGGGGTGGTTGGCGCAAGTGAAGTGATCTGTTTGTACACAAAGGAGCTTTAATCACTGCTTAACTGGAGGTCTATCATAAATTTCGATCCCCAGCCTTCAGTCCAGTCAGCCCACAGTGGGAGGAGTAAGGATAGGCTGGACAAGATGGCCTTTGTGTAGGTGAATATTTACTAGTTCAGAAATAACTAAACGAATGTTAAAAAAAACTGCATTGGTATAATTTAACTCAAAAGTCACATTCCTTCTCTCAGTGATTATTTAACTTGTTTTTCTGCATTGTATGCCTCCTGAAACAGAATTCGGGGGAGGAAGTTAATTCAAGCCCGTTTCTTGTGTAACAGAACTTACAGCAAGATGATTCAAGGGGGTTCCACTTGGAAGATCAAGTATTTGAATTGTCAGACTAACAACGTTAGAACATGAGTGTTTAATACCTACCACTGTTTTTCTGTTGCTACTTTATAGAGAGATGAAATAGAACCACTACTCAGAAGCTAATATCATCATCCAGTTAGATAACCAGCTCAAACTTCTACCCCGCATTTTGTGGGAGAAAAAAAAATGAAAATTAATATTCTTTTTACATGAAGCTTTAAAACAAAGTGTAATTTAAGAAGATTAACTGACAATTTAATGGATTGATCCAAAGATTGCTTTAATTTGCAAATAATCTCCTAAATGTCATGAAATCTCTAAAGCAACATGCAAACTATTCTAAGTCCAAAAATAATGAGCTATTGATTCTTTTGTTATGAAATCGCTCTGTTGGTTGGCAATATACCTTTGAGCCACAATGTATTACATGAGCAAATTACAGTATCTGATGCTGACAATGAAGAAATAACAGCAAACTTTTTCTCATTAAAATCTAGGCTGGAAAAAATGTCAAAACTAACCTTTTTTCTCCTCCCCAAAATAAATAATAGATGATAGATAGATAGATAGATAGATAGATAGATAGATAGATAGATAGATAAGCATCATTCCTTCACCTATTGTATTTCTGAACAGACATCAATTCTGTATATAAAACCTGATAAAATGTGTCCTGAAATTCCCAGAATTGATTTTCTACTGAATCTAAACCATCTGCGTCTGTAGACTAGAAATCTATATTTATCTTTACGTAGGTATATGGCTTGAGAGAGTTAGCCAATCCATTTTAGAGGCTAAAGCTGTCAAAACTGGGTACCTCATAAAGGAGTTGGACACCCAAAACTGAAATGGCCCAGTTGACAAAAGAAGTGAAAACTCTCATTCAATTCAAAGTCTGAATATACTGCACCTCTCAAAATTGGGAAGAATGACTGGAATATAGGAGATTGGTTCAGTTTGGTCATCAACAAGGCACCAAAACTTCTCAGCTCATGATCTCTAGCCTTTTCTTAAACCACCTTTCAATCAATAATCAGGGTAGCTTAACTATAAAGTATAAAGTAAAGCAAAATGAAAACCTGATCTCAGAGTATGATGCAGACCCTAAAATTTAAGCCAGAATCACACAATACAATCATTATGTCACCTTCCACTTAAAAATAGAAGCTTTGTGCACAAAAATCTTCAATGTCTTTTTTCAAACATAACCAGTGGCTACCTGAAGCAGCCACAAGGAAAAATAAACAAAACACAGCCTCAGTCCCTGAAAGTTGGGGTCCAAGCCTGAGGTCAAGGCAGGGCATAAAATCTCATATCCCTGTACTCTGACCTTTACCAGCATTGTGTCTCAATGCTTATTCCAACAACCAGGACAGAAAAGCCTTGTGCCATCAGAGCCTGTGACAGCCACTGCTGCTGTAGGACAAGCACACTCTTGGGCTGGAGATGATGGTACCCAGCAACTCTCCACTTAGCTCAGCCCTTACCATGGCCCAAACTTTCATCCTCCTTGGTCCAGTTTACCACAGTGACTGGATACTCTTTATCCCCACCACAGTTGTCTGTGAGACGGTGGTACTCAGCCCTACCCAGGGTCCCACCACAGCTGCCACCAAACACTTGGACTTTTCAAAATTGTTGGTTTTCTAAGGACACAGGCTGAGAGCAGAAGACGAACACAGCTGATATCACCAAAACAGCATCTGGATGGAGATCTAGGCGTTTTGCCTGTGGGTGGACAGGTTGCCTGTGGGTGGACAGGTTGCCTGTGGTTTTTTCCTCCCCTGCTTCATCCTGGGACGTATGGTGGCTCTGGCCCTGGGCAGCAGTAATGTTGGTAAAGGACTGAATCTTGTATGTCTACTACTGATGTTGTCAGGCATAAGATCAGCAGAGCAGCATTTGGCTCTGGATTCACAGATGTTTTCCTTTTGAAAAGAAACATAGTGTAGAATTGAAGAATTCTACCTTTTGAATACAGCTCACTGAATATACAAATGCTTGATCAAAATTTGTTGAGGTGCCAAGGGGGACAAGAATACATTTCCTGAATGCAGATTGCAAAGTGTTTCAGGTTTCCTTTTGATTAATTGCTTTCTTTTCTTGATGGTTTTAAGAGTTTTACTTCCATTGTGGAATTATCTTATAAACTGTCTTTCTTCTCTAAACAACTAAAGGTTAATTAGTATAAATGCAATGTGAAATCCATTGCATTTATACATTGTTTAGAGTTTTTGCAAAATAGTATAAAGACATTCTACATAAAGACAAAACTTTAAAACTGCTTCAGGCTTCAAAATTAAAAATTATTCCCATTTGTGTTGATTACCAAGGGACATTTGGAGAATCCCCAGTGATCACAGGACGTTTCCATATAGCCTGTCACGTTAAGGTGAAAAATTCGCAAGGACAGTCTCACCATCTGTCATCAACTCGCTTGGGTGACACAGAGGACTGCTCTGAAATGGCCAATAGGCCTCATGCATAACAAAGCCCTCGCACTTTTGCATTGTTTGTATTTTGACCTGGGCAGATAATCCTTCAGAAAGGGAGGCTGTGTTTTGCTTCTTCTCTATTTTCTTATATGGTGACCATTTCAATGCTGTCTTTTACAGAGAAATCATCCATCCATCTAGAAAATAAATTTAAAGAACTGCTTCTGTGTTACTATTCTGCCTGAACAACTACATTGCAGACTGAAGGCATTTCATTAACAGCATCGTGTTTTATGAAAGCTAGTGAAAACCTGCTTCTCTGAACTAAGGGGCTTTTTGTGAGTGACGCAGTCACTTCATTTAAACTGTAAATCTAGGCAGTTGTGAATGCTTAATACACTGTCAAGGTTTGTTGCTAACAGTCTTCTATTAAATGGATAATTTAAAAGCAGACAGCAATCTAGGAGCGGGCTAGCAATCTGGGGGGAAGGGGGAAGCACCTTCTTGCTGCTTTACAAAACCATGTTAGTCTGTTTGTATAGTCACTCATATAACAAGGACCAGTTCTCATAGCAGAAGTCAAAGACAAACTGTTCTTACCATGATGTCAAGCACCACTTAAGACGTGCAAATACAGTTTTTTCATACAATAGGTTCCTCTCCAGCCTATCAGGTTTGTAGCTGACATTCTTACAGCACTGGTTAAAGGAATTAAGAAAAAATAAGTTGGAAAACTAAACTCCTGGGAAATGTTTTTATCCTGTCAGTGATCTACCTCAATGACTGGAAAATAAGAGACTAATAGAACATTCATCCCACAGCTCTGTCTGCCTGGAAGTCCAACAGCTAACAAAATTGTCAGAAACAGCCATTGTTAGAAATAAGTGAATGGATGAAGGGAAGAATGAATGAATATATGATAGGGACATCCCTTCTATCAGTATAACAGGATCCTGACAGGATCCTCTATGTTTTATTTCATCTTCAACACATACCATATCCATATGTATAGGAGCAAGTCTTTATTCAAGGCACGGGCAAGCCTTCAAACAATGCATTGCACATATCTAGATGTATTCCTCTTATAATTGGGGAACATTTGTTATTTTCCAGTCCACCCTTATATTTTAGTAATAAACCAGACCTTTTAATTACAAATGAAGTCAACTCTCCTCTGCAAAGACAGGCTCCACTGATGCTAAAGGGAATTACACTAAATTCTGAAGGATAAATAAATCCCTTGAGGTTCACTCCTTCTCTCCCACCTGCATCATGCACAATATATCAGGAATACGGAATCACTTAAGCATGGGAGGAATTCCTCCTAGCTCCCTTCCTTGTTCTGTCTTCCACTGAGCATGGCTGCCCATAAACAAACAGCCATTTATTGTTCTATTACTGCCTTATGTTCTGAAGGGATTACCTTTTTAATCAAATTTCCATACAGAAAATGGGATCTGCAAGATACACTGAGTACAAAACTCTGGTGACCTGTGAAACCCTGAGTTCCTGCTTTCACCTGATCTGAGGACCTAGAAACAGAGAAAAAATTCTTCTGATAGAGATTCCCACTCCTCAGACAAGTTTAGAATTTGTTGGGGTGCACAAAAGACAAACCCCCAGAAAGCTAGGTTTTGAGAGAGGATTTGCATGGAGCTTGCAGCTGTTTAGTGATACCCAGGGTGACACTACGAATGTTGACAGCTCTCACAGGGTTCCCCTTGCAATATGAAATTAGCACTTCTGTTTGTTGAGGTTATAATCATGTGTTTTTACATATGTATTTGACTTTTCAAAACAGCTTGCCATGCACAAGAGTACAAACAATAGAAGTTTCGTGCTTCCAAATGAAATCTCATATTATCAATTTTTCTGTGTTGTAGAGAACCCCTTTCAAGCACAGATGTGCCTTATACCCCTAGCTTCACTTTTGTGGCTTGGAAGTTCCCAGACATCTTTTCCTGCGTAACATTTATATGTACAAGTCACCTTTACACATTTTTGAACAATAAATGCAGCTTTGTGTATTTCAACCAAGTCAAAGCTAAATTCTTCAAGGTCCTTGGATATTACAGCTTTCTGGTAAATATTTGGGGGTATTTCCTGATGATAAACCTAATAAGTAAAGGATTCTACTTCTCAGTGCATTTCTGTGAAAAGAAATAACAGAAGGAATTCAGGACCTTCTGGTTTATATATATATATATATATATATATATGTATATATATATATATATATATGTATGTGTATATATATATATATATATGTTACTAAAATCAGCCATCTTATACCATGGCTGGATTTCAGAATGGGAAAATTAAAAGTTCAGAGCTGCTGTTTCAGACTGGACGAATCTCAGGAACAATAATGTGTGGGTTATGCTCTGGGACATCATTTTAGAGATTTAAAAAAAAAGAAAAAAAAAAAAAAAGAAAGCTGGGCTTCCAGGAACAAATGGTTGGGTCACATAGAGTCTGGAAAGCTACTAATAAATGAAAGAGGCCAAGGCCTGTGTTCTGGACATGAGAGCAAATATTACAGCACACCTTACATTTGTTCGGCTAAATTCTCCGTGCTCACAACCAGGCAGGATCCCTATGCTGCCTTTTGGGGATGGGTGTACTTAACAACAGCAAACTCTGCAGAAATCCCTCTTGTTACCACAGGGAGACCCTGCTGAGTTTGTCCGGACTTTTCATTGATCCCAGCTTCTTTCTGCATCTCTCTCCTTCCACCCAGGGCTGGGCTCTGGCCAGGTCTGCTTCACTCCCGCAGCCTCACCCAGAAGAGGACCCAAAAGCTTCCCCTCTCTTGGCAGCTTGTCTGTTTACAGCAACAGGGACCAATTAATTTGTCTTTGCCACTTTTCTGCCAGAGATTTTCCGTTGGTTTAACCTACATTAATAACCAAGAAGTAGTTACTTTTGTCTTGGCCCCTCTATAGCAATGCACTCATTGTTCTGCTGGACTCAGTCACAGCATTAATGATCTTTTAGATGAAGCATTGCTGCAACCATGGTGGTCCAAGTACATATGTAAGCGAGACTTATGTAGTTTATAATAACATTAATAGACCAAAAGTCACAGTTGGAAGAAACAAACAAGTACTCCCAGTCACCAACCCTTCATTTCATCCAAAATTACAAACCTGTCTTATACTGACATGCAGCTGCTTCTAGGCAAGATTAGGAGGTATGTCACCAGTGTTTGCTAGGCCAGACTAGGAGGTATGTTAGCAGGCTTTGCTAGAAAATATATGACAGAGAAATACAGAATTCACAAAATCAGTCAGAATACATATATCCTGTGTAGATAGGGTCCTAGCCTGCCAGCACAGATGCAGCTTCCATCTCTTCTGGCACGATAGGGAAAATCTGAAAGCATCACCTGGTAATAGCTAGTGTTTGCCTGTAGCTGGAAGCCACCACAGCATCTGTCCAGGAAGGAAGGAAGTCTCCAGCATTTGAGCTGCAACGAAAAACTGGACTTTTAACTGCTGTTTGAAGCAGTGATTAAAACGGAGGTGAAATATTCATATCTCTTTGCTACAGTACTACCCAGTAATCCTTGTGACAAACATTGGGGACTCCAGGGTTGGTGGGAGCAGGGTTATTTGTGATACTGGGTTTACCAGCATCCCACATGAGTGACAAGCTCAGTGATGTTAATTCTGAGAGAAGTGATGGGATGCTGTCAAAACAGAACTGGCAAAAACTGCTTTACTTTGGATACTCTGCAGATCCCTTGGTCTTCTTCATAAGGACCAGTCACTGCTATGCGTAGGGACCTTGACTGGTGTTTCAACCACCATTCGCGGTGTTTGGTATTCTTGGTAAACACTGCTCAGGTCAACTCACTGCAGAACACCTCATATCTCTCTCTGGACCTGTAGGGTAGGAGACAAACATCAAAACATTTTAGGTAACAGTGCTCCTAGTCTCCACAGAAAAGAAGAGCAAGGATCAATTCTGTCTTCCCATCCTAATCTGGGGCACCTAGCATTCAGAAAACATAGCTTGTAAGAAAAGGGAAGAATAGTGACCATGTACACATAAAGAAAAAAATATGTGAAATCCATGCACACATCATACCAAGCTTGATCTCCAAACAACAGGAGTTTGTGAAAAACCACCAAGGCATAATTTAGTAGGTGAGTCCATGCCCTTGCAGTGTGCAGAAATCTGCTGTAAGTGTTGATTTAATATTTTCTTTCTTCCAAGGGCAGCATTTGTCTCAAGAAGTTTTTCCTTTACATTTTGTTAATGAATATTAATAAGCATTTTCTGAAAGCACAGCTAGTATCAGGCAAGCATCCTTTAAACCCAAAGTAGAGAGCACACTTCAAAAGTAAACTTTACATGGGGTTGGAAGAAAAAAAGAGTAACTTATAATACATTTAATGGTTCCTCTTACTGTCATCTCTCTTGTTGATAGATTTAGTCTTTGCATGACCATGGCTTGAAGAAGTATTTTTATTGATGATACTCAGGCATAACATTTAAATTCTTTCCAATTTGAACTTTTAAATGAAAATGTGAACTGCTGAAACAGTACAGAGGCTAAGAAATGTGTGTTTCCATGCTTCCTTAAAAACATGAAAATGACAGATTTTACAAGCTAAGTTTCCAATAAACGAGACGTTAAATTTAACTTTAGTGGAGCGCTCTGATAAAAGAAATTAGGTAATGATGTTCCAATATATCAAGATTCAGATTGGCAAGAGTAAAAAGTATATCTTTCTAGGCCTACAGTGCTGGAATGGCATATCATGTTAGCACTTGTGACATGAAGCTGTGATTTCCCTGCTTTACAAAGAATTGGATTGATTTGACTTAGTATTTTCACTTAAGTATAGGGCTCACTTTCCCTCTGCCTCACGCATATAAACACAAACAGTCCTATCACAAAACAATTGTCGGTTTTCTTTATCTTGTTAATATTGTATCCACATCTTTCTTCAACTTAACAGACTTCTGCAATTTGTAATTCATTATAATTTGCATTGCTAATTATATTTTTTTCTGCTGCATTATTTCTGTATGAAAGATTTTTTATTTTTTAAAGCTGTTAATTATTTTATTTAATCAACATGAGACCTCTGTCTGATAAAGAATCAGGTACCTTCACTTAATGGGAAATATCATACAATAATATCTATATAAGATCTATGGATATATTAAAGATCTAAAAATTCTCTATGGAGAACTTTTTATGAAAAAAATGAATAAAGGCATCTGAATAATATAATTTCAAAAATACTGTTTTTCATGATCAGAAGAACAACAATAGCAGAGACATTTCATCGGCATAAAATGAAATCTATAGCCAATAGTACAGCTCAGAAGGCTGAGGGGAAATGTACAGAACAATGGAGTTTGAAGAAATATGGAAGATATTTAATGATTCAAACACATAATGTTGGCAGAAGCTGTGAGAAAGCACTATAAAAGTGGTTGCTTTATTTACCAGTCACTTGCCACCACTATTTCATTGCATCACAGCCTTTCATGGCCATCCTAGGAATTTTGTGGCTAAAGAGATTTGAGTGTTTATGACAAGCCATTCTTTCTTAAGTACTCAACAAGGACTAACAATTTTCTTTTGTGGTTTAAGCAAGGATAGACCTTCCATTTAACCTTTGAATCTGAGCTAAAACCCCTACTGACATTATGCATGACTTCACCACCAGCAGTCAGAGGTGAAAATGTAGTGCTTGGCCCTGCCTCCAACGGGAAGTAAAAGGGAGATTTGCCCTGGGAGTAGGGCTGGGCTGTTATTGCCAAATCAGCATTTTGTCCAGGGGCCAAATCCCTCTCTGCAAACCCACAAGTCAAACAGGAGAGAGTCAGTGATGGAAGACAGACATGCTGAGTTCGGTCCTAGCTGTGTCTGACATGTGTATGACAGCAGCTGCAGACACATAAAGACAGCCTTGGATACATAGATGGTCATTCGAAGGCTCCATTCTGGGCAAGTATATAAACATACAAATATTATGTCCCCCAAAGACATGAGAACACACTACATAGATGTATAGTTAGCCATGTACTTAGTTTCTTTTTTTTATTTTTTGCAGAGCAGGAATGAAAATAACAAGTTCTGTAGGATTTTGGAAACCTCCCTCTACTGAATTATAAATTCCACTTATGGCACACTTGCTGAATATATGAAAATACTTACAATCTGTTATTCACACTTTCAGTCAATTAAGCTATTTAAATGATTTGTTTTAATTTCATTCCCAAGCCTTCCAAATTCTGTTGTCTCATGTTTGGTCCAAATAAAGACAGATAATTTATTTTTTAAATATATTTCCTTCTCTCTAAACAAACGGACAAATGGTAACTTGTTCACATTTATTTGTGACAAGAGCTGAAATGGAGAATACTTCTAGGTAAACAGTGAGTAAGAAGATTCTAATGTTTCAGTATGCCATTAAATAACAATTATTTAATTTTCTTTCTGAAGGACTATTATTGTTAAATTAATGTTTGATACTTATTTCCACCCAAGAATAAACAACTGAGCTGTAACTTCCTGAAATACTCCATGAAAATAGCTAATATTTCTAACTTTTATATCATACAGCATTACCAAAATAAATAGTGATTTTTTTATTATTTCTGATTGCCTTTTTAAACATTTCCTGAAATTAAGTAGCCATTTTTTTCCTGCATTGTCATGTGGAGTGGTGGCAACCTCCTCAAAGGCATTTTAATAGATGGAAGACATTGTATGCAGCCATAATTTCAGGTACTAATATTAGAATGAGCTTATTTCTAAGCACTGAATATATATTTCTAAGAACTGTTTAAGCACAAACATTATCTGTATTACAGAGCAACAATGCCTCATCACTCTTGTGGGCTAGTCTCACTTGCCTGTAACCCATAGAAAGGATGACTTGTGTATTGAAGGTTAATAGCATGCAAAAACATTCATTCTTAAGAAAATAGCACAATGCTGGATGGTGATATACTGTTTTTTAAGACCTTCCTGTTACGGTTCATCACATTTAGGCACTGTTTGTGCCTACACTTACTTAGGTTTATCCAATACCACTTGGGTATTGTGGTCAGTACAATGACAATGCTACATATTGTCGTTTAAAATATGAGATGGTAATAAGGCTTAGGTTCATGTAAAATCAGACTTGGCCATAACACACAGGAGTATTCCATAAATATTTCTGAAAAATAAAAAGGCAAATGCCAAACAAAAATGGCAAGCTGTCTCCATAGGACCGTAAACACGGATTTTCTTACGGAAGGGAGAAGGAGCAATTCCAAGGCATGGTTGAAGAAGTAGATACGTGCATCAGGGAGGACAGATGGGACTAGATCTTGCCTCAAGGCTAAGAAAGCAGTTCAGAGAAAGGGGAGCATAAGGATGGCTCCCTAGGAGAATATCATCACAGTACTTTGTGGGACTGGCCAGATATCTTCTCCTTCCAGAACTAACTGTTGGCATATACCCAAAGCCTGAATGAGCACTGAAAATGTAAAAAGGTACAGAACTTCGAGAAGTTTAACATTAGATCTGATAGAACAAGGCTACCAGGGCTTTTCTTCACCTCTTTAAACCTTATAAACTGTGTTGCAAAGGGATTTTTGTAATTACTTCCATTCCTCACAAAGCTACATCTATAAGAACCCATGTCATTAAAATTTTCTCAGCACTTACTGTTCTTAGAAAAGATGCAACCGAAGGAGCGTATCCAAAACCTTCAGGTATGGCTACATCAACCAATCAGGGCCTACCTACAGGTGCAGTACCAGTCCACCTTTTCCTACAGTGTTTGGTTGTTATTGCTCTCTCTGTTACCAGGGACCACTGCCAGTTTGGCTGCAGTTTGGAATTTTGAGTGACCAGTTCCAAAATATCCTGTGGATTCCTGTGCAGATGTCAAAAACACCTAGTGGAAATCTCCTTTCTTGAGATATCAGATCACTCACTGTGAGTAGTGGAGCAAAGCAACTCTCACTCTTTGGATTAACTCAGTCTTTCTTGTGCATCCAAAGGAAAAATCTCATCCTACTGGACAGCACATCTCAGAAAGCAGCAAAAATCTCAGAGTAAAATATTGTCAGGAAGTGCCAAAACAAGAGAGGAGTACATCTGATGTGGTATCTAGCGTCTGCTTTCCAGTAGACAAAGGAGATTAACTGTAGAGAAAAGGGAACCATGCTATGAAAAGCTGCAGACTGGAATCTGTAGCTCTTTGCCTTTACTTCCAAGACATGCCCCAACCTGTGTCATAGTTCTATTGAGGTTTTCCACACAGACACCACAGGAGGGAGGAAACATCCTGCCATAAAAATGTACCAACCTCTGTTCCTCCTGCACTGGAATCCTCACACCAGACACTGCAGCAGCTGTGACAGGGGAAGGACAGATTTCCCTTTCTGCAAACCCATGTCCCTCTCAGCCCTGCTCTGCCCTGTGCTGCCACATTCATCTTCTTGATGAACACTTCCTTGCACACTGCCCCATCCCTGGGAGTGTTCCAGGCCAGGCTGGATGAGGCTCTGAGCAACCTGGTCTAGTGGAGGGTGTCCCTGCCCATGGCAGGGGGCTTGGAACTAGATGATCTTTAAGGTCCCTTCCAACCCAAAGCATCCTGTGATTCTATGATTCTGCATCCTGGTTGTCACAGAAGCCGATCCCCCAGGCTGTGACAAGAATAGGGGGCTGTCAGACACCTCCCCATTGCATGTTCTCCAGGACCACTGGGTTGAGAGCTGGTGACTCCATGTCCTGCTCTAAAAGAAGGATGATAACCACTGGACCTTGCTCAGGAAGCCTATGGTATTCCCCCCTCCTAGGTGTTTGCCCTGCAGAAGAAAGTTTGCCCAATAAAAAGGAAGGTGAAATAGGGCATCTTTATCATTTTTCTATAAAGCTACTAAAGATTATTATCTGTTATGCTTTCAAGATCCCAACACAATGGTACCGGGCTGCACTCTGAATTAAATAAAGCATTCACCTCTTAATCAAAACAGGAATGTATGCCTCGACTTTCACTAGAAGGCTTAACAATGTGAACAAAAGAACACTGAAGCAGAGTCTGAATAATTCTTCTAACATAGCAAAATAGTTGCATCTAGTTGCATAAGAGACAATTAAATACAAGCCCTCTCATGTCAGACAGGCAAATGGCTAATCAGAAAACATAGTTTTAAAGGTACTACTTATTTTCAGTAGCATCCCACAGATCCATGTCCCAGTATTTTATTATTCAAATAGAGGAAAGGCTCAGGCGTTATAATACAATTCTCTTGCTTTTGTATTACTTTCCCATGTGAAACTGTGGGACATAACAAGAGTATGAACAATTATATAGAGTATGGTTATTCATCCCTACATGTTTTTCCTCCTTAAAACTGGATAAATCCTTTCCAAAAATTGGTTCCTAAGTGTAAAATGCCTTGAGCAGCTTTAATTTCAGGAAAGAGCAATAAATCATGTTAATACAAGAAGCAATATTTGATTACTCTGCATTACCCAGTAGCCCCTTTACAATTATAATCCTTTACACTCTTATCAATGAATACATCACTCCTAACTCTAACCCCTCAATCACCCTCTCCCTCATCTGTGCTCCTACCGCTTGGTAGCAAACCTCCTACTATTATTTAATATTAAATTATATAGCACATATGTGATGATGATAGCCATGTGATAAATTGCGTTTATCATGCATCTTTTAATGCAGCTGCATTAATCATGCCTCTCCTTCACTCTGCCTACTAATCCATCTCTGTCCAGGACTACTCAGTCCCATCCAAACCTTTAAGGAGATTTGAACATGCACCGTTAAAACTGGTACCCTTTACCAAACACTGAGTTTCATCAGAGGAATCACACTGTCCCAAAGCTCAGCACAAATAACTTTAAGTCTATGAAGGGTTTAAGGGTATGTTATCTCATGAACCATGAGACTCCTTGAGGCTAAAAACGAGAGACTTACATTTCTCTTGTTACAAGGCACTCCATTTCTAGCCCAAGGTTATTATCCATGATCCTGGACATTAAGACTGAAACATTTGATGTTTATAAAATAGGTGTTCCTAAAGGTCTTTAAAATGTCTCAGCTGCAGTTTTCATTCCCTCCTAGCCTTCTAAAGTTGGACTTCTAGTATTGAATTAAGAAATGCTGACCTTACAAGCCATAGGAAGGCAAAAGAAGGAACTGAAAAGCATTTTAGAACTCTCCAGAACATTTTAAAATAAGATACCTAAGAATTGTTTGCTCCATATGCAGTTTGTGTAATAGTACAGGGCAGCAGACACATTTTTTTAGTATCCACTGGAAATAAACTGCCACAGCACTGTTGATCTGCCTTTGCTGATTTTATTCCACACCATTAAATGCTCTCTTTTGCTTTAAATACAATTATTAAACATTTATTCAGAACTTAAACTCACTTTTAAAAAAATGTTAAAGTCTTTTCAGAAAAAGTTACTGAAGTTGAAAGTGTTTCATGCATCTATACCAGCATCACCAAACTGCTGCAGGATAAATCGGGTGGGAAAGCAAGGAGAAAAAACTGGGCAAGAACCAGAAAAAATGTTGAACATTTTTTCCAAAATAAAAATAAATGGTTTAATTTGCTCAATTAAAAAAACCTTTGTATTAGGAAAGTCCTTTCAAATATATTTTTAAATCACAAAAACATTCAATATAAAAAATGATGCATTGATGATAAAAATATTATTGATGAACCCCAAACCATTTTCCACATTTTTATAATAATTCAGACACCTAGAATATCATTAGCCACAGCAGCTGGGAATGCTTATGTCATTATAACTAAACATATGGGCAAGTGTTTTGTTGGATCGGGATATATGTATTCAGAGGATCTGTATAGCTAAATTATTTTTTTTAGGCATTCATACTGCCATAGCTGAAAGACTGTTCTTGAAATCTTATCTGTAACAGAATCAAGCTGTAACAGACTACTGTGCTCTTGTTGCAGCCGTTATTTTTGTCCCAAACCTATTGCTGTTGGGACAGACACTGCAGTAGTTGCTCTGATCACTCCTCACTGACTTCCACTTGTTCTTCGCCTCCTCCTCTCCTCTTCTGCTCTCTCCCTCTGGCTTTTTCTCTGTGACTCCCCAGTGAAGTGCTCATCGTTGAATGGTGGGATTGAAAACCAGACACTGGTCAACTTCTAAAGATCCTTTCCCTCATCCTCTTACTCTCTTTCACCATTATAAACCAAAGACAAGAAATTATTAACCCTTTTGGGTGTAGATTCACAGGGAACGGGTGGACTAAGAGGGGTGTAGCCATGTCATTGGTACTGCCTTGCATACATACTCAGAGGAGCAATTGCACCGCTGCCCTGGGCATACCTTGTACCCCCCTCTTTACCCTCCTGCCACCTTCCCTTGCTGTCATGGGAAATAACATCATGGACAGTGTTTGGAAGAACTTCCTCTTCTTAAGTATTGGGGTTTTTTTCACAGCAGTCAGGTCATTTTTCTTCTTTTTTTTTTTTTTTTTCTTTCCATAAGCATGATCAGGAAATTCAAGTAAGATCTTATTTATATAAAATGGGGCAAGAGCTTAGAAGTAGTTTGCTGCCATTTCCTTCTTTCCTGTGGCTTCGCCAGCCCCAGACCAGTGTTCCAATTTTTTCTTTCACTAAGCAAAAAACCACTTAAAGTTTTCCAGATTTCCTTTCTAATCCCTTCTCGCTTCCATATCTCGCCATAGCTTCCTCCCGGCTTCTATTCACACAGCGACACTGGCTTCTGCGCTGGAAAAATGCTCACCCTGTGATATGTCAGCCAGACACAGAAAGCAAGTTTTCAGGTCAAGGAAACATTGGCCTTAGGGGATTCTATTGTCTCAGGAAGAGACTTGGACTTATTATCACAGAATCACAAAGGCTGGGAGACCTGTAAGATCATCCAATCCAACCATCAACCCAACACTACCATACCCACTAGACCATGTCCTCAAGCCCCACGTCTGCATGTTCCTTGAACATCTTCAGGGGTGGTGACTTCACCACTTCCTTGGGCAGCCTGTCCCAGTGCCTGACCACTCTCAGTGAAGAAGTTTTTCCTAATATCCATTCTAAACCTTCCCTGATGCACCTTGAGGCCATTTCCTCTTGTCCTATCACCAGTTACTGGCCTCCCTACAACCTCCTTTCAGGTAGATGTAGAGAGCAATAAGGTCTCCCTTCAGCCTCCTTTTCTTCAGGATAAAAAACCCTGGCACCTTCAGCCACTCCTCACAGGACTTGTGCTCCAGACCCTCCACCAGCTTTGTCGTCCTTCTCTCAACACACTCCAACACCTTTATGTCTTTATTCATCTCCTCATTGCTGAAGTACTTTTCCATTGCAAACTTTTCATGCATGTCCATTTCCACCCCCTTTACATCTATTGTATATGATAATTCAGCTTATTTAAATCACATTTGTATCATGTCTCAAAACTGCAAATCTGACTACGCAGACAGAGTTCCCATTAAGGTGACAGTTATTGCCCACTTGTGTTTCTCAAAACTCAGCTAATCTTTACTTACTCAAGAAGTGGTGCTGCTTAATGCCTGTTAGGTCGGGCTGTATCTTCTCGCTAGGTCCATTTAATGTACTAGGCTGTCTCAGCAAACTTCATACATTAGACAAGCAGTGGAAAGGGAATTTGGTGGCAGAGCTGAGGCCAGGAGACCATAGGAAAAGAATTCATTTGAACCCCAGCCCTTCCAAGCTCTGAAATCCATACTAAACCCATCTGGAACTCAATATGGAGTGATTCAAATAATACTGCTGGTTAATCACTCTCCAGCAGCTCAAAGTACTGCCTTTCTGCTCATCAAGGACTCACAACAAAAGGAGATAGGAAATTAAAAACAACAACCACAAAAAAAAAAAACCCAAACCCAAAATATTGATAAATCAAAGACACTCACCCTCTTTTCTAAAGCACAACAGAATTAGCTGTTGTCCTGATATATTATGGCCACTCAGAGCCTTAATCATGTGAAATCACTTCAAAAAGAATTAACAGATTTAACTAACTATAAAAAAGCTTCAAAGCTTTATTAACAGCAGGAGACCTCCTCTTTAATTGGGAGCATGTATCTGAGCAAACCTAAAACTACTCAATAAAAACAGATTTTGAACCTGGCTAAATATCGAAATGATTGAATTAAAAGGAGTAATATTCACATTGTCCATTGTTTTGAGGCTAAAAAACCTACTCAAAGCCTTATACTCCATTCACTACTGCTATACATTTGACCTGAAGCAATGCACAGACTCCCACTCACAGAACCAGACCCTTCCCATTTTAACAGGGAATTTTTAACAGAGATTTAAAAACATCTCTGTCCCAAAATTCTTGCAGAGTAAGCCAGGAGACAACAACTAGATAAAGACAGAGAAATGGGAGAGCATATGGAAACAGTCAGCACGACAAGCAGCAGTCTCAGTTTTGGCTCCACTCTCGCCATTTGCAAACCCTGAAGAATTATCAATATTTTCTCTTTTTCATCTACCACTCTAACTTTGCAGCAATAACAGGAGGTAATATTAACAGGTTAGCATCCTCTGCTTGCCTGAATTTATCATCCAAGGATGAGAAAGAGACAATGCCAGTATGAACCTCATGTTGCCCTAAAAAAAATTTGTTGAAAATTCCCAAGAGAGAAAATGAACAGAGATAAAAACAAACAGGGATCAATTTTTATGTGGAATTAAAGACTGATTCCTACAATTACAAGAAGTGTGAACTTTATTGAAAGAGCACTCCAGTTAAATGCATTTTAAACGGTCTCTAATACAAAGTGTAAACTAATGCACAAATGAAAGCAGTTTCATTGTACTTAAATAAATAGCTTTTGCTTCATCCGTTAAGTCAACTGGATTTCCAGTTACCTTAGGGAACTCAGAATTAGGAACCACCAATGTTATAGAGCTACAGGTTTACCTAGCTATACTAGAACAAATCAAATGCATGTGGATGAAAATGCATATAGATAAATCCATGTGAGGATCCAAGAACAATACATGATTTTTCAAGTAATATAACCTCAACCTCTGTTGATATGAAATGCTCTTTTTCTACGTAAAATGTATCACAGGAAAATAAATCATTAGGAAAATAAAGACTTATTCTATGTAACATTCACAGTGAAACCCGTTTAATGAGATTTCACAGCACGAAGAAATGTTGCCACATTCCAGTTCAGTCAAAACATGCCAGCCAATCATGAAAAGCTATTAAAGGAGATGAAGATCAGGTCTTTTTATCCCACTACATCTCTGAAAACTGACATTCCTTTCTCTTCCATTTTAGGGATCAGAAAGAAAAAGTAGAGGTACCTAACTGCATAAAAGTGATCCAAAAATTCTATCTTCATTAAAAAATTAAAACCTTAAAAAAATCTGGGACTTTGCAAAATAAAAGATAAGGAAATACTTTTCTGATTTTGTTATTGTTAGCAACACTGTTAATCATAGTTTCAGTAACATATTAGCAACGTGGCTTTCAGATTCTAATGTGAGAAGATTCTAACTTCCCCTGCAGGCAACTATTGAGGAAAAATAATTAAATGTAAATAAATTAGTAACGTAAAAGTAATGTAAAGTCTTGCACTTAAATAAGGACACAATGAATTTTTCTCTTTTTTATTTTTTTTTTTTTTTTTATAATTAAGGCTTCATATCTTCTGTAAGAGTAGCCCGAATTTTTACCTAACCTTAGCACAAGTAGCACACTGACTACAGCTGAAGTGGGTGGCATTATTCATGTGTTTAAAATGAAAAATACCATTAGTTTTTTCAATCCGGCTGACTGTGTTGTGACTATCTACACCAGCAGCCTTATTTTTGGTTGTTACTGTCTGCCTTCTTTAAGTAATGGGGGGGGAAACTGCATATTCCCTAGCTCAGCTACATACAACTGTTTTCATTCTCTCCCCTTCTACAAAAAACGCGAGACCCTTTGACATGAGAAATCAAAGCCACCACTTCAATACCTAGTTTAATATTTGGATCTCTGGAGGAAGGATAGTGTGAGGAGATAGCAGTCAGCTGTCTGCAGGCACAATTTCCCAAACTTTGCCTTTCACCTATCATTTCTGCTCGCACATGTGCCCCTGCAAGGGCTGTGGGTTAGTCAGTCCAGTTCAAAAGGACAAAACCACGGACCAATGATTGCCTGTGCTCTCCCACACTCCGCACAGCCCCATAGGACTGGTGTATCATGGCAGGGGAATAGATGGGAACAGCCTCTCAGCAACACCCCCGAGGACCACCACGGTTCTGTCCCAGACCTCTGTGGCACAGTTTAGTTTTATCCTTCAGTTTTCAAGGGCACTTTGTCTTTTGGAAGCCAGCAGGTGAATCTCTGTAACTCTTACAGGGATTTAGGTGTTTAAATTATCCATACTTGCAAAACATCCTTTGTTTCAAACACAGAGGTGCTTCTGGTTATGCTTCTGAGATGCCCGCATGAGAGCAGTTTATTTCACGCGGATAAATGACATTTTCAGACTGGTTCCTGGCAAGGAACATATTCCTTGTGTTCAGCTCTGCACTGTGCACAGTGCATCCTGCCTTAACCCTTCTTCATCTTTACCACCACATAAAAATACAACATATCAGCTGTGCAGCTGTAACCAGGCATCCTAAGTGACAGCCCAGCAGGAAGAACAGCCTTTATTTGTCACCTAAAGTTAATGGCGTAAATTCAGAGACCCCCTCCTTCCTGCCTTTCTCCTACAAAGAGGACTCAAGGCCCTGATTAATATGCAGCCCTATTAACTCTAGTGGCTCTAAGGAGGTGGTGACTGAAGGGGAAAATTAATGACCTCCTGTCCAGGACTTGCCCCTTATTTGAGAGGTGAAATAAAAACTGCAGTGTGAAAGGAAGCAGAATTATTAAATATTTCATCGTAAACTGGTGCAGTAAACACTTGCCAGAAATGGCAGCTTTGATAAAATTCAATTTTCACCCCTCTTGTTTAATTTGTCTTTATTGGGTACCGTCTCAGCCAAGTTGTTTCTTTTTTTACCCCCATTGCGCAAACCTCAAGCATAGAAAATACATTCTTTTTGTCCACGCTCCAGAGAAATGGGTTGTTTTGGTAATGTCATATCAACCAGGAAATAGCAGACCATAGTTGAATTATGTCTATCACCGAATATCTATCTAAAAAGCACTCCAAAACAAAAGCCTCCAAAGAAAAAAGAAACAAAGGAGCAACCCCCTCACCCTTCTCAACTTCTAAACCACATGCTGCAGGCTGTAAAATCACAACAGCCACATCCAACTCACTTATTCAGAAATGAGAAGGACCTACAAAAAATCTTGACTCTTGGCTTATTCCTGAACCCTCCTGTTTTCCTGCAGCAGAGTGAGTACCTATACATAGAAATAGAGATCTAGAAGAAAAAAAATGAAGGGGGATGCTGCCATTTTAACTAATATTATGAGCAATGGTAAATCTTGGATGCCTGGGATGGCAAACATGTTACTATAACTCCCTTACAGTATTCTTAAAACAGCATATACTTAGCATCTTTGATTTGATGTTTGATGCTTTTCTCTAGCAAAATGTAGAGGCCAAATAAGCTGCCCATCTGTAGCATCCTTAGATTTAGCATGTTCCTCTTTATAGATTCCCACCAACCATAAAATTATCTAATCTTTTTTTTTTTTCTTAGTCTGTCCCTGCCTTAAGAGTGCTCAAAATGCAAAGATTGAAAGACATTTGCATGGAATATTTTATTGCTAAATGGCCTTCCTTCTTTTAATTGCAGTATCAAAACCTCCTCCTCCCTCTGCACTCAACATTGTGATTGACTGTCTGAAACACTGATTACCCATTCCTATACAGTGGGATGTTAGAAATAACTTCACAGAAATACAGGAGAGTTAGTTACTCATTTACTCAAGCCCCTTACTCATTTCTTTCCAGACATTATGATGCAAAACAAAGTCAGATTTTCCACCATTTAAAGTTAAATCTCTCTTCTTTTCATACACCTAGATTCCTCTGACTGATGAAATAATTAACACATTTGAAAGTTTGAATAGACATTTCTTCTATAAACTCCTCTGAGAATAAATCCCATTCACTTACAATATAGCCACAATAACCTTCACATACAATGAAGCAAACTCTAGCTACCTGACTGTTAGGTGACTTGCAACAGAAAACTAATATACACCTACACTAAAAACAGTAGCATAAGGTCTTCCATCCTTACCTCAACTCCACCTTCACGCCAGGATTCAGATGTGGGGGTATCGCCAAATCATTTCCACTTCCACATTACAGCTGTATTAGGAAAAACCTTTACTGTTTGCTGTTAACTCACTTTTCATTTTCATTTGGCAAGTACACAAAGTGGCACAATTGGGATGGATAATCATGAATTATCCTTGGTTTAGACCAGCCTACTTTTGCTTCTCTTGAAATCCCAATTCATTTGGTTTCATACTAAAATAATGAAGGGGTAAGCAAGCATGTGTAATAATTCAGAGATGCCCAATGGTGCTAAGCTTTAAAAATATCAGATACAAAACACTTAAGAAAATAATTGTTTTGACTCAAATAGGTATTTGGGGACAAACTTCAGATAAGACTGCCATGGTCACTCTTCATTTACCTGTTTACTTAGGCTCCCAGGCAATAATGAAGCTATTTATATAGGACGATGTATGTAGCTCTACTGATACTGATTGTCTTGGTGCATTTTAAAGAACTGCAACGAGTCACTAAATCCTTGTATTTTTCTTCCAACCCTTTTATTAATGAAGGGAAATATAAAAGCTCAGTTAACACACAGATATCCCATTCTTCTTATACATTCATGTAATATCACATTTTCATAATGAATGATTAATTTTCTCTTTCTTCTGTTTCAGCTAAGAAGATGCGCTTGTAAGCTGAATCCTCTCCACCAGTTTTATGCTGGTGTAACTCCTTGAAGTGTGGTGTAAGGAGAATCTGTTTTGGCAAGTTTTAATGTTGCATGTACAAGGGAAGATCTGAGGGAGGGCAAGAGCTGATCTCATTTCTAATACATGTTTCATCATGTAGTCTAAACATGTTAATGCTAACAAATCCAAACTGCCCAGTGGTTTCCAAGTGAGGGGCTTATGGAGAACTCCATGGAATCTCCAGAACAGAAATGCCTTTTCTGTGGCTTCTGGTGGCTGCAATGATCTCAATGATCAACTGTTTCTGGCTTAGGCGCCTTATTCTTAACGGGATAATTTACAGAGGACACAAAAATTATTCAAATATCCTGACAACCAAGACAGAGTCAAAATTAGCCCTGCTTTTCAAATTCATTTCTTCTTCTCAGGGTTAGAAATTCTCTTAGCCTTTCACCTGTTAAGGAAAATTTTATTCAGGTTCAGAGAGAGAGCTCTCAGTGAAGACCTATTCACTGTTCTTTTACTGTGATGCAGTTAAGCAACCATCTGCCCATCCTCTATTACTCATTTAATTTATACAGCACAGTACACTTACTTATATCTTTTCTGAACAGTTTTCATTTTAATATCATTATAACCTTATTTTTGCCAGTCATGAGTTCAGTCTCAGCTGGAAAGAATGCACTTTCCTCTCAGTGTTGCCTGTTATTTTCCTCATTTCACTTTTCTGTCAATGCTATTTTACTAACACACAAACCAGGATATATTATTAGAATTAAATAGCCACATTTTAACATTTGTTTCACTATTACCTAAATGTTAGGTACATCCTAGAATTCAGCTGGTAATATACATCACCTGCAGAGCCACACATTTTCTAAATATTTAAAGGAGAATGTATCATTTGCCTTTACTTTTTTTTACCTGTATGATTTACACTCTACATAATTATTGTTTTTTGGTTTGTATTTTTAAAAAATCTGGTGGTTTTTTCTTTCCTTTTAAAACAAATATCTCCATGTCACTCTACTTAGCAGCTGTATTCAGTCATAAAAGGGCCACTTGGTATCAGAAAACTCATACATATTTGCCTAATAATGCCTTTTAAGTAATCTGCCCCTTTGTTAATGGCTTTTTTTTTTTAACCAGCCATACACTAGGAATCAAAATTAGCATCTAAATGAGGATGTTTTAAACGCATGCCTAGGGGTTGCAGTTTTCACCTTATTTTTTTTTAATAGTTTGCCATGTTAAATTATGTAAAATAGAAATGGTTTTTTAGTTTTTAATGAGCTAATGTAGACCTATCAACCCTCTTTCCTTCCTCCCCCCACTTCTCTGCTTAAAGAGTCCACAAACTGTTTTGCAGGTATGAAAAATGGCCATGAAAGGCAAAACCCAGTGTCAGCAGGCAGAACAGATCTCTTCCTCCCCGGCAACAATGGCACCACTGCACGAAGGCACATTTGTTTGAAGTCCTTACTGAAACAACTCCTTTCCCTATTAATCGCTTAAAATACATAAACTATTGTATTTTTAAGCAACTATTTTTATATTTAATTTCAAAAGAAGAGACTTTATTACAGCTCCTTTTAAATTGGCTTTTCATTTAATTATGGGTAAAGATTAAAAAGAACTAACAGTGTGTTGTGGCATGGTCAAATGATGATTGGAAAGGGGAAGGGGATGCTCGCCATCTGCAAGTGCCACGTTTGGAGGGAGCAAACAGCAACATGGGAGGAATTACGGGGTGATAATCCGGTGTTATCAGGTGGGATAGCTCACAGCAGTACGACTATGCTCATGGAGAGCAAGGAGAGGGTTAGCATCTAGCATACAGGGGATGTACCTCCCTTACCTCGGGAGGCCTACAGGTATCACCATCCACCCCTGAGGGCGGGTTGCTTCGGCAGAACTCCTGTTCTAGAGAACAAGGGCTTCAACTGCAGTGTGTGAGGAGTGGGGGAGTAGTCTGACAAGGATCCAGACTTGTTAAACGGACAACCCAGAGATATAAGAGCTGGAGTGCAACACAAATCAAAACTCTAAAATTAACAGAAACTGCTGATGTGTGGGGCCCATAATTAAGCTTTTGTATAATACTGTTGCATTTAACTGCTCTCATTTTCCCCTTGCCTCCTCCAGTTTACTGAAAAACCTTCAATGATGTCACACACAAAACCAAAGCAAATTCCTCAAAACTGAGTCAGTAACAAAATGTCTCTGTTGTTTTTGTTGGTTTAATCCTAATCCACATGAAGAAGATTTGACAGAAGAATCCTACCCCTCAACCTACCAACAACACTTCTCCTAATGCAGCCCAGGACACCATTAGCCATTTTTCCACACACTGATGTGTGGGCACACTGCTGGCTCATGCTCAACTTGGTGGCCACCATGACCTCCAGGGCCTTTTCTGCAAAACTCTTTTCCATCTGGGTGTCCCCTGGCCTGTGCTGGTGCCTGGTGTTGTTCCTCCCCAGGTGCAGGATTTTGCATTTCCCCCTGTTGAACTGCATGACCTTTCTGTCACTCCATTTCTCCAGCCTGTTAAGGTCCCTCTGCATGGCAACATGAGCTCTGGCACATTAGCCACTCCTCCCAGTTTTGTGTCATCAGCAAGCTCGCTGAGGGTCTACTCTGCCCCATCACCCAGATGATTAATGAAGATACTGAACAGGACTTGACCAAGTAGTGACCTCTAGGGTACACCATTGGTTACTAGCCTCCAATTAAACTTCATCCTACTGATGAAGTCCTCCAGGCCCAGCTGCTCAGCCAGTATTCTGTCCACCTCACTGCTCATCCAGCCTATACTTCATCAGCTTCTCTATGATAATCTTATGGGAAACAATGTCAAAAGCCTTACTGAAGTAGACAATATCCACTGTTCTCGCCTCATCTACCAAGCCCCTTGTTTTGTTGCAGAAGGTTGCCAGGTTGGTCAAGCATGACTTCCCTTTGGTTAATCAATGCTCACTACTCCTGATGATTTCCCTGTCCTTCACGTGCCTGCAGATGGTTTGCAGGATGTGTTCTGTCACATCCCCAGGGATCAAGATGAGGCTGATGTGCCTGTAGTTCCCTGTGTCCTCCCTCTTACCCTTCTTGAAGATAGGAGTGACATTTGCTTTCCTCCAGTCCTCAGGCACTTCTCCATAAAGCTAAAACATAATCAAGAATGACCTTGCAATGACATCAGCCAGCTCCCTCAGTATTTGTGGGTACATCCCATCAGAGTCCTTGGAATTATGTGTGTTTGGTTTGCTTAAGTATTTGCTGGCCTGATTCTCTTCCACCAAGGGTACATCAATTATTGTGTGCTATCAATAACACCAACACTTTACAACAGGAAAAAAAAAAAAAAAAAATTAAAAGGTGCATCTGCTCCCTTGCAATTCTGTAAGTTTTTCTTATAAACACTGATTTCCAAACTATTATTCACCACCTTCCATCAGACTTCTTGCCACATCATTTACTACAGCCAGCAGCTGATGATCCCATGGACCTCTGGGTTATGTTCTTCGACATTTTTACTTCTTTGTTCTGTGCTTGGCACCTCTGATGTGATCCTAAATGTTTTCAGACCAAGGGGAAGTGTTCTGGCTCTGGTGCCAACAAAGAGCTTGCCAGCACTGAAAGGGGGAAAGGCTTGGAACCCATCAAAGAGCTACAGTCAAGTTTTCAACCAAAATAAAAATAAACTTTGAGGCTCACCTAATGGCCTCATGATAGAAAGCAGAGACCTCATGGTAACATCTGGTGATGAAGTACCATAAATATTTCTATTAAAAAATCAAATAAGGACTAGGAGAGCAGAAAGATAATAAGGGAACAAGATATCTCTAAGTCCTTGGCTCACTAGTGCAAAGGAACCACTAGCTCAGTGTCACCTCACTTGCGCGTTCTCTCTAGATAAACTAAGGTCAAAATACCTACTTTATAAATTAAATACGCAACAAAATATTACTAAAGCAACCCTTTTGAGTTGTGATTGAATCAGCCATATTTGAGGAGTCACCACAGGGATATGACTTTTCCTCTCTGACACTGATTTTTCTGCACTTGTTCAAAATGTACTTGTTCTATGAAGGGTCTAATGGTGTAAAATGTAGTTATTAAAAATATCACCCTATGTACTGTCATAAACATGGGTAGAAGGATCTGGGACCTACTTCACCTAGGAAACCAAGTGCAGGAGCAGTCTCTGCCGTAAAGGTTAGGGCCTGCCCATCTCCAGAAGTGGCAGTAAAGAGTTCTGTAGTTTCTGTTTCATACAGGGTTCAATTTTACCATGATATTTAAGGAAGCAGGGTGGAGAAAAGCTTCAGCTGTTTAATTTTACCTTTATAATTAATGTTAAGGATACCTAATATTAAAGGTTGGGACGGTCTTCCTAACATGGCAGAAAAAACAAATAAGCTGATATATCAGAAGCTGACAGCAAAATATAATTAAGTCATTAACAAAACCACCTGTTTACATGAAAACATTTTGATATGTGGAGAGATTTTAATACACAGGGTAAGCCTTTAGTTGTAATCTCCAGAAGCTCTTGAGAGAGGAGTACAGACATTCAAGGATAACAGGATCTCATTGCCATTTTAAATTCATTTTTACCCAGATTTGCAGGGAGACAATAAAATTCCAGATGTTATCCAGCATATCTATCTGAAGCATGGAGGGGTTGGATGTTAGATGTAATATGCATCTGAAACAAAACTGATCTACAGGCTATCACACAGGAAGTAACCACTAGTGATACTAGCTGTGCTAGGGGTATTTAAACCATAGTAAATAAGAGCACAGGGTGTAAGAGTTACTGTGCTGGTTCAGATAAAATGTTTGCCAGTGTCCAGTAACAAGCACATGGGAAAGGCATTAAGAAAGAACATACAGTAATATGTTCCCACTCTCACTTCCATCAGTCTGCAAATTAGACATTTCAGAGGCAAGAAAAGCTTTATGCTCCACTCTTGGTATCTGAACAATTCCCAAGTAGATAAAAAGGATTAAAAAAAAAATACAGTTGGAGATTATTGAGGTGCTTTTCCTCATGTTATCGGAGATAAGCACCACTGATTGGCTACCACATGAAATGTGGGACGTCCTAACTAGGCTTTGCCTAGCAATAGCAACAGGCAGGCATAGCCATTGGGGACTTAGCTACAGGAACTCTCGCCTACGTAGTCACTCTATCCTGACATGCAAACGATATCACTGCAACAGTGTGTCAATGTAAGGAGCTATTCTGAAAAAGCGGCAACAGCATATTTCACTTCACAATAGTTGTGGATGCCAATCTTCCCACAGAGAAAAAGCCTTACAATTTCTCCATCAGACACGTAATTTTTGGGTAAATTATGCATTTCAGAAAGACATCCATCCAATAGCAACTTTTTAAATTATGGAGAATCTGTTAGCTCCCATGGTATATTCTTCCATTAGTTGGTTATTTTCAATATCTAGAAATCGACTTTTTTTTTTCAGTCTTCACTAGTTCCATGTGTTTCCATTTTATTTTTATTGACCTTTCCTTTTTTATCATCTCATGAGTAAAATAAAGCAAGTAGGGTATCAGAGGGCTAACCAAGAGGAACTGAAGTTTAACTCAGGAATAATACCATTTAATTAGAGACATAATCACCTTAAGTATATGCCCTTCATTATTATAGTATCAAACAAGTCAGAATATTCCCTCAGAATTTACAACTTCTCTTGATAATCCTTTAAATTGATAAAAATTTTAAATAATTGCTAATAGCTAAGTATTTGCTAAAGTACAAATTTTTAAACTTTTCATTTAGATTCTTACCATATCTCTATTTTTAATTTCCTTTGGGTTTTCCCTTCATTTTTTTCTCTTATTATCTGTCACATTTTAGAAACTGTGCCTACTTATTCCTTATGCTAAGCTTTGACTTCATCTTATGTATTTCTAATAACTATTTTATGGTTAGTTTTTAATCATTCCTTTTTCTTTTCTCAAATCTCTGTTCTCTTCATTTTTATAGTTGTAAATCCACTTTTCTGTTCATTCCCTCAATTATATTTCTTTTGATTATTTTCCTCTCCATTTTTTTCCCATTTCATATCTGATATTACATGCCATATATTATATGCATATGACAAAGTAAATGTATATTCATGGAAACTATTTCAATTATATCCATCCTCATACACCAGACTCATGTTATCTACATGATGTGAAAAGTGTAAGGAAGCAAACTATAATAATCTCTGTATTTTCAAAGTTATTCGTTTTACTAGTAATTCAGCTTTAGGGATGTGTAAACACTTGCTAGATGTGCTGTGTGGCAGAGTAACAAAGCCTTTGTTATTTGCTCAGCAGAGCTAATTGTATTTTCAAGGACTGCTTTCTGACTGTTGGTGTTCCTCCATGTCTTCAGAAAAAAAAAAATCTAAGTGGGTTTTTTTCCTTAAATATATCATAGCATTCATATTCTTAATATTGGAAACTGGAAACAGTACAGAAGTATTGCAACATCTTGTAAACAACATGGTCTGGAAAGTTTACTTCAATTCAGTTAAGGTTATACAGAGTAAAATTGGCTTCAGTTCTGACCTTCATGTGTCTTTTATATAGTTTACTGTATTTCTAAATAGCTTTTTAAGAGTGATTATAGATACAAACTTACAACTTCTTGACACCAAATCATGGTTTCTTAACTGAGCTACCGATTCTAGGGCTGCCATATTTCTCCCAGGATTTACAAAATTAGCTATCTTCTATCCAGACAAGTTAGGGAAAAAACGAGTACATATAGGAAAACCCAGACAGATGGTAACACTGGCTATAACTGGCCATGTTGCATGCCCTCAGTCCACTCCAACTGAGAAGTTAAACATGTCAGTTTAAACCACTTCCATCAAGGTTTAGATACCAGGGAAGCAGATGGACCTTCAGGATACCAGCAGCCTAAGTTTATTGTCAGGCCCAACTTTAGCAGTTCATTAAGCATATGCTTAGCTTCAGGCACAAGCACACAAGTGGTCCCGTGGATCACAGTGGGTCTATGTGTCCAGTTTAAAATTAAGCATATACTGAAATATTTTGTCCAACAAGGGTAGAATTATGGTTCTGTTTAAGGTTACAATGTGTGCAAATTGCTTAGTGAAGTCAAAGCTTAAGCCTGCGGGCTAACACATGCTTTACTGAAGCATTTAAAAATATTTATGTAGTCACATCGACGTCAATCATTCCATTCGTACGCTTAGTGCTAAGCATGTGTGGAAATGGTTTCCTCCGCTGGTCCTAGCACATAACCCAACCCAAGTGGCACCAGCAGTAAGCACTGTGGCCTTAATTTACTTGCTCAATACTATGAGCTCTCAGAAGTAGAGTTCATGGCTGTATATAAGCAAAAACAAACAAAAGCCAAAACGTATCGAGTAGTCCTACAAGCACATGGAAATCTGGCTCATGCCAGACGAGGATGGTCAGTGATGATGGTCAATGGTTCTGTGTCTATTCAAGGCAATGTGTTACACTACGCATTTCCTTATCCCAACTAACACTCTAAAGACCTATAACACACCTGTGAGGTATATAACACATCCAGCTTACAGACATGCTGGCTGAGGCCAGAAGTGGGTACCTGATAGGCCATCACGGTGAACATGAAGTCAGCAGCTGTGCACAGTTCTTCTGACTTGACCCATCAAGCTGACTAGTCTTCCTTCTTTCTGATTTCCAATACACAACTACAGCAGAAGCAGCAGCGTGGGTCCAAATAAGCAGAATGATTTTTGTTTGGTCCACAAGCTGGTGGACTATAAGTGCTAATGGTCCATAATCCACCCTGCATCTTGTGCTGAGGAGTGGCATTCAGATCTTTGTGAAGATCCTGACTGGGGACACCATCACCCTTGAGGCTGAGCGTCTGCGTGGTGCTTACTTGCCAGCTGGGGCTAAACCACAACAGAATTCTACACGCTCTGACCCAATTCCCAATCTAGTCAATAGTGTCAGCTACAGCATTGACACTACTTAAGACTGAGAATTATGGGATGACAAGCAATTCAGGAAGTGCATGCCTGAGGCTGTTACTTCAAAAATATGGAAAATAAAAGCCAAGATAACCATAATATCAGTAAGATATCTATACTGTGGGCTTCATTTGTACATAGTCCTATTACTTCAATACTGTATCTTAAATTCTACCTTCTCCTATTTGCCAGTACAGACCTCTCTCAGTCAACCATCTAATATATTCATGATTTTTTAATGAAGGAGGTGTCATCCTCATTTTACAGGTAAAACTTGAAGTAGGACAAGAAAAACTTGATTTGCTTGAAGGTACATCTTAACCCTGCTTCTTAACAAAGCATAGGCCATTGGTTTGTTGGTCGTCTGTTTTCACCACTAGACTTCTGGCTTTCAAAGACTTTCCTTCAACATGAATTAGAGACAGAACACGTGACTTTCTTTATTCTTTTGCCTTTTTGCACTAACACCTCATTTCCAGCCTTTCCTGCTCACCCCCACTGTGGCTTATTGTTTAGGGAGTAATTTATATTGATTAATACAAGTTTTCTGCATGCAATATACAGTACAAGAAAATCAACCTTACACTGAGGCTTCACAATATAGCGTTAATAACCCTACTGGCTGGAAGTTAGCCAACTAGCTAATCATTACTGCATGAGCATAGGCACCTCACAGCATGCCATATCATTGAGGTAATAAACAATAGATTTGTTAATCTAGTATGAAAGCATTATCAGTTCTCTTTGCTTTCCAACTACTTCAAAATCTTCTCTAAGCTTTTCTGCAGATCTCTTACGCTGCGGTTGCATTTAGTCAGTTGTGTTTTTCAAAACAAGAAACTGAAGAAATTGCTGTAGGAATTAATGTTATTTTGCAGTATAATGTATATAATTTCATTCATTCTTTTTGCTGGTCTTTTCAAGTGGAAAAGCAAAGAGTTAAGAAACTGACGTGTAGGTTTCTTCTTCCTGCTAAGGATCCCTTTTTTTTTTTTTTTTTTTAATTTAATGATCTTACATATAGATCAATTAAACTAATAATTAAAGAAAACAATGTCTCCTTTATAACTGTGACTGTAATTCCAAAATGTATCTCCTAGTTATATATTAAATATTATTTAATAATTCTTTTTAGATTGACATTTCCAGTTTATCAGGCACTCTAGATGGTATTTATTTATTTTTTATAGTTAACTACAAAAATACCTGTTAGCAATAAACCTATTTCTATCTCCACACTAAATGGTGTGATATAAACTACCTAATTATTCATTGTTGTTTTCAGCCATTCTAATGGAATAACGATCCATCTGTACCTAGGAGGAAAAATCAGAATGATCGGAAAGACATATGTAACTTATATAACGTTTTGATCCTTTTTGATAGTAAAATTGGATGTCTTATATCTTATAGAATTTGCAAACCAGCCACCAATGACATTTTGCTAACTTTGTGGGATAGGAGGAGTAATTAACCCTTTTGTTGGAGAAAACAATATTCATTATACCTCCACTTTTTATTACTAGTGGCACATGGAAAAAAACACAGAGAGGTTGCTGAGATCTGTTCTTCTGATAAAGCTGTTTCTACTGCTTTACTCAAACTATTTCAATTTATTCCCACAAGCGTTTTTTTTATCTTGTTCAATAGAAGTCAGTCACAGTTCAGCTTGGGGTAAGATGATGCACATATATATATATATATGCCTATTCATGAAATTCAGGACATGATACATTTATACACTGGGGGTAGGCGTCTCCCTGAGGTGCTTGGACTTTAAAGTGAAGGAGACAGACTGGGAGCTGAAAGACCTGACCTGCATGAGAGAGAAGTAGTAAGTCTTTGGGCAGTGTTTGCAAGCCTTTTGGCAGTGGTGTCACTGCCTTGGCCACTGCAGCTCCCTGCCAGACCATCTGGGCTGTGGGGAACATGCATCCCACACAGTGTGGCAGCTCCTGCTCCACCAGATTCCACCCCAAGTGATCCTGACATGTTTCCCCCATCCTTAGCCTCCCATGCAATGTAAAAGCCACGACAGTGGGCTTCTTTCTTTGGTGTTCCTGGATTGGAATGCTGTTTTCACATAACAAATCTGCTCTTTTGCATTTTAATTTCCTGGGAACAAATTGCTTCAGAAGCTGAAAATGTTCTTTGTTCTTTCATGTCAAGCATCCTACTTACTCTTATCTTCCAGCTTCTTTCCCATTTTCCAGGTCCTCTCTTGTCATTTAACGGGGTGTTTTCTTCAGCCGTTGAACTCACAGATTTCCTAATGTCATGTAAATATGCTATTATTTCCTGCTTGTATTCCTTAACTTCAGCCGCACATTTTCCTTTGTTATTTCTCTCTCTTTGCATTTCCAAACTTAGGACCTGCTACAAAGAGTGTTTATATGCTGTTTCCCACTCTTAAACATTAATATCAGCCCATGATTAGAAACCATGATTATCTTTGCATTAGCACCTCTAGAACATACCACCTGAAAACATTTCAGAGACACTTCAGAACTGTTATCACTTGAGAAGTAAGGCTGTATCATCCAATGAGAGATTCGGGAGGAACCCAGACCACCTGGCTGCTGTGGGGTTTGGATGAAGCCTGAACTAAGTCACATGGAACGTAAATAATTTATGAAAGGACTTGCAGAGTTCATATAAGGTTAAAGAGTTCAGCCAGGTATCTGACCACATTGCAGGGCTCTGACCAAGCATTTGAGTTACTCATCAAACGTCTTCAGAGCAGGACCTCCTCCGAATTTCCCAGGAAATTTCTCTGTGTCACCTCTTAAAGCAAGACTGCACTGTATCTATCACACTCGCTCAACTCTGTGAGCCATAAATCTATAGTAAGGTTTTTGAGGGACTATATTTCTGCACTCTCATTTTGTACTTAATGTCTTTGTTAATGCTACCTTTGTTAACCTGGAATTACCTCCTTGTTCCAGGAGTAATGCTTCCAGTGGAATGATTTAGGGAGCAAATGACAATATGTGGGGAGTCAGAGTAGGAGAATATAGTCCTTTTATTAAGGGACCCTGTCTGCCAGGTTCTTGCTGAGGTGAGTAAAGTGAACAATTTTAGTACAGACTTTTGTAGCAATACGTAACTGTATAGCAAGCTGTAAAACCAATATCTCAGCAGCAGATGAGCTTTGGATTACCTCATGCAATAAAGCTTTGTATTTTCTCCCTTTCATCCTTACATGTGGAAGGTGAAATGTTTATTTTGCCAAGGATGAGATAGCCCTTGATTTCTATCCTATCTTTTTTGATCATAGATGAATCACTACCAAAATAACAGATCCTCGATGCAGATAGATAGAACCATTTAACACTGAAGATGCTAACTCTGTATTAGGTTAAAAAGTGGGGGGGTTAGATCTGCAACTCCTTCTTTCTCGCATAGAGCTGTAGGCAGTGCGGTGTTCTGAGGCAATATTCAATTCCCTTTGCTTATCTGATACAAATGCCATTAGCAGTGAACTGTACAGTCAGATTCTTTTCCTTGCACTGTCCAGGTTTTGTCTTGAACCTGGAAAACTTTTTGTGACAGGAAGCAGAATCAAAACTGTCACAGTGCTCTGAGAAGTTTAGGGTTAGATTAATAGGCATTTTCCAATGGAACCACTGTTTGTGGGTTTTCTTAATAATACCTGAGTACCTTGTTCCATCTATGAAAAAATGTCTTTGAATCTCCTGGAGGCAGACACAGACAGAAAGGCAGGGTCGTGGGAGCAGTTACCTTGCAATCCTACACTTCTATCAGAGATGCACTCAGTCAATGGAGCTGCAGAGTCAAAATCAGGCTGGGTTTTTAACAGGCTCTGCAAAAGAGAGAAGACAGGTTGACTTTCAGATGCTTGGGGGAGTCTGCAAGTCTTGCAAGTAGAAAAGTCATCTTCATACTTGAGCACGATGATGAGACTGAATCAATAAATACTGAGCCATCATCTACCTTCTGGGCTGTTTTTAGAGTCTGTTTTCAAAGTAGAGCAAGCATTCTTCAGGGCAATTTAAAATAAAATGGCAGTGTTCCACAGACTTTGTCCCACCAGAATCTATCTTACTGAGATCTCCTCAATAGGCCATATTAAAAGGAATTATAAAGTACAATGGGTCACAAAAAGACCTACTTCAAACAGATTCCAATCACGATGAGGTACTGAATTGCTACTGTAATTTAATTCCTCCAAGTAATTAGTTCTGCAAAGACAGGAGGGACAGAGTGTCAATCCTGGGGGCAGGCAGAGGTCTTTCTGGCAAAATACAAGCCATTCAGTTTTTTGGCAGGAATCCCCATGTTTCTTTAGAAGATACCCAGGACATGTAAAATTAACACCTTGAAATCGAAAAGAAAAAATGGAAGAATACAAAACAATCACCAGTGAAATAATTTTACAGCTACAATTTACAGTTCCTTTATTTTCCCCCTCAGCCTTTCTTTCAGACAGGTATCTAGAAACTCCTGAAGAGCCAGCGACCTTCACTGCATTTGTTAATATGCACATGGTTAAATCTGCCTACCTGACAGCACACCAAAGCACATCTTTCACTTCCCTGCCACGGTTACAACAAGCTATTGGAATTATGTTTGTTCCTTATTTTCTAAATAAAATTTAAAAAAAACCCCAACCAAACAAAGAAAATACTAGTTTTATTGGCAGGCTCAGAGAAATCTTGCAGGAGCTACTCAAATGTATGATCTGCTCTAGGTGATCCTGCTGTGTCAGGGGGGTTGGACCAGATGATCTCTAGAGGTCTCTTCCAACCCCTGACACTCTGTGTGAATCTGTGTAAATGCAAAAAAGACGCTATAAAAAAGATGGGCTTGCTGAGATGATGCTATCTCTGACACAGAATTTGGTTTGATGTAGCATTAAATTTATAGAGTACTTGCTGCCTGGGAGAGTCTGGAGTGATTCCCAGTATAATTTCAATGAAGTCACCAAACTTACACCAGAATTTGAAACAGAGAGCCTAGCAAAGCTCTGCTATTCCTGGCCTTGACATTAAAGCCAATGTTTTCATGTAGAGTGCTTTTCAGCCCAAATAACTGGTTGTGTGAATGGCTTTAGAGGAAAGCTTTTTATAAAACTTGAAAATATATAGACTCTGGAGTATTTAGAATCTATTAATAAACAGGCATAACTTCAAATGTTGTTTTCTTTTAAAACTATTTCCAAAATGACAGCAACAGTATCAAATGAGAGAGCTTTCAGGGCAATCTAGAGTCTTCGGGGGCTAATGTGTTATTGTGGTAGAGACTTGTATTTTTCAGGCAGAAAGTGGAAAATGAAACTGAAAAATCAGATTGTAGAATGAAATTTGCCTTCTTTTGTGCCAGGATAGTAAAACCTTCTCAATAACAGCAGTATTATGGAAGGATACCTGAGGTGTGGGTCATGGGGGAGTGTGGCACACTGGATTTTGCCAAGCCAGACAGGATTTGTTAATGTCGTCATTGTTCCTACTGTAACAGTACTGCTATTGTTAATAACAGGAAAAACTATTATTTTCTTAAATCTCATGATTATTTCATCCAGTCATTGTACCTACATGTCATGAATTTATCTGTCTATTTTTTCTACATCTACAGTGTTTGTGTCTTTACTATGAGTTTTTATAGAGTGGCTACTACAACGAAGCTGGGATTGGGATTTCTCACACAGAGCTCCATTACAATTAACATGTGAATGCTGATAAATGATATTAAAATGCAGTGGTAATCTACTCTTCTTCATGTCAAATTGAGTGAAGTGTAAAGATAGAACTAAGTGTTTTATTCCCCACCTCCACGCATATATGGCAAAAGGGGTATTTTATTCTGTGCTAATAGTGAAGCTGGTTATAGTTAGATGTGTCAGACTGTCAACCTGAAAGGACAGCAGGAGGCAAACCTTATATACCTAATGCTGGACTCCTCAATAAAACCAGTCATACTTTCTACAGAGCCAAATCCACGTTCTCCTCACAATGAAATGAGCTGCAAAAGATGCACCAATAACATTAAAAATAAATAAATAAATAAATAGAAGAGGAAATCATTTAATCAGGTGTCTCATTACAGAGGTAGATGTCTACCTTTGGACTTTCATGTATGATTATCTGGCCATTAGAACATGATAGGTTAGGATTTTTTTGGAGCCTTTGATGAAGTACTTGGAGACTTCGCTGCAGACTGTTTTCATCAGATCAGTTTTGCCTGCAAATCAAGCGACTCCTTTGAGAAACCAGAACAGATGTGAGAGAGAGAACTCTTCTTTAAAAGTCGTTACCTCTTCTTTCCCGGTATTTCTCCTGTAAACAAAGTTTTCTGTATACCTTTCCTACCTTCCCCCTTCTCAGTGAACAAAGCAGCACAGAATTCATTTTGCTTCTCTACATGGCTTTATTTCCTTTGAGCCTTCCTTTACTATATCCATCATCTATTGGCCCTACAGACTATCTCACAAGTCCTGTCTCTGATGTGTTTGAAGAGAATTCATTTTTAGTTCTTACGCCTTTAACAACCTGCTCTTCAGAACACTTTCTGGCTTGCCTTATTGTGTTTAACACCTACTTGCCAAAGCTTTTATCTTTCTTCTCCTTTTTTTGTTTTTATATTTTCCTCACTTGAACAGAACTCTAGTTTGGAAATCGGAATTCTTGTATTTAATAATGTCCTTCATCTCACTGCTAATTTCCTACTGCTTAAAACACGCCAATCTGGCAGAGGAAGAAACTTGTCTTTCCAAATTCTGTTGTGATGGCTAGCATATATTTGCTGAACATGTGACAGTATCTTTAAACTATGTCTGTCCTCTTCAAATGCATTTTTCCAGTGTTTTGCCATTTGACTCCCTCTTAAAATTCTTTTTCATAAACATCTTCATTTCTACATAATCCCTCTTTTTGAAAATAAACAGTACCAGAGGTTTTGCCTCTACCCTCAGATCCTCTCTGGTCCCCTTCACACCTAAGAGTAAATCCAGAAGAGTCATTTGATAGTATAGTCTTAATGCTATACTATTCCTCTGTAGGCCTAGAATAGGAATCCTGCATTAGATGGTGATAGTAGTTGGCTTATTTATCTGATCTGACTCTGAGCTGTCCTTTATGCACAGGATCAATGCTCCACCAGTACAACTATTTTTCCTACACTTCTGTACCCTTGTATTGTAGAGTCCTTCTGTTTATATTCCTTCTACCTAGTTTTTTCTATGCGTATTATGTCAAATCCTCAAGGTAAATTACTCAAAGTAGAACAAAGCACTGAGACTCAACATATACAAGTAGCAATTTTCCCCAAGGTCTTATATAGATGTCAAGCTGCTTCTTGATTTTATACAGAATGTTGTTTTGTTTGACACTCCTTTTGGCTCAGAAGATGACATTAGAGAAGTTCTCCTTTGTCTTTGGAACAAAGATGTTAGGGGAAAAAAAGTTAAGAAACGAGATTTGTTTTCAAGCCCTGGACTGGGATAATCATCAACTTTTTAAAGCAATAGAACATTCCTGTTAAAGGTTGGGGGTACTGAGAATGTCAAAGAAAAGAATAAAAATTTTTATGAACTAGTAGTTGGATAGAAGGCAGTTTTCAGTATTATTATTAATGGATTAAATGTACAAGTAACTAACGGGAAATTTGATTCTAAAATAAAGTCAGACATACAGAAAACAAAAAAGTCCCTAAATGTTTGTCGCAGACAACATCACAGCAAATTCCCAATGAGTGATGTTTCTATTGAAGTATGCATGTTTTGATCAGGGATCTCAGCATAACTTGACTCCAACTGTAGCTGTAGGCTTCTACGCAGCAAAAAAGGGGGTTTATGGATAGATAATGTATGCAAAGGAATTTTTTTTCTGGAAACAAAAGAACAGCTCAATATATAGTCTGAGTAAACATACAAGGACAGGATACTAGAGACTACAAGAAAAAAATGGGACAATGCGTCTATATTTAAGTGGCTCTAATCATACGATGGTAGCGGAATTCTGATCTCTGTTTGAAACGGGACCCAGATGAAAACCAGGCTTAATTAACTGCACCCAAGTAAAGTCAGATTAAACATAGGTCTCAGGGTGGGACAGGATCTCTGAGAAGACTAGAAAGAAGAACCACCAAAGAGTGAGAGGGAACCTAAATGTTGACAAAAGAGAGGAGACAGAGGGATCTGGGGACACATGAAAGACAGGGTCAGAAAGAAGGCGTGAGCTGTGTTGCTAAGGAAGACTCCAGAGGTCTGTAAAGTATGTGATGTAAGTAGAAACCTTTTCCCATAACTTTTTTGTTTCCAATTTACTTGCAGTCTGCAAAATATGTAAAAATTAGAAAAGCCCAAGAAGGCCGGACCTAGTTTACTAAGCGATGCTTCACTTGCAACATTTCAGACTTTCCTTTTTGCAACAGCAGCATCATTTAATCTGTTTTCCTCACCATATGAAGTTAATAATCCAAATATGTCACGTTCACAAGGAAAGACTTCTGTCACCTAACTGATTTTTAAGAAGATTTTTCTCATTAACAGTGTGATTTAAGGTTTTCTGTATTTTCTAATAGAACACCATGCATGCATTCATGCATCTAAAAATTACGCCATCTACTTTGCTTTCTATCTCAACCTTCTAATTGCTCATGGTCTTCACTGATGTGGTGTGAAGTATTTTACTGTTTGCCAAGAACCAAAGGTAAAGAGGAAAAATACCAAGAGACTACTTGAAAGTTAAGGAAAGGAGGGAAATTTAAATGAGGCAGAAATGGGAAGCAGAGAAAGATTTGCAGGCCAGCAGAAGACAGACAATGGGTCTTTAGAACAACAGGTCTCTAAGCCCAAAGTAAATACCAAATACTTCTGACTTTTGGTAAATGAATCGATGCTGATATTCCACCCTGACAGACCTGAAACACAGAGTAAGTAATTAACCTTCAGCTTGTCAGAACTGATACTTAGTCATCATCATCAGAGTCACTAAAGGTATAAACCCCGAAGGAAAATATCATTCTGCTCCTGTCACCCTCATTTGTGGACCAAGTCACACAATGAAAGTTTTTCTAAACTCATTTCGGATGAAGAATGGTGCCTTTACAGTTGGTTTAATGGAATAATGAGCAAGTTGAAAGGTCTTGGTGTAATATTTGAGTTTCAGATTTAATTTCAGTAGGATCATTCTTCCTCCTTGCAATTGGCTGAGAGCTTTCCAAGTTTTCCTGATTGTCATTTGAAATGAAAAGTGCTGTCAGGTTGTAATGAGTCCAGAAAAGGACATTCAGGTCCTGATACTGTGTACTTGAACTATGCCTTTTGAAGCAGCACGTTTCTCTGTTGAACACATTTTCTCAAAGATGGGAGTTTAAAATAATTTATTACAGGACTAGAAGCCACCCACTCACAGGATTCCACCTGATCTGGTGACATTGTTTATAATCACAGGCTTCTGTTCGTTAGATTCACGGGGTGACTTCCCTTAATGTCTTAAATCTCTATCACTGCTATGCATTTACCTGAGTCCTATTTAATCTTGCAGCAGTACCCCTCAGGAAGGAGAGGATTCACGCTCGTGGTTTACATGACTAATTGATTCTTGTCGACAAAACCAATGCTAAAACAAGTAAGTACTGCAGATGCCTCTCTCCTTAAGGTGGAAGCCAAAGAGGCTCTGTATCACTCTCCGGCACTTCAAGCTGTTAGCAATTAGTTCCATGAGACATTGCCAGAATGTGTCTGTTTATGGTGGGAAACACTGAAAATATTATACATTCAGGTTTCATTAATATATATAGGCCCAGAATTAATTTGTGGTCTCAGGTCAGATACAGCAACCTCGCTTGAGTTTTGTGGCACCAAAAGAAGTAGTGAGGGCTCAGTAATATAAATGCAATATGGATTTTTAAAAGGAGATTTTAGATAACAAGCAACAATTTCTTTATTATTTCTTCTTTGGAGAATAACAAGCCACATATAGCCTGATGCTGAAAATGATGGGGGGGGGGGGGGAGACTTTTTTATCTTGCCCCCTATAATAGATTTTTTTCTTTTGCTCAATTCTCTCTGTGAATAACAAGAGTGGCAGCCATTTTCTCCCAGCTCAACATCAAAACCCCTTTCATCTGCTGTCTAAATGCAAACAAAGCAAACCTTCCACCAGCCCTTTCTTTCCAGATAAATTAAAACTCTCATGTCCTGGGGCCTAAATCAAGCCTACAGGCCTTCCCTAGATAAATCCTTTCTCAACCTGAAATCTTCTTGCTACACGTGCTCCTTGTAAGATAATTTTGCAGTAGCTAATCAATAATGCAACAGTAAATTGCATTTAAATAAACATTAGCAGCCCTCTTAATGAATAAAACCTCATTTGCAATTTGTCAAAGTCAGAAATGCTGGACTCTTTTGATATTCATTAGAATATTGGAAATTGGAGCTTTGACAGGTTTTATGTATGTTGCAATTATGATTTTTGTGAATAAAGGAAGTGCTTTATTTTCACAAGAATTCTTGAATAAAAACAGTGATATATGTTATGGACTTGATAGATCTCAATTGCCGCCTTATTAAAAATTCAAAAAAGAAAAAGAAAAAAAGCCCATGTTATAGTCACAAATTTTAAAAGGTTGAAATGTCCTATACATATATTTTGTAAAAACTTATTATGAAATTCCTTCTTTTGTATGAAGAATTTTAATTAATTTGCTGTGATCCTAAGCTTTGGAAAAATACAATTCTTGATAATTAATTTTTATACGGCAATATGATATTACAGTTGTATGTGTTGCTAATTTTGTAGTGAAATTGCAAAATAAAAGCATGTTTACACATCATTTATTGTAAATTCACTTAATAAGGTTTTTTGGTTTTATCCCCATTTTTCAATAGAAACACTTCATTTAAATGTCCCCATGTGAAACATCTGCACCATGCACATTACTGTATGAATTCAGTGCTTTATAAACAAAGTCTTACACCTGGGATGGAGGAAAAATTCTAATTTTGAGAACCATTAGATTGTGGAATAGTATCCCAAGGGAAGAGGGAGAAGCCATATCCACAAGCTATTTAAAAACAAATTGGAAATCCTGAGCAGTACAGTGCAAAGAACAGAACAACACCGAGAGAGAAACACACCAAAAATGATGTGCAATTTGTTTTCCGTCTCTGAATTCTGGGATTGCACAGAAAGGTAAGGCCAAGCAGGGCGTAGCACAGAGTGCTGGTTTATTACAGGAGTTTCCATGGGAAAATCCAGCTTCTCTTTAGAACACGTGCACGCATGCACATGCGCACACACTCAGATTTGTGTCTTCAGCACTGACGTGAAAAATCCTCCTGTACGTGAGGTTCCGTTGCGGGAAGGAGTGGTAACGAGCACAACACATTCCTCTTGCTCTGAAGGAGTTTTAACTCATGCAGTGTGAACCCTATTTGTGAACTGAAATGCCAAAACATCTCCCTTCCCCTTATGTAAACCCACAAGAAATGCTAGCTCTTTGGAAACACCTCTGTAATAGTTTTGTCTGAAGGACCAGGCCCTCTGTGTGAGGGAGTCTGAGCAGTTGTATATATTTTTTAACTAAATATCACTATACAAAACACTATTCTCTAAAGTTTACAAAGATATACATACTGATACATTGTAGAAAATTGTCCATGGCAGCTTGTGCAATGAGCAATATCCATTTTTTTATTCATTCAAGCATTAATGAGACCCAAATCTGTTTAGCTTTGAAAATCATGAAATGCATGAAGACAAGAAAGACAGATCCAGCCGTTACCACACACATTCGTGACTTTCTATGATCTCCAGAACATATTTATCCCAAGGTACATTTAGGAGGGCAGAGGAGGCCAAATTATAGCTGTGGCTCATAAAGTAGCTTGATTGGCTTGTGAGAGGCCAGTAAAGACAGAGGCTAAACTGAACATGGCCTGAACATCAGCGCAGTGTATGCCTCATCTGGGCACTGCACCCCGCCACGGACACGCATCCGTTTACAACAGCCTCTTACTCTGAAATGGCTCGTTCCCAGGAAAAGGTTGTGTAAGCCTGATTTATGGTTTCCACCTTTAATCTCTAAGTCAGGACTCCTTTCCAGTCACCGTCTGGGCGGTTCTGCACAGGCAAAACCATGCTGTAGCCAGGAGGAGAAACAACCCCTTTCTCCCTCTCATCCCCTGCTCCTTGCTCCATGCTGTTCCTCCATAACTTGGCCTCCAGGAGCAGGAACCTGGAGGGGCTCTTCCCACCTTTCCTCTCTGACCAAATGAGGAGCTGCTCTGCAAAATCAGCACTTCAGAGTAAGGGATCAATCCTGTGTGTGACAGAGGGGGCTTGAGAGTGCAAGGAAGACCTTCAGGTGTTGTGCCTCTCTGCTTTGTGCCAAATCAGGCATTCCCAAGCTGAGCTATGTCCTGTGCATACTCAGGAGGACCAATTGTGTCTACAGGCAGTAGAGACCTATGGCTTTGAAGCAGCCTGTGTGTCACTAATGGTGCACAAACACCACAGTTTATACGTCTCTGCTCTCAAATTCATTACCTCAGTGAGGGAGACTGGGGTCAGAGAACCTGGAGCAACCACAAGACATCACAACACTGCAGGAGTCGGGGCTCCGCTCCTGTACATGAGGACAACCTGAAAGGCACAACACTGCTCTTCACTGTCCTCCACCTGGCAGCAGGATACATGACAGTCAAGAGAGCAGGATTGCAAGCATTTGCATTCCCAGGTGAAGATGAGTTCTCCCACCAAAGCCTGTTCCATGTCTCCCAGGTCCATCACCTGACACACAGTACAGAGCAGAACCCCTGAATGCAAAGCTCAGGCGTCCTTCAGGTGCTTCTTCATGGATGTTCTGCCCTGGCGAGAGAGAGTCCTACAGCACTGCCTTGGCACCGCGGACTGCTTGTTGAAGTATTTTGTTAGGAGATGACAGAAGTTAACCAAATTTTTGTTTCCATGTTATGCACTGTCACATTAGGTGAAGGGAATGTCAGTTATTTTTGCATGGATCCTCAACCTTATGTGAAACAATTTTAAGAGGAGGGAAGAGGAAATGAGAGATTCAGGATGCTGTGGGAAGCCATTATTATTTATCTCCCTTTAAATAACCACACGAAAAATATGCAGACAAAAGTTTAATACATCTGGTATTCCCGACAGCCTCCTCCATGCATTTTTGCCTCTGACTTGGAGGGACAGTACACATAAGGAAGAGAATTGCTCATATTCAAGTTAGAGAAAATTATTCCATCTGCTCTCTGTGGAGGGAGAGATTAAGTTTCTGCCCTCACCCATGCAGAAGCGACTTTGGGGTCTCTCACCATGTATAACAGGATTGTTTATTTAGGATGGAGGACTCTGGGTGCCAGTCTTTGGTAGGCATGAGCTGCATTATTCTCTGTAATTTTAGGCAAAGCATTGTGGATACTTTTGACATTTTATAAATAATAAATTTGACACACTTAAACATATTCGCAGAACCAAGAAAACAATATTCTTATTTTCCTGTTCTAGCCACATCCCGAGTCTATTACTTGCCCCCTACTAAGAGAAAGAGAAAAAAAATTGAATTGTAACAGGTGTCTTGATAAAAGTATTAGACAAACAGTACTACATCTGACCCAGAGCTCCATGCACATATTCTCAGTGCAGTTGTTAGCTGTTTATTTAACATATACACACACACTTGTAAATATTGGTTCTTGAATAAGAATGAAAAAGAACTATTTTCTTATTAGTGACACTAGGCTTAAATTATAATCATTACAAGTAGTAATTTCTTTAAAAATACAGCCCTATACCTATGAGCAGATATAGATTTTGCATTTCCATTACAATACTTTAATCTATGACCTTTGTCCTTTTATTACGATACTATTGAAATTAGGTTGTTGGAACGAAGATGTGGCTACTAATTTATTCATTGCTTTTTCTCTTTTTTTTTTAACCTAAGGGTAGTAGAAAGGTCTGAAAATGATTTTAAATCAGATATTTTTTTTTTATCTCCGTAATGTTTTCCCCATGAATACAGGGCTTTGTTGAGTCTAGCAAAGGCTCTAACATTGTCCTCAGGTTAATATACGTACACACAAAAAATCAGAAGTTGAACCTCATAAACATGGTTAGCCAGTAACCAAAGGAACCTTATCGGTTTCAAAAAACACTTTTAAAACAAATATATAAAAAATAAGAGAGATAGATACATAGGCAATGCTATGTTGTTACTACTGACATTTCCATCCCTACAAGGCCTCCAGCGGTTTTTCGGTACAAGAAGAAATACAAACGACGACGTTTTTACTTTGCATTTCATATCAGCACGCTAAGCTAAATTAACTGGTCCCAATTCTGGTTTCACACAGAAGTAAATCTGCTGTAATTCCACTGCGGTCAAGGATGCTGCATACATCACTGGGGTAAATCTAAAATCAAGTCTCTGCTACTTATATTTGTAATGTGTGAGGACAGAGGGAATGAAACAGGCAAAAAACAGAATACCTCCCTGTCTCTTTGCACACGCAATACAGCTGCAGTCCCTTCCCGAAATTTACACTTCCATAACATACAGTATTTCTACGCCTCCAGCATTTTGCATGTCAAATACTAATGTTCTAACAGCTAATGCCATGGCACAGATATAGACTTCTTTATCGTCTCTTTTCTTGTTAAAAATCTGAATGGATAAATTTCCAGCGTACTAAGATTATGCTATAACTCACACAACCTACAACACGCCTTTGTTAGAGCCACTTGAGAGAATTTTACTTTGTCCATTTTAACTTTATTTAACAACAGTTGTACACCATTCACATTAGCTCAGATTACGCATTTAATTTCCTTAAGTGCTACCCTTAAAACATGGCCATGCTTAATGTTGACGTCTAAATGGTACCATTTACGCTTTGCTGTGAACACCTCATTAAAGCAAATGGAGCAGGTAAGGAGGTAGAGCATCTGCCTTTGTGGAGGCAAATGGGGAATCGCATGCCTTTGTTTGTCTGTGAACAGTTGAGCACAATTTTCAGCCCATGTAAATTGATGTAGCTCCATAGATTTCATGAGAGCTTCTCATGATTTATATTAGTTACAGATAAGGCAAGGTTTTCTGTGAGCTTTGGATAACGTAATATTCCCTGTCTCCATAACGTCACTTAGGAGAGACCTCCAGAGCACTGGCTGTTTATAAACTGGACACAGGTGCATTTTAAAACAGGCTACATCCATGCTACCTCCAGTAACAAAGATCAGCAGGTTTTTTCCTTTCCTCTCCTAAATATCAAACTTGTGACAATTCACTATATCAAGAAAAAAAGTACTTTTTCCAATTAAAAAAAAAAGAAGGGAAAGAGAGGGACAGATTTCCCCTGACTTGCCAAAATTCCTCTCTTTGAGTAAGCTCAAGCACAGGATGTTTTGGAAGCTCTGAACATGTAAAAAACCAGGACGATTATTCAAGTCATTCTGCAGGTTTTTTTCTACCGTTGCCTTCAGTGAACACAGGCATAGTGAAGAAATCCCACTGATTTTTACATGCATTTTTTAAGTATTGTGGAAGAAGAAAAAAACACCAGCATCTGCTAAAGTAAATAGAGGAAGAGATACCGCTAAACCAGACTAAACGCAGTTTCCTTCGCTGTAGCATCTGCAGTAGAATCAATGGGCTAAAGAGGAGAATTCATCCCTTTCTACTGCAGCAAACCGCAGCAGTGATAGATTAGACAGACTATTTTACCTTAAACATGATTTAGCCATAGAGCTGTTGTCAGTAAGTTGCATCGCTTCCTAAAATCTGCACTAGTGTCCCACCACCCTATAAATTGCCTTATTTCTCCTCAGCTCCCACACCACCATGTGACCACCTTGCCAACAGAGAATAAAGTGATATACCATTAATGTTTGAAAAACCCTTTGAAAACTTGGGATAAAAGCTGCCATATAAGTGCAAAGTATTATTATTATTATTTCCTTGATGTCAATGTGAGCTGTAATAGTCTCTTTTTTTTCAATTTCTTACTTAAAAGAGAAAGAAAAATTAGGCAGTGCACTATTCTCCCTCTGTTTCCAAAGCCAGCCGAGGCCATCGAGGAATTTACAGCATTCTGTTTCAGATATCTCTTAACCCCTTTTGTCCCAAAATATGGAACCAGTGTTAACTGCGGTCGATGCCATTTCTACTTGGCACGAGTCTTGGAAACAAGGAGTTAAGGCATGCTGCAGCAGCTATTGCTTTTACTGACAGCATATGTTCGTTATGAGATGAACAGTTTAAGCCAACTGAGTACACAGGAACATTAATAGCAAAGGAATGGCTATATTAACTTCAAAAACTTACATTAATGCAATGTGAAATTGTACATTTTGTGAGGCTTTCAAGTTCATTTTTTTCCAAGTAATTTGTGCACAAAAAGTCTTAGAAACTTTGCTGAAGCAAATAAATAAACAAATGCCTCCTCCTACTCCAACTCTTTCCTCTAATCTATTAGCTAAATGAATTATACTCTTTTTTTTTTTTCCCCCCTCCAAAAGTCAACAGCAGAGGAGGTTTAAATAAGTGAAAGTGAAACCTATTAACATTGTTTTGCAACTTTACTGACAGCACTGGTGGCAAAGCCTTCTCCTGTCACCTGCTAGCACAGACGGATGGGGAGAGTCCCCATGTCCTCACCCAGCAGCAGGGAAACCCAGTGGTCAGCGAAGCCGAGTTTCCACAGCAACACCCAGTTATGTTTCCCAGGCAACCAGGATCCTCAAACTCGGGTGGCAATTGGTGAGCAGAGTAGTTTGGGGACAGTAAAATCTATTTTCCCACTTTGCCGAAGTAGGAGCTGTGCTTATGGCGGGCGCAGGTGCCTGCGCTGTGTGGCAGTGCATAAAGGACAAGAAGGCTGCAGGACACAGCTGCTTCTCCTGACCCACAGCTACCTGCGGCTTCTTCAACCTCTCCACTTTGCTTAGCAGAACACTCAAAACAATAATATTGCATACTTTTATTTACAGTTATTTTCTTCTTTTGCTTATTTCATAGTTACAACTCCTATGTTTCTATTTTTAATACTACCTCATACGTATTTTGTGCCAGCTTTTGGGAAAGGTATGGAATTTTAACTGCTGCATTAACAGCTGAGTACCAAACCTTGCTATCTGCATTCAGTTCTCAGTTCGAACAACATGCCACTGCAGGCAGGGGAAGGTTTGTCCAAGAGGCAACAACAACATTCAGATTCAAATTTTCTTTATCACAAAAAACTTTGATTTCAGAGGAGGGGAACAATAACCCCATCACTGGTATTTAGACAGATGTGGGGACAGAATTTGATATAAACTCTGTAATGCACTGCCCTGTTGTTATTGGTGTTGACCCTGGTTGTTTTATCAATACCTGGCTTGCTGTCATCAAAGGACATTAGAGAAGGGGAGGGAAGCAGGCAAACAACATTTCTCAGGCAGAAATTCACCTCTCTGCCTGCCTTGACTGCTATCTCTAGATCTGTGAAAATAAATATCTGAATATTGTCACTCTCTAGGCTTTCTTGAACATACTTATTAGGTTATGAAGAAGTTTTACTGCTTCAAAGGGCATATTGGCAGCTGGTCTTGTCCTTGCCAAGAATGACATATCTGAGGATGAAAGCTGGTGTTTCCAGCAGTTCTCAGTAATGTGTTTTCATGGCATGGAGAAACAACTCCAGGCAAGACATAGAGCCCAACACATAAGATAAGCCAGCATCTCCAGCCGTTAATCAGTGCCATCAGGCAACCTTCAAAGTCCTGTGGAATCCTGTGTGATTCTTGGCACAGTTACAAAAAGAAAAATAATCCCCAAACTAGTATTAGACAAACAGGATAACCTAAGTTTCTTTAGATATGAGAAACCACCCTGGTTTTCCAGGTATGTGGGCCCCAGTGACCCACTGTACCTTCTCATGCCAGTGCAATCAATGTCCCCTCTGCTCTCAGAAGCTGTGATAGAAGCTGCAGTCACACCACGTCCACTTCTCTTTGCCAGCTGAAGCTATGAAAGAGACAACAATTGAGGTCTTATCAGTGAAGATTTGCTTTTTCTTTCTATTCTACAGGCACAGAAGACAGAAAAATATAGATTTTGGGGTTAAGCTCACATGTGCTGAGTGCTTTGTGCTGTCAGAAATTAGTGACCTTCATGATTCCTAACATGTAAACCTGGGAGGAAATTATCCTAAGTCACAAGGAGTTTTAATCTTTTCTTTCCATAAATGGCATCAGTAAGGTCAAAATTAGGCTTCTCCTGTGAATGGAAACTATGAGAACTATCTCTTCTGTCCCCTTTTAAAGATATGGCATAATAGTTAAAGAAAAAGATAAACATCATCTATTTGGTCTATGTTTTAAAAGGCTGTCCTATAGTGCCTACTTAGAACTGAGCAAACGCTACTTATCTGTGTTCAGTCTCTTCCACCAGCCACTGCTGCAGAAAGGATTTTATCCTGTGCAAAAGAAAGATGTCTAATGCTCACCTTACCAGCAAAATATGAGGGAAAAATAATTCCTCTTCTATCAGAATACTGTGCTACACTACCCAAAACTTAATTATCGTGAGCAAACTTATGTAAAATGAAGAAAAAATCAGTTAAAATTTGCAAAATATATGTCTGGAAATTAGCTATCATGACAGGTCATGTACATATTAAATAACTTCTCAGATCTTGTGATCTTGTAAATAATCATAGAATTCAAAAAGTATCACTGACTACTCAAAGAAAGAGGATTACTATAAGCACTATTCTTCCTCTCACTCTGTCCTACCCATCCATTGTACTCCAGGCTCTTGAGTAACTGTGAAAAGCTCTTGCAGGCACGGAATACTCCATCCTCCTTCCACAATGCATATGCATTGGCCCAAGTGTTGAAGGCAGCTTTAGGATATCACACATGGAAAATCCAAACAGTTAAACAGGGACAGCTTCCTTATATTTGGAGAGTAAGAGTCTTCAGGTTCTCTCAGAAAGTTTTGGGAGCATGAAGTGAGCCTGTGTATTTGAGGTGAAAGGGAATAAACAGCTAAAACATCAGAAAGGACAGAAAGATCAGAGAAATGAAAAATCATGACCTGTCTTAACATGATAAACTATAACACCAACTTCTCCAGCACTTTAAGGCTAGGAAAATCAAGGCTGCTACTGTTTTTCTACTTGCAAAAAAAAAAAAAACCAACCAAACAAACAAAAAAAACCTGTGGCAAGGACAAGGTGTTTTCTGAAACAGCTGGCTGGCTCCGTCCTTTCAATGATTCAGTGCGCTTGGGCTAGAGGAAATATCTATCAGAAAAATGTACCTTGTGTTTGCAGTAGCACTCTCCTGGACTTCTGAAAACTCTATCCAAAACTGCCCTGTTAACACGGGCAGAGGCTACCTGTGGTCATTGAAATAGTCTGTGCTCAGGCTGCTTTTGAGAGTGATTTTTCTCAGCTCCTTGCACCGTTCAGCACGTATTGCTGCTACAAGTAGGAACCTCAAAACAGGCAGCACTGTAGAGCAGAGGAGTGCTGCTGTTCCTACATTGTTTTATAACTGAACAGCCAGCAAGTGCTATTAAATTCCCAGAGCGGAACTAGCACACAAGCAGAATTCACAAGGATCCCTTAAGTCTCGAGAATGAAGCTGCAGGAGACACACGTACTACAGTATCTAGGCAGCGCAGGAAGATATTACACCCTGACCCTTCTTGAACCTTGTCCGCTAGCTTTAGATAGGTCCTCTGCACTGCTCAATGCTGACATTATATGGTCTAGTAATCTAAGATAGCTGAAAATCTCTCCTGAACTTGTACTGCCTCTGCCCAGCAGTGTGCCTGGCATCACAGCAGGATTCACATGGAGGAAAATTCCACTTCTCATCAAGAGAATTATTTACTGCTTTGCAGACACTGGTTACAAAGCCTGGCAATTCTTTGGACAACAGCAGAACTGTGAGTTGAGCTGATACCCTGGGAACATTCCACCATAAAGTTCTACCAAGTCATACAACCACCTTTAAAAGTATTTCTTGGAGAAAGGCAGTGACCATTGGCCCAGCACAAGTGACGCTGTGGGATGGTCCTAGATGGCAATGCTTTTACTGTAGTCATGTTAGTGCAAGGCAAACAAAGCAGAGAAAAAGGAATCAAAGTTTTGTGAGGAGGGTTAAAGAGTCCTTTGTTCATTTACTGGCACTGGTCTATCAAACATTTGAGAAATAAGCCCTGCATTGCTAGAATGACTCTTGAACCTTCCTGTTTATCCTTTCCTCCCCTCCCTCAAAATTCTTTGTCCATCTGTGAACCAAACAGGCAGTCATCTTCATTCCTGTCTCAGCACAGTCAAAATGACCAAATATGCCTTGAAGACAGAATCAAAGTAAGCCAAAGAATCTAAAGGCAGTATGTACTGCAAGCAACGAGGATTTTCCCCTCAGCTCTCGAGACTGAAGCAGTTTCCCAAACGCATGTGTGAATCAGACTTTTACCATTCTGATCGCAGTTGTTATCTCGGCGTAGTCAAACATCCATGTTACTTTTCAGAGGAACTGCATAGGGTGCTTTGCAACATAATCATGTTCAAGCTTGAAGGAGAGAGATTCATGTAATAGCAGCAAGAGAACGGAGAGAAAAATATGTAATCTTGGATCTAATCTGGCTGTGTTTAATACCTGCCCTTATCCTGCTTGCCAAAAGTGATAATGCCTGTTACTCTGTTTTCTATTGCTGGGCTAAAGGTTGCACTGGTAGTATTTACTATAATGATTCCATTTTGGTTTTCTTAAAGCTTATCTTGCTTGCTTCCCTCGGCTTTCAAACTTTGCTGCAGGTCAGATGCCACACAGCAGTTCCCAGAACAACCCATTGCTCCCGCGACAGCTTGGCTTCTTTCCTGTTGTCTTCTCCTAGCCTGTCAGCAGTCGCTCCAACTCCTTCGTACTCTTTTCCTTACTGTTCTCAACATCAGCCCAAGTTGCTGCATAAAAAGGAAAATGAGCTATGTTCTGCTCGACTGTTCATTCAGTTCAAAGTTACCGTGGTGGTCCTCAGTCTCTTACATTTCCACTCCTTTTGTTCTTTTCCAGCATTGTGCTTAAGGCCTGCTTATGAGCGCTCGCAGATCTAGTGATTTTCATCTCAGCACACTGTCAGGTTAAATCACTGGCGATGTCCTCTCACCAGGAGTTTGCAGTTCAAGGACTGCCTTTGGATCAGGCATTGCATGATTCAAATGAAAAAATTACATGCGAGTGTTTGGTACTGTAGTGACAAGGTGCTATTGCTGCCTGCATTTAGTGACCTTTTTTGTGAGCGCGAAGGACTTTCGGCCAGAGATAGAACCTTGCTGTGAACTGCCGCAAACACAGCATCCTCCCAGAGCTATGGTTCTGCGGACTTGTGTAGACGAGCAACCCCGTGATGCCATCTTTCTTTGATCCTGGTCAGTCCTGCACAACAGCCAGTCCTTACCGGGATCTCAGTTTGTGCCTGACCAATCTGCCCCCCAGACCAGGCACAGAACCAAGGAATAATTTAGGCCGAAAAGGAGCTCTGAAAGGCACCTAACTGGCCCCTATGCTTGAAGCAAGCTCAATCAGATCAGGTTGCTCATGGTCTTTTCTAGCTGACATTTCAATGTCTCCAAGGAGAGGAATTCCACCTTCCTGGATAACCTGCTGAAATTTATAACCACTTTCATGGTGAAAAAGATATACAAAAACCACGCTCACATCTAATAAAACTGCCCCATAGTCCACCATGCTACTGCTGCCTCCTATGCTACCACTGTGCACCTTCAGAGAGAGGCTGGCTACATCTTCTCTATGCACTCCCAGTTGTAGACAACAGCAAGATCCCTCTAAAGCCTTTTCATATTAAGATTGAACAAACACAGTTCTCTTGACATCTCCTCATACATTATGTGCTCCAGCCCATTGATGAACTTGATGGCCTTCACCAGGCTCAGTCCAGCATGCCATCTCACAGAATCATAGAATGGTTTGGGTTGGAAGGGATCGTAAAGACCATCCAGTTCCAACCCCCCTGCCATGGGCAGGGACACCCTCCACTAGACCAGGTTGCTCCAAGCCTCATCCAGCCTGGCCTTGAACACTCCCAGGGATGGGTCAACCACAGCTTCTCTGGGTAACATCTCCATCCACTTCTGAGTGTTAAGAGCACAAAATCTCCAGAAAGCATGTAAGATCATTTCATTTGCTTCCCTTTCACAATTTCTGAAGGGGTTAGAAGAAGCTGCACCTGATCTACTGCAGTAACCCACTGCAGATTTTTTGCACCAGTTAAACTGCATTTTGCTGACTGGAAGGGTGGGAACCAACATATGAAAACGGAGACCAAAGCATCTTTTAATTACAAATGTGAAGTACTGTCTAAGCATTGCAGACAAAACACAATTCAGACTAACTATTTTGCCATACAGTAGATAAAGGTAGGAAGAGGTAGACTAATTATTTCCTTCAGTATTTTATCCACAACTTCACATGCTAACAGCGGTACTGTAACTACCACTTGGGGACTCCAAATTGATCCTATAATGGGATCTGATTGGTGGTAGCACCTTAAAAATCATTAAAGAATTCTGCAATTTGTTAAAGAATTAAAAACAATCTTATCACTGAGAACAGAATATATTTTAACTCTGTAACTGGTATGTAATTCTTCTGAAAAGGGTATTAAATAGTGCCTAATGGGATTTTTAATTTTATTTTGTGCCAGGTAGATACTTGAGTAATAGGGCTTTGATTGAGCAATTGAGTAACCAAAAGTCATTACTACCAGCATGTACTGGATCCATGCTGATCACCTACCTGCCAAAAAATAAAAAATCATTCACCTTGTTTAGCTATTTTTCTAGTTCTGTTTGCTGGATGCTTATGGGGAAGCAACAGTCCTTTGCAGTTCCTGGGGATTAAACACAGGTCTTTTAATTTGACCTTTTAGGTATTGAAAAAAAAAAAAACCAGACCAAAACAAACCCAAAACATTTTCACTAGTGTAACTCCAGTGTATTAAATGGAATAACTACAACTAGGATTTTTCTCCTTTGTTTTGAAAGGGGAAGTTCTTTGGGGATTTGCTTCTTCCCTCTTTTTCCTTTGATTAGTAAGTCAGCAAAGGGTTGAATAGAGATACAACAGGCACTTGTTCTGGAAGTACTACTTTATAATGCATTTTCCTGAGGGCAAAGAGCATTCATGGAAAACACAGAGAACCGAGTTAGGTAAGCAAGGTGGGCTGCCTCTCCTATGGATACAGAGCCCTGTGTAAACAGAAACAAAGGCGACACAGAAAAGATATGTACCATTTTCATAAGTTCTAGCTGAAGTTGTATAAGCATAAGCATAATCTTATTTTCCATTCCCCTTGGCATCACTTTGTGGTTTATTTGTTTTCTGATGTGCCCTGCATTGTCGCCTTTTGTCTTTCAGAGATGTGAATTGTCAGTAGTCTCCTTAGCTGCAGTTGCACTCCCAAGAAATATGGGAAAATCCTTCATTGCATAGAAGGTCATTATGTAACAGATAACAAGGGCGGGGGGGGGGGGGGGGGGTTGGGGGGAGGGCGGGGGTGTCTCTGCATCAACTGGTGGCATAATCCCCAAGGGAAAACAGACTTTAGTTGAACAATCAGAAAACTGGCTTGCTTTATGGTGTTTACACTGCTGCTTGCTAATGGATCACCATAAAGGAAGCAGAAAGGACTCTTACACTATTGAGTATGCTATCATGGGAGTCTTCTGAGTGCGCCTTTTTTATTTGCTGCAGTCAGGTTAATGAGCTCACCAGCCCACTTGATGTCAAGGACTTTGTAACAAAGCAATCTCTCATTAAATGCTGCCTGGCACCACTCTCTTGAAGCAAAGGGACATTCAGATTATTGAATGCCTTTGTATTCCTCATTCCTACCAGGCTATGGCGTCCAGCAGTGGCATCAGTCCCGCACACTTACTGGCAGCCATCCAGTCATGCGCCTGCCCTCTTCAAACTGCATGGGCATTTGCCAATCTAAGCAGCACTAGTAGGCAAACAAGCATGGCACACGACTGCTTTGGCAGGTAGCCAGATGTGCAGCTGAACTATCTCACTTCCCTGCTACTGTATGGAGAAACACATTCTTTCCCCATTCTCTCCCATTCAGATAATTTACATGGAGAAGTTTTGTTGCGATACAAAGGAATGTGCATTTATCTGCATTCTCTTTCTGCTTTAACACCTTTTTTTTAGTCTCAGTAGTGCAGGTCATGAATTCATCCGTGGCTTTATTTAAATACCTCCTGGCTGACAGTTTCTTCAATGAAATGACCCCAGAGTGTTATCAGCTAGCTAGCAGGTGTGTCTCTTTATTCAGTCTTGCAGGCAACGGTGCATCCTGGGTAAAGAGCAATCTATGCATGATCCAGCTCTTCCCTACATTACTCAGGAGATTTAATGGTTCACTGTCATGAAAGCACTTACAAAAATTTATTTTTTTTAAGTTGGCTTTCCGCTGGGCTTTGTGCCCTGAGATATTTTGACACAAACACAAAAAATGATAAAGAATAAATTTTTATGAAAGGCTTCATCTCATTCAAAAAAAAAACCCCAAAATTCAGCCTTACACAGGCTGTTGTTTTCAGTTCTGAGATACTAAACAGATACTTAATAGTAATGTGGCACCTCTGTCTATAGTTCTAGGAATAGGCAGCCTTGTAAAGCACCATGCTTGCTGATGTCCCCATGTGTGTCTGTGCACACAGGCGCACCCTGTTCCTATTCAGTCAGCCCCTAATGGTGAAGAAATTCTCAAAGTCTGGTTACTAGAGCGGCAAGAGAAAACCACACTGAATAAAAATAGATAAACACTTTAAAGAATAAAGTCAAGCAGTAGATTACAGACAACAGAGGGAATCCCCTTATCCTTCCAAATGTTGTCGCACAGTGGTTTAGGACACTTTCTCAGCCGCTGTGCAGGGCTGGCATTTTGCCTGCCTTGTCACGGAGGGACAGGGAGAACATAGCATCCAGCAGTGTTTCCAAGCATGTGTCTCGCACATGAGTTTGGGGTAGTGTGGGGAAATGTTCCCTGGGGCATTCCCCCTGTCTTCCCTAGACAAATACCAAATTTGATCTTACCAGCAAACACTTGACCAGTGTTCACCCACGCTATAAGCAATTTTTTCCTCCTTCCAGCAGTGGATGGAGAGGAGGTCCTATACGGGTGATATCTGTGTGCTCAGAAATAAGAGTGATAGACTCACCTTTCCTTTCTTGGGAAAGGGTTCAAAAAAAGCAAAGTTTCTTGTCCATCTGTCAGTAAAAAGACATACAAGGACAATAAAGATGATGGGAATGAATTTTATCCTGACCTGAAGTCAAATGGACATTTGCTGGAGTACAGTCTGACTTCGGTTTTGCTCCTGCTTCCATTGAAATTAAGAAGCAAGCTCTTGTTGACTTAGTGAACAGGTCTGTGATTCACAAATTTGGTTAATCCACTCATATTTTCAATATGAGATTTTGAAAAGGTCACAGAATGCAGAGTCAAGGCTGTTCTCCCCGGAAGGGGTTTGGCTTGAGATCAGGCAAAGATAATAAAAACAGTTGTCCAGCTTTTCAATATTCAATATATACCAGCTGTATTGACTAATAAGACAAGATGATGCTGGGCTTAGGCGTGTAGGAGAGTCTTATTTATTTTCAGCCCTCCCTATTCTGCCTTTACCAAACAGGTGATTATTTTTGGTAGGAAGACCACTAACTTGATTCAGCACCAAAAATCACAATTGAGCGTGCTTTATTTCCAATTGGAAGATACATGTTTTAAAAAACAGCACTATTTAATAGGTTTTATGGAATTTAAAGATAATTGAAAAGGTGAACATTATTGAAAAATAAATATGTTGCTGAAAAATTCAGTAAGTTATAAGGGTTCAACACCTGTTTATATGCAAAAATAAATAAATTGTATTTAAAATAGAATTCTGTTTTTGAAAATACAATCCCAGTAAATAATTTTAAATCTGTTGCGGGTTTTGGGGTATTCTTTTCCTATGGCAATATTTCCGGAGTAGTTGTTCTGTAAGTGGATAAATTTTTAACAAGTTCCTGGGCAAAATTAAACTCCATTTTTCAACCACTAGTTTTCCCTGTGACAAATTAAATTCAGCCTGTTATAAAGTTTCGTTTCTTTTGTCTCTTCTAGCTTGTTTTATTTGCATTCCACTCAACCAATGGGTCAAATACTGCTTTGCTCACTTTGCAGAGAAGATAGATTGGATTTATCTCATTCTGCCTTTTGCCTTCTTCATCTCCCCTCCCAAGTCAGAGCAACAGTACTGACCATTCAAAAAGACTAAACATTAACCCTAGAAGAAATATTTCAATAAAGAGCTGCAGCCTGGTTTTGGATCTGCACCCAGATACTCAAAAGATGTTTAAGAATGCGATCCTCACTGATCTCCGTCCCTAGAACAGACTCTGCATTTTACATTCAGGATCATTTATAGATCAGTTTCTGTAGAGAACAAATGTTTTTTAAAGTCCCATACATCAATAATTTTACATACATTTTGCAATTCATTCGCACTTCCATTGCTATGGGGCAGATGCACATTTTGAGGCCAGCATGAGTTATTACAGTCCATTGCTCTAATCCCTTGCACTATGTAGGCCATAGCATTATACAGTGCAACACCCACTGCACCGCAATCAGCACTGCAGTCGGGAGAGAAAACCTGCAAGTTCCCTCTTCCCTACCTTCAAGGAACTGTCTGGTTTCTATTTCTGGTGCCATTAACTATTCTGAAAAACAAGTACTTTCATCTTTTATGTTGCCAAGCAGTTTCAGCTCCCTGTTCAAATCAACAAGGATGGGAACATTTGCGGCTTGATCCTGCATGATGCAGAACTCAGCAGTGCTGAAGAGCTGAGTGAGGCTCACGAGCTCTGTGAGTCTCCCCTCTTCCCTAACACTCACTCGTTTCACACTGGGAATGCAATCCAGGGTTGGCAAAGGCACAGTAAGCAACAGGAACTCGCCATGATGGCTACCTGCAGATGGAGTCTGCAGAGGACATTCTTTTCTCCACCTGGACCTGTTGTTATTTCTTATGTTTACAAGTTTATTTTCCTCTCCCTTCTTCAAAAGAACGGCCGTGGTCTCCAAAATGTCATAAAACTTGCAGATGTGTATTTTTATCTGGATGGTTTCAAGACTTTGGTTTGTGTTTTGCAGTTTTTTAGTGCTCCTGTTCCCAGAAAGCAATATTATCAAGCAAGAGGTTATTTACAGACCAGGCAGATGATGTTTTTCTTTCATCAGCTATCTTAGAGGGTTAATTAAGAAATAGAGCAGCAAAATCAGAATCAAGGAAGAATAGGAAGTGTGCTTATTAACAGCTCTTCTGTTTGCTTTTCTAATTGCTTCCTTCAAATACTTTGTCTCCGCTATTACAAGCAGCACGAGCCCTGGTGTAGGTCTGACTCCAGTGCATGGCATGTGTAATTCAGGGGGGCACCCGGGAGCCTGGCACGTGGGGTGTTCTGTAGGTAGGGATGATGCCGAGCTCAGCAAACATGCCGCATCAGCATAACGCCGGGCCTGCACATCTCGTACGGCAACACCGACCCTTACTTCTCCCTCCATCCCTCACTCTTATCTGATCACATTTTAACAGCTAGAGAAGAGATGAATGATGAATTAAATATCCATCCCAGGACAATCCTGAATGCAGCCATGTATAGCATCCATAATTTTTGGTTATTCGGGGTCAAGCTCCAAGTACTAGGAGGAAGAATTTGCAGAGCAATATTAGTAGGGTAAAAAAAAAAAAAAAAAAAAAAAAAAAACAACCAACAACCCAGCCTGTCTCGTCTGCTGACGATCAGAAGATTGGCTGGCTAAATTCTCCAAAAGCAGCCTTCAATTTTTTATCTAGCTATTTATAGAAAACTGCAGAAACAGCTGAGCTGAGCAAAGTGATGTCACTTTTACTGGGAGGACGGCGTGCTCCGCAGCATGCGCCAAGGCGGCGGAACCCGCTGGAGGCTGGGGCCGCAGCCCCACGGTGCGAGGGGCTGTAAACACGGGCATTTTTCAGCGCCGCTGATCAATACGGCATTGATGGCTCTCGGCTGACCTTCAACCCCTCCGGAATAGCAATTGGCCGGCGCTGCAGCTTGCAGTCTGCCAGGGCTGCCGCGCGTTAGCTACCAATTTTACAATCGATCAAAAGTCATCTTTGTCAATAAAGCTCGAGATTTCAAGCAACGGCAAGCAATTTTTGAAAGGTCAGGGCTGGGTTTTTATTTGCGCGACCTCTGCTTTCAACCCGTAGCGCGGTCCCTTATACCCATTAAAAGTAGTAAGAAAATTTAAGATTTCCCACCACCACCACCCCCTCTTCCTCCATGTATTTTTAGTAAGCCTTTGGGCATTTTCCCTGTCCCTAAAAGAATACGGTTGCGTGGCAACGTCCCCGGTTGCCATGGAGACTCGGTGTGTAAGCAGCTGCCGCAATCAGCATTAACTCCGGGCTCGCAGGTTTGTCATTCCAATGCATAGGGAGGGGGAGACAAATAGGACAGCAGCGCATTGCCGTAAAAGGGAAGTCACCTAGATAATGTCACTCACAAACATATGTTCCACAATTATTCTTTCCACTGTTTTATTGCCGCAATTATAGCTAAACTAAGATTACAAAATTATATGGTTTTAATTTGCCTCCATCGACTATGTTTCACTTCCATTAAAATTAAGTCTAAACCCATTTAAGTAGCAAACTGTTGGCTTTGCAGGGGATGGGGGATTTTGGTTTACCGGTGGGTATTTCGAGGACTAGGTAAAAATAACACCTCTAGGAATCTTAATGTCTAACCAAAACGAGGCAACGGTCCAGAGCACCGGAGTTTTATTCGCCTTTCTCTTTTGTGCTGCCTTGAACCCCGCGGCATGGTCACAGCCAGCAATGCTGGCCAGGACCCTCCTCCTCCTCTTCTTCTCCCTGGTGCTCCTCCCCTCCAAAAAAATATTTGGAAATTTTATACTCGGCCGTCTGAAAGTTTGGCGCAGGGCTCAGCCCACCGGGAGCTGCAGCGGCCCCCCGACGCAACATTGCGCAATCACTCCCGTTTGAAGATCCCCGCAATAAACAGGCGCAATAGGGTTGACTTCGAAATGAAGTAACGCGGCATTAACCCTGAATTTCCTTACATCGGCAGTCTTCAGACAATCCTTTAATGTTACTCCAACATATTTTATTATCTTTGTTTTAGAAGAAGTTTCGTTTTGCTCTGTTGCTGCCTGGCTGCTCCCGATCATAAAACAACCAAAAAGTAAAACGCGTTAGGAAATGTATGGCAGGTGATGAAATGCTCCTCCACAGCTATTCTGCAAAAAACCTACAGTTAGCGGTAGTTAGGGACTTTGGTTTGGATTTTTTAATGTATAGGTGGAAGCCTTTAATCAGTGTTAAATACACACATTTGCACAGCTGTGCTGATTCAGTCGTGTAAGCGAGAATCTATTCACGATTTAAAATATTAGGCCATAGATTGATGCCGACTCCTTCAGAAACAATTCCATGTTATGGGGAAAAGCGATGTAAACAAGTATATAAACATAAACTTGATGTTCAGAACCATATGATTTATTTACCAACCTTTTCAAACAACCAGTTTTTGACCCTGTTAAATCCTTCCATTATATAAGGGCATTTATTACTGTGGAATTGCATAATTAAAATATACATGCCCAGTCACCAGTGTTGATAACCTATACTTACTCAGATTCTTATTAAGACTTGCATGAGAAATCCAGCTGTTTTAGATATCATTTTAATTAAAAGATAATCACAGCACAGTATCTTTTTCTTAAAGAATCTACTATCAACACCAAGTTGCAGCTGAAAACATATTTTCATTTTTCACTCCTGCAGAAATGGCTGAACATGTACCTGCTGAGATCTGCAGGGTAACAAACATGCTCCTTAGAAGAGACCTTGCATGCTACCATTTAGATAGAAGCTTCTTTCTATGGTGTACAGTCTATAAACCCCTGAAAATAGAGGTTCATAATGAAAATATGGCTAGACCCTTCACTACAAAAATGCTAGCAGGTGCTGTTATAATATACAAATCCAGATAGCATACAGTGACCTATTTTCAAAACCAGGCCAGGCAAAATGACATCAAGAAATTGAATTCCTTGCCCTTACTTTAATAGTGTCTTGTCATGCAATCTTCAAATCAGGACGGGTGATCATTGCAAAACAATCCCTAACCCTAGGGACAACAGGAATGTTCTCAGCGCTAATACCTCAGGCCCATCACACTGCTTACAATAATTGGCTGATTGCAGAGGGCAGGTATAGACCATTCAAATCAAAAATATTCTTGGACAACAGTGAGGTTTTGCCCTTTTTAAAGTTAGAGGCCAAAATAGACCTTAATACTATACTCTGCCCTGTTTTGTTGTGTCATCAAAAATAGCTGGCAACTGGAACAACAAACTGCGCTGCTAAAAATACGCTGTTAGTTATGCAGGGATATTTAAAATAGATTAGCATATGGATTAACTCAAATTCAAAACTGGCTTTTAACCCTTCAATGACCACAGTCCCATGTTCGAATAGCACAGCTCTGCAGCAGTAAAGACAAACTTATCTCCTGAGAGTGTCAAAAAAGGTTTGTCTGGTAAAGCAAGCGTGGCAACTGCTGTTTCCATTTATAGTGGGGACTCAACGGTATCCAAACTAATTTAGGCAGATAGAGTAGTTTATGAATTCTCTTACCATATTGCCAGGGAGGGGGCATTAACAAGCCCCATTTCAGAAGGCCTTACTCAGGTAGGGAATTTCTTTTATTGCTGGAAATATATTCAGAAGGTATAGAATAAGGCCCTGGAAATGACTGCAAGGGAAATATGTAAGACTGCAATTCCGTATGGCCATACTAAATCTAAGAGTTAGAAGCGAGCAAAATATTTGCAAGGCAACACAGAAGGATGCAAAATTGAAGGAATTACATTATGTAACAGAAAATAATTTTTGTTAAAGTAAATACATTTTTTTGAGCAACAAACAACTGTTTTCTTGCTGCAATGGTTTATATTTATCAAAATAATCCAATTCTCTAAAATAAATTACCTTTGCAGCAGCCATTCAGAATTCATATTTTATTGCAGGTCATCTTTAAAATCCAGTGTTTTGTTGAATTTGTTGAGAATTCAGTATTTAAGCAAGGTCAGGAATCATGTGAAATGAATAGCACATATCCCAAGAAAAGAAGTCCCAAATTCAGAATGTCAGTTTTGACAAATTTTTCTTCCCATCTAATTTTTTGCCAATTAGATAGCTTTTCTGATTTAAATAACTGTAATATTTAAAATAAAACATCTTTCAAAGTTTTCCAGCAACACACAGCCATTTCCGTTATATCAATCAACATATTTTCCCCACGGTGGCCTTATTTTTAATCACCACTGACTGAAAACCAAAGTTTTGGTGTTTGATTTTGTTTGTTTTTAAACATGGATTTCCCTAATTTATTGATTTAATTTTTTTTAAATCCTGGACTTTTATATCTCATTTTATGGGGGAAGTCTGTTATTTGTTGAAGTGCACAATATTAGGTGTTTGACGCTTTGACCAAGATGCTTGTATTAAAACTTCTGCAGGGGTAATAACGCTTTTGGGGTTCATCTTTAAGTGTAATATCCTTTCATATATAGAATAAAACTACTTATTCTCATCATTTCAAATAAAATATTTTGAAATCAAAATTTAATAAGTACCTATGCTAGAAATATTTTGGGAAAAAAAGCATTTTCTAACACGAGAACCACAAGAATCTTTGCTTGGAATATAAGCTGTGCACAGTGGCAAATAGCTCAGAGTGAAGTGGCCATGGGAAAAGCCTGAGGATTCCTCTTCAGACTGGGCACAGGGAAGTCCTGCAAAGCTTTTAATTGGGAAGCTGGATTCCCTTCTGGGAGGTGGAAAAGGGAATATGCCAGAGCCAAAGGAAGAAAGGCTGAAGGACATTCCCCAGCCTGCACCTTCCTTCTGCTAATATCTGCCTTACAAAACCAATCTGAAGAGTCCAATCTGAGGCATAATGCTCCTATGTAAAGCAAGCATTGGGCAAGTAGAGGACTACATATAACTCTCTGCCAACAGCTCCTGCTGATGTGTCATCCTGCAGATAGATAGTCAAGAAGGGAGAAAAGTTACTGTCGGAGATAGTGGGCAACAGTCTTTGCAAACACCGGGGTGAAAAACCTTGTTTCTACAGGTTTCTACATAGCTAACAACAATCCTTTTTCTGTTGCTGCACAGAAATGTGCCAGGGAAAATCCCTTCTGGAACAAGCATTTTTCTGAGGTGAAACGCACATCAAAAGCGGTGATAAGAGTAGCTTTTCTAAAGCCTAATGTGGATGGCAGAACCTAGGGACTACTGACCTGTACAAAGACAAAAGAAGAAAAAATACCTTATAAGTATGGCAACCAGTAGCATTGAACCTGGCTCTTAGGATGCTCCGTGAACTGAGGTTACCTCTCAAACTACTTAAAACAGGGGAGCGAATTGCCTGAAGTGTTAGAATGTAGATGCTGCATCAAGATGCTAAGGGGGGGGGGGGGGGGGAAGTAAAATTAAAAAATATCTTTCTGGCAAGGAAATGTCATCATTATCATTAGTTCCCTAGGCTTCAATTTAAATGTATTTTATATTCTAGTATGTATCCTTTAAAAAAAAGGTTTCTGTTCTCTAATGAAGCTTTTGGTCCATTAGGAAGGGAGAAAGCTCATAGATGTTACGGTTTTCATTCTAAGTCAGTTAAAATCTCCTTTCTCCAGTACCATTTTGGCATAATCAGACATCCTTGTATTGCTGTTCTCAGATGAACCTGCTCCAATACAAAGTTTTTATAACCTGTACATAAGGTTTCAGGGAAAATATTTTGAGAGAAACATTGTTTAAATAAATGTGAAACATAAAACCTCTGAATGTTGCCTCATGTAAAAGTCACTGGTATAAAAAATCATAATTAAAAAAATATATCTTCCACTTACAATAGCAAAGGAGCTGTGACATTCTGAGGGCAGAATTCATATTTTCTGCTTTTTAAAATCGAATGAAAACCACAGGAGTTTTTTCTCCAGTTATAAACCTGTGAGGCTCTGCCTTGTGCACATGTATCTCTATATACGTATAGGCAGACATGCACGCATGCACGCACGCACACACACACCGGAAAGATGCTTTTGTCTCGAGGGCCATCTCTCCTCTTCAGAGATCATAAGATGCTCAGTTAATATGAGTAATCTACTGAACAGTTATAATATTTAAAAAAAAAAAAGAAATCCTTTTAAATATGTTTAATGGCAACTGATGACCATTAGGAAAAAAGAAAATATGTTCTTTTATAATTCAACTAATCTCTTGAGTAAAATACATCACATTTTTTGTTAATTCTCTTTCTTTCTCCTCAGAAAAAAATTGTGCAGCTGGCGCTGAAATATCCACCAAATCCTATGCTGTACTTGACATGGCTGTTAGCAGATTAAATCACAAATACACGCACAAAGTGACTAAAAACTAACATTTAGTATCTTTTCTTCTTTTTCCTTTCTATGCAATCTGCCTCTTTTTTACTTGTTCTTTTTTTCTCATTTTTGAAAGCAGTTATCATAATATTCTCTTTATGCTTTTGTATTTTTAGAATCTACTCTCCATTATCAAAGATGTTACCAAGGGAAGACACTTTACGGAGATTATTAGATTCCTAGAGTAGTCCAACATTGTTCAGACCTAATAAAACAACAGGACAACTGCAAGAGCAACAATACTTGGGCGCCACGTGAAAACGGTTTTTAGTCTGTGCCCTAAGCAACACCAGTCATTCATTCATCTAGTAATAAAGATTACATTTCAACATTGCCATGTACTAAAGAAAAAAATCATTAAGGAAGGTTACAAACCTCTTGCAAGGGCAGAAACAAAACACAGTTACAGTTCAAGCTTATTTTTCAGCGTCCTACCCTGTAAAAATGTTTACATTTCGCACCTTTGTAAATTGCTGCACAAATATCTCATGCAGATACTAATCTGCTGGGGACAAATATTATATGTATTTGTGTAAGTGGGCAAGCGAGAGATACAGGTGCTGATGCTGAGAAAAGTCAACACCAGAGAAGTTTTGCAGGTGCTGAACCTCCCTCACAAAACCCATCGGAAACAATTATTCTGTGCCCATTTTACAGGTAGATAGACTAAGGTGGGGCACAGTTTACCTTAACCGATTGTGAATCAGTGAGCGAGCTCTGGAAGCGGACCCACCGCTGGGAGGGTGAGACACTGTCCCTCTGCACGGGTGAGTACACCCAGAGATAGGTATAACCGGTGATGGGGATCAAAGGAGACAACCGTCCCCTTCACCTCCATCAAGCGGCAGCTCACTCCAGGTAAGGCTGAAAAACTGGTACCTGTCAGCAGTGAGCCCACAGCTACGCCAAGCTACTTGGGCCTTTCCAATCATTTGGTTTGGGATTACAGTCATTGTTGGACCTTGGAATTTCATAAATGAAATTTTGGGTAGCCCCTAATTACTGCAAAAGCCTTCCGTGTTCATGTGCGGTGTCCTTAGTAAGTAGCCTAGGCAAATTAAGGCACATGAATAGAGGGGGTGATACTGACCCAAATGTATCCCTATTTTTGTACTTTTTTACAGGAGAAGCTTAATCAGATTGAAAGCTGCTTTTGTAGGCTTTCATAGGAAATGCCTTTTAACAAAAAGGGGAGGGGGATATTCACAGAGCGATGGCAAGAACAGAAACTGGAGGTTTGAAAGACCCACCAGGAGAGGGAATTCAGCCCACTTATATTAAATCAGCTGTTATTTTTTCTCTCCTCCCCCTCCCCCCAAGGATTGGGTACCCAAAAAGAAAATTATGTGAATCCATTTTCAGTACTGATTCCTTTTAATCCCGCAGATCAAAACCATCCTACAGTTTCCAAATGCTTTTTCATTCTAAAGGTAAAACATTTCACAGGAAGATGTGAGGGGTAAGTCTTTCCAATCACAGATTTTAAACTCGGTTGCTTGCAAAATATAATGAACTTTAAAAAAATCATAAAGAGCCTAAATCCTGAAGACAATGGGGGTTTTGCCATTAATACCTAAAGCAGCGGGATTGTGCATGGAGTAATCAATTGCCCAACAAGGCCCTAGGAACACAACCAAGGAAGGAGGCTACAGGAACATACAATATTTCACATTTAATAAATGGTCTTTTGAGATTACAGCCATATAGAGTAGCAGTAGAGAGAAAGACTATAATGCTAAAGCAGGGATTATATACATCTGTCTGTCTGTCTGTGGGGTGGAATTTTAAGCAATCATCTTCATATAACTTGTCAATAATAAGCATGCTTTGGCAGTTTCACGGTTTGCTTCAATTCAAATCCTTATTCCTTAAAAGCATAGTAAAGATTATTCTATCTTGAAGGGGGCGGAGTATGGGGGAGAAGAAGGCAGCGACGTGACTTTGATGGACTAATCAGACTGGCTCCTAACAATACCTGTCTTGTGAAAGCTAAGGAATTATGATAAAATATTTTAAGTACATCTTCACTGTCAAATACCATATTCTTTCAGTGTTTATTTTACTACCAGTGTTATTTACAGCAATTTTAGTAAAATAAAATTAGACCAGTTTCATTGCTGCACGTTAATCAAGTTTTAGCCTTAAAATAATGCTGAAATGTGTTATTCCTTAATAAGCAGAAAAAGTTCCAAATAGTAAAATAGCTACAGCATACAATACTTCTCTTCAAAACTCAATACACAACTATAATCTTTTTATAATTACAACAGTCAAAGGATTGTGCGGTCAGGGAAATCATACTGGAAATGATGACTGAAAGAGAAAGAGATTATTTTGGTTGGGTTCTTCCCACCACCACTGATCTTTTGTTCAGATTCCTCCTTCTCCCTCTCTCTTTCCCCTTCCTTCCCCCCTAGAAATCCCCAGATTCTGTGCTTCTGCACTGTCACTCATTCCATCTTTAACTCAAAAATAGATTCAGATTTCTCCCTCAACTTGGCCTCTGGGTGGATCTGCGCAGGATGCTAGGCACAACATGTTCATGTAAAAATTAGGGAGACTGTTCCTACTTTTTATATCACTCTTAGCACAAGTCTTAGGCTCTTAATCACAACCTGTATCCCCTTTTCATTTTTAACCCAGCAGCCCACTCATATTTCAGTTCAGTTCAAGAAATTAAATGATTGTTTCACTGTTCTCAATCCCAACAAATTATAATCATTAATGCTCAGCTTTGATTTTATTCTCATAAAGTACCTTATCAGTGGGCTGCAGCTGCTTTCCTGAATTCAGAGAAAATACCAGTTATTAATTATAGTATCATATATCACCCATATATACGATCATATGTGTATATATCAGTCTGCCTCAATTACAGTAACTTGCTGGTTCTCTGAGCCTATGGGGAAGGGGGAAACGTGCATGCAAAGGGGGAAAAGTGTGCACCTTATTTGATTACAGTCCTGATTAGCATAGAAACTATGTTAAGCTCCTTCTACTACTTTTATAAAATTAAGATCTTACGTTTTGGTTGCCATTTCTACTTCTGCCTTTTCCTGCCAAATAACAAATAACTTGAATGCGGACTGCTTTTCAAATAATTTTTTCAAAACAGAAAGGTTGCGGTTATGCTTTCCAGTATCCCACACATACACATTAGGTAGTTTCCTCCCCTGGAGTGCCAGGAAAAAAACATGCATTCCTTCTTGCTACAAATCTGTAAATCTGAAAAGAAGAGGCCACATGAATAGGAAAGCTCTTTATAGAATAAAAAGCATGGGGTGTTATTAAGTAGGACTGTAAGCCCTATTCTATTCATAGTAATTAAAGGATCAGATCAGGTTAATGTGAGGACCTAGGTCAATAAAGTACTGTAGGTTCAACCTTTTTAATCCTTCTCAATCCTATAGGCTGGGTTTCTGACTGCTCTCTTTGACTCACAGATCTGTTATAGGTGACAAAGATGGGTGGAAAATTGTTGAGAAAAGCTGAGATTTATATCAATCCCACTCTGTATTTTTGAGCACAATTGTAGCAAGATGTGTTTGGGGTGAGGTAGATGGCAAACTTTAGGACTGGCTGCTTCGGTGCTGTACCTTTTTCACTCTGCCAGCTCGTAAAATAATTATGTGAAAAAGTTCAGAGAATATTTTGGGTTTGAAGAGCAAATCCATAGAACTCTAGATATTTTAAAAATAATTTTCTATTCAAATTTTCATTGTTTTATACGTTCACTTGTGACCCCATCAGTGGATAAGTACAGCAGGGTATGCCTAAGCCTGAGCCCTGGGGCCACCAAGAACCAGCATTCCAGAGCAGAGGTGTGCAACCCAGGACAAACAGTGCTCCTGCCTCCGTCTCACCCAGCACGGTGGAGGAAGCCATGTGGTTTCCTGGGGCAAAGGAAGCAAATTTTGGTGGGCAGTATCTGTCTGAACTGCAGTGAAGCTGGGCTGGAGTCATAAGGATAGCCTTGACCTTCCTCAGTGTAGCTCTTGAAGAACTCATCTGGCCTACGGCAGCCAGCCAACATAAATATCTGTTCTGAAGGAATCTGGAGGATTCCCAGCCCCACATGAGCATGTGTCAATCATGCAGGTCAGCTGCGCCAGCCGAAGAAGGATTTGCCCCATAAAGCACCGTGTGGACTTTGCAACATATTAGAGATTAAGCTGATGGCTCTACCTGTAGGTCCAATCCTGCACAACAAGCATGCCCCAAACTCCTCTCTGCAAAACCCCAGTACTTTTCAGATCCACAGTAAAGTCCCTATTGGCACCTGTCAAGGTAGGGCTTTGCTATCTTTTGCTGGTTTTCTGACCAACATGTTAATCCAAATCTCTCCTGTTAATCAATGGGTAGTGCTGACCATAAGGCATAAATCTCATAATTTTTCCCTCTCCTCTGACCCTCCCTCGTTATCTGAATTGTGAACTCACTGAAGAACTGTGCTTTGCAAATCACTTGGCCTAAAAAAGAATGGCTCCTGACATTACATTTAGAGTTATGGCTGGTTACCAAGTGAGAAGAAAGGCTTCTCACACAAACATGGATGTTCTTTTGCCAAACGTCTACTCTGCTTATATTTACCTCCTAGTATATACTCACATCTTTTTTTCCTTCTACAAAATAATCAACCTATTGTATTTTAGAGCAAACTTTAAAATTAATTTTATAAGATCTTACTTTCTTTTATATTCCAACACGCTTTGCATATGTATAGAAATTAATGAAAATATATATACTGCCACTTTCATAGAAAGGCACTATAGTAAGGTTTTACTGAAGTCTCCCCAAAATCCACAAAATTTAAGAAAACTCATGTTCACTAGGTCTTTTAAATCTCCCCCTAAAATATACCTATTCTGAACTATAACATGCATATGTGCACATTCACACATGGTATCCTACTCCCTACATATCGTTTATTATAAATACCTATTAAATGGACCAAAAGTAATAGAAAGATTTTTTTCCATGAATTTCTATGAGTTTGTGGAGTAATTTGTAACTATTGATATAATCTCCATTAACTTTTAATGGGACATCTCCATGAAAGTTAGAACATTGGGAATTTAAATGACTTGTTTTGTGATCCCAAAAATAATAGGTAAACTGAAACCACAATATCAATAACTGAAAAAATATCATAACGCATGTTTGCCCTCTGCATTTTCTCCTTTCCCAATCTCTCTGAGCCATTTATTAAATCATTTTAAAGACACAAAAAATCCCAAGCAACACTTTGGTAAGGAAAAGACTGATTCCTTTAAAGACTGAGGCTGACAAGAGAAGAGGAACAATCCATTATGAAAGCAGAAGTCATCCCAAGAAACTGAGAAAAATAAAAAATAAAAATATAAAAAGAGAAAGCACCAAAAATGTTAGTATCTGAATGATGTGAACTCTGGTAAACGCCAGCATGCAATATGGCAAAAACGAATCAATCAGTTCAGCTTAGTTCAGCCTCTGCAACTGGCCATCTGGCGCGAAATCAACCAAATGTAGCCCTGCATATTCATCTTCATTTTCACAAATACTCAGGAGAATGTCATTCTAGGGCAAAATAAAATTAAATCACCATAATTTTTAAGACATCTTTTCCTCTCATGCTCTCTGGAGATTAGTGTGTTTATGTGAGACTACTCTCTGCTATAGGGTTAGCAGGTAATTTCTAAGGGGGTACTCTCCCTCTTATATTTAAAATCACATTTCACACATTCAGGACACTTAAGCATAGATTTTGCAGTACACTCCTAAGCAAAGATTGCATGGGAAGTTACTGTGGCAACATGGACAGATTTTTCCCCAAGGGTCACATTCTGCATTTACCTTCCGCAGCCATCCCTGTGACACACCTGTGTGACCTACTGACATTGTGGGACTGTGCTAGACAGATCTAAGGGGAAGTCTGGGCACTTAATCCTTAAAGCAGATAACAGAAAGGGACAAAAGATGCCTGAAGAGTGAGGCCAGAACTGAATATCAGCTGTGATTAAGACTATTACTGTTTTGGTACACATTTTGTCTATACAAATCACAGAGATGAGCGTAGAGTAAAATAGAAATCAATATGAAAAAGAACAGGAGACAGAAAATGAGAACAGGCAATGGATGGAGCACGCATGTGTTGCCATCATGTTAGAGACTACATTACACAAAATTCTTCATTCAAGGTAATCCAAACAATTGATGGTCAGAATAGTTTATTTTGGGCTTTGTATTTTAAGTGATTGAATTAAACTCTGATCATACTCCATTTAGAAGCCTTAAGTTTGTTTGTTTGTTTGTTTGTTTGTTTGGGTTAGATGCTCCCATATTTGGGTTAGTTGTTTTTCTTTGGGTTGAGGGTGGGAGAAGTTTGATTTGGGTTTAAAGTTGTTTCTTGCATTTTTGCTTTGCATTTTTGCTTTCTAGCAGCATTCCACGATGGGGTTACAGCATTGTTGGACAGGTGAAGAGCAACTGATGTCATGTACCTGGGACATGCACAACATTTGACACTGTCCTGCACAACATCCTTCTCTCTAAATTGGAGAGACATGGATTTGACAGTTGGACCACCGGGTAGGCAAGGAATTGGCTAGATGGTCAGACTCAAAGACTTGTGGTCAACACCTCAATGTCCAAGCAGAGACGAGTGACGAGCGACTATCATCAGGCCTCAGGGGTCGGTATTTGGACTGGTGTTGTTTAACATCTTTGTCAGCAATGTGGATGGTGGGATCAAGTGCACCCTCAGCAAGTTGCTGATGACACCAAGCTCTGTGGTGCGGTCAACACGCTGGAGGGGAGGGAAGGGTTGCCACCCAGAGGGGCCTTGACAGGCTGCAGAGGTGGGCCTGTCCCAACCTCATGAAGTTCAACAAGGTCAAGTGCAAGGTCCTGCACATGGGTCAGGGCAATCCCAAGCACAGGCAGGGTGGAGAATGGAGAGCATCCCTGAGGAGGAGGACTTAGGGGTACTGGTGGATGAAAAGTTGGACATGATGCAGCAATGTGCACTTGCAGCCCAGAAAGCCAACCATATCCTGGGCTGCATCAAGAGAACAGTGGCTGGCAGACTGGGGGTTGTGATTCTTCCCCTCTATTCTACTCTGATGAGACTCCACCTGGAATACTGCATCCAGCTCTGGGGCCCCCAACATAAGAAGGATATCGACCAGTTGGAGCGAGTCCAGAGGAGGCCACAAAGATGCTCAGAGGGCTGGAGCACCTCTGCTATGGGGACAGGCTAAGAGAGTTGGGCTTGTTCAGCCGAGAGAATAGAAGGCTCTGGGGAGACCTTATAGCACCTTCCAGTACTCAAAGGGGCCTACAAGGAAGCTGGGGGTGGGGGAGAGACTTTTTACAAGGGCAGGTAGTGACAGGACAAAGAGTAAAAGGTTTAAATTGAAAGAGGGTAGATTTGGATTAGATATCAGGAAGAAATTCTTCACAGAAAGGGTGGTGAGGCACTGGAACAGGTTGCCCAGAGAAGTTGTGAATGCCCCATCCCTGGACATGTCCAAGGCCAGACTTTGGGCAACTTGGTCCCTGTGCTGAGGTGTCCCTGCCCATGGCAGAGGGTGTTGAAACTAGATGATCTTGAATGTCTCTTCCAACCCAAACCATTCTATGACTCTACATTTTAAGAGAACAAGTAAAAGTTATGCAACATTTGGCTAAGAAATGGTTTCACAAGCATACCTTCTAGTGTTGAATTTTTTTTTCTAAGTATTATCTTATCACACACACACACAAAATAAGAACTCTTATGGTGCTTCTGCTGATACTGTCTATTTGCTCTTGTCCTAGAGCTGTCCCACCTCGTTTGATAAGGGATAAACAAATGCCCAGCCTCATTTGAATAAATATGTTAAGCAAATGTTAAACAAGATCAAAACACAGTAAATACATTGCAACCTCAGGCCGTTAAGACCCTCTAGCTCAACGTAGAAACTTGTTTCCACTCAGACAGGGAACACGAAATAACTCAGGCCAGTTAATCTACTTCTATCTATCTGTCTTAAGGATTTAAACTAAAGCCAGTCACCATAGTATCTGACAGAAATCCTTCCTCATCTATTTACTTATGGTATACACAAAACTGTTAACTCTAAAAATGCCTACTGTAAAACCTAAACACAGTATACACAATGAAATATAGTTTATACTGACTAAGGGGTTTTTTCTGATTGTTTCTTAAAAATTTGCTTTTATTTTGTTTCTTAACTAGAAAAGGCCAGAACTACATTTATTCTTTTTGCTTTTGAAATCTTGATTATTCTTAATCAATTAAAACAGGTTTCAGGCACCATGTGACAACAATTTTATTTTGTTTTCACATCTGTCTGAACTTTCATAACCACAAAACAATCATGGGTCGGACAGAGAATACAGCACAAACACACACAAAAAAAAGGCAAAAACAAACACAAAAAAAACCAACCAAACCCACACACCCCTAAAAGACAAATTCTTGGCAAACATTAGACTTAAGAAGCATTTCCAGTCCTCATTTCTATTCAGATATCGCTGTGCTTACGAAAATTGTTACAGTTCTACTTACGATTGTTTATTTTAGTATGTCACCAAAAAAGAAGTATTTACAAGAAATAAAGTAAGCTGTTACAAAATGGTTTATATTCATTCTTCCATTTTTGCACATCATCATTTCACTGTTTACATATTGGTATATTAGCAAGATGACAACTATGTTTTTAGACTAAAAACAGACATTTATAAAGCAAGCCACGTAGAATTCAGAATGCCTAATTCTGAAACTGCCTTTGCCAACTATGTGACACCATTCTATGTTTTATCTTCAGGAATGGAGAGGTTTGAAATAAATATTTTGTGCTGCTCAGATGAAAAGCTGATGCCTCACTTCATAACTTCACAGAGAGCCCTTACACAAACAGTCCTGACTTTTACCTAACTGGCTACACCAATGGCTTCAGCAGCTATAAACTACAGGACCAAACTCATTTTATGTATCTCAGATCTTACATTCCACAAGAGAGAGCCTTCTGCTAAGGATAACTTCCCTCAGTAGCTTTTACTTGCTCAATACTTCATGAGAATAAGAAAATCAACTTGTGTTTGTTGTACTAAAGCTTAATGTTATATGCTTTGCTAACATGCACTAAGTTTTTGGTTTTTTACACAAGTCTGCTTTGCACAAGTGCTGTGAGGAGCGGCTGGGGGAACTGGGGCTGTTCAGCCTGGAGAAGAGGAGGCTCAGGGGAGACCTGATCACTCTCTACAGCTACCTTAAAGGAGGTTACAGAAAGGTGTGTGTTGGTCTCTTCTCCCATCAAACAAGTGACAGGACAAGTGGAAACAGCCTCAAGTTGTGCCAAGGGAGGTTTAGTTTGGATATTAGGAAAAAAATCTTCACTGAAGGGGTTGTCAAGCATTGGAACAGGCTGCCTAGGGAAGTGGTTGAGTCACCATCCCTGGAGGTATTTAGAAGAAGTGTACATGTAGCACTTAGAGACATGGTTTAGTGGTGGACTTGGAGTGTTAGGTTAATAGCTGGACTCATGATCTTAAGGGTTTTTTCCAACCTAAATTATTCTATCTTTTTTTTATAGGAAGAAGAGATCGTAAGATCTAGAAGAGCGTTTTCTTCCTCCAAGTTCATTTCAGCATAGTCAAAGCAGTTATATATTGCAGTTATATTTTTCCCACTTGTTCATATTGCCTGGAAGCCAGTACGATCATGAATAATATTCAGTATCCAATATTCTGCAAGATTGAATGCTAATGCTCTAAGAATACTAGAAACTCACTAGTCATATATTATAAAGCATTATAAAAAAGCTGTACAGTAATTTTAACTGTAATTGTGCCAATATTTCAAAATTTAGTAGCCTTTTCTCCTTTACTAAACATGTGCTTGAACTTTCACAGCTTGAGAGAAATAGTAAAATTGTCATTCACACAACATGATGATGCTAGCTATCTTTCTTCATAAATATAAAAATATTAGCTACATTATCTGCCATTCATATAATATTGTTTAGGTTTTCTAATTAATTACCTCATGTACTTTTCAAGAAACTTTTTGAACAGGTTTAACTAAGGGAGCTCATTAACAGGAAGAGTCTGCAAACATAACAGAGGAAATATTGCAATCCACATTTTATTAATATTTGACCTTCAAGTGCAACTTTTACCTGTAAGATTCAGCCTTTTAAAATCTGAACATCAAACATGCTGAATCGAACATGAAGCTGGATCACGTAGGTTTTAACTCATGCTAGACCCTCATCAACTTTACTGAGAGTGTGGGATGCGAAAGATCGTTGCCAGATGCTATAATGCAGCAAGTGATGAACAGACACAGCGGTACCCAGAGGGACCAGGCCCAGTGCCTTTAACGTATTTTTGAGATTGTGGTATCAGGGAAGCCTGTTGAATTTTTTGCCATTTACGTCAAAGACAGCATCACTGAGACTGATGGGATGAACATTACTACCTAGGTGACTTCTTAAAAGACCTTTTCTAAAAGTCTTTCTTAAAAGACCTTCAAACATGGGTCTGTTTCTAGTGGTTACACTAGGCAAGATAACCCTCACCTGACCAAGTGTTAATACTGACAAAGGATATGCTCAGTACAGTGAGTTTACTGTTAGGTCTTTGCTTCAGCAGTCTGTTAATACTATCACTGATTAACAAGAGACAGTCAAAAACAATGAGGAATTTAAAATCAATCATAAATTACCTCAGTTCTACCATTTCTGAAATACAAATTTTTGCTTCATTCCTATGAGCTATGCCATTTAAAAATTACATGTTAGTTGAATTAAATACAAAAATCTTATTGATTACATCAAAAGTTGACCAATATTTTAGGGTTCCACACAGCTTTTATTCACTGAGCAGCAGGTAAAAGGAGAAAAAAGACCTGTAAATTAACCAAATAGTCCGAAGTCAAACAAATCAGACAAATGGTTTTGAGCACAACATTACAGAAACGTTTGAGTCATTTTCCCTAAGAGCAATGAAAATTGAAAAATAGACAGAATATCACTTCATGCTGCCCACTACAAAAGCCGCAAGGATTCATTCCTGTATTGCTTACACCAGTGTTATTTTGAAGTAACTCTGCACAGATGAGCAGAAACACTTCAGATTTACATTAGTGTGTTAATAAACTAAAACTTTGGCCCTGAGATTTAGCTCTTTCATTAGTAATTTATACTCTCATTAGGGATTTATAGAAATGGGAGTCTAGGCTCAAATGCTAATTGAGAATTGTCAGTTGTAAATAAGTGCTAACAAGATAAATTTGCTCCTGGTCACATTGAACAGAGATCTGCATTTTGCAAAATGAAACTCTTCCTTTAATATATAAAAAAAATATCTCAGGTTAGTAGAATGCAAGTAACTCTGCTTCTCCAACAACATAGCCCTTCATGAGCAGACCCATAGCTCCCCTCCTCTCCTTCATCCTGTCACAACTGGTGCAGCATTCTCCAACCTCCACTTTATGTCCTCCACTCTCTGCAGAGGGTCGACATGGCTGGGACTGTGTGTGTGAGATGTGAGCGCTCTCTTTGCACTCTTGCACTGGGGCAAGCAGAGACAAACCCAGTCCTGGAAGAGCCCCCTGTGAGCATGTGGGACATGCTGTGTGATCATGTAGATGTTGTACATGGTCATGTGGAACATCGTGCATTGTTCCATGAGAAGAGGGCTCACAGCTTGGCCAGCCTGCTGGTGACACCATCTGAACCCACAGAGAGGTCTTCTTCCTAGCCAAGTCTAACCCATGCTGGCCCTTCACACACCAATCCCCATCAGAAAGAAACCCAAGCAGGGTTAGAGAGGAACTAGAGCATACATGGACAGGTTTCTCTTGTATGACCAGGAGACCAGAAGCAGGTCACCTCAAAACATGCAGCCACTAATCAGTCTAGATTTAAGTTAAGCTGTATTACTGATGTGAGATTTCAACTTCTGTACACCCAGTGGAGATGGTTTCCCAAGAGTAACTTGAACTCTGCTCACTTGGTTTAGTTAAGCTTCGGCAGTATGGATTAGATCACATTTCCAGATGAATCCTATTTTAATTTTAAACTAAGACAATTTTAAATTACAAAAAAGGAGATGCTAAATCCTGGATGAGGCATCTGACTTGTGTAAAACTGCAACAGCAAAACTGAAAATTGGCCTCAACATCAGAAAGAAAAACTCAGTTTTAATTCTGACCTCGCTCCACCTTCAGTTGCCCTCCCAAAGAACAATAAATCCTTCCTCACTCTAGATATCTTTCACACTGAGACATGATCCCTCATGCAGCCAGAACAAAGTGAATTCTACATAAGAGTCTAGTCATCACTGGGAACCGTAACCAACACACAAATTTACAATGCTTGTGTATTATTTTCTTTGAAAAGGAATTCAACTTAATCTAGTGAATTGCTGTAGGCAACTATTAAGAAACAAAACAAAACAAAGCATTTTATGTATTTAAGGAAAAAAGCAACAAGAATTGCCAGTTTTGCTTGTTTGTTTGCTTTTTTAAAAAAGACGTCATTCAGTGCTTTCAAAACCGCTAACCAAAAGATAACAAGAGACAGGATGTTCTCCGAAGTTACAGAAAAAGCCTCCAGGAATCTCCTTTCAAAACATGGACTCGCTAACAGGGCTGTCAGCTTTTCAGAAAAATAAAGAAGATTTTCAAAGGGACATGATGAAGTTTGGTTGGTACCAGGAGTCCCTAGTGATGGATGGGCCATCCACTCAGCATTACATACCTGTCTTGGTGCAAGGGCCCTCGAGCTCTCTCAGTATAACCCCACGATGAGCCAAGGACAATTTCTGGTTTACACTGCACTGGGAGATCACTTGCAGATGATACACTGAAACACTGCATGGTATAAACTTTCATAAGATTAACTTTTTGGGTTTTTTTCCAGGATGATGATGTCTTGCCATCATATTTTATGTCTTTGCAATATAGTAATACATATTTTTTTCAATGCCCATCTTTTCCCTCAGAATAGTTTTTTATTATACTGGTGTGCTCCAGAGTCATAGCCTCAAGTTCAAAGGAAAAGGACCAGAACAGAAGCAGAAAGCTGCACTATGCCCCTTCATTGAACACATTCCTCCGGGTGAAGTGCAGCTCTGCCGTGGCACAGACATACCAAGGCTTTTCTCAACCTGCCCCAGCCAGTAAACTAGTAAACTCGGAATGTCTTCTTTTAGCCAAACAAAAAAGAAAAGGGTAAAAAGAGAAAAAGAGAGGGAGACACTGACATTCTTTAGCTTAAATCTGATAACTATTTATATAACCCTTCTAGATCAACTAGGTATGCTCCTTCCCAGCTTCTCCTTGCTTCCCAAACCAGTGAGCCCTTAGGTTAACAGCCTCTAGGCTTTACTGTGTCCCAGAGAGGAAAAGGCCTTGGAGACAAAAGCAATAGCCAGTTGCACTGGATTTAAATCTCACCTACCCACCACACATCCCGTGACCTTGAGCAGGTTACTTGGGATGAGGATCTCAAATGAAGTCAGACACCCAAACTTCACTGATTTCAAGGGAAATCAGATGATACATACTTTAATGAAGGCACTTTCATGAGTTTCCTAGAATTAACAGAATACTATTCCCATTTTACTCTCTAAGAACAGGGAACAGAAGCTCAAGGAAAAAAATTGGGGTGCTTTTTTCTTTTTACTTCATTGGCAATGTATTGGAACAAGACTAAGTAAGCACTGAGCCTCCATGGAAATCATGTCAATAAGAATGAGGCAAGGTGAACCTGTCTGAGCCTCTGCAAAGCTAAGGAACCCCCGCCTACTCCTTGTAAGCACCTTAGTACCAAAGTGTACACACCACCTCACTTAGTGCACTCTTCTTTAAATGCTATTTTCCTAATCTTCAAATTTTTTTAATTTTTTTTTTTTTTACATCTCTAGTTATTTACCCTATTTCATTCATTTTCCTAGTGTTTTTAATCTTCTTTTCTTTAAACCCCAAGTCTCTCTTTCTGTCCACTTGCCCCACAGCAGGGCACACCAACCTTCATGGTGGCTAGCCTCTACAGTCCAGCTCCAGTTCTCCTGCTTCTCAGCCCCACACTTTGTACAGCTAAAATTCTCTCTTTTCTCACCTCATCACTGCCAACTGAAAATTAATAGTCATGGAAAACAGAAGGACAATATTTTTAAATCAATCATTTTAAAACAGATCTGTCTCATTTATTTCTGCAGTTCCATATATGCTTGTGTTTAGAGACCACCCAAATTTAAAAACCATCACTATGAAAAAAAAAAAAGGTCATTTCTACTGTGTGCAGTTGTGGGCCACACAATTTAAGAAGGTTGTGAAGGTCTTGAATGTGTCCAGAGGAGGGCAACAAAGCTGGTGAAAGGACTAAGAGGAATATCTTATGAGCAGTAGCTGAGGATTTTAGACTCGCTTAGTTTGGAGAAAAGGAGACTGAGGGGCAACCTCATTACTCTTTACAGATTCCTGAGGTGGGGAAGTCAAGAGGGAGGTGCAGATCCCTTCTCCCTGTTATCCAGTGATAGGATGCATGGGAATGGTTCTAAGTGCATGAGGGGAGGTTCAGACTGAGCATCAAGAAGCTTCTCTTTACTGAGACGGTGGTCAGACACCAAAACGGGTTTCCTAGACAGGTGGTTGATGCTCTAAACCTGTCCATATTTAAGAGGTGTTTGGACAATATTCTTAACATGTTTTAACCCTTGGTCAGCCCTGAATTGGTCAGGCAGTTGGACTAGATGATTCTTGTAGGTCCCTTCCAACTGAAATATTGTGTTCTGACCTTAAAAACATTTAAATATATTTCCAAGGGAAGATCACATTCTGAAAAAAAAAAAAAGGAGTGAACAATGGTCAAGAATAAAGTAACCATTTTATTATAATACTAGTGGGTTTTTTGTTTTGGTCTGGGTTTGGTGGGGTTTTTTTTTAATTCTGAGTGCCAGAAAAGAAGTTTCTACAAATAACCAGTTTTTAGTATCATCCTCCTGTCAAACTGGGCAATTACAGAGAAAGATGTATCTGACATTGCTGTCATATCATATACATTTTTAATAATGTAAACATAATATTCCATTCAGGATGGTTGCTATGGACTTCAGTCTAAAGAGAGAATGGCAAAGTTTTCACAGACCCAGTCCAGATATCAGGTGTGAAAAAAATAGAAGTCTCATCCTCTAAGTATGTCAAGGTATTAGAGGATGTATTGTTTGGAAATGATGTAAAGAAACTGTGGATGTTTTCATTTTGTGTAACTGAAATGACACAAAACCAGATAAGATTAAAAGATCTTAGGGGTGGACCACACTGAGGAGTTTTTCTCCCCTGAAGACAGCTTGTTTTTCACAGAAGGATGTCCCTAGACAAAAATACACACTTTTTCTGCAGGTTCCCCATCAATTTGCTTTACAGGGAATGGAAGAGAGAAATTTTTGCTTAAATCCATTTTTATATCCATGAACTATGTAAATAATATATCCAAACATCTAGATCTTAAAGACATATTGGGACCCATCTCTGAGGTAGACCATGGATCTCTCCAAAGCCAAGACCTCTGCCATATTGCACTATGAAAAGAGATTAACCTAATAGCTGAAAGTCCAAGAGCTTCAGCCTCTGAGCAATCTCTTAATCATACCACCCTTTCCCAATCCTTCCTGCAATAGCAACTTTGCTGCAATGTTATATTGCTGCCGTTGATTAGTTCTCCATGGAGCAGGATATGCCAATTATTCATGTTCAGAGCTGGGGGACTTTTCTTCAGTGCACAATCCATATGCCAGAAGTGTTGTTTCATCTATGCTGGATTCAGTAAAATTCCCAAAATCATTTTAGTTAGGGGACAAATTTACAGAACTGAAAAATTTCAGGAAGAGAGCTACAAGCACGAGAATCTCTTTAATTCCAGTACCAATTCCAGTGATACAAGCACCCCCCTGTGAAACAGAAAACTCACATAGACACTTTCCTACCTACCAGCACAGTGCCCTAACCAAGATGTTATAGAAATTTGGCAAGAAGTCAGAGAAAACCCTATTCCTCAGTGACGTTCGACTTGGCATAAATAACTAAACATTCAGTGCGACAGAGGCTCACTCCTCAGATTAGCATCCTCAACTGCAGACTAGAGCTACCCTTGCATGCTGACCACAAATCCTCAACTGGGATTTCAGTATTAGATGCAAAACAGAGCCAAGCTCAAGCCTTTGTTTCAAAGCCCTGCCCCAAATCACCAGAGAATGGATCTGAGCCTGCCACTTGTGTTTTCAGGAACAACGCAGTCAAGTTCTTATGCTTTTGCACTGAAGCTGGACCCAAATTCTGCAAGTTTTCCTCTGAATTTACTGCATTTGTCAGAAGCTCTGCAATACCTCTGAATGCACACATGGAGAACTTATGCACTTGGGAAGGTATGGATCACAGTTTGTCTGGGATAAGTGTAATAGCTGGATAGCAGCTTAAAATTAAAAAAAAAAAAAAAAAAAAAAAAGATGGAAAAACTAAGCTGGCAAGTGAATTTTAATCTTTAGGACTGTATTAAATCCCACCTAAAAGGAGAAAAAAATTACATGTCTCAGAACTATTTCTTTAGAGGATTCATGGGAAAGACAACGATGTTGCACCACTTGCTCTCAAGTCACGCCTTAAAAATCTCCCTACTGCCGTAACAGGACCTCCTGGTGCAGCCCAATTTGAGCTCTCAGTGTGACATAGTGACTGAAAGGATCCCTGTGTCTATAAGGAGGGGAAACAGCGGTAGAAATACACAAAGCATTAGTACGAGGCTTCTGGCGTACGCAGTTAACCAAATTGTTACTGGAACCCACCTTGGGCTGTGGCATCCATGTTCGAAAGGGAAGAAACTGACTGCACAGAAGGAGGCTCACTCTACTGAGATTACCTGGTGACATGACAGGGATAATTTAACCTACAAAGCCCATATATGGACTTATACAGCTACTCAGCTCCATGTATGTCCACATATGGGTACTCAACTCCTCCTGAAGCTCCTACTGTCTGAAAGATGGGGTCCATCCTGTAGGATGGATATAGGGATTTAAGGTGCGATCATGCACTGTATCATGTGAGGTTCCAAAGCATGATCATCATGATGCCTTCTGCATGAAAGGGTATGATTTTCAATGCAAGATTACACCGTGAAACAACACCACACAAATTCAGGAATACAGGTGGCCCTCATACTATGTCAACCTGCATAGCAGAGGGGACCTGGAGTGAATGTTCTTTGATCCCTGCCATCTCCTTTCCTGCAGAAGCTGTTTGCAGGCACCCTGAGCTTAGTTCACATTATCTGGCCTTGACAGTGAGAAACAGGGGATGTTGTTTCCTTGGAGATTTTCATTCCTGCATTGCTTGGCAGACTTCAGGCTCAAAACCTGCAATCTCATGATGCAGCCATTTCCACTGATGTCTTTCATTCACTACCTAATTTCTCTCCACCTTCAAACACTGCTCACCTTCCCATGGTATTTCCCAGGATCTGACAGAAGATGGTAAATTCCCTTCTTCAACCTTAGACCCTGCATTTAACCATGCCTACAAGACCCCAGGTGGCCACACCAGCCAACCACCACCATTTCCACAGCAATGCAGGTGCAGGGAGATTTAATTTGGTCAGTCAGTAATAACCTCATACAGCAACAGCCAGCTACATCAAAGGCCATTACGATAACCATCTGGCACCACTGTCCCACACACGATGCTCATTGGGGATGTATCAACGATGACAGTGAATACAGTCCTTTTGCTCAGAAGCTGGGATTAATCTCAATTAGTCAACAACTATGTATTTATCAATTCAGTGTTTGTCACTTTAAACCTCAGCTTTTACCCACAGTTAACACCAGGCAGTCCTTGAGGTAGGAGAGATCCCTGCTTCATTTCTTTCTATTACTTACCACTGGACACTATGGAGCCTTGATGAGCTTTTATATTGTCATATTAACTATCTTAAATAATACCAAGTCACTATCAATGTTCTATTTTTTATTTAGTATGACTATAATGAAGTAAAAAATATTATTACTACAAAATACAGTAATTAGCACTCACCTAGACCATGCAACGAAGTATTACTTGGTATAAAGATCTCAACAGTGTAGTGCAAATTATAACCAAAGTTTGCCTTAAAATAAAAAAAATAAAACACTACATGTTTAAAACTACTGTAGGGACTATTCACATTATTAGCTCCCATTTAAAGTCAGTATGACTTCTTGTATGAAATAAAGAAAATGCATTTACCCAAGGTATCTTATGGGGATACATAACTGCAGGACATTCAAAAATCAACCTTGTTAGTATCAAGGTGGAGCCTTCATTTCCTTTTCTGATCCTGTCTCTTTTAGTTTCTCCTTTTGAGAAACCATTTCCCATTTAAATGAATAAAATTATTAATACAATTTATTCCAACATGAAGTATAATAGGTACCTCAGGGAAAAGATAATTAGAGAAGAAACCTACCTCACAGAGTTTGTGGTCTACAATGGTTTCCTCTCATAAAAATATTAACATCCTGTACACATTTGCAGCCTGCTTCTGAGAGGTGCTGAATGGACCTATTAATGCAATGGCAAAGGGATTTTAACTAAGGCAGAATCAGGGTTAAAAATCTCCCAAACTGGTTAGGCCAGATATATCCCTTTAACTGATATGGTCATCTTCAGGATATGTTGAGTCTCACATAAGTAAATATTGTCTTCTTTTGTCCAAATTCAAACACCTATCTATATAATAGTCTATCCATAGACCATTACTTACAATTACTCCTAAGAGCATGACTGCACAAGAAAAACTATCAGGAAGGTTCCTTCTTCACTGGCCTGTAACTTGCCCACTTCCTTCATGCAGAAGAGATAGAATTTAAACTTAGTAAGTTTAAGCCAAAAAACATGTCTGAATAACAAAAAAAAAAACCCTTGTAGGCTTGGGAAAAAATGACCCTATTTTTGATCACAGGCCATTTACACAGCACATAATGTATCCTTTACACTAAGTGACTAGGTAAATATTTTCACTTGTAAGGTTTTCAAGCTTGTTTATGATGTTATTTATTGAGTTGTTAAAGAATACTTCATCCCAAAAGAGAAGCAAAGCCTGACTCCTGCAAATCTAAATCTTAAGCCAGATATAACACCTCTACTGGATATAGCTCTTATACACGATGGTTGTAGTGCCTTCCCTTTGTGCATCGTAGGAGCAAACAGCAGGCTGACCAACGCTAATTCCAGCTGAATGTTCCCTAGTAGGGTAGGTGGAGTGTGGACAGTTACGGTGAGATGAGAGACAGCTCTCTCAACAGTCAGCATACAACTGCTCTGCAAGTTGTTTTTGCAGGAGCCCCAAAACTTTTAAAACTATGTGAGAGACGGTTGCCCTGCCACCACTGCTGGTGGGATGCTGGTGCAGACCTCATGCACTCAACACCAGAAACAGGCTCTTCTCTCATGCTGTAGCTGGTCTTGGGCTTCCCTTTATAGAGCCCCTTTCAGCCCTCCTGATGGTGTCTGTCAGGTCTCAGAATCGGGGGAAAGCTACAGCTCATACTACAGGTGAGGTCAAAGATGAAACCCTTTAGAAAGCCACACTCCTCTGTGATAGCTCACACAGAGGGTCCTGATCCTGCCCTGTGACCTGACCTTTCTTGGCTCCCCATAGTAGCCCAGATGCTAAAGTTTGGGGAAAGCAAGCTTGTAGTATGCTCTATTTCTTTGAACTTCAGAGAAGGTAGACCGTGCAACCCCTCTTTCTACCAATCTTTTCCCTTGTCAGACTATATGCGTGGGTGAAGGAGGGAAAATAAAAACCTCTGAACCAAATTCTTCTCCTGCCAGTCAGGTCTTCTAACCTCCCTCCCTCATTCACCATTAGGCTAAAGCAGAGAGAACACTCACCCATGATGAACCAGCATCTGACTATTAGTTAATTAACCTTTGTATTTGTAAGATTCTAGAAAATTACAGAAGAGAATGTGTGGGAGGACAGAGGATAATTTGAAAGAAATAATTTATATAGGTAAAATAAATGTGACTGAGAGTGATATTCCAAGCAGTAAGGCAAGAACAGACAAAAAAATGCAATTAGATACAGAATATAGTCTAGAATGTTATCCCAGAGAGGGATATTGAAGAATGGAGACCCTAGTTTTCAATAGGAGTAATACCAGGAATTTATAGCAAGAGCATAAACAAAAGCCCACAACTTTCTTAAACTTTTAGAGATTTTCATAGCAGTAACTTTTAAATGTAACAATGGTGGTTTGGACCTTTCACAAAGAACTGCTTTTGAGCCTGATGAATCTGAAAGCAAAATTTAAAATTCATCACAAGCTTTCACAGAAATTGTTAAAAAATACCCATCCACCCTCTCACTTTGATCTTCTTGTCCAAAGTCAGGTTATCAACCCAAGGGAGGGAAGAAGCACAAAGGAGACATGAACTCTGAAATAAGTATTTTTAGAGGTGAGTAGGTCTCTGGGGTTGATAAAACAAAGCTGGATGTCCTTTCAAAGACAAGGGAACTGATATCATTATACTCACAAACTATTTTAAATCACAGCAGAGTATTAATTTTCTAACTTTACATCTTCTACGGTTGCTGGCTGGGCTGCTTCTCTGAATTGGTTTCTGGGAATTAAGACTACTGTCCTGAGCAGTTGTCCCAGGCCTCTCTACAGAAACCTGCTCTACTGTGTACATAGAGCTATTTACTCAGAGATCCAAAAACTTTTTGGTAACTATTATTTGGCACAAAGAGACGACTGGCAGCCTTTAGAATGGAAGAGAGGGGAGGAAAGGTCCATAAAATTTGGAGGGTGTTGACTAGGTTGGATGTGACTAAAAGGCAGTTCATTTAAAATTTCAGTTAACTAGACTTCATTAAATTAAATGTTTTTCAACAGCACTGTCCATCTTCCTTCATTCATACCATCATCACTGTTACCTGGTGTTTCCCAATTAGTGTCTCAAAGCACCCAGTAAAGCCATTAATAGAAATGCAATAGATCACATTTTCTCTCTCAGTGGAAACACAAAAAGTAGTTCTTAGTGAGCATTAAAAATACTGATCCTTGATAAGCATAAAACCAAAACCACTAAATCTTGATTCAAATAAACTGAAGTCATTAAAAACAGCTTGTCCCACAAAAAGTTCATGTTTTAACAGAAAAAGCATTTCCTTTTCAGAAATATTAATTTTTTTTAAATCCCAATTAAAATTACACATTAAGAGAGAAGCACCAGACCGAAGCTCTATACTAGACCCTCAGATCATATACTCCTACTAAAACCCACTGCCAAAAGGGCAAGTGAGTAATAAAAAATTAAAATCTTGTAATTTAACCTTTCATCTAGTATGTATATTTATACGTTTTCTTTTAAATGGGGGGAAAGTATACAATAGAGCAGAATTCAGCATCTTCTATTTCCATGTCATCACAGACTACTGACACCTTACTTTGCCAGTAGACACAGAATACTCAGTTGTCAAGAAAATAAAATAGATGTGACCATTTAAATGTATTGAAATACAATATAAATTAATTAAGTGAATTATGTGTATGCTTCATCTTCAAACTCTAATCTCATCTAAGGATCACCACCACACACATAAAAGCAAGAAATCAAGAAGGAATGGCATGATGAAAAGGTTTTATTGGTTTTGGTTTAAATGGTAGTACTGTCATGAGAAACAGGCAACGTATACAGACTGCTGCAAATGAGCTCTAATTAAGACAGAACACTGCAGAAAGACAAGCAAGACATAAAATACATAAACCTAATAGGAAAAAAAAAAAAAAAGCCATCACAGGATATCTCATTTTATATTTAGAAGGCCTTTTTTTATGTCCCTCCACTTATAAAGATAGCTGTGCAAATAACAAGCAGAACTGACAAACGGAAATCATGAGTTATAAATATTAGCAAAACTTTCCAAAATATCTTTGTTAATCGACAAATCTGTTCTAACTGCAAAGCCTCTACAGAAGGAGAAAATTCTTCCTGTCTTGGTCTCCTGGAAGCAAAGGACCCTGGTGCGTGCAGACTCCGGCTTCCACTTCTGCAAAACACCGGGTTAGAATGTAGCAATGATCTAGATATTCATATTTTCTAGTCTGAACCTCTATGAACAGCAGCTTGTGCCAGAGGTAGAAAACCTACGAGCATCACAGCATATTCCAGAGCTTAGTCTGCTCCTCCTTTCTCCCTCAGTCGTTTGCACTGACAGCTATATCACGTCCTTGCTACAGAAACCTCATCTCTGCTAATTCCGATATGGCTTCATGGTATTTCCACAGCAAATAGGTAAGAGCAGAAAGGGAAGATAACGATTCTTAGAGTTTTTTAAGTCTACATCTTCAAAGGCACTTGGTGATTGTAAATGCTTGCACAAAGCTGGTTGGTTGGGCGCTGAGGCAGTGCCTCCCAGTGTTGGGGTTTTTGAGTGTATATCAGGCTACTAACAAACTTAAGCTTTTCTTGTAGGTCATCTGACAGCCATATCACACTCTCTTTGGTAACACCAGTTAATTTCTTTCTGTCTAGCAGGTGGGGAAGACCTCCAACCTCAAAACCCTTCTTGGAAAACTACTGAGCAGGAGGCAGAGGTCACTAATATGATCAAAGATACCTATCAGACACAATACTTTATTGTACACACAACTGGAACCATGATCATCCATAATTAGAAATGGTTTTAGCTGTTTCTGTTCTCCCATCTTGGAGTAAGAGATACCAGCAGTAAATTCCCACAATACTACTTTTACCTCTGCAGGTGGGCAGTATCAACTGGCAGCTATCAACATCCACCATCACAAATAAAATTAATTCTTGTTGATATGTTATATACGTATTTTTGCATGACTATTGCCAGTACCACAGGAAGATTTCACAAGATCAAACAGATCAACATGCAATAATATTAACTCTGACTAAAGTGAAGAATGCCAAACAGACCTTATTTCATGAAACCGTAACTTTCTAAAGCATTGATATTTTCATATGAGGTATTCAATGCTTGATCTTTCCTGCAGATTCTTTTTATTTGTAAATTTGAATAAAATGCAAAGAAACAAGCTTCTCTCTTTCTCTATGCTTTCCTCCCCAATATACAGTCTAATCATGTTTTTTAGGCAGCATTACAAAAGAGGGAACTGTAGTGTGAAGCCCAGGGAGGAAATGACCCTTGCTGAAGTGTGCACACTTTGACAGGGTTAAAAAAAAGAAGCAGCGGCAATTGAAAAGCTGTTTGTGAAAACAGATGAAGAACAGATTAAATTAATCTCACTCTTTTTTTTTCCCTCCCTTACATGCACATCCTCGGTGCTTACCAGGGACCTCCTCATTAAACTCAGTGCTTACATGTCTTCCTACCCGAAGCTGGTTGTGATAACAAGAACTTGCATTTGTCCAATAAAACCTATGAAAAGTGCTGAATATTTTTGCGCGCCATCTACCGGTACTTTTTTCCCTAAACCATGACATCTATCATTAAAAAGAAAAAACCAACACTTTTGTCATGAAAGACGTAGTAGAGCAATTTCAACCTTGCATGGAGTTCAAGCTTTCGCAGCCAAGCTGGAGCAGGTCTTAGCTGCAGCAAGCTGAATTTGGCTGCATGGATTATCAATTTGGATGTGTTTAAGAAACCAGGCATCAAGTACGTGAGCAGCAGCTTCTCTCCCAACCCCCTGCTCCTGCAAGGAGTTAGTGCCTCCATCCCTGCGCTCCTCTGAGATGCTCATCCATCAATACACAGCCTCGCTCCCTACACATCAGCCACAAACTCTGTTCTCACCAGCATCCCCTCCTCACTTTTCCAGTCCTTTAGTGAGGATCTATGAACAAACTCACCCCCCTACACAAACAACCTACACACACACAGAATTACAGAGGCTTTTTAAAGCCTTTTGAATAGTTATTTGATCTCTCTGAGCTATAAGACTTCATAATAATTCCAGGCCCTTTCCTTAGCTTCTTAATACTGCCAGCTCTCCCACTTCCATGAGCCAGTGTTTCATAAAGCCCCAGCTGCTGCAATCAAGATATCTGCAAGGGAAGCTCAAATCTTGTTTTTAAAGTAAATTTCCAGCCTTTGCAGATGAAAAGTCTGAAAGCACTAGGGCCTCAGGCTTAAAAACAGGCAAACAAGCCCTAAATGTATTATTAAAAAAATAATCAAAGCCTTGGAAAGAATGACTCATTAGTTTTGAATTCTTTAGATACATAACACTATTTTTTGGTGAACACTTCACCACTCAGATTCCACCTTAAAAAAAAAAAAAAAAAGGTTAGAAAACCAGCTTTCAAACTGACCAACAGATTTGCCCCATTATTCCCTGCCTCTCCTCCTAGCAGGCCATCAGCTGCTGAGATTGCAGGTCCCAAACCCCTAGCCTACGAGGAGTTGAGACCTTCCAGCAGGTAGGCTGGATTCAGCCTGCTTTTAAATGGAACCGCACGTTGCAGGCCTTTGAGATAAATGCCTTTATTGAAGCACAGGCCAAAATCTCCACAAAGGCCCAACGATGCTGTGCAGAACAGGAGGGATAACTTGTGGTGGGAGTAAGAGCAAAAGCACACTGAGACCATGAGCGATGAGTTTTGCTGTATTCTGCATGGCTCTGCATATCCTCTGCTCCCACCTAATAGAAAGTGCATTTACACCTAAGACAGTGTGATATACCTCTATCACAGCTTTATTTGATACCTGTCTTTACCAAAAACACCTTCAGTCATAGTAACACTCCAATTTCTAGGGTGGACAAATAAATACTTCCCTTAGGAGGTAAACTCATGTCCTTTTTCCCTATATTTAAATATAGCACACTTTCTACTGAATGAATATAGCCTTTCTATTGAGTATCAAGGACCAGGCTTACTAAAAGAAAATAGACACGGGTGTTTATACACATCCAAGTTGCAGACCCAAAAAACAATGTATGTGTGTACCAGATCTTTTTTCCATCAGTCTGTAGTAATGCGTATAGGCAAATAAGTGTAAAAGGTGTAGCTCTCCAAGGCTGTGTCAGGCAGATTTGCACATTTGCACCAGGTTAAAATTTGGCTTTTTCCTGACAGATTTTCAGGAAGTCATTTTATAAAACCTTGATCTATATATTTTGAATTGTAACCAAGCCTTCTCTGAAATTAGTTGGCTGGAAAACCTTTAGCAAGTAGAGTGGACACAACTCACACACACGTCTTCACTGGATCAGAGACAATTTATGAGAAGAGTATCCAAATTCCTGTAGGTATCGAGAACAGTTACTGTAACATAAGTCATTTTTAAGCCAGGATGTACTGCACAGACAAGGCAATATTCTAAAAAGTCTTTCTACCTTAAAATATCAATGTAAATTAAGATGAAACTATTTTAAAACCACAAATGTTGTGTAAACACATAGGAACATCTGCTTTCTGAGTACTTTACAGTAGTGACCTCAGGCTTCTTTTATCTCTTAAGCCCATCTCCAGCTCTACACTGGCCCTTCAACCTGGCACATAAATTCTATGGACAAAGTGCTGGTGTCTTCTCCCTTCTGGCCTTCACCACCTTAACCCACACTTCTGCCTGCAATCCATACTCTCCATACTTTCCATCCTTGCCAGCCTCACATGCCTTACTTATCCCCAGTGGCTTGTGTTTGCCCCTCTTGGCTGAAGCTACAGACTCCTCTGTGCAGAAATGTCAGTGTTTTTTCAGCACTATATAAAGATGGTGCATTATCCTAAAGATAGATTGGAGTATCCTTCCTCACTCTGAGTGCTATCTCGTTCTTCCAATACTCCCACTCAATGCTGTGGGCCAAATTTTGTCGTCCCCTTTGTCATGTAGAGTAGTATCTCAGCCTTTGAATAGTCCCACTGATTCAAATGGGACTTATTCACACAATCAGCCATTAGTAAGAATGGAAAGAGACGCTGACATTATATAGTAAAATTTCTAATATATGTCTTCTGATGGCAGAGAACAACCTACTAATGATGAAAGCTTTGCAAAAATGTAGCTGCCATTGCTATTTATTTTTTGACTAACTAGAAAAATCCTCATTTCTGTAAATGGCATTAGTTTTAAAGTATATTACAGTGATGCAATGAAAGCTCAGAATACAACAGACCTATGCATCTGTTTTTACATTACAGTATAGCAGAAATGGCACATTATCTAAAAGAAGAAATAAATTATCTATAACTGTTTAACACCAACAATCCATCCATTCACAAAACAAAGCCATGACGAAGAAGAACAGAAATAGATAAATATACACATAGCTCACCAAATCCACATACAGGTGGAAATAAAATTTAGCTGCCTGAAAAACGCAATCCTATGCATTTTATCCAACATTTTAAGGTAATCATATGTTAGCATCATTAATTTTCAGTACACAGAAGCATGAAGCCACTGAGCATCCTGAAGAGTAAGAAATGAAGGGTAAGGCCTCGAAACATAAAGGAACTTAACATTTGAAATGGTCATATTTGTTGAATTAATGCATTCTCTGTGTTGCAGACCAAACCAAAGTCCTAAAATAAAAGAGCTCCTTTAAACAAGCTCTGGTGAAAGGAATAGATCAGTTAAAAATAATGTTGCAGGTGCCACAATATTATTGTGTATATGTTGCTGCTGTATTTTTAATAGTCACTCATTCCTTTGGAGAACAACTTGTAAAAGAATTATTCATTCTCTCTGTGCATACATTTTGAGAATAATTCACTGTACTTTTCCAAATTATTTTCAAAGTGTACACACACAGGAAAGGATACAAAACTTTTCCCAGGCTACATTTGAAAGCTTGTCAGCACTCAGAGCTAAGGCCTTTAATCCCAGGCTTTAAATAATTTAGGTAACACTTGATTACTCCATTGCTGGAACGTCAAGCTCTGCAAAATCTGAGTAACACAGTATTTGAGGGGAAAAGAGAGAACACTCTACTGTAAGCACTTAAGTAAGATACATTTCCTGGGAACAAAACGTGAACTGCAGCCTGGTGTTTGCAATGCAAACTGTGGTAAAGCACCACTGAGGCGACCCCCCAAATAACACTTTATTCTGGTTTACACTAACAAAACCCTTTAGCTACGCGTCCTGTGGTGCACTGGTCGTAGCTTACAGTGCTGCAAAGTAGAATATTCAGAATATTCAGAGGCCTTAAGGAACAGCTTTTCCTTAGGTTCATATCAAATTTAGTGATATACCCTAGCTAAAATGTGCACATTGACTCCGGACGAACAAAAAAGCCCACCCCCCACGAGAGACGCGCACACACAATTCAGTCAGAAGTAAAAAATAAAAGAAGTTTTTACCTTTCTTGTGGACTAATATTTTTCTTGAGAGAACAATTTCATTTTCTCAGGTAATCCACAGGGGATTCAATATTTGCAGTGTCTATGCATTTGTTAGATAAAAAATAGTACAATTTGCTTTGTTCTCTTAGGTACATCTGTACCTGTACTGTTAACAAAGTCTGAACTACCTCAAATTTCAGTCGTGTTCTCCACTCAAAAAATAGTTTTAGCCAACAAACTAAACTTGTCTGTACAAAGTTATTTAGATAATTTTCATGGGGGTAAGAGGCATGAACATCATAATGTGGGCTGTGTGACAATATATGCATATTTCATTACACAGAAACACTAACTTACTTAAGAACAATTAAACATTCTAAAAATTATCAGAAGGTAACAAAGAAGAAGAAAAAAAAAAAAAACGCCTCCCCCTGCAAATTAAATTATCACTTATTAGGTCCTTTAAGATCTCTTTTCACTGCTGCCTTTGAATCCTTTTTTGCACAGAGAAATACAAAGTTTTTCTCTTAAATCTATCGGTTCCTTTTCACTCCAAAGCTCACCGTTTAGCCCTTTGCAATATGCAGCGTTAGAAAATCAGGATCAACAACAACAAGCCCACGATTGCCCTCAGCAGAGTCAATAAACAGTACATTTGACTCTCTCTCACACCATTTTGAACCAAGTCCTCACACAACCACTGCCCTGACACCTCATCCATCAGCTCTTAAAGCACAAGAGCAGCGCCCCACAAGCAAACCTCTTCTCTCCTACGCCATCTCCAGAGTTGAGGCCCAGATGAGAAAAAGCCTTATCTTCCAATATAGCAAGGATACACCTCTAAGATCAGACCTTGGCAATTTGACCTAAAGCCATCCTTACTTGCAAAACAAAGTCTCCATCATCTTCAGAGCAAGAAGGAAAGAGAGTGAGAGGGAAAACAGGGGTGGGGGTAGGGGGGAAAGTCCAGTCCTCTCTGACCTGATTGGAAACTTTGTTGTGGCAAAAAGGAAAAAAAAAATCTCTTTGGCCAGTTGAGAAAGTGCCTATGGTTGCTCTTGTATTGGGAGGGTCTGTTCAGGGTTTCTCAATCTTCTTTTTTCTCTCTCCCCCCCCCCCTCCTCTTTCTCCCCTTCTCTTGTTTCAAAAGGGGCCTCTGGTCAGCGCTGATTAATAAGTGTTTTTTGTTGTGAAGTGTTGAATAATAGAAGATGGCCGGTGACCCAGGAAAGACTAAACCTTGTGCTACTTTATTGTGGCAAGCTGAGAAAGGGGCTTTAGGACAGAGACCCCAAGCACTGACCCGCACACATCCTGCGGATTCCCTATTCATTCTCACAGCCTTCCAGTCGCCCAGAGCTCCCATTGTTTGCCAAGCAACAATGGAGATTTTGCACAGAAAGTAAAGCTCTTTTCAGATTCCTCCCTGATGTTTTGCATTTGGGGAAACAACCATCCTTAACGTGTGGGGTTTTTTCCCTTAACTGAATTTCATGAAAACGCCTAGGATTTGGGCTTTTATTCTCATCAGTCAAGACTTTCTATATAAACCTAAGGAAACAAATATTTTCTCTTAATAAATACCTACTTTGATTTTTTTTAATTATACAACACATTTTTCCTGGGGAACCACTTCCCTAGCGACTGAAGGGGGAAAATGAAGTTCCTTTTCTTTTATTTCCTAGTGTATCACTATGCTTTAATGCACACTACATATCCCTGCAGTTCCTAAAAATAACTGTTTTCAAGCATCCTCTTTTTTTGAGTGGGAGCCAACTCGAAAGTGCTGCTCCTTTCCAAAAAAAAAAGGCAGAAGACTGAAATTTCTTGGTTTATTTCTGCTCTGATTAGGCAAGCCTAGCTTTTATCTCCTTGCAGGCTGGCCCCTTCCCCATGCTCCAAACAAAGACTTCACCCGGAGCCACCAAGGAGGGCAAATGCCACTCCATAGGCTTGCTCTGATTTACCTGTAGGGCCCAAACCACATTTCTCATTCTAAAAGTTAGGCATTTATTTGTACTCTAAGCCCGTATATAAATAACTCCTGCAGCTGTCGAGCCTTTGGGTAGGAACACGGGTAGATGGAGCAGAGGCCTCAAGATCGCAGAGTTTTGTTTAATTGCTTTCGCTGGCCTGTTATACACGGCTTTCCATTCCTCTATGGCATCCACTTGCACATGTCACCAAGAGGCTAGGAGGTTTGGGTGTTTGCTTGTGCCTTGTGTTTGCGGGTTTTGTGTCATCTTGTGGCTTTGCTGGGTGTAAAAAAAAAAAAAAAGAAAGAAAGAGGAAAAAAGAGCAGGAGGAGGTTGCAATCAATAGGAGAAATTGCTAAGAATGGGATTTCTTCCCCCTCAGTTATTTGAATTTATAACAGACTGAACATTTTTATCAGGACCATTGCTTTCTCTCAGTGTTTACACCTGCGTAGGGAGGTCTGGAAATCCACCCTTTGGAGGTGAGGGAGAAAGGACCAGTCTGTCAGAGAAACCTTTAACAACTGAAGGGGGAACAGCAGTCTTTATTAAGGATATTGGGTAGCAGAATTACCTTGGCAGGGGCGGGAGGCGTTGTAAAACATCCATTTGCAAAGGCTTTCAGGCTGAAACCCTTTCATCGGTGGCGAGGGGAGGGGGAGGCAGGGCGGGGGCTCGCAAACCCCCAGCTATCTCCATTTGTCAGCGCCACAGAGGAGGGGTCGTAAAGCCAGCGGTGTGGAGGGGTGGGCTGCCCGGTGGTCCGCAGGCCCCGTTGGCCCAGGGGCTTGTTTCCAAAGCGGGACGCGGCTACAAGTGCGATGAGCGCGGCGGGCTCGGCTCCGAGCCGGCGGCAGCTCCGGGCCGGGGCGGTGCGGCGCCGGGAACCCCAGCCTTTCACTTTCTTGCCCACCATATCCACTTAAAACGTTAGGAAGGGGAGAAAAGGGGAAGGGAGGGGGGAAGGCAAGCGCCCTGATGCATTGTTCTCCTGCCGAATTGATATGCTAATTCCCCTTGTGAGGGCATCACAAAGAACACCTTGCACTTCTGAAAGACTTTTGTGTCCTGGCCGGAGAAGTTTATTATCAACTAATTAGCAACAACTTCTAGCAATGAGTTGGGTTACATTTTCATAAGCTTTGAACAAACATCCTGAGCTGCGTTGTGTCAGGATGATGGGCTTGCTGTGGAAAATAGAGTCCTAAATCAGGGAATGAGCTTTAATAATTAGCGCCTGCTATATATGGAGCCTCTGTCGACGCAGGTCTTCCGAGGCGTTTGATTCACGTCGCTTCCAGGCTTGCAAAAGACCATGACAAGCACTCTACAAAACAAAATCTTACTCAAGGATGACTAGCCATTTTTTTCCCCTCATATTAAGGCTCCTTTCTTGCACCCGAAGAGCATTTTAGACTATCCCGATAATGCACCAAGGATAATCCGTATATGAAGAAGCTCAATACAATTAAGCATATTCATATTAAATATTATTCAGAGAGGGTTGTTGTAGGCGGTCTACCACTTCAAATATAAAAATGGTCTGAAAAAGGGAAGGTTATATTTGAAAATGACAAAAAGAAAACACCTTTAGATTTCACAAGTTTGGGGTGTTTGGGGGTTTTATTTATTTTTTTATTTATTAGATTCCACATCATTACTCACATTGCAGTCTTTCCAAGGAAGGATGAACTCGTCTCAGGACTAGGCTAGCTCAGTCCACTTTCCATAAACTGCTTGTATCTTTGGAAGAAAAAGGGTATGCTGTTTCCTTGGTTTAAAGTGAAACTAGGGAAAACCAAGAGGACTTAATTTTTATCACTGTAGTAAACGCTAGTTATTTTCTTCTTGGCTTTATGCAATCAGAATAGAGCAGAAACAATCCTCTGAAGTTGAGGACATTCTAAGGCTTACTGATAATTCTTATTGGCTGGAAACAGCATACTTACAGCTTTACATTATATTGTTGGAGGTTTGGGGCTTTCGAGGTGCGGGATTTGACGGGGGGGTGGGGGTGTCATATTGCATCTCATCAGTGCCAGATTGATTGTGCAGTTTATATGTGGATCTCTAGCGTGGCCTTCCTGAACCTGCCCTGGTCCTGAGGAGAGCTCTAGGGAAGGTGCGAGCCTTGGGCCCATTCAAATACAGTGGGTTATTGGGATGCAGAAGAAAGCAGCTCGGCAGTGGCTGCTTTTGGAATTCACCTTAGCCTCTGCTACTCGATTCATTTAACGGATAAACACACTCTCCATCACCCAGTCTCTTTCTGTCCCCCTCTCCAAGTGATTTCATTTGTTTAAAATCCTAAAAGGTGGTATAAGGTCTTATTGAAACCTGGTAACGTAGGGGGTGGGAGTGGATTAGATTCCTTCATTTCCTTTCGGTAATCCTAAATGCAGCTATCTCTGGTTCCTTAATCTCCTCTAGAGTCGGATTACCACCCATTTCAGCAAGTGCAGCTGGAATTAGGAGATGACAAGGATGCAAAGAAAGTGCCAAGAACTCCTGAGGTGACCGAGATGTCAGGGTGGCCTCGGCCTCCCGCAGGTCCCTGGGCTCCCTCAGGGCCCCCTGGCCTGCAGGTCATAGAGCGAGACAGTAGGGGTGGCCGTGGGCCAGGTGGTGCCCACTGGCCCCCAGCACAGACCTGCCTTTCTTCTCGCTGGAGCTCCACGGCAGCCAGGGCCACCGCTGGGTCGCTTTGGCGCTTCATTTCCCTCATGACAGGCTTCTGCCATCCCTGCGGGTTTCAGCTTTGACATGGACAGGCTAACCACACTCCATCATGCAAGAATACATGTGTGTATACAGATATATATATAAAAGTAAATTCTGTATATACATATGTGTATGTGTATATATATATATATACACACACACGGATGTTCCTGTATTGGCTAGAAGTAAGAATAGACGTAAAGTAGCTGCTGAAATGTGGAGTGAGCACAACCGTGCTTACGCACTTCTCTGTCTGCCTAGAGAAAGTAACCCCGCATGAAAACACATGGACCTGTGTGCAGTTACTTTTTAAAACAATCCCTCATATTTGATTGAAATGGAATATGCCACCATGTATATTTAAGATTAAAGCTTTATTTTGAAAGGCCTGTAATCCATTCAAGGAGATTTTGTTGATATAAGACTTCATTGGAAAGTAATTGTGGATTGTACAGCTCTGACCTTTGCAGGAAGCAGGGTGCAGGTCTGCAGAGCTGAGAAATACTGTGCATCAATTCCTTGTGAAGCCCCTGCAGACCAGCTAAGTATGTGTACAAGTTCAGGAATTTATTTAAAAGGTTACAGTTAGTGGTTCCATCATCAAAGTTGGGGACGTGGTATTTTTATATTGAGTGAAATACACGATTTAATTATACTTTAAAACAAACCCAACCCACAACCCCCCCAAAAAAACAAATTAAGGACAGGCCTTCTACACAAATTGGAGGCAGCTAAATGCTCTTTTGTGCCTGCAGCTCTAAGGAGGCTGTGATGCATGCGAAGGAAAGTGACTGACTTAACTCATTGGGATTCAGGGAACGACCTGCCCTCTTTTGAAAAAAAGAAAAAAAAAAAAAGGAAGAAAAGTAAGTGTGTATGTGTGTGTGTGCGTGTTCGTGTGTGTGAGAGAGAGAGAGAGGAGGGGGAGACTCACACAGAGTCCTGCTTTCCTGAGCTGAGAGCTGCTGGTTCCCAAGCAGAAAGTATTAGGAGAAACACAGCATCTTGTCTCTTTGCTGCATTTACACAATGAAATCACTTCTATTTTTATTCCTGCTAACCGGCCGGTTTTGCTTGCATCCACTCCGAGCCATGGACGATGGGAACAAACAAGTACTTAAAAACAAACAGGAAAAAAAAAAAAAAAAGAGAAAAAAACCCAGAAACAAACCCAACCACGCCGGGATGAGGATTACTCACTTTGGCGCTGGCTGTAAGTACAAAATCTCTTGCTGCATTTCAGAGCGACAGGGAGAGGCTGCTGTGGGTTAGGTTGGGGTTGTTCGGGTTTGGTTCTTTGTTGTTACCTCTTTTTTTTTTTTTTTTTTTCTTTTTATATCATCCCTTCCTTATCAGCCTTCTGCCGAGTTACTTAAATGAGAACACAGAACGACCCGGGGAGGAAAAGCGGCGGGCGGCTGGGCTGAGCGCGGCGCGGCAGGCAGGGCAGCAGTCGGGAGTGCGGGGCTCCCGCGGGCGCGGAGGAATGCCCGGGGCCGGCGGTGCGGGGAGCGGAGGGCTGTTTTCCACATCAATTTGTGGGATTAGCTGGGCTGAAAATGCATTTTTCTGGCACGGGGGTGTGTGCGTCTGTGTGTGTACATACACATCCTCAGGCAGCGTGGTCTTGCTCGAGTCTCTTTGGAGCAACGTGAGTCAGCCCAGCTTGAAGGAATGCGGTGGTCAAAACAGCTTTCCAGCTGGTTTGGGTTTTGGGGCTTCCTCCCCTCCCCTTCTCAAGTGTACATGTGATGGTGGTACTTTTCCCTGGCAGGGTTTGATTTAAATAAACTACGATCAAAACTGTCTACCTCTCGCCCAGCCTAGTCGCTTCCCTCCCCCCCTCACTCCCCCCCTTCCTCCTTTCTTTCTTTCTTTCTGTGTGAGTGCTCCTGGGAAAGCGGATCGGTTAGAGGGTAAGGCTTTTGAAATCGTGGGGGTAAAATGTAAGAGAATTCAGAGGGTCTGGGCTTTCTTTGTGTGGTGCTGAAGCCGTGGAGCTGCTTTGTGCTTTGGAAGGAGAAAATGGCGAGTCCTATTGTGTTTAGGCCATTTTCTTCCGGTACAAGGGTTTTCCCCCAAATCCTAAATACTTCAGGGCTCTTTTGAAAGAAGTCTCCCAGCCCACAAAGTGTGAATGGCTGCAGCTCTGCCTTTTCCCTAGCCGGTAGTACCTCACATTTGAGAGAGCCCACACATTTCTCCTCGCAGGGCTAGTGCACAATTTGTAAAGCTGCTGCCTTCAGAGCCTCTTGCATCGGAGGGGCAATTCCAGCTGCCCTTAGCCCGCGTTATTCAACTCAGAGGAGCAGGTTATGAAAAGAGAGGGGACCAAAGAAACAGTAATACGACACCCGTCCTTGCTTTAAAATGCTGAGAAGGAGCAACGTTAGCTAGTTGAGGGTGGGAGAGAGATCATCTGAGAAAAGACTCGCGAAGCGTTGAGCGTCGGTCTGAATTTTCTACTAAATTATTTAAACTTCATGTATATATACGTCTGTGTATGTGCGCATACATGTAGCCACATAGCAAGAAACTACTTCAGGTTCGGAAAGGGGTTCTATATAGGTAAAGTAAGGTTTCAGAGCGTATTGTGTGCAAGTTATTCCCGCTGTAACATGCAATGAAAAAAAAATAGTTTGCAATGTTGTCAGTTCTTTTCAGGTCAGCCGGTAGGTAGGTACCACTTACCGAAAATCGCCTCTAAATTTCCACATTAATCCGTTTAAGGAAACAAACGAGAGTCCGAGGTTTTAAGACCGTTGTCCGATATTAACCACTTTTCATTATGATGTGGTCTTGTCCAGGCGTCAGTGATTAAAAGCAGTTTGAAACAGGCGAGCTATCAAATAAAACCCAAGAAAGACAAATTCTCCCTCCTCCTCCCCGCACCTCCTTCCAAGGTGCTGAATTAAAAAAAAAAAAAAAAAAAAAAGAAGTATTTCTAGTAATAATAATAAAAATAAAGCACAGGGGGGTTAGAAGTGCCCTGGGGCAGCCTGCGGGTTCCCTGGCCCCTTGGTGGCGGCGGCAGCGTGGGCGCGGAGGGGCGCGCAGTGTCGCCCGCACGGCCGCGGAGAGCAGAGCCTCACTGACGCCGGCGGGTCAGGACCATGGACAGGGACCGGCCGCGCGGCTGGGGCCGGGCCCCTGGTCACCCCGGGACAAAAGGGGGTGAATCGGGCTGCCTGCCGCCGCAAAACGGTGGGGAACCGAGCCAGTCTGCTTCCTTGTTTTCCTTTTCGTGTGACTGCTCAAGTTTCCGCACAAAAGACTTGAGAAATTACATTTATAATTCTCCTGCTTGAGAGCAAACTATTAAAATGCCGTGTTAGTGATGCCTCTTCTTACTGTCCGCAAAAGAAGTAAAAGGATCTCTCCAGTCTGCATAGGGTTGCTTTTTTTTTTCCCTTCAACACCGAGCCAAAAATAAATCTACTGCTCGGATCGGCTGAATGACAGTGGTGTAAATTAAATTGATTTTATCAGTGACCAAGTTCCACAATTGGAAAAATTAAATGCCACTTTGACAGACAAGGATAATATGGAACAGATCTATGAAACAGCTCCTCTGAACAACAATAACAACATCAACCCAACAGGAGCCTAGGTGCTGGCGATTCCTTCTTCTTCATCCCGCTTCGTTATGTCACATCATTTAGTTTGCCTTTCTGCGGTACCGAAATGATTGAAACCATTGTTTGATGCAAAGGGACTAGCGATGATGAGTCATGGACTTTATGCCATAGCAAAGGCAACAAGACGTGGCTCTCAGGCAAATCTATCTTTTTTTATTTTGATCACGCTCCTAATTGGACTCCCCTTTCAGATGCACTTTGCAGCACTTCCAAACCCACTCCACAGCTCCAGAACTCAGGGCTGAGCTCCGAGAATGACAAGTCGTTCCGCCTTCACCTAAGAACTGCACAAACGCAACCTCGAAGTCCTTTAGCCAGGGGGAAAAATACCAACTCCTACTTCTGTGCCTTTTGCCGGCCTCTCAAGGCGAGAGGAGGCCTTGAGCGACCTCCGCGCTCCCTGCCTGTCTGAGCTCGGCTGGGCCTGGCTCGGCGTGCCGCCTGCCCGAAGTGGCCTGCCTACCGCAGAGTCACGGCGTAGCTCCGGGGCCGCGGGAGCAGGCTGTCCCCGCACGGCCAGGCGGCCGCACCTGCCCGTCGCTGCCCCGCCGGGACGGGAACGAAGTCCCCGGGGGCTCGGCCCGGCCCGGATCCGCTGTTCGCCCGGCCCGGTGCCGGGCTCTGGGGTGGGACGGGCCGTAGGCTGGGGCGGCGCGGGGCCGGGGGGCGCGGCGGTGCCGCAGTGTGGGAGGGGTGGGCTGCCCTGCGGGGAGGGTGGCCTCTGGGTGAGTCGGGGACCAGGTTCCTCTTCCTCGCTATGACTCTACAGATTCATGTGACATTGAGGTTGGGGAGGTGGGAGGAAGGCGGGGGGGGGGGGGGGGGTGGGTGGGGGTGTTATGGGGGGAGGGAGAAGACCCGGAGGGAAGGGGGAGGGTTGAACTTTCTGCTGGGCTCGGCTTTTCACACCTTTCTCTCCCGACGGTGCGAGAGGACGTTTTGGGAGACAGCGGCTCGGCGGGGTCTCCTCCGAACAGGTCCCCCTCGACCTTGCAGGGACCCGGCCGGGCGGCGCGGGGCTGGGATTGTGCCGGGTTTCAAGGACACGGGAGATGATCAGGACTTTGGGAGCCAACATCTGCCTGGCTGGTGACGTCAGCAGCCCCGTGTAATCCTCTTGTACTGAAGGCAGATGCCTTATTTGTTTGGCTGGAGAGGCATTAATCCCTAATTCTGGAGCAGCAAGCGAGGGGGAGAGACCGGACCGCTTCCTACCCCCCGAAAGCAGCTAGCGGGGCTCTCCTCCTCTCCTGCGCTCTGCGGCTCCGGCTGGTGGAGGAGCCACCAGCCCTCGGCAGGTTTGACCATTTTCTTTTTTTATAACCTTTTTTTAAATATTTGGAGTGGGTTCATAATTCTTATTTTTATTTGGATGCTTGGATTTCTCCCCATGGATTTCGCTCTTTGCTCTCGTACGCTCCTCAAGCCGAGAAAGAAGGGGAACTGCTGCTTCCCTCCCCCCTTCCTTTTTTTTTTTTTTTTCCCTTTTGTTTCTTTTTCCATCTTATTTTACTTTTATTTTAAGCTTTCCCCTGTGTTTGCTCTCCCGGGATTTTCACAGCGGCGGGCAAGGAGGTTGCTCTCTGCGGTTCCCCGCGGCTGACCGGTTCCCACCACGCTACAGAGACCCAGGTGCCCGCTCGCCCCGGCGCTGCGGTGATGGGCATTCCGCCTTGTCCCTCCTCGGCCGCAGAGCAAGCAGCCCCGGAGGCTCGGGTCTGGCCGGCCCCAGCTCCGCGTCAGTCCGTGTAGCCCCCCTTCCCTTCCTCCCCATCCCTCCCCGCCCTTCCCTTGCTCTGACTCCCCCCTCTCTCCCTTTTGTCATTGGCAACCGCGCGGCGTGCGGGCTCCCGGCGCCCTTCCCTCCCCGCCAGCCTTTCTAACGCTCTCGCTTTGTCTGTTTTCCAGGCGGCCGCACGCAGGAGCTGCGGTGCCGAGGGGGCCAGAGCCGCCTTGCCCAGCTTGCCCCCGGATACCTCGGCAAGCTACGGGAAAGCCTCCGGGAAGCCCAGCTCGCCGCCGGCACCCTCAGCGCACCCCGCTTCGCCTCCTCTCTCTCTCCCGGGCCCTGGCGCCGAGGCAGCAGTCGAGGTCAGCCCGCCTGGTTCCTGGGGTCCGGTCGGGGTCGAACCCGCAGGGCGATGCACGGTGCCCGGCCGCCCCGCTCCTCCCCGGCGTGCCATCGGCACCGGAAAGGAATGGTCCCCGTCCTGAGCGATTAAATATGGCAATAGACATAATAGTAATAATAATAAAGCTTAGGCTGTTTTTTAATATTCCTGGGGGGTTATTATTGTAGTGACTTCAACCCTCATTTCCTCACTCGCATAGTACAGTGTAGGCAGGCCAGATGGGCTGCCCAGACCCTCCCGGGAAAGGGGCAGGTGCGAGCGAGTTACTTTTTTTTTTCCGCTTTACAAAGAAAAATGACACGTTCTGCCCTTTCGTTTTTCACCGCCGAAAGACCCCCTTCTCCTCCCCCTCTCCAGGCTGAGAGGAGCGGAGATGCTCTGGGGGTGCGGGGTCCCCCCGCCCGCGCCCGAGCGGAACCGCAGGAGCTGGCGGACGGAGGCAGCTGAAAGACACGGTCCCTCCCAGCCAGGGATGCCAAATCACAGACGTCGAGACGCGGAGAGCCAACTCCGGCGTTTAAAAATCACACGAAGACGCTGGCGAAATTAAAGCAGTCGCCTGGAAGCGTGTAATAGACACAAGCTTAAATTTTTTATTTTTTTTAATTCCATTAGACACTTTAGCATCTTCCTGGGCACTGCAAACAACAGATGGGCTAGTAAGAAAACTCGAGCATGAATTACATGCAGCTCAGGCCAGGATGGGACTAGGGCGGAGGGAAATGACCTTTTTTTTTTATTTTTTTTTTTTTTTCCGGGGATCGGTTGCTATTCTGCTTCCAAAGAGAGAGAGAGAGAGGGAGAGCGCTCCAAGGCTCTGACTCTCCGTGTTCACAGCGGACCTTGATTTAATGTCATACAATTAAGGCACGCGGTGAATGCCAAGAGCGGGTCCTCAAGGCAGCATGAAAGATCTCGCTAGAACATACCATAATTATAACGCTAATAATAAAAATAATAGCAATAAGTTAAAAATGATTTTTTTAAAAGGAAAGACAAAGCAATAAACAGCTTGACAGCCTCTACTCACCTACGGAAACCGAGACTAAACAGGAGTGGCGGACCGAACGGCTCAGCCCGGTGGAGAGGAGATGCCGCTGCCCGGGGATGGGCGCCCGCTGGGGCAGCTGTCAGCAGCAGGTAACGGGGCCGTTGGGGGGTCCTGGAGCGGTGCGGTAGCCGTGGTGGTTTTTCAAGGTAGTGGTGACTCGACCTCTCGGTTTTCTGGGCCAAATCATGTAAAGTCGATGAATGGGAAATAAATACATTTTTCTAATATTACCATCGCGAGGATTGTTTTTTGCGCATCGCCCAGCTGGTAGCTAGGAATGTCCGCTCGGTAAATGGCTCCTCCTCTAGCGGGGCTCCCCTGGAAGCCGAGGAATGTGGGCCCTGGGGCAGCGGAGCGGTGCGCAGGGGACAGCGGAGCAGCGTCGGTGCCGCGGAGCGGCAAAGCCATGTGTAGCGCTGGTGCCCTGAGGCTGCGGGAATATTGAGGGGGGCGGAGGGGGCACTACAGCAAAGCAATATGCGGAGGGGCAGCGTGGATGCGCGAAGAAGAGGAGCGTGCGGAGGTTGCGCGGGGGGGCGGGGACCAGAGCGGTCCGGCGCGCAGGGGGCACGGCGTAGGGAGAGCGGCGCAGAGTGGTGCCGGAGGGCAGCGGAGCGGCGTGCGGGCTGAGTGCGCGGTGCTGGGCAGCAAGGCGGCGGCGGCTTACGAGCGCGGAGCGGGGGGGGCGCGGAAAAGGACGCTGTGCGGGGCAACTTACGGGAGAGGAAGGGCGGCGGGGGGACAGCGGCGGCAGCGCAGCGTGACCGGGGGCAGGTGCACGCGCGGCCGGGGCACTGGGGATGGGGTCGCGTCGGCGGGGTGAGCGGAGGGTGCGGGGGCGAGGAGAGGCCAGGGCCCCCGCGCCGCCGGCGGCGGATGCCTTTGTTGCACGGAGCATCGCTGGCGGCGGAACAAAGGAACGGCGGGGCCGGGCGGGGGCCGGGCCGGGCCGGGCCGGGGCTGCGGCCAGACGGGGGCCGCGGCCGCTGCTGGCGCTGTCCCTGGTGCTGGCGGCGACACCGAGCTCCCGCCGCGGCCCGCCGGGACCGCTTGCTCCCGGCCGGGACGGCAGGTACCGGTAGCACCGGCTAGCGGCGCGACGGGAGCGTCCCCGGCTGAATGAAAGTCCAGCATCCCAACGGGATTGCAGCGCAGGGGAATAAGCGGCGGGCAGGGCAGGGGTGCAGGGCAGGAAGGCAGCTCAGCCTGCCCCTCCGCCTGTGCACCGGTAAGAGCCGCCACCCTGACGGCGTCCCCGGCGGGTCCCCCAGCGCACCCCTTCCGGCAAGTCCGCCTCGGCCCCCCGGCTGAAACAGACGGGCTTGAAGCAGGTCCTGCCGGGGCTCTGTCCCGCTCCCACCCAGGCTCCGTCCATGGCCATTTCCGCGGCCTAATTCTGCACTTCCCTCTACCGAACTGCGGCCACAGCCAGCAAGGGCAGTGGATGCCCTCAAACACTAAATAAGGCAAACCAGCTAAGTAACAGTAATAAGCACAAGAACAATAATGTTAACAATACTATCCACCTGGAAGTCGGAGGGTTTTGCCCTCTTCCCTCTTTTGCTCAGCAGACAGCGCTGATTGCAGTGGGTGTTTTCTTTTTTTGCCAGAGACCGGATTGCAGATTGGACTGGCCGTCCTTCTCTGCAAGGGGATAAAGGGCACAAGTCTTGCCCTTTCCCTTGCCTCTTGCCTCTTCATCCCCTTGTAATCGACCTTGCATGGTCCAGTAGACAGATGAAGCATACAGGCTACTTCATCCTTTCCCTCTGCCTCAGCGAGTTGGGGTCGACTCTCTCCCAATGCGTTGCCTATTCCTGCCATGCCGCACAGCCGTGCTCATTTCTTGCTTCGAGATACCTGTACATACATGTACATCTACCTACCCAAGCATGGGCACGTTTGTCTGTGTTTATCTATGCAGCCTCCTATTGTCATAATTTCTATTCATCATCGCTTCTTGCTTATATTTCCTTTGTAAGACTCGAGTTTCACAGGATCTCAGGGGAGCCGTGCAGGGAACAGAGAAAAGTCTGTCTTCACTTGCTCGTGTTTGAGCCTGATGAGCTGCAACCAAGATTGACCCTTACACAGGTAGAGAGCGGGGATGGCTTTTAAATGCAATGTGTCCTGAGAGACTTGAAGCATACAGTTAAACTGTTTGCAGGATTACAAATGTGAGCTGACCACCCCTGCATTGAGGCATTATGTTTGCCACAACTCATTTCTGGTTTTGTTTCTTCATGTAAATTGATGCTAAAGATTCGCTATAAACATTATATTATTCCATAGCAAAGAATCATAAATATGTAAGTGAACCTGCCACTGCCAATCTCTCAATGTAGCCTTTAAAATATTTCTTAGCACTTGGAAAGAAATGGAACCTTCTTTGGAATAGATGGAGCTTTCCTTTGGAAAGCTTCCAGAGACAGAGGACCTTGCTGCCTTCTAAACTGCAGTAGCAGTAATAACGGTGGTGGTGATGATGTAGCACATAAGAAATGGATGTAAGCAAGGTCTGAAGATCCAGGCGATGGACCATGCCATCCACAGCCATGTCACACGACATCCCCTTTTGATGTCATGTTGCTACCATAGGAATATTAAGGTTCTGGTGGCGGTGTCTGAAAGTAACCTGCATTTAATATTCATCACTTTCCTTCCTGCTCTGAAAACGGAAGAAAAACCCCGCTCTCAGCAATTTTTCCGCGGGATAGCCTTATTTCCAAGACTAACTCAATCATGGCTTCCCACGGGGAGAAGAGGGAGAGCTCTGCCTGCCAGCCCCCTCTGCAGTTACAAGGGTTCACTCACACATTGTTATTTTTCCCTTTTCCTTCCCGAGGCGACGCCTGCCCTGCGCTGCGGGAGCAGAGCCTGGCCCAGGCGGGGCCGGCCGGGCTGAGGGGACGCGGCGGGACGCTCAGCCTCCGCCCGCCGCTGCGGCGCCCCCTGGCGGCCGCGCCCGGCCCCCAGCACTACGCAGCGCAAACGCACGGAGATCCAGCCCTGCGCAGCGCTCCCTGCGCAGCGCTCCCTCCGCGCCTCCGCGCCCGAACGCGGGAAGCTTCGAGTATGAATAATTTAGAAGCAACAGTCCGAATAAAAAACAGACTTAAAATGTCAAATGCACGTCATTCTAGATGTTTTGCGCGGCAGAGTGCGAAAAGTTACCTTTTGATGCCTGCCCGGTGGAAATGGAGGCTGTCCCCTTTCATGTGAATTCAGCGCTGCAGAATACCAGCTGTGACGTGAAAATATGAAGAGAAATGGGCTACTACCTGCCTACTACAGCTGTTGAAACTGCCGGGGCATCAGTTTCACGCAGGGACAAACAGTCCTACTATGTAGCAAGAGACAAAATCAAGGTATTGCCCAGTTACAGAGACAGGCCAGCCTCTTCAGAAAGCTAAAATGAAGTCTTCGGTTTAGCACGTGAATCAGGCTGATTAAACACCAGCGTTTCATTTTGTTTCACCTGTTCTATATTCAAGGTGATGCCCAAGAAAAGTGCAGAACACAGGTAAGTCAGGCAGTAAGCAAAGTAAACCCTACAGCAGAATAATCTCTCTCCCACTGCCTCCACCCTGCAGAGCCTGCCCCCAGCAGCAGGATCTTCTCAGATGCTTCCACTGAGAGATGCAGAGAAGCACCCCGTCCAGCGCGTCAAGGCCCGGTGCATGACTGCGACGGTGTGGGAGAGTTGGATGAGCCAGCCGGAAAGGTATGGCATGAGATTCATTTTCACACTCTGCACAAACTTCCTTACATTTCTTTCGTATTACTTAGCTCTGCTGATACTGACAAATTACTGTAGTAACTAAGGAGTGAGATACTAGAGATAGTAATCTCCAGACTAACATGAATTAATCCTTTCTTAATCAGGGAGTTCATGTTAGACTGCAAAAATGTTGGTGTTAAGAGTACAGCACTTCTTAATATTAAATATTTGTGTATCTGAAGTAGTTTTCAAAAATCTGACTACAGAAGTCCCACGGTGAGAAAACAGAATCAATACAAAATTTGAAACGCACTGTTACTCTGAAATATTTGAAAATGCAACTTAAAGACAATTTGATTAGTACCAGGAAACTAACAAATTAACTTCATTTACTGTTCATGCTAACGTTGGTTTAGAACTTGCTCTACTGAAGTAATTCTGTTTATTAGGCGGTGAAGTACAGGTTGCATTTTAAATAATACTAACTTAAATGCACACTTAGTCCTTGTACAAAAGTACTTAAAATGTAATCTAAGGTTGTTTACTCCCTCACTAACAGGTTTTGTGTAAGTGTTCTGTACAACAAAATGCAAGATGAAATATTCTATTCAGAGCAGCCAACTAGTGTACATTTAAACTGATCTTAATGAATGCAGATGGTAAAGGAGTTAGTAAGCAAGGAAATAGCATTTTTTTCTTAGCAATTCTAGCAGAGAATTAAAGAATTCTTTGAAGACATCTTTACAGTGCTTGGAACATGGTAAAACCTGACATACATAAGTCTTTCCTACTTCAGAGGGTTATGACACACCACTGTAATACGTCATTTTGTACAACCTGCGTAAAAGAACTGTTCAATCTTTTCTGAACATAAAACTTCCTCCACACACCATCCAGATCTCACCAACTAGATCTATTAGAGGTATTTAAAGTATTTTTGGACTATCTAAAGTTTTATGATTCGATTTACTCTTATACATCTAGAGTACGAGGCAATCAACTGAGAGAACATTTTTCAGTGAGCGTACAGGTTGCTGTAAAAAGCTCTAACCTTCACACTGTTGTTTTTCAAACCTCATTAAGAACCTCTTGCTATTTGTTCTTTCTTTATATCATATATGTTCAGTCTACTAATAGTTGTGGATAAACTTAAAAGAGCAGCCATGACAGGAAAACTAAAAGCACAGCATTTAAATTTTTTACCATGTACGATTCCAGGTGATCTGACTGACTCAGTGAAGTCCATTAAAAATCAAGGGCACAACTTCTTTCAAATTAGCAAAATTGGGATACCTCTGACTCCTATTAAATTGAATAAAACGAAAAAAAAGTATGATGTGGCTGTCACTAATTAAAGAAATAATTAGTAAGATGTTGACCTGTTTTAAAGGTTTATAGTTCCTCATCTCTCTTCTGTACAGGATTCTAAAGGCCAATCAGAATAAATCACTTCCTTCAAAAGAGTGTCAAAACCCCAGAAGAAAACAGAAAAACTCAGGGGGTCTTGCCTCTTTGCATTTCTTTTGCTCAGTTTCGAACAGTTAAAATGTCAGATTCACTGCCTTAGTCAAGCGGATGTAAGCAGATATAAGTTTCTGGTCACAAGTATTTAAGAAATATTTAGAAATCGTGACTTTTTAACCTGTCAGTTAAGAAGAAGGAAGTGTTAATTTTATCACAGTCAATATAAGATCAAAACAATGTAGATGCCTGCTCAGATAGATCTTCTTCACTTATATGTTCATAAGCTTGATTTCAGTAAGCTTGACTTTTTAACAAGATGTTGCACTCTTAAGACCAAGAGCAAGGATGAAGATTCAAAGTATGTAGGACGAAATACATGTTTGGAAGGGATCTACATCCTTCTGTTCATGAAGTTTTGATTTAAGATGGCGCTGCAGCACATACCGCAGTCCCCAGCTGTGCTCAGGTCCCGCAGCTCTCTACAGGGGTAAAGCCTACATGTGCTCAGAGTCTCCTGGGATAGGGCAGACACTTCAATCTACTTGAGCTGAAGGTTCATACGTGTCAAACTACTCACATGAGTAAGGGCTATGACCAAGGCCAGTGTTCACACTATACGCTTAGTGCAATCAATTATATGCATCCAGCGGCTTCCTAATACAATATAGGCACAAAATAGACCATTAATTCTGCATGAAGAGAAGAAACACATAGTAATAGCAGAGATGGCCCAGAAACGCTTTTCGTGATCCATGAAAAATGTAGGACTTTGGGAACATTATATAAGAAAGAAAAATTACTTTAAGGACTGAGAATAATAGAAACAGAATGAAATGTCTCTTGAGAACGCTGAAGAGCCCACTCTGGAATTAATGAAACTATTTCATGTTGTAACATGTTAGGGCTACAAATGACTGGAGGCAGTGGGAGAAAAGACTTGGGGTATAGTTTGATTGCATGATATTTGTATACCAGGTGTGTAATGTACATCTGGGAAAAAAAAGGCTGGTGGGATGCTACTACAGGAAATTATTTTGTGTTGTAACCCTAGCTGCAGGCAAGGCTTCATTGGGAATATTAAGTACAGTCTGATCATTCATGGTCAGGCAAAGGACTGCCAAGACAGCAAAGAGGATGAAGAACCTCCAGTCCGAGAGGTGATCGCAAGACCTTGAGTTGTCAGCTCAGCAAAATGAAGTCAGAGAGGAGGTATGATGTCTCTTGGCAAATATTCAAGAAGAAACAATTGTACTCCAGGATGCTAGCACTAATGTTGTATTGGAAAAACCCCACATCCTAATCTAAGCATAAAGGGAAGGAAATTCATAAAGAGCCTTCACATAAGATGGTGGAGGGGAAAATGATTTTAAAAGGGAATAACCAAATTCATTTACTAGGAAGATTATTCTGATTCTTTTTTCCAACATGTTGCAATCTCAACAAGTTGGAAGAAAAAAATAGAACAGATCTCAGCGTAGATCAAGCAAAATATTTCACATGTATTTAGGCCTAAATCTATGACAATTGTAAAATAGAAGGTTTGTTTTGAAAGAGGGAATGAGAAAGAGAGAAACAGAAAGAATGAGAGCAAGAGCAGGAAAGAAAACAGAAGAGACAGAAACAGGGAGAATTAAAGAGAAACAAGGAGAAACAGAGAAATAAAAGAAATATTTTCAGATAAAAGAAAACGTTCACAACAAGTGTTTTAATCAATTTATTCAAGGTATTTTTGTGTTGGGTAATTTATCAAAAAGTACTGTTTCACTGGTTGGTTTCAATGAATCAGCATTTATTTTCTTAAAAATATTTAAAAATCCTAAATGCACTGCTACACAAATAACCCTTGTTCTTTTTTTGAAGTGTTTCTTCAGCTGTTATGCAAATCTTGCATAAGATAGATTTCAATATGTGAATAATATCGTAAGCTTACAGGAACAGAAAATCGGGGTATGTTATGGCTTTGTTAACATTACCAAATTCTCTAAATCAAGGGTCTTAAAAAGTTTTCTATTTTTTTTTTTTTTTTTTATTTAATGCAGAGAGATAAGGAAAATGCAATTTGCTTATAGGTTTTGTGGACTGACGGAAGAACATTTAGCAAGGTTTATGGTCTACTAACTGCAGGCGACACAAAGAACCACAGTTCCTGTATGTCTATGATTAAGCACACATCAGTGCTCAGATATATGGTTTTCTGTCTGCATGGTGATTCAAACGCAGGTATAGATAGATAGATAGATAGATAGATAGATAGATAGACAGATAGATAGATAGATAGATAGATAGATAGATAGATAGATAGATAGATAGATAAGTAAGTACAACTCTGGTATTAACTATATTAACAATCCTTTTCCAAACAATTAACAGTCCATAAAGGCATGTTACATCATGTTACAAGCTTCAGCAATACGTAACCTTCATATAATGAAAATGTTTTTATTTTCCCTCAATTCTGGAGATGAAGCAAGCATGGGAGAAGTCACCTAAGGATGCAAAAGTTTAAGAAAAGCCCAGATACAGGAAAGCAAGAGGTTAGAACTGGAAATGCCTGTTTTTACCATCTTAAACTGCAAACACTGCTGCGTGGCCAGATACAACACATGAGCCTGCAAGATGAAGGCTCTTCTATGGCTCATGAGTGGATGTAAAGGAGCAAAGATGAAAGACTATGCAAGCTCATCTGCATGGAAACTGCAAAAGTACCTGGAATATTAGGGAAATACGGAAGCTGAGTCTTTATTAGGAAGAATGCAACTAGTCCTGAGTAGAAATGAGGACTGAGATTCCGTACAATGTTAAGAGAAATGATTCTACAATTTCAGATATTTATACTGCAAATATGGGGAAGCACTGAAAGGAAGCAGACAGTTCAAAGAGCAACTGTGAAAACTACATACAATTTTGGTGGTTTTTTTTTCATTTATAACACATTTTCTTCAGTCGCGTATGCTCATCCTTTTATATTCAGTTTAAGACATTTGTGGTAGGAAGTTCCTCTCCAGAACATTAACATTTTGTGGGCGAACACAAAAATTACTAGATTTTTATGTCTCTACATGCACATGGGGGTTTTTTCTGTTTATTCAAGCACTCATCCTATGAGAAAGTAAGAACAATTCTGTAAAGCAAGCAAGAACCACAGACAGGTCTTAAGTGAATAAGGAGTGCCTTCAAAGAGCCTTTTTCTGCGGAAAAGCGAAACATTTGCTGAGCATGTCAGAAGAAGCAGTGTCTGTTGGATTCCCAACCACAGCGTATTTCTTCCTTGAGCCACATGAAGGAGGATGAAGGGCAGAGGAGATGGTGCACGGAGAGAAACCTTGAGTGCTGGGACTGCAACTTCAGCCCAAAGCCTGCCAGAAGGAGGGGATGCAAGAGGCTCCTAAGGACCAGGAAGACAAATCCTTCCTTCTGCTTATGTACATCCAGACCTGGAATTTAGAAAGGTTGGTAAAGGAGAGCAGTAGCAGAATCCAGGCAGGAAAAGGCAATAACGACTCCCATGAAACAAGTACAAATGTCATAGATGAATCAGAACAGCCTTTCCAGTGAAAGAGAAAGATGGCTGATCATTTGAAATTCTTCTGAAAAATCCTTACAGAATGACCAGTAGAAAGTTGACTTTGAATCTGCTGAATTATACAGAAACATTATCGTGTTACATACAGACACATTAATTAGTGTAACACAAATCAGTATGATGCACAACAGTATTGCATATGTTCCACATCCAAAATTCTGTTTCCCTGTTGTGTTTCAGACTTTGCACCCTATAGCACATGATTTCTACATTTTCCTTAATTTTAGAAACTGTTCTACTAGCAACCACTGCTCTTCTGGCTGAGAACGACAAGGTGGGGTTTTATCCATCAACACTGTTCATCATCATCGACAGTAAAATTGAGTGAAATGACCCTTCTACCTCTAGGTGAGACGGATTGGAGCTGAAGTGCCTGAGTTGCACACAGAGTTGCCGTGCCCTCCTGTCCTTATGGAGAGGCGACACATTTAGAAAGTGATTGCAATGGTAGGGAGGGATTAGCAGAAATCACACTAATGGATCTTGTGTTCTGAAGGTTCTGGAAAAAAAATCCCAACAATCTAAGGAGAGCTGGAGAGGTTTGGGAGAACTGATTTAACAGAACTGAAATTCCTACTTTTTCAGTTTGCCTAACAGTGAGAGAAAATCTAATGAAGTAGGTATTCTTAGCAGGGCCAAAAATTGTCTGACCGCTCCCAAACAAGCAGCTTTAGAAAAATAAAACCCTGAAAAACGCACAGCAAGGACTTAATAATATGACCAAGATGAATAAGGAAAAGTGACCTGATGCTCTTTACTTAAAAGTCTTGTATATTTTGGCCTCTGACTATGAATTATTTAAAAGATGTTTGGAAAAAATCATTGGTTATGTGAAAAATCTACATTTCTAAAGAGATCACAGCTTTCTGGACAGGATCCTAATTTATTATTTCAATATACCATCTCAGTGGTGCCCAGCTATTGAAACAAGAAAAAGTAATTTTAAGGAGATTATTTACACAGTTTTCTTTTTTTCCTCCAAATACGATGCAATAGACTTGACTATCCTTCCTTCAGACAGTTCCTGGGAGGACTTGAGAAGACAGTGCAGCACGGGAAGCCTGCAGAGCCATGCCGGCAGCCTCAAACACAGCAATTGCCAGACAACTGGCATCTAGATTCAACAATACTTATAATCTTCCATCTAATGGCTGGTTCTCACCATGGAGAACTACAGGGATAGTAACTTGCCGGTAAGCCCACATTTCAGTACTGGTAGTCTAGGCTTCAGTGACTACCTATCTAAAGCTCTTGAGATCTGCCTACCCTGGCAGGAGTGGATAAACATCTATATATACATGTATGTTGCACAGCCCTTCAGCTGGCTGTGTCCCCTGTGCAAGGGTTTGGGAAGCACTAGTGCAGCTTATTTAAGTTCCAGCTAAAGCTTCTCCGTTCTCGGTGTAATAAAGCTGTGACCACTGCAGTACTGGTTATTACAGCAGTTCTCTCATTGGAACTAATTAAGAAGAAACCAAACCAAGTATTTCTGCAGGTCAAACACTGTCAGGGCAGAAGATCAACATTACAAACGTTACACTTTCAGGATCTAATTCATGTGATTCTCTCCGCTGCTCTCTACTATTTATATGATGCAACTCTTGTTTATAGCAAAGTAGGGACAGCAGAGACTGCTTAATCAGGACAGTCTAATGTATGGGCAATTATCCAAAGCCACACATTTTCTAAATTCTGTATGGGCAGAGATGGAGCTTAAGAGCTCTGTAGGGATCAGAACTGCTAACGAACTTCTAAGGAGGGCTCTGGGGACTGGGATGTGCATAATGAGAAAATCTGGATACTCAGTGTGAAGAACTCCCCCAATTTAGCTGCAGTCTATGTAAATTAAATTTGTATTTAATGTTTATCACTACTAAATTGGATAGCCTATGATTTTTCCCTTTTTGTTACTAGTGTGGCTGAAAGTGGTTCAAAGAGGGGAGATGTGGAAAGCTTGGTCAAGCATGATGTTGGGCAGTACTGTTATATAGAAAAATTTTCCTGTCAGCTCCCACCTACTCAGGCTACAGCATCATGTCTGCAGGATACATGCTTATTTATTCTCATGTGTTACATTTGGACATCATATGCACAGTGTGTATATATGTATGTACATACGTGGGTGTATATATGTATACATACACACACATTTATAACACATCTACTAAAACAAAGGGGTCAGAGAACTTATAAAATACTGGTTTTATAGAAGAAGAAGAAGAGGGAAAATAATCTTTCAAATTACATCATTATGTCTTTTCTTATATCGTTCCTTACACCTAACTAAAAGTGTTTCCACTGTATTTAACTTACTAAAGTCTGAAGACATCCTTGGTGTTTACCTTTAGTTCTCATTCAGTTCCTTTGTTACTGAGCCAGTTCAGAAAAGCATCTCTGTTCAGGAAAGCACTTAAACATATACTTAAGTACATCCTTAAAGGTAAGTGACTGCTTAAATCCGCCTAATAATTCAAAGATGTATTAATAAACACTGCTTAATAAACTGTCTTCACAATGTAGTGCTGCTCTCATCTTCTTTCACGTTTCTCTGTTTTTACCATAAAGACAGCGAACAGTGGGATATGGAAAGATGGCTCCATGCTTTTGATAGTCGAGGCTTAAGATGGCTTTGAAGAGCCTCATTTTCAGAAGCACACCACTTCAGAAAATCAGGTTCACAATGAAAGAGTTATCCTCTGAGCACCCTACATCAATAATTATTTTGAAAAACTTGACCTACTCTTCTAGGCAAACCATTATATCCATAGCAACATACAACTCAGATCCAGTTTGCCACTGCAGTTTTGTAACCATTGGTTGCATCGTGAACAGTTGCTGGAACTGATTACAACTGGTACATGCATATGAGCATGCACACATCTGTGTGTGTGTACAAGGTACAAACTGGTGTTTGCCCATGCAAAGTGTCCTCACTTCCCTCAAGGCTCAGTCAGACAAGGTTCCCTGAGTGTAAACGGAGATATTCCTAAAACACCCTTCACCACTTATCCTTCTTTTCTGCAAAAAACATGTGTGTTAAATTTGAGAATGGGATAAACTGGCATAATTTAACAAATGCCCTGAAGAACAGGCTTAGTTCAGAAGTGCTCAGAAGTAAAAAAAGACCTAAATGCATTTGATACGTAAATCTAACCAGCTCTACTTGCCACACAGAAGGGATTTATCCTCTTTTTTTTTTTAGATTTTTAGCTTTATAATAGCTGTGACAATCTTAGGGACATCCCTAGTCAACTCCAGAACTCCCTGTTTGGTATACATGTGCTATCTCAATAAAGTAGGGCTGGCCATAAGGAAAGGTTTGGTGTTTTTTTAAAGTGCTATTCATGTGTGTTTCATAGCAGAGGAAAAAATGACAGTTCTCATATGTTATTGAGGAGAGAAGTGAACCACCATGCACACATACATGCACCCAAGAGAGCACCTCAGTCCAATGAAGTCTTGCTTCTACGGTGCTCAAACCCAACACAGCCTCTCTCCTCTCAGAAGTGAGAAAAGAAACATGTCATTGCAAGCCATGGTTAGTCTGATGTTGCAGGTACTCATGTAGCCTTTCCCACAAGGACAGCATTTGAAAAGTCCTTGTCTCTTAAGAAACCGCATTTAGTTTATGGCACTGTCACAGAATTAGACTGGAAACACAACCCTTCCACTAACACACCAATAAAAATCCCAAGCTACAAATGTTAAAGATGACATTGATCCAATATTCCTCCTACATACATGCAATTTAAAATTGCCATAAGGACTGCTCTTCATTACAGATCCATTAAATGGCCTGTTACAATAAATAAGAAAATTCCTTCTTAGAACCACAGCACACAGTTCCAGTCAGAATAATGCAGAAGACATTACTTATATCCAGCAGATTTTCAAGCCTGTTATCAAAGCTATCAATCATGTTGTGTCAAACAAGAATCCAGCAACATTATAATTTAAGCAAACACAGATATTGTTACAAGTAATGAAGATTGTTTTAAAATCGTCTTTGTTATGGAGAAGAAAGTTTGCATTGATGTATTTGTAGGCATCTCTACTGACTTCAGACAAATCTGCAGGAAGGTATAAACAAGATACAAGCTGTCTAGAGCAAGATGAGCTAACCAAAGCCCTGCCTGTAGACTATGGGTCTACTTCCTACTTTTTTTGGTCCCAGACAGGAAGGAACAACCTGTATCCCTCTCTCACCTTCACTAGATGAGCCTCTGAACTGGACTTGAGATTCCAAATCAAAATCAATGACAGTTCTTGCCTCAGAGATGTTATTCATCTTTACTGTGATACCTCCTCAGATGAAGATATCAGAATCAGAGCTTTAGCTACCTTTCATATCAAAAACCACTAAAATCTGTCAATCAGCTATGGTGAGAACATATAGGTTTATAGGCACTACAGATTTACAGTGCTTTATGTACAAGGTCTACTCTGGAGCATAACTTTCGAGGAAAAAAAGTAAGACAGACTGCCTCATGCTATGGTGCTGAGATCCATCTCAAGTACAAGCCAATAAGATTTGAGTAGCACTTGCAAGATTACCCTTACTTTCCCCATACTGAGCTCTTGCCTTTGTGCACGGGAATGCATGCCTAGGCCTCATCTGCAGTCAGCTTATACAGCATGTATAGACTGTGATGCCCTATAAAGCATCAGCTCCACGCTGCCTACTGATGAGAAACACTGCTTTCTACAACCCTCTGAGAGTCCTGCAGTTTATCATAGCATGTGTCAATAGGATAACGATGCCAAATGTTTGCTATGAAAAAGTGGGAAATGACTCATTAAACAGCCTGAGCACACACTGTAACTGTTGTTTTTTATCTTAGTCATGGAAGGTCCTCAAGGCCAAGGTCCCTCCCTGCTAGGCACTGTGTGCATGAGCTACTGTCAAGGGCCTCTTGACTACTTACCTTAGATGAAAAACCAGATACAGGCAAAAGTTGTGAGGAGCTGAAGGAAATTATGGTAAGCATATAGCAGTCCCAACCCAGCACATTCATAATCCTTGTAAGGTTTCTTGGAGACATCATGGATGTCTCCACATGATATCACAGAATCATAGAAACATTTAGGTTGGAAGGGACCGTAAAGATCATCTAGTTCCAACCCCACTGCCATGGGCAGGGACACCCTCCACTTGACCAGGTTGCTCAAAGCCTCATCCAGCCTGGCCTTGAACACTTCCAGGGAGGGGGTATTCACAGCTTCTCTGGGCAACCTGTTCCATCACCCCACCACCATCTCCATGAGTAATTTCTTCCTGATGTTCAATCTAAATCTACCCACTTTCAATTTAAACCCATTACCCCTTGTCATTATGTGCCTTCTTCCTTGCATGTCAGAGTAACAGCTCTTTTAGATCAGTGGGATTTCAGTGCAGGAGAGCAAGTGGAGGAGATAATGTGGTCTTGTACCCCTCACCAACTTCAAATCCCTTCTTGATTAAACCAATTCAGTTCCAGTTCCCCTCTTCTCAATTCTCCTGGCTTCTACCAGTTGACTTCTGATTCAAAGACGCACTTGAGCATCTAATTACATGCATGGGAAATTCCAGGGTGTAATATTCTCAGGATATACTAGTTGCTATTTTTAAGACTAAAAGGAAAGCATAAATACACTTAAAAAAACCCTAACAAACAAAAACCCAGAACAAAACCAAACCCCCAGAACAAACAACCAACCGAAACCAAACAGAAAAAGAAAATACACCCCAGGTTTCAATCAAGCACACCTCAGTTTCTATAGGAGCTGGGATTGCTGTCTCAGATGAAGGAAACCAATGTCAGTCTGGCAGGAACTGAACTTGTAATGCCTTTCCTTACACTCTAAAGTGGTTATTCCATTTAATTTAGCTTGACAAGCCCTACATTTAGCAACATTAATGACACCTTGCATGGTTTATCCTTGTCCCAGAGAGAAAGAGTTGGAGCTGGCAGCAGAGTGGAGATCCAGGAAGACGTTCATGAGCCAGTTGAACTATCACATGGCAGAGAGCGCTATGGATACAAGCTTCTAAGACACTTTATAAGGAACTTAGAGCTGAGGGAGATGCTTTGTTTTAAAGGGTGAAACAAAGACAATTAAGTATGGCACTTCTTGTAAATTAGAACAAATTAAAAATACTCAGTGTCATAGCTTGCAGGATGATTGTGGAACCGTCATTTTCCTGAGAGGTAAAGGGAACACCCTCCACCCAATTCTGTAGTTTACCAGCATTTGCATGAAATGACAGAGGTATTAATCTTACTTAGACTTGGTTCCCTACAAGGAACAATTCACCCACCTACCTACCTCTTGGGGATGAGCCTTCTCCCAGGGGTGCCTGTCTCTCCTGCTCTGCTCTAGAGGAGGCCCAGTTTAGGCTGAATGGTTTCTAGGCAGCTGAAGTCTGGCAAGGTGGATCCCTGGCTTCCCTAAACCCACTCCCTGGGTCACATCCAAGTCTAAAAACTGCAAGATTCAGGGCCATTGCACTGGGCATAAACATAGAAAGAAACACTCTTGATTCCAGGGCCAGAGGCTTAGCAGGTCTTCTAGCACAATTTCTAAGCTGACAGTGCTGTCTTTGCTGCTTTAACAACTTCTATGGAGATGTGCTCTCTGCAGCTACTGATAGGACAAAAACCATTTACTTGGTCTTGCATTCACAGCACTTCCTTTAGAGGAATTATCTTTTCCTGGTTTAAACAAACAAAAAAAAAAGTATTTGAGCTATATGTTTCAGATGATTAAAAGACATTTGCTTGTGATACTGCTTATTCCCTGCAACAGGGAGTGAATTTTTCAGATTATACACATAGCTAAAACCCATGAATTTTGTCATTCATATCCATAAGCAGTATGGCAAGCTAGCAAAAGCTATTACGTTTCCGTTACACAAATGTGTTAAATTACTCAGTCAACTGACATCTGGCATGAACTATAAATTGCTCTCAAAATTCTTTTAGAAAGATTATTATATCATTATTAATTTGCTGTGTACGTCAAAGCATATCACACACAGAGCAATCCTGAAATTAATTAGCATTTTCAAGGATCACACTGAAAAGGCCCACAAAGCCAGCAGAAATAATCTCCAAGATACTAGCAGGTTAAGCAGTGCTGGCACAACTTGCCTTCAACATATTTCCTTCAATCCATCTTTAAGAATAAAACGCAAGAAAGTTTTTTTAAACAATCTCTTCATCGCATATCCTTCACTATTACAAATTAGGCTGAGAGGCTAAGATTTCATTTGCAATTCATATTCACTAAAAACAAAGCTTTTAGAAAAATGTCAGTATTTTCTAGCAATTCAAAGCCACCCCATTATGATACCCAATTCAATAAAGGAGCACAGAGAACAGATTAACTTTTTAAGCATGATTATGAACACAGGGCTCCTTTCTGGGTTTACTGTAGTCCTTCAAAACACCTAGCTAGGAAACAGGAATATTATTTTAATAAAAATATTGTTCAATAAAATTTCCTTCAATATAATTTCAAATAAAAAATCATTCAGAGCATAAAACGCAAGGTTAAATTCAACAATGTTTTATGAAAATGCTTAATGTTGAGGACATTAATAGTCCTGCTGAAATCCTTCTGAAATTTTTTTTACAGTGCTTACTACAATTTTTTCCTTGAAAACAGAATGACAATTTTACCCAAGGCCCCTCAGCTGAAAGATGGAGAGCTGCAGTAAAAAGACAGGCACCTAAAGAAGTTAGAGCATGCCAGAATCACAGTCGTCTGGGAAGCCTCATTGTATCCTCCTTGCGGCATGGCAGCACAACCATGGAAATATCACATGAAATCCTTTTCCCACCCATGACTGCAGCAGACAGCTCAGGCAGCAGGAGCATAAGTAATGCAGGAATCCCAGATTCGGTAGTTCCTGCTTCCAGGATTTGGGACTTTACAAATTACCTCAAATGTATTTAGCAACGGTCCTGGGATATGTTCTAGGAAGGAGGTGCTAGATGCCCACTTGCCAAGTTGTGGGATGTTTTGTAGCATTTAGAACCCCATCACTATGCACCACTGAGTAAAATTCTTCATGAATATATAAAACATAACCTTTAAATGAATAAAGTTTTATTAACTCTCTTCTACCCTGCAACTAAAAATTTAATTTCCAGAAATATCATATTTGAGGGGTTACTATAACAAAATATATCAGAGTTAGTAAGATATGTCAGCTTGCAGCACGAAAGCACCACCATCGTCAAGATCTATGTACTTTGAGGTTATTTTTCAAAGCAAGGGGGATGCAAACTAATTTCTCAATGGCTCCCCACAGTCTTTGCTTAGGATTTAAAAGACGAATGGTGGCAAGCCTAAGACTGCAGGGTAAACAGCCTTCAGAACTGGTATAACTTGGCATAAGTCACGCAGAAACTCTTGCCTGGGTGTGCAGAAAGTTTGAGACCGTGCCATAAAAGTGAAACAACAGAGAAAAAAAGTAATTCCTGAACCTCTTCTCTGAACAGCCAGTAGTGCAAAATACAAGCAGAAAACAGTCAGCAAGATGACCACACTGCCTACATGTGTATGGAAACCACAAGCCTTTCATCACTACCAGGTTTATCCATATCACTTACTTGAGGCAAATGTTAGGCATCTCAACTGCAGGTGTTCCGTTTCCCCTGTGGGTCACTATCTTTCTCAGCTGAGACTACAGTGAATTTAGGCTATGTTGAAATGAATACATATCGTAGCCTGATAGCGGTCGGTCCATACAGTGAAACAGTTGGAGCCAAGAGCATCCACACAAAGTTTGGGTGGGGGGTTCTTCAGTCTAGTCTCTCATCTTCGTCTGGGGTCTGAATGCCTAAACAGTTGTAGCAGATAATGTGTATTTGGTATGTGACGGTGCTTGCATCCTAAAGAAAAGCAGTTTGTGTGCTCTGAGACCACCCCGTGGTGTGTACCAAAACATGCTAAGGACATAATATCACTCCTGATCGAAACTGAAACACTGGAACAGAGGCACCTGTCACACAGCCTGTCAGAAGTCCAGGAGCAAACAAGGTGACACTTCGACAATATGAACGTAAGTCTTCGGCTTTCAACCTTATATCCTCTGAATCATACGTAAACTAACTGGCTACGCCAGTGTAAACCAGCTGCCGTGCCCGTCCTCACCGCCGTGATGGATGCGTGGGGCCATGAAGGCTGATTTCATTATTCTGGGAGTTTCTGGCACTTAGTTCTCACACGCTTTCAGCTCTCGGCCTGCCCTGTGACAAGACCTTACCCCAGGCACGGTGGACCTCGGGGCTGGGTGGCCCAGTGCTGCCGGCGCCGTTCCGGGACGAGACCCGCAGGTGTCCGGCTGAAGCCGGCACCCCCGGCCCGGCCGCGCTTCCTGCCCCGCTCCTCCCCGAGCGTGTCGGAAGAGGTGCGACTCCGGCACGGCCAAGCGGAGGGGCAGGTGGGAGAACGTCAGCCCCGGCTGCCGTCCGCCTGGGTGTTACCGAGCAGAGGCTGCCGCCTGCCCCCAGCCCAGCGCCGCCAGCCCCTGCTCCTAGTCCGGTCGCATGGTGCCATCTAGCGACCGGTGTGCGCTCCGCCACCCACCGGCACGGCACCGGCACAGCCAGCGGGCCCCCGCCGCTTCCCCACGCTCCGCGCCCCCGCAGCTACTGCCGGGAGGGAAACCTATGCAACGGTGCACCCAAAGTCAGGCAGCGAAGAAGTAGGTAAAGCCACAAAAATGAAAAGGAAGGTCCCAAATCTAACTTTATCTCCCTGAAAACACAGAAGCGAACGATCCCCAGAAACTAGGTGGCAGGGGAGGAGAGTAAAACAGACCAGTCACACATTCAGCTTCTAGTTAAAGTGGCTGGTTAGCATTCCCAGGAATGCCCTAGAGCCAAGGCAAACCAGGCTTAGAACAATTACAAACTACACATTTTACAGCTTTTACAAATCACAGATCAGTGTGAACCAGGACTGAAGCACCGGGATACATCAGATGGCAGTGTCGGTGCAGAGAGAGGGTTTTATGTTTATACAGCTCTGGTTATGCCAGTTAATTTCTCATAGAAAGAAAATTTCCCAGACAAGTTTTTCCTATAGAAGCCAAAGTCCAGTCAAACCAAAATAACCAAAACCTGTGAGAAAGGCACCTGATATCAGCCTAAACGTAATGCTACATTAATCAGGCAGGGAGGGTTGTTCATCAACTGCCTGGATTTTTATGCCTACAGGATTAACATTTTTTCCAGCCACAATTCAAATGTTTATTTACTTTCAAGGGAAGTGTTTGCTTCTGATATGTTCAAGAGATGTCAGATACCAGGGCTTTTTAAAACGGGAAGAAAAAAAAATCCCTTCACAATCACAACAGCAGAATAGTTTGCAATACTTAGTTTGACTTGAAAGAGCAGGACCTGGGCAATCAAGTCAGTGTGCCCTTTTATAGGAGTTTAAAACTATCCATCCATGACCCCACACATTCAGGAAAGTCTTTCAACTTGTTCTTCCATAAGCATCAAAATAGCCACACTTCGCAGTAGTTTTCAGTGAAGTTTAGAGCATTTGCCTATTTGTCTGACTGTCAGCAGGCAGGATTCAGCCAGCAGCAGGCAAATACATTAAGAGAAGAAGGCAAAATTAGAGAGTCATGGAGAATTGAGAACTCAGCAGCTGTTTCCCCTTGAATTATCTACTTAGGAGTCCCTTCTCTGCGTGCTTGACATGGGAACAAAAGAGGCTGCCGTCCCTCCTCCCAGCCGTGGCTGACAACCTATGACAGACTATCTGGCAAGCTGCAGATCCATTACTGGCTTACTGGAAAGGCTCAGGAGACAACTATGATGCCACTTTCAGGCAGGGCCCTACACCTGCTAAAAGGCTGGATAATTCCCATTCGGGCTCCTTGGTGAAATGCCCTCTTGGGGTTTCTGTATGTTTTATTTAGTATTTTCACGTCAAGTTGCTCAAGTGACTGTACAAGGACATGAAGCATGTCTCTATCTCTTGAGGGACACATCTCCGGAGATCACCATTCAGGGCCCTTCAAGCTGTTCTGTCTTTCATACATAGCTCATCTCTCAGCTGCTGACGAAGGGTAACCTCTTTTGGCACTTTCTTCATCTGATCTGGACAACTCTGGAGTACGCATGAGTGAACTTCCTGCAGCCCTACATCCTGATTGACGCTTTGTTGCATCAACTGGATTCTCCCCTCGAGATATGAAAGCCTTGTCACATGTTGACAGACCCTATTGTTCCACAGAGTAACCTGAGTTTTATTCTGAAAAAGACGCTTTGTCTTGGCCAGCATAATTAATGTGAGCAACAATCTTGCTGAGTAAAACTCTAATTTTGAAAGTTTTTTCCAAAGTTGCAAAGGCATCCAAAGTAATTTTCAGTTCTTATCTTTGAAACTGGAAGAATATGCAATGTTGTTGTTTATAGGACTCACTTTGCAAGAACACGAAGAGAAGTGGACCAAGTTCTAATCACTCAGGCTGCTCTAGGATGACTATTCACTTGAGAAGACGAGGGGAACAACAGAAAGCGTGAAAACATTCATCAGTAGAAACCAGAGAAGATTACAGAGTTCATGGAAATCACCAATTATTCAAACAAGAAGCCAAACTAGGACTGTTTTTCACTTTTAACCACCCAACTGGCTCGCCTGCAAAAAATAGAGAATACCATTTCTTACGGTATAGCTCACTTGGCACAGTGATGGTGTTCGGCCTCTGCAGCAGAAATCACATAGTTTGACTGGGTCTATGAGTAGAAGACACCTTCCCTAGTTGCCCACAGGACGACAGTGCTGGTCATGGAGGTAACAAGAACCTGACAGTAAAACAGCCTACAAAGAGCCGCTACCTGGCGAAGCTGGGCTACTGTCATATTTGCAGCTGCACGGCAGATAGAGTAGCAAGTGATGTGCCACAACATAAGGATGCTGCTTCTCCAAATATGTTTACACTCAGAAGAGCACAGAAAAAGCAGACAGTAGTGAAGCAAACTAGGCAGACAGCCTACGCTAACAATGACCCGAGACAGGTACACTCAGGTGTGTGGCTTTAGGTGCAACCAAATAGTCAAACAAAATGACCGCATGTTATTATTAGTCCCTCAAACTTCTTGTTATTACTATTTTAAAGGGTTTCAACCTTGCCACCAGGGATTCAGGAGGATAAATCAAGTATCTAGCACTAAGTTTCCAGAAGTGTTTATGATTTTGGTTTGCTCAATTTTTTTGATATTCCTATGTGAGGACCTGATAAGGTCTTATGCACTATTGAACACAACAGAAAAAAGACCTGAGTCAAAAAAACAAATGTGGATATATGCATACAGTCATCATCAGACATGACTAAATTATTTGTGCCCATAATTAACGCATCACTAAATTATGCTGGTTTGGTGGCGATGTTTAAACATCCTGAAATATACAGTCCCAGAAAAAGAGTCCACTTAAATCTCATTCTACCCAAGTCTAGCCCAGGTAGTAGATTATAAATTAAGCAAATAATTAAATTAAATAAATGAAATTATATTATAACTTAAAAGCAAATAATCCCAATCTGTCTACTTTCTAACAGCAAACAGGGAGGGCTGGAGTTCCCCTCCAGCTTGTGCTCTGCACCATCCTCCTCCAACGATTCACTCCAGAGAAATCCTGCCTTCTTTCTACCTTTCGTTTGTGTGTGTTCTTCATGTTCACATGAAATGTCAGTCTCCTATTTTAAGCCACAGTTTATGCAAGATGAACCTTTTGGTTAACGGCACAACATTTGAAAAGGCAGACTCTAGGAGGATTCCAGGTTCTTGTCCTAGATGCCTTTCCCCCCTCCCCGCCACTTATTTAATCAAGTCTGTAAAAAGAAAGTTCACAACGTGATAACTATGTTCATTTTGGTCACACCCCACCCAACCATATGCTGTTGTTTTTTAGCACACATGGAATTTTTGCACGCTAGCAATATGTTGGAGCTTTTTGGGTTTTAAGTGCTGAAATTAAATTACTTCTGGTGTGAAAACTGAAACCACCTCCAGCAACACGCAAGAATTTCTGAAGTTGTTGCAGATTCCACAATATTTTGGGCGTGGAATAGAGGAGGTGTACCTCTTCTTTCCTGCTTTCTTAAATCAGTTTACAACACAGAGGTACTTCAGCTAACTCGCCCAGGACACATCTATACAGCATATTGCAGTGTGGCATGAGCAGGGTGCAGTTTCGGGAATAATTAGTCTTGTCAAAGGCAGGCAGACAAAGACAAAGCAGTAACATAGCAACATTTTGCTCAAGATTGTTTGATTAAAACATATGAGCTGAAAACATGGACAGTTACAAGTAGTTTATTCAAATCTTCTGTGTTCCTTGTTTGTTTCGCATGAATAAGGTAATGCATGATGAAAGCATCAAAAGAAAACCTGTGGTTTGCAGTGAATCAGCTAGTTTAAACCCATCCTTATACAATTCAAAGAAGGAGGAAGCGGAACTAGTTCTGCAGTTCACTCCTTCAGATGCCAAGTTTTCAGTATCCAAAGACATTAATAAGTCCTTGCTTATTGCAAAGTGGCTGCCATGTTTAGCTTAAAGATTTCTCCTTAAAATTGGAACCTATAAAATGACTTTTATGTAATTTTCAAAATATATTTTGCATATTTGGATAGCAGTAAAAAACCCACTCTGAATTATGGAGCTGCTTCTACTGGGCCTGATATGTATTTGCTACATATAGAATGTACTTGATTTTCCATTTAAAGTTTTTAAACTGTCAGTTGTACCATATTTAGATAACTTACTATTTTTAGCTCCAGTTACATATTCCCAAGAATCTTATGAACTTTACAGTACTTATCTATATACCACCACAGAGATGCGTTTAACAAGTACTCTAGGACAGAAAAAGAGCTTCCAGTTTCCTGAGCTAAGTCTGGACCAATCTTTCCCACAGGTAAAAGACACATTTCACTAGGAGGCTTCCACAGAGCTCAGCTTCTGGCATGCAGAAGAAAAAGATTTTGTCTCACAAGGCTGCACTTTCTCTCCTTTGGATCCACCCATCTAGAGTTGCACAGGAACATCCCTCTTCTTCTGCCACCTCAACTCCTCCCTTTCTTCCTCCTCCATCTTTGATTCCCACTGTCACCAAAAAGAGCACCGTGATATTGTCACTGAAGGAGTCTTGAAACATTTCCCCAGCCTCTCCCAGCTGAAAGCCAGCTAACCTACTCATTAAATAATCCCGCTGGAGAAAAGAAGGCATGTTTCTTTCACCCCCTCTCAAAATCCTCTCCAAATTATGGGCTGCCTTATGAAATATGGATTTCTACCTCTTCCCTGCTGCTCTACCTTGTCCTGCTGGATACACAAGACCCAACTTCTCTTCTTTTTGTCCCTTCAACATAAGACCTGCATCAAGCTAGGAGGCTGCTTAATTTCTCATTTTCTCTGGTTGTGATGCTCCCTCTCTTCCCTTCATTAAATCCATTTCTCCTGCCTTGTTTCAGCTTCATACACCTAAAAGCTTCTGAGCCTTAACACAGCAGTACCATTGACCCACCCAACAGTCAGGGTCCTGCTGTATTAAGCACTTCACAAGTTTATACAGAGATGGTCTTTCCAACATCAGCCATCACAGAGCTGACCCTTGGGCCTCCCACATGGACAAAGTTTCCACCCTGCTCGCAAACCCAACAGAGCTCCCCGCAAAAGCCAGCCAGATTGCAAGGAGTCAGGATCAGTGCTGTTGTTACAATTCTTCTTCAGTTTTTATCAATTACCATCACTATAATATTGTTTATTAAAAATGTTTGTCTTCTTGTTTGGTTGGGGTTTCTTCTGCCTTAGCAATATACCATACTGTAAACCAGCATATTTTTGAAGGATTTTGAAAATACAATTTTGAAAAATAATATTTTTAGAACTCACAAATGGGAATGGTCTTGAAATCATCCAAACAGCAACAATGAAAAGACGACAAGAAAATCAGCCTCAATGTAGAACCATGGTGTTTGGCTAAAGAGGGTTCTTCACACAAACCTAAATATTTGGCACTAGTGCCATTGTACTATTTAAAGAATCAGCCACAAGGAAAAACGTTTTATGGAAACTTCCGGTAAGAATTCTAAGCCGAATTTCATTTTCACTATGTTTGGATCTCTTTCGTCTTTCTTTCCATAATGACTCAAGCACTGAAGCATTCCTTGACTGAACACTCTCAAAAAGTGTATTTTAAAATGAGAATGCTTACACTTCAATGACAGTAGAATTATGAATTATTTTTAGTCAAATTTACAGTTGTCATACTGAGTCAAAAAAACCAAAATAATTTTCAGTATGTAGATAAATCATGAACTGAAAACAAATTTTAAAAAGGAAAAAAAAGGTGTATCTTTTGGGAGCTATTCACTGAAAGTGCTTAGGGGAAGTATCATTTTCACCAGCTCCGAAAAATGCAATGTGCTCCAGGTAAAACTTCCATCACCCTCTGCAGAGTATGATATTTTTTAAGAAGGCAAATAAACACTTTCCTCCCCCAAAACACACCTTAAATCAAAGCTTCCTCCCAGAAGCTCAGATATTCCTTGTATAAGCTTTAAACACAAACAGCTGTATTTTTTTAGCACAAAGGCTCACAGCAGCCTGTTTTAGTATTCCCCTATCATTGTGAACCAGCAGGCATCGGTATGTGGCTCTGGACAGGTTGGGAACACCTGCTTAGGAGGGTCAGGAAAATTCTGACATCCTTTTCCACTTCCAGGAAAACCCAAGCATGGGTCTGAAGTGTTTTGTAGACCCTGAAACATTATTTTATTGGATTCTAAATATAAATGTTTATTATGATTTGTAGTTTAAAGCAAGCAGCATTCTGCACTGGCGTGTTATGAAGCCAAAGGAAGGCCTACTGACGATATGGTATGATATCTTTCCTCCGTTTGAATGTTCAGAACTACCTTTGGACAATTAGACATAAGACTATATTTCCTAAATTTGCATAAAATGAGAATCACACAGATGGACAACACATGCTTCCCATAAGTCCAGTGTGAAAATTACTCTATCACTTGTCGTTGTACCCAATCTTTCCACATTTCTGGCAATTCACATCTTAAACAAACAAGAATTGTGACAAGCAAAACAGATGGTCTCTCCTCCTCCTTCCTAAAAAGTTCCAAAGGCACATTTCCCAAAATTCTTTCTTTATAATGGTGCTGTTCTACTTGTCACAGCAGTTTTGAAAGAACTTTCAGTAATACACAAATAGCAGGCTTAAGCTTCTTTTACACCAAGGTCCTGGAAAACCTGTCTGTGAGTGCAAAGGATCCGCACAGGGAATGATCTAAAGCCCTCAGATCTTCCAGGGAAATTTAGAGAGGTGTCAGTCAAGCTGTTTAAAGCAGGGTTGCTATTTGAAGGCTAAAAGGCAAATTCTGTTTCTTTCTCCATTTACAAACTAGATTATTAATTGATGTTTGGTGTCAGCTCGTTATCCAGCATATGGGAGCTTTATCAAATTTACATATTTGCTAAGGAAAAAATGTCCCACAAGAAAGGGCACTCCTAATTAGTGGCACACGAGCTTCTTCATTGGGAGTGTTCACAGTGGATATAGAGCTAAGGTTGCCTTTGACTCCCTTTGCGGCCTTACAGCGTTATCAGCCTTTGCACTTCTCCACCCCATGTTGTCTCCTGCTCAAATGTGCCAACTATGGCTACAGGTACCCACTGCAGGACCCAAGCAGAGTTTAGAGAGATGGGACAGGCAAATGCAAGGGTTACGGAGACGTGGACCACCACATGGCAGTAACTTCTGAATGAGGTAATGATGGGCAAACAATGTCAGGCGTGGAGAAATCTTTCAGGAACCTATGAACAAACCCCTCAGAAGAAAATGAAAAGTAAGCAACAGCGATACAAAAGCAGCCACAAGCATATGACCAAGAGCATAACCTGGTTCTGTCTCTAAGCAACACAGTGTGAAAAAACAACCCCCTACTTCACAAGAAACAAGTATTAATAAACAACACAACCATCACGCCTGTAACCTCCTTGGCCTTTGCAACACCATATCATAAGCTTCTTTCAGCCCATACAACTACATGTGTACATTTTGCAGGCATACAAATGAATAGACTTACAAAAGAAGTTGCATCTGTATCTTTTCATTGCTACACATGAGCAAGCAAGAGTAAGAAGACCTTAGTTAAGGATCGCTGAAGGAATAGCAAGTGCATCTCACCAGAAAATAAGACACAAGCCTGGCTCTCCTCTTGGTGCATTTATTCTCCCACCATTAGTCTATTGTCAAAAAGGTGGGGGATCATTACCCCCATCCAATAAGAAAGCAACTGTTGTCAGGTGTATTTTGAAAGAAGTCTGATACTGCCAGAGCATATCAGGTAGCACCTGAAAACACCTACTTAAGGAGCCCCTCAGCCAAGTTAGAGGAGGAAAATCTATTTACTGAACACCAAAGGTGTCACCAAAAGCTGACAGAGAGGCCTGTGGCATACACAGAGGGGCAGTTCCAGGACCCTCTAGGTAGCAGGTTGGCAGATTTTTTTTTTCCCAGACTCAATTTCAGGCTCATGTGCCTCAGGGACTGCCTTAGGTGTCCCATTCTGGCTCTAAGCCTTGTTTTCAGGTGGTGTATTTAATCCCCTACCCAGAAGACAAAGGGCGGCTACATATTCTGTGTTACCTTGCAAGTGTGCACCCTTCCTATGTCAGAATCGGACCTGTGCATTTCTCAGTAGTTTTACACATAAATTCAGATGCTTCCCAGTACGAACAACAAGCAGTAAAAATGCATACTTAGCAGGACAGAGTGCTAGTGAAAGTTTTCTTGTATCTGTAGGCCACCCAAGTCACTGAAGTTAGCTCCATAATTAACTGACTGCATGGTGCCTAAGGCTGTTTTGCTGGCTGAAAAGAAAGACAGAATACAGAGACTTACTAATGATCAGGATCTGCCACTCTTTCTTACACTAGATATCATTTCACTGCCCAAACTATCTCTTCAGTTTTAGTTGACCAAGCCAAAACATCATTAAATTAGGTCGAGCAGTAATTTATGCCAAAAATACTCCCACTGGTACTACTGGACTATTTCTGGAATAAATTACTATTCATGTTTATCCCTGCTGTTGTTCCCTTCCCCTAAACAACAGAGAACACTGCAGGAGTAAGGGTCATTTCATATTAATATGCATAACAAAGTCAAGAAGTCTTTTCTGAAGTGTTTATATCCAGAGACTGAAGTCTTCTATTTGACTGTAAATTCAGTACATGTAATCCCAAGTTTCCCCATTCCGTCTATCTGGGCAATATGTTTTGATCCCAGTTTGAAGCAATCACTTCTAAAGCAAAAAGCTCATTCAGTTTCTATACCCCCAGCTCGTCGGAGTCTCTGCTTTACACATAAAAACTACATCTACACTGCAGAGTCAGGAGAAACTCTGCTTCAGCTGCAATTAAAACTAGATGAGGCATCTCTGTAGCACTAGAGAACAGGTATCTTCTAAGAAAGGCTATTAACCTAAATATGAACAATTATTTTTTCTGATCAGAAACTTCATTCTAGTTTCAAAGCCAAAACACAGAACTCATTTTGCATGTCACAAATGGACCTGGACTGCAAAGTGAGGGGACAGTAAAAGACCTGTTAGTAAAAAGTACATATAATTTACCAGATGAGCATTTCCTTCCAGGGACTCATGTCCCTCTGTTATCATCAGCACAAGCAGAAGTGTAATTACTCCACACAAGCTCTGCCACTCAACAAACGAATACTTCTGAAGTGGAAGTTTGAAGGTAAAAAGCAAGGAGGTTCCTGGGAGCACCTGTGTCATTTGCCATGTCAACTTCTGGTGACCAAAACTCCTGACCCAAGAGCATCCTCCCTAACTTCAAAAGCTCTGTGTTCCTCGTGATACATGTGCAGGAATCTCCTTAGTTTGACGATCCTGAGGGCATAGCACAGAGAAGAAACAGCATAGGCCAAGTTCATTAAAATTAATCGCCACAGTCTGGCAAATTTTTGGCTTGCAGCCAGTCCCAGCAACCATTCAAAAATGCCAGGTGGCTCCGTCTTGCCAGCGAGATGATCTGGCAGAGATTTTGAAATGAAGCAATTCAAAGTGAAAATCATCTGCCCTTTCCAAACAGAACTGTCTCAAACACTTGATTGGATTTCAATCCAAAATAGGTACTTTTCTGTTAAATTAATTGACTGCAAAATAAGCCATTTTCATCCTAGCTTGTCTGGCTCATCATGCCCCGTAATGACTTTGTGGTATTTCTGCTTGTTACCTTTGCTCAGGTGTGGGCTCTGTTATGGAAACTGGCAGGATATGTTGTAAATGAGTATTATGTTTTGATAATCTTGTTAAATAGGAAGTTCATATGAAAAAAACCCTCCTGTGTGAGCTGCAATGCACGTCTGTTGCACCTTCTTGCCATGTAGCATCTCATCTTCAGCAGCAAGACTTACTAGGAGAAAAAAACTAATCCTGGCTGCTAAATGTGAGCAGAGGTAGTTGAGGGACTGGTAACATTTATATTTGTTTATAAAATATTGAGTAGTCAAAACTGAACCTGAACTAATTTTATAAATTTCCTGATCTCAGAAAGATTTCTAATCTTGAAACTGCTCTAAGATCTTATTTTTGCAGGTTTTAGCATGAAGTAATTTTATTCCCAAGTTGAAGACAACTGTTTGTTTGGGGATTTAATTTTATTTGCACTACAAAGAATTAAAAAGGTTTTAAAAAATCAACATCCAAACATCTTTTAACTGGCTTGACATTAAATGCCTTTGTTTTTCTGGGTGGTTTGCTGACCAGCTGAGGAAGATTGAATGGGAGGAGGTGAAAATTTTCTAAGGTACAAATTTTCATTCTGGTTTACACTTTGAAAAATCTTTCACAAGATGAGAAAACAACTTCCCAGGCTGTTCTAGACAAGAACATTGTGAAGAGACACAGATTTTTTTTTTTTTTTTTTTTCTGAAAGAAATGGGCTTGGAGGGAAACCTAGCTCTGATCCACAAGTCATTCCTGAAAGTCCTCTGCAAGAGGAAAGCTCAGCAGCAACTTAGAGCTACTCAGGGAACCTGGTGTGGAGGGAGGGAGGGAAGATGAGCAAGGATCAGACCTAGGCTGGACACATCTAGATTTTGTGAGTCAATCCCCTCTCCTGGGACTCTGATGATGTGACTGAGACAGTGTGACTGATTCCTGTGTCTACAGTCTGCTGACCCAAAATATTATACCATTTGAGAGAAGAAACAATTCTTCTTGTTTCCTGGATTTTTGATAGTTACATAGCAAAGAAAACACTTCCAAAGATATAAAGCTTGTCCAGAAATCAGAAATTGTAACATTTCAAACTGCTGGTAAGTGAAATCAATAAAGAGACACAAACCTGACAGTGTTCAAAAAGAGCAATGACAGGAATCTTTCTATATACACTCCCTGCTCACCCCTGTAACACAATATACAAGAAGATCTCTCAGGACTTTTAAAATTTCCATCTTAGCTCAAGACCCTGTTAATTACCACACACCCCAAAAGTTCCAATTAAAAATACAGGAAGTCAAATAAAACATGTAAGAGGACATACTCAGGGTAAATCAGTCCTTCTTCTAGCAGATGGCTTCCCGGACAGTAGGAGCCTGGTTGCTCCCCTTCTACAACCAGCCAGCATCAGCTGTAAGGTATTAAACATCTTTTGCCAGCACTGGTTGGGTGTTGCAAAGCATACGGTTTATCCCACAGTGCAGTCCCCCTCTCAGTGCCCAAGTTAATGGGAATTGCTGGAGGCTGCCTGCCCATCAGAGTGCAGGGTTATCCCATTGCCCTCTAGCTTGTGCTTGGCCACCTCCGAGTGGGCTCTGCTGCCCATGGGATATGCCAGATGAGCCTGACATGCACACGCAGTGTTCAAAACAAGGGCCGCCAAAAAAGGCAGGGAGAAGATATAAAATCTCCTCTGGGGATCAATCCCCCAAGATGTCCAACTAACACTGGCACTCCAGCCACCAAGTTTATTTCGAAGAGAGTGCAGTCACCCTTCCTATCTCCTACTTTCACAGGCTCCTCGCAAGCCTTCAGGTCCAGGGTAGTGCCCTTCTAGCCTTGGACACTTTTTTCTCTTCCCAAGAAGAAATGTTCTGCATATTTGTCAAACAGACCTTCTGTGTAACCTCAGAAGAAGCCTCTTCGGCTCCTCTACTCAGCTACCTACCTGTAAAACAGGGATAACCATACCTAGAGAAATCACTACAGGCTGAACATTATTAGACGTAATTCATGCTATTAGAAGGAGCTTTTTGCAGTCTGTAGTACTTAAGTATCAGAGATTTACATGGTTTTTCCCATGCTACAAGGCAAAAAGTATAATTGGCTCATCATCATGGTTTTCACAATTACTGCAACACTGAAAAAAAAAAAAATTCATAGGTATTTAAAGGCCAGTAGGGAGCTCTCTAGGCTTGTCCTCTTGCATAATAGTTTGTAAAATTTTTTCCTAGTGATTCCTCCACCAAATTCAGTCATCCATGGTTTACATGTAGCAATTTTCATCCTTCTTGTCTTGCGCTTTTCAAGGAGAGGTGTTAACTTCTGTCAAGCCTCCAGGCAATAAAGCTGCCTTTTTAAGCTCTCCTTTGAGATCTCTTAGAAATAGTCCATAGAGACCAACAGTCTCCTGATTAAATTGATTGGAACTTATAGTGTTCACTGCTTCAATCTGCATTCCTGTCTCCAAAGAGCTGTGTCTGCTTGAACAGACCCAGATAACCCTGCAGAGAGCCACAGAACTTCTAGCCAGATGTGATGTTTAATGGATGGGGGAGCTGAGAAAAGAGATTTTCCCCACTACCAGTTTAAGTGTGCCACCCTCTGGACAGTGGTCTGAATCACCTTTTCTAGACCTCCAAAATCTTGAGATAAAGCTCAGTAGGGCCCAGTAGACCCAAACCAAAAGCCAACTGCATCTGTGTAATATTAAGTTCTGCTTAGCCCAACCAGGAGCAAAATGCAAGCTTTCTATTGTTAGCTCTATTTCTGTTGCTGAAAACAGACCTGATTCTGTGACATCAGACATTGCAATTAATTTTCAAATATTAAATGCCTATGTAATCTGCTTCTACCCTTGGAGTACTGCTCTCCTTTCCATCGTACCTGTTGCAACCAGAGACATGTGAACTGCAGCACCATCCAAGTCAGATGATGTGCCAGCAGGCAAAGCTTTCTCCATCAAGGCCCTGTTCCAGTCTAATTAAATTTTCTAATTTTCAGTGTATTATTTTGTCCATTTTAAGGTTTCCATTTTGCCTCATCTCTCCTCTCTAAGAAGCTAAATATTGCTGTGCAACAAAGGGTCAGTCTCTTCTGGGGGAACTGCCCTGGGTGTTTCAGACTCTACCTTGCATTAGGCAGCAAGTCTTTTACAAAGAGTGCCAAGGCAAAATGTAAACTGTATTATAGAGCAGAAGGCCACAAACCCACCCAAATGAAGTAAGCACATTGTGCCTCCAGATGGGTAGCAGACTACATGGAAAACTCTTCTCAACAGGGAGACAAGCCTATAGCCCAGCAGCATTTCTCTCTGTCCTCTCCCTCTCCTACTAGCTTGAAGCCTTACAACCCATAAAGACACGAGATTGATTTTAAGTTTTACTATTTATTACGGTGTTCCCAGGCCAGGTCAGACTATTCCTTCCTGAATGAAAACCCTAGGTTTTGTTATTAAATCCTCATAATGGCATCTTACTCATATTTCTTGGAAGTAATGTGGCTCGGTGGGCAATTTTATAAGCGATCAGATTACAATGGATGGAAATGTGATGAAAGTGCTGCATAAACCAGGTTAAAATTGAAAGCCTGCATTTCTAAAACTGACTTACCTAGCGTTTGAGAGATGGGAAAAGAAGAAAGGAAGATAGATGCCTACTGAACACAGCATTGTCAGAAACTTTTCTTCTCACTGGACATTAAATTGACCAACACCTTATTCTTAGGAAAGCAGAAACTTCCTTCTCACAATTGGGCCATGAGATTAAAAATCATGTTAATAGAAAATTAAAATTAGAAAATCCAAGCACTTGGTACTTTACAATGAAAAAAAAAAAAAACAACCCTGCCTGTCCAAATTTCATCCAACTGTTTTTTCTATAAGCATTGTGAGATGAAATGTTCTACTGTGTGACACAGAGTACATACTGTGACATGGCCACAGCGTCATATCCCAGGCTTATTCAGATTGCAGAATAGCTGAAGTGCAAATGCTTATTCAACCTTTCTGTTTACCTTCTTTCAAAAGATGGTTTGGGCATTATTTTCAGTGCCACAGCCCAATATTTTATCAAGCATGGAGTTATGCATTACCTCCTGGAAGTTTCTGTGATGTCATTTCACAACAACTGATCCACAGCCATTATGAATTTGTCTCTCCAGTATGCCCCAGAGATGAGAGCAAGGATGCTTTCAGAAGGAAAGCTGAGGAACAGGGATATTAGGGTCCCTGTTTATTTGATTGTCCTTTAGGTGTTTTTCCAAAGTATTTACCATTTACAACATGATGTGGTAGAGAAACCTAGAACAATTCTCAAATGTATAACAGTTGCAGCATAATGTCTTAGCTCTGTAGCAGAAATAGAGATCTCGCCAAGTTGTCCAGGTGACATTCCTGAGATAATCTTACACACAAACCATTATGTGGCCATTTTGAGAGAAATGAAACCTCTGATTTCAGGTTGTACAGGCAATGATGATTTCAGTATTTCCCTACAGCAAGCTTAATGGCACCTAACTGTATTTTTCTTTCTGTATGAGTTGAAGCAAAGCTGAGGGTTTCACATCCGCTGTAGACACAGCTAACAATCAAGTCGCCCACCCTGGCACACCTCATAACAGCTCTGTGACATCTGAGCTTCTCCCTCTGCTCTTAGCCACCGTCGTCTTCATCTCTTTGCTGCAGGCTAGCCCAGATTTTCAGTCCCTACCAGCTCTTCCAGAAAGTTTTTCCAGTCTCTGCCTTTCTATCATTTCTTCTACAAACCAGTGTAGCAGATCCCTTTGTTTATCATACAGACACACGGAGGAGAAGCACCAAGAGAGCGTGTAAGCTGAGCAGCTATGACCAGCTGAAAACCAAAGGCTTATAATGAAAAGCGTTAGAGAATCTGAAGTAAACAGTATTGCTAGCAGCTCCTTCTTTAATGGGTGCAGTCATAGCTGCCACAACTGTGTCTTTTCATTTTAACAAAGATGACCATTATCTCATTGTTACTAAGCATTTACCTGTTACATCTTGTGACAACGGGTTCCCCAAGGTAGCAACAGTAGTGCCATAAGGTCTGGTGTAGGCTTCAATGTTTCCTCTGTATAGATGCAATAGTTAAAGAGGAAAAAGAAACAAAATACACTAGCAAAGAAGTTTCTACTTGTTTAAATTGGTTCTCCACCAAGAAAGCTGGCAAAGGTCCCCACAAGCCTTTCTAGCACTGATGTGTACTCTTAGCACATTTCAGAGACAGTCACCAAGCAGCGCAGGTCCCAGAGCAATAAACCCCAGAATAATCCCAAGTAGTAGTTTATGATCATGTCTATCTTCTGCTTTTGAGGAAGAACAAATAGCATGTATCAGCTACACCAAGAACAGGATTTGAATTGCCTGCATAACTTTTCATCAGCAAAATACAACTCTCTTATGTTGTGCTCTCAGTAAATCACATAGAAAGGCACTCCTCTTTCTGTAACATGTTGTAAAGTTTTCCTTTGAGCAAGCTCAAATCCCTTTTGGTCTCCATGATGGAATTTAATCTATGAAATAATTGGGATCTTTTCCTAGTTAAAACAGGTACAGTAAGATCTGTCACAACTACTTCTTTTTAACACTGTGCTGCAGAGGGAAAGGGATGAAACAAAAGGGCTGAACAAACTGTCAAAAGATTATTCAGTGTCTGACACTCAGCGGTCAAAATCTAGTACTGCAGTTACATTCGGCTGCAGCAACCAGTACTGCCTCAAAAGCAACCCAGTTCTAAAGTCACCCCATCCAATACACTAACAGAAATATTGAAGGACACATCATCTGCCATTTTAGCATTTTATGATCATGTACTTTTAAGCTATGGGATCAAAACATAAGAATTAAAAGCAGGGTTTCAATTACAGATAATTGAACCTGAGTAGAGGACACAAAATCCAAACACATATAATTATTCCAGAATTATTGAAATAAATTCTGTCTGATCATAAACTACTGAGGACAGATTTACACACACACACATACATTTTTGTGTCTTGAAAAGTACCAGTCATACTACTGGCATATTTTAATAAACCTCAGTAGTGTTTTAAGCCTACTACTTTGGGAAATTTTAGGAAAAAAAAAATAGTAAAATGTGAATTTATTCCCTCAAAACATTATCTACAGCAATCACTGAAGTAATCTTAATAAAAAATAAGCCATTAAATAAATATAACCATATACAACTAGGAATTGCCAATAAACTTCACAAAGATATTTAACTTGCTGCAAGAGAAATCAGAATGCCATGGTATACTACCATAAGGTAGGCAGTGAAATCTTTCATAGCATAACACAACGGAAAAGAATATTGTAAGATAGAATACAAATAAAGATGTCCCCAGAAAGCCTCTCACTGCATGGAATCAGAGAAGTTTAGGCTTTGTTTTGCATCCACAGACCTATATTCAAAGCCAGAGTGGTGCTGAAGCCCAGCCAGGGGTAGCAGAGTTGAGACCATTGTCTTCTGAGGATATTAGGTACACTGCTGCACTAGGTACAAAGAGTGGTGTGAGACTGAACCACTCTAGCCTAGCGAGTAACCTTGGCTCACGTGGTGGGCACCAGAAATGCAGGTCTAATCCTGCAGATTAAAGGACTCCTAGGAACTACTCCAAGAAAAGAGCAGCACAAAACAAGAGACAGTCCATACACTCTAGTCTCACATTTCACGTAGGGGATATAAATTATCAAAGAAAAAAAAAAAAAAATTTGTAACTATATGCAGGACATTTAGGTATATTCCTAAAAAATCCCTTTGCACATCAAAGAATAGGTATTGACCAGAGGTGTATAATGTCCAGGAGAGACATTTCAGTAGGAGATGTCAAACAGAAACTCAGAGTCAGAGATAAGTTTGGTCCTTTGCTCCTTGATTTTATGGACTAGAATACTCTGGAATACCTTCAGAGAATTGATGGCTTGGTTTTGAATCCCAGCCATGTATGCCAGAAATAATTCTGTGTATCATTTCAAAAGTCATGTTTCTTTGCACAACAGGAACTTTTCTATCTCGGAAATCAAGTTAGTCATGCATGGAGTTTTCAGCAGAAACAAATAAACTGTCTTGAAATAAAAACATTTTACAGACATGCCTTGTTCTGAAAAAGAGAGACTGTGCAACCTGGCGGCAAGAGAATATAGGATGTTCCTTTCTTCAAACAAGAAGCAGCCTCACATTCACAGGCCCTGGTCCTTCTGGGAGTCTTTAATCACCCCATTACCTTTTGGAAGAGCAACACAGCAGGGCACAAGAAATCCAAAAGGTTTCTGAAAGGCATTGATGATAACTTCCTAAAACAGGTGACCAAAGAGCCAACAAGGGGACTTCTCTGTTGCACTTCATACAAACAAGAAAGAGCTTGCAGACGATGAAAATGTTGGGAGCAGCCTCGGCTGCAGTGATCATGGGATGGTGCAGTTCAGGATCCTCAGAGGAGGGAGCAAAGCAAATAGTAAGAATCCCCAGCCCTGGACCTCAGGAGAGCAGGTTTAGACCTTTTCAGGGAACTGCTTGGCAGAATTCCATGGGATAAAGATCTGGAGAGAAGAGAGGTGCAGGAGAGCTTGTTGATTTTCAGGGGCCACCACCTACAATATCAGGAATTATCTATTCCCATGTGCAGGAGGTCAAGCAAAGGTGGGAGAAGACCTGCATGGATGAACAAGGAGTTCCCAATTAAACTCAGACTTAAAAAGTGGTGGAAGGAGGGTCAGGTTATGGAGGAGGAGTTGAGAGACATTGCCTGAGCATGTGAAGGGGTTAGGAAAGCCAAAGATCAACTGGAGTTGAATCTGGCGAGGGGTGTGAAAGGAAATGAGAAATATTTCTACAAGTACAGAATCAGCGAAAGGAAGACTAGGGAAAATGTGGGCCTGCTGATGAATGGAGCAAGGGGCATAGTGACAAAAGACACGGAAAAGGCCCAAGGTACAAGAATGCCTTCTTTGCCTCAGTCTTTACCAGTAAGTTTGGCCTTCGGGAATCCCTAAGTGAAGGTCTGGAGCAAACCAGACTTACCCTCAGTGGAGAAGGATCAGGTTAGGGTGTATTTAAACAAACTGGAAATGGTTGCATGGAACCTGGCAGGATGCATCCACAAATTCTGAAGGAAATGACTGATGTCATTACAAGGCCACTCTCAGTTATTTTTGAAAGTTTAAGGTGATCGGGGTGGTTCCTTGATGTTGTTCCTGTCTCCAAGGGCAAGAAGGAGGATCTGGGGAAATACAGTCCAGTCAGCCTCACCTCAGTCCTAGGAAGATGATGACACAATGAATCCTGGAAATCATTTCCAATCAGAAGAAGGACAAGAAAGTGATTGGGAGTAGTCAGCGTGGATTTATGAAGGTGAATCATGTTTAACCAGCCTGATAAGACTTCTACAATGGGATGCCTGGCCCAGTGGATGATGAGACAGCAGTGGATGGTGTTTATCTTGACTTTAAAAAGGCTTTTGACACAGTATCTCTCATAACAACCTTATTGACAAACCAGTGAAGTATAAACTAGGTAAGTGGGCAGTGAGATGGATTGAAAATTGGCTGAACTGCCAGGCTCAAAGGATTTGATCTGCAGCCCAAAGTCCAGCTGGCGGCCAGTCACAAGTAGCGTACCCCAGGGGCTAATACTGGGTCCAGTCCTGTAACATCTTCTTTAATGACCTGGACAATGAGACAGAGTACACCTCCAGCAAATTTGCAGATGATACAAAACTTGGACAACCGGTTCTGCATTAGGAAAAGCATTGCCAACAGGCTGAGGGAGGTAACCATTCCTCATCTAGTCAGCCCTGGTGACACACACCTCTAGTCTTGGGACTAGGTTTGGTCTTGCACAAGAGTCAGGGGAAAGGCCACAAAGATGATTCAGGGACCAGAATATCTGACATATGGGGAGAGAGCGGGGCCTTTTCAGCCTGGAGAAGAGAAGGCTCAGGAAGATCTTGTAAATGTGTATAAATACTTGATAGAAAGGAATGAAAAAGATGGACCCAAGTTCCTTCCAGTGGTGTCCAGTAACATGACAAGAGGCAATAGGCACAAATTAAAATGCAGAAAACTCCTCTTAAATGTGAGTTTAACTTTTACATTTTACTGTGGGGATGGTCAAACACTGCCACAGGTTGCCCAGAACGGCTACGGGGCCTTCATCCTTGGAGATATCCAAAACCTAACTGGACACTGTCTTCAGCAATCTACCCTAGGTGATCTTGCTTGAGTAGGGGTTTGAGGTAGATGATCGCCAGTAGCCCCTTTCAACCTCAACCACTCTGAAATGTCCAGCTTTGACTTCACTTTGGCAATGGAATTCCACACAATCTTGTTGCTGTTACAGAGTTTGAAAGGCACTTAGTCAAGCCCAGCAGAAACAAAGGTTATCAGATGTTCTGGAAAAAGAATTGTTCTTCTTAGTCCAGGAACATTGAAGGCTACATACCACCACACACACAATAACAACAAAAAAATTCTTGAGAAGCTTTAGATATTTTATTTTCAGCATCTTGAAGAGAAGATTCAGGGCACCAAAGTTCGGTTTTCTGTGAAACACGCTATAAAGTGTCTTTATCTTCACTTTATCTTATATGGGAGAAGTAGTCCCTAAGTGAGTCACCCAAGGTGAGTGTACAGTGTACAAAATAATTATGAACCTAATATTTTTGTCTCAGAATTTCAGTTACAAATAATAACTCAGTACCACTCAAAGGATGAGTGAGACAATTTCTTGACAGGCAGTAATGTTTATTTTTAACCCTTATTAGGCATGACATGAAACCTTGAGCAGCAAAAATAAAAATCCTCATTAACATTCAAACAAAATATCTCTGTTGCTTTTAGCTTTCCACTATACTTAGAGCTTGAAAGGGGGCATTTTTATGGTAAAAGTTTTTATTTGGTGAATGGCCTGTGATTGTACTGAGTGCAGTGTATCCTCAAGCTCTGCCTAGCAAAAATGTTGCACTATTCTACAGTGTGTTGTATGTAAGGAACAGATGTTACAAAAACATTTACAAGAAAAACTTTAGAAATATTTCAGAGAATTTTCAAATGTCTTCTGAGGACTATTTGTCATCCTTTTTTTTCTTTTTTTTTTTTGCATGTGAAGTCACATTCTTACTTTTGGAAATCTATCTATTCGAGTAATAAAATACTTTTAAAAGGGCTTAAAGTCTATTCCTTAAAAACAACAACAAGAACAAGTGATGTAAAAAAAGTAACTTAAATTGTCATTAGGAAGAATTGCTTATACTTTTTCTATGTAAACTTTTTTGATAAATCAAAGGTGTTCACAAAAAGTCAGGAGCCAATGCCTAGGTATTTTCGAACAGGAAAAATACAGTCAAGAAAAAACAAACAAACAAAATCAATTTACCAGCCAAAACAGGACAGAAAAGTTTTTTTAAACCTTTTTCCCCACCAACTTTTATCTCAGATCTTTCTGAGGGCAAAAATCTAGGCATCCTGTGGTAACAGTAATATCTTTTTGCCCATGATATAGCATCATGTAGTCTGCTGGGTCTCAGGCCTAGGGACTAATGGAAGTCTCTAATTCTTAGTCCTGGGGAGCATAATTTTGCAAAGAAAATTTAATATTTTGAAGAAATAAATTAAATCTGTAAGTATTTTAATAGGTGTCTTTCCCTGCTCCTACCAAGTCAGATTATTGGCTAGGGAAAAGTGAGATGATGGAAGAAAATATCATCTTGTAGCATGACATGTTTCCACATACCTAAATGTTAAAATCAGACATACATGCCTTAACACATGCATATATAAGTATTATATTGCATGTATCCAACAGTACAAAAACAACCTTCCTCTGCTTTAGGAGGAAAAACGTGTTCTGCATATCAGGCTACAGCCTTTCCAGCAACTGTTTGAAAATAAGATGAGTGAAGCTTCATCCAGACCTCAAGTTACCAGCTTCTGTGTCAAGAAAATCAAGGCTGCTAAAGTCTGCCGTGGTATCATGGGAATATGTTTGGAGAACATTGTTTCACCAGTAGCTTTTCAGCTTGAACTGACATTTCTCACTATTCATACCCATCAATGTCAAAAACTGTACGAGGTTTCACAGCGAAGTTTCTACATTTGCCTTAAAGGGTGTCAGTCAGCCTGCGCTCTCCGCAGTTAGACGGGCTCGGTGGGCAGCAGGACTCCCAGCTGCGCTGAAACACAGTCGGCACAAACACCCGTGCTAAACACCTAGCCATCCTGACAGCAGCTGTGCTCAGAGGAGGGCACGCTTTTCCCCGCACAGCTGATGCTTTCCCTCCCTGTAACTGCAATAGCTTTTCACTGGAACTAGGAGTTAGCATTACTATGGTAGAGTGTTTCCGCTTGTGTTCGTTGAAAGGTGTTTAATAGTAAGCACAGGGTTGAGCGAACGCATCAGCTGCCAGACTCTGTATGCGCCGAGTAGCAGAGAGGGAAGCTGAGCATTCAAGCTGTTTTCAAAGTGTTTCCCCTTATGATTACGGGGGGGGTGACTGGCTGCCTCGCCTCACCTCATCCCATCTCAACAACTTGTGTTGAATTTTGTCCTTTGGAAGATAGATTCTGGAGACAGGAGGCATAATGGCAAAATCAAGATCTTAAACAGTTTTCACATTAGGTCCTACAAATAAAAGACCATCCTTGTTTTACACTCTAAAAGGGATACTCCATTTAAAACAGCTCAAAACAGAAAGGATTGCAGGACTTTTCTGTTCTTTGTTCTGCTCTTTTTGTAAGGACCCAGCTATTTCATTTCTGCTTGGACAAGGTCAGATGCTTGGCCTTTTTATTAGTATCTTTTCTAACTATATCATTATAGAGCATAATCTGATAACGAAAACACTATATAGGTCCCAAAAGGGCAAGGTGTTTTGAGCTTCCACCTTCAAACAGGAAAAAATCAGAACAATGTCCAATTCCAAGGTTTCAGGAACAAATTTTAGTACTGATGGCACCTAAACCCTGAACCCTGAAAAACTATCTACAAAGTTCAAGTTGATTTCCAGGTCCTGAAAAGCAACAAACTCCAACCTAATTTTTTTTTTTAAATAACAAAACTCAGTTCTGTCACCCATAAGGAAGACTCACATTTGACCATTTGTGTGTCTGAGGATGGTCAAATGAGATCCCAAAATAGAGGTGGACTTCTAAGATTGGTCCAGACAAAAAGTTAAGTTTTCATCTTCATGCATGAAATTTCCATTGAGTTGAGTCCTGTAGCCTTCCACTCACCACAAAAACCTAAGACAGATATCCACCAGACCTTTCTCTGATACAGAGAACAATAAAATATATAAGGCCTTCACCATGTCTAATCAGAGGAAGAGAAATAAACATTTAGCTTTCATTCTACAATTAGTAGAGTAAGTCCAAAGAAATTGGCAAAATGGAACAATTAGCATGATGGAGAAGCAAGATCAGTCTGCTTAGAAGCTACCCATCTAGTCAACACATAACAGGAAATGGATTTTCAACATTTTTCCATGAAAAAATTATCTCAGGAGAAAAAAATGGGAAAGCGGAAGATTCTACAATTAGTTTGGAAAACTTGGGGCAATGGTGCCTTTTTTGCCCCTTCACCCTCTTCAGGAATAAAAAGAAGGGAAATATAACCAAGATGAAGGAACATGTCCAACTATTCCAAGGCTGCTGAGGAGCAGATCTGCTCAAAATGCAACTGAAATACAAAATTCAACATAACTTCCTCCACTAGTCATATTCAATTTGGGGAGGATTCACGGTATACATCCTAGCTGTTAAAAATCATAGAATCACAGAATGGTTTTGGTTGAAAGGGACCTTAAAGGTCACCTAGTTCCAACTCCCCTGCCATGGGCAGGGACACCTTCCACTAGACCAGGTTGCTCAAAACCCCATCCCAGAACAATCTTCTGGAACTAGATTATTACACAAGTTTCCCCGTCTCTCCAGTGTTTGCACTGGTGGCGTTGAACTCCACCACTCAAAGAACCTAACAGGAAGCCACAGAGTGCACAAGCTCGAGAGCTTTTAGTGGATGCCCTGCGTGCACAAGGAAGAATACGCAGTATGGCTGGAAAAGGAAATTCAGTGTTTTTTCTTCCATCTCGTTTTTGTGATTCCAGCATGAGGGGAGCAAGGTTTTCATACAGGAAGAATTAGGGGGTTAAAGTGATCTCTTCCATCTTTATTTGTACTATTTGTAGCATACTTATCTCTTTCTACTCCTTCCTAATGCTACAGATTTTCAGTACCAACAAAAAGAAATGAATGACCTGAATTCACCTTTAAATCCCAGGAAACTTGAACAGCCTGTATCCACTGAAATAACACTGTTATTGCAACAGCTTTGGATAATAAACTCCTAACTGGACTGACAGAAGTCTAGTCTTTGTTGAATATCTCCTCTAATCATCTCAATACAGAACAAGCTGTTTACTTTAATGTCTATTTTCTTGAAACACAACAAGACTTCATTGTTGGAATTACTGCATAAATATGGAGCTGAGAAAGAGTCACTGGTGAACATTATTCATGGATGTAGAGGTCTTAAATGATTCAGACTCTGATTCACTCACATCCTCAATAATTATCGCCACAAAAGGGAACACATTTTAAAGAACAGGATGTGACATTAATGTTCTGAAGAATTTGTAAAACAAAACCTCTACAGATATTTTTTCTCCAAGTTCAACTATGAATTATTACTGACTTCTAATAGCTCAATCATGATCTTTCAGTTTTAAACAACCATGGTCCATGAATTTTTTTTTCATAACAAAACCACAAGAGAATGTTTACGTAACTGGAAACTTGTAGATCCACTTTAGGTCAGTTTAGACCCATTAATGCTGTGGTTCTGCTTTCATGGGAATGTATGGGAATTAAGTCACCGGATTATTCCGTAGAAAGATGAGCAACTCTGTCAATATCTGTAAGAGTCCTCACTCAGCACTGAGCCAAAACTTTTGTGAGATTTACTGTAAAATTCTTTGGGACATCTATTTGAAACATTGTAGGTTTTTTTTCTTCTGTTCCCGATTTTAATCAGCCCTATGAGACAAATGTAAAATATCTTTCAAAAATTCCATCACATTCAACCTGGAGAGTGGCAAACCCATGATGTGGGTTACGTAACTGACAAACATTTCTGTCCTCAGGAATAGCAAAGATATTCTACAAAGATTAACTCAAGAGTTCTTTGAAAGTCCTAGATAGTTGAACAAACATTGTGTGTTGCAGCCTTCTCTCAGAGTCCCTGAGTGTTAATTGGCTGTACCATGTGGCATTATGCTTTCTTTGCTACATGGTGTTTTTTTTGGTTTTCAGTCATGCCTTCAAGGGTGTTTGAATATTCCCGAAGAACAAATATGGTTGGGCAGATAAAAAATGAAAGGGGCTAACATTTTGACAAACACCATCAAGAAATACTTATTCAGTTTTAACTTTAGTATTCATTTGAACCTTTGAATGCCTGAAATCTGAAGAAATTTTCTCAATCTGCTTGAGGTGTGCCCAAGTCTAACAGAGTGATGCTCTAATTAAGATTTGCCTTATAACAGATTAATCTAAACAACAAAGTAACTTTGAGCCACAGGTTGGACTAGATGCCCTTTCCAACCTGCATGATACTTTGCTTCTATTTCCAGGGAAATCATGAGGTACGTAATAGCGTAAATCTTGCACCTGGATCAACATTTGCATAGAAACTTTATGTGTTCTTCCCTAGGTTTAATGATGTTCTACCTGATTTGCACAGGTTGTATAATCATAGAAAATAAGGCTAAAAGAAGGTGGTGCATGTAGTCTGTCTCCCTAGTCTGGGTCCATCTAGTCCATGATAATGATTTCATTATCAGGCTGGCATCTATAATGATTCAATAATGCAAGTTCTGTTAGTGACATAGGACTCCAAATGGGCAATTAAAAAGTTTGTTCCATGTAGAAAATAATCCATTTAATTTCATACATTTGGCAGTATACATCTTGATTATGAAAAGCTTGGGATAATATAAGATTCATTTATTCACTCAGAATTAGTCCCTGGAAACTGTCCTATCATCATTCAAGAGCATTAACACTACAGCTACTTTCACTGAGTGGATCATGATTTCTGATGACCGAAAAGCTGTTGGGTTTGGATGGTTTGGGCTTCCTGAGGTTTTTGCTTTGAGAACATAGTCAAAACAGGACAGAAAATATATGTTATAAACAGTGAGGCAAGAGGGCAAGAATATGTAAGGCTGCAATGCAAGAAATGGGGAAAACGGTTGCAGCCCAGATAAAAAGGGGTTGTGAAACACAAACCAATAGATGTAAAAAAGACTGCGCTAAATCTTCGGCAAGGCATCCAGTCATTCTAGCACCTCTACTCAGACAAAAAAAAAAATCATAGATTGTCTTGTACCGATGTATGATTTCTATAATTTATTTCAGGGGGGTTTTTTTTATTTTTTTTAAGTTTTGTTTTCAACCTCAGGGTTTGGAAGGGGTTTTTTTTTAGGTTTCCTAGAGCTGGCACTCACTGGGACAATAGAACCTTCCTGAGTGCATCTGCGTGTTTCAACATTGTGTTCAGATGCAGGCAGATGTCGTTTGTCATCCTGCTATCTATCAAGGCAGACAACACACAGGAAGATGTGCTAAACTCAACAATTAAAGAGTGAATGGTATTGCTCAGCTTCAGTTCTTCACCAAAGCATAAGCTATCCCTTTCTCCTGTTTCAGCTCCCTCTTACTGATCCAAGGACTCCTAGTTTTGTGTGAAGCATACAAATGTGCTGAAGTTGAAAGCTGTTCTAAACAGCTATACTGCTTTTAAACTTCTTGGTCTCATTACATTTGAAAATAAAATATATACAGTCTGTAGCCACTCTTCCAAGGATTAGGGAAAGGATAAACATTCAGAGAACGAGAGACTTCTCTAAAGATCTTGTCAACTTGTTCATGGGTATTTTTACATTCAATTCAGATTCATTGTTTTGAGAAACCCTAATTTTTTTGTTTGCACATAACTGATGCCTTTATGTACAATTCTATTTTAAACAAAACTGCAGTACACCAATAGCCATAAGGTTTAACAGATTCCAAAAAGAAGTTACACATTCTGTATTTTTATCCAAAATTCCCAATCTGAGTACATCCAGAAAAGATACATATTCGCCAAGTTTCCTGAACAAGAACTGCAGACCTGAACGTTATCTAAAGTTAGATCATCACACTATATTCACTACCCAGATCTTGTCATCTTCTCTCTCTTCCTATTCTGAGGTAGTCAGAGAGTAATCCCAAATCTAAACTTTTAGTAGGATAAGTATATAATTTACATCCAGTGCCACAATTCAGTTCTTCTTTGTTTAACATCAGAAATTTACACCCAGAAAATGTGGACTTAGAAAAATGTGAAGATTTTGGCTATGAAGGATTTTCAGCCTAAGACGTTGATCCTTAAGGGGAGGGGCAATGAACTCACTTAGGGATCATGGAAGAACCCTGGACTTGTACTATTTGCTCACTTAATGTCAATTGGAGTGTTTTATTCAATTTGTTTGAAATTAGTCTTACCAAAGCGAAACATGCCATGAAGTGATACAAAAGGAGGTCAGAAAATAAGAAAGAAATTGAACAACACAATCCAAGTTCTCCTACAGAAAATATATTTAAACTACACATATCTATAATCATATGACCATTTCTGTTGTTACTGAACATTCACAAACTGAAAGAGCAGCAAATAGGACCTTCTCCTGGTTTTCACGTCTCTCGTACCTAGCAGCTCTGAGGGTTGCTTTTCCCTTCCTGCTGCTGCCAAGGACTGCCCTCCTGACAAGTGGGTTCTGCCTCTCTAAGCAAGTACAAAACTTGGGCTGTCAAGTCTTCTTCCACCAGTTTCTTCAGCTGACAATCTTTCAGCTATGATTCAGCCTCCAGCAGACAAACTCAGATTTGTCTGGAACCTACCTCCCGATTTATACTCTCTTGCAATTTTTTTTTTTTAATTGACAGAGTTTGAGGTAAAGTTTTCAGAAGGGAGCTGTACGGCAGGACACCTGATGCTACTGTCATCACTCTCCGTGTGACAATTTGTGCCTCCCTCAGCCTTAGATCATTTTCTTCCACAAAACTGCACCTAACAAATACTTTTGGTGTCTGTTGCAGAGCTGTCAGCCCCGCATCAACTGTCAGGAGGCTGAATTTCACTCCGTCTGTGCCTTATCCCCACGGCCCTGACTGACAGGCGTCCTGCAGTGTGCGCATCTGACTGTCCTGGCATGATGCCAACCCACTTTTCCCCTTGGATCAGGCTCATATCCAGGGGGGGTTAAGCTGTGCATCCTCCCAGGACTGTCAGGTAATGGGAAAATGCAGGTTGCAGCGAGGGTCAGCAGTGCTGAGAAGGACGAAGCAGCACAAGCTGCTGACACAGAATCTTCTTCCACTCATAGACCCCTCAGTACCAGCTCCCCCATTCCTCCCCATGGGACTTATTCCCAGGATTAAAGGCTCATGCAACCTCATCTATGCTAATCAGCAACTTTTCACAATGGCAATGCTCGTCCCAAAACCCTGCTGCCGGGGCACACAGAGCAGAGGGATGTGGGTGCTTCTTCAGATCAGCACAGATCAATCAGCTGAAATGCTGCTACTGCAATGAGGGAAGCCCAATATCTGAAGCACAGGGACTCCAAAACTTCAGGGCAGAAACAGCCATTAATTCATTATGTGTTTCCTTTCAAGGTTGGCCCTTCCTGCTCTGAATCCCAGCACCTTTTCACAGCTCTCAGCACTGGCTTGCTCCCACCTGCTTTTGTTCCCCTTTTGCTCTGTCACCTCAGCAACATGTGCTACTGCACAACAGTGTTGGAGCGCTTCAGATCCACAGCTCAAACTACAGAAAGGACTGTAGTGGTTTAGGCCCAGACAGCAAGTAAGCACCATGCTGAGGCTCACTTGCTCCTTCCCCACAGTGGGAAAGGATCACGGGTCGAGACAAGGGCAAGGAGGGATCACTCACTGTTTATGATCATGGGCAAAACGGACTTGACTTGGAGAGTTAAAATCAATGTAAATTGCTACCAGTCACATCAGAGCAGGGCAATGAGAGACAAAACAAAACTGATCTTAAATACCTTGCCCTCCATTCTTCCTGGTCTCAGCTTTGTTCCAGATTTCTCTACCTCCTCCAGTGGTGCAGGGGGATGGGGAATGGAGGTTGTGCTCAGTCCATCACACATTGTCTCTGCCGCTCCTTCTTCCTCAGGGAAGAACTCCTCACACTCTGCCCCTGCTCCAGCCCGGGGTCCCTCCCACGAGAGACAATCCTCCACCAATTTCTCCAAGGTGAGTCCTCACGGGCTGCAGTTCTTCACAAACTGCCCCAACATAGGTCCCTTCCATGGGGTTCAGTCCTTCAGGACCAGCCTTCTTCAGCACAGGCTTCCCACAGAGTCACAGCCTCCTTCCAGCACAGCCACCTGCTCTGGCATGGGGTCCTCCTTGGGCTGCAGATGGGTCTCTGCTCCCCCGTGACCCTCCATAGCTGCAGGGCACAGCCTGCCCTCTCCCCACAGGCTGCAGGGAAACCTCTACTCCAGCCACCTCCTCCCTGCCTTTCCAAGCAGGCCTGGGTGTGGGCCTGGGTGTGGGCCTGGGTGTGGGCCTGGGTGTGGGCCTGGGTGTGGGCCTGGGTGTGGGCCTGGGTGTGGGCCTGGGTGTGGGCCTGGGTGTGGGCCTGGGTGTGGGCCTGGGTGTGTTTCTCTTACCTCCCACCCTCCTTTCCATTCTTCTTCTACTGCTGCTTCTCTTTGTGTTTTCACCTCTTAAATATGTTAATTTGCAGAGGCCCTAATCGGTTCAGCTGTGGTCAGAGGTGGCTCCAACTTGGAGCTCTGGAAGCTTCTAGCAGCTTCTTACAGGAGCCTGTAGCCCCTCCCCACTACCAACCCCACAAGCCCAACACAGGAGTTGATGGACAGCATACTGTCCCTGAGCTTGCGGCTGAAGGACACCACACAGACACGCACAGCACATGGGCCGTATCCACACCCTGACTGCTTTCTCAGAGAAGGGGGAGAGAAACCTCTGCCCAGGCAGTGCTGCTGCTTTCCCACCTGAGCAGCTCTTGCAGCTATGGGAGCACATCCAGCACATGTGAGAGACGCCACATATCCATCCAGAAGTGTACGGTGCTTCTCTTTGTACCTCTCTTATGCCGGCAACCTAACACTGTGAGGACAAAGCACCTGGCCATCCCTTCCTCTCTGCTTTACCTTGAAGCTGTTTATCACAGTGACATGACAGAATATACTTTTTAACACTCATTTCAGCTTCTGAAAGGATCCGGTGTTAAATGTGCAATGATACCATGATGAAGAGGATACTCTAAATAAATGTATGTTGTTAACAGTAGAGTTTTGTATTTCCCAAATTGTAGTATAGTCCAGATCTTTGAAAAACACTAACTACTTTGGTCTTTGAGATTAAGCAATCTTCTTTTGCAGCTCCACAGAAAATATCTGTGGAGTCTAAATACTTCTTTGCACCTAAAATCTTCAGTATCAAGTCCAGCCAAGTGTATAAACCCCCCCCCACACACATTATTGGCTTCTCAGGCAGATGACAGACCAAAATGACCCTGCTGAGCTGTGCTACCTGCGTGACTGAAGTGACTCTTGACTGTCTCAAGAAATGGATATTGTGCTCTATTTATCACAAGCAGGTTTCATTTGGCACCTAACCAGCCACAAAGTGAGATATTAAAAAAAAAAAATCCATACAAAATGATTAAACGATGCTGCCAGCTTCTTCTCCTTTGTTTATATCTACTAGAATCTGAAGCCAAGATGCAAAAAGGTTATTTTTCCTTTTCTTTTTATACATAAATTTATATGTATTAATTTACACATGCATAAATACATACACTTCAATTTCATTAAAGATTGTAAAATATCAGATGATTTCTGCAAGTTGATCATTAGGAACTTGAAAAGAAAAAAAGTAGTGAGAGAGCAAATTTGTTTTCCACAGCTGAATTACAATGCTTTCTCTAACAGAAGCTCTTTCTCTAAACCCCTAACCTCCTTGCCTTATTCTACACTATTATTCTACACTAACTTTGGAATTATTATTTTCCAAAAGTAGATCAGCTGTCCTAAGAAAAGTCATAATTCTGCATTTCCAGCTGTAATTTTGACACAATTTTTTGGTAGTTGTTTGAAATCACAGGAGACGGCCCATTTTCAGCATTTGGTTGCATTTGCTCGTGATTTTCCTAAGGAAAGAATGACAGCTGCAATAAAAGTCATACTGGTGTTAAATGCTTTCATTGTTTGGATTTTTTTATACCTTTCTACTGAGAAAAGTAAGGCTAAAGTTGGGAAAAACACTGAAGAAAGCAATATGTTTTACCTTAGTTTCTTTTTCTGGTGTGTGCCAGTGGGTGTGCAAATTATCTCTCACTCTTCCTTACATCACATTTTTTACCTGTCTTTCAAATGCAATTGGAAAAAAACATTAAAACAACTGATAGAAGGGGAGACATCAAATTACATTTTTTTCAAAGTTAAAGAAGATTCACTTTTGACTTCGGATCACAAAACCTACAGTGCAGTAGGAATGAAAAAAGTTCACACATGAGACAACAATGGGACCAAGCCAAGGCTGGGCAGGTGTGATCAGATCATGTAAAACAGAATGGCTTTGCCACCCTGGGTCACAATGCCTTGTGGAAGCAGGACCATCACGCAGGATCAGAGTTCGAAAAAAGGCCCAGGTTGCCAGCTGAAGTATTCTGACGCTGGTACAAGAGGGTGAAAAGCAGAAAAGTCACAGCAATGCCCTGATGGGGTAACAGGAGAAGGACCTTAAGCTGCTGAGAAATCCATACTTGATCTATAAGTGAAGGATTCTTTGATTATTTTCACCTTAAAAGAAAATGGCTGCACCAGAAGATGCTCTGAGTCCTCCAGGAATGCCCCTGAAGGTTTGGAAAAAACCCCAAACCACTCAACCTACAACCAGTTTGCAGCTGACCTTTGGTGAATAACACACTCTCAGTGTGAACTGGTGCTTGTCTGGGCAGCTGAGCTACTGCTGACAACGAGGGGGAAGTGATTCTTGGTCCATGTCACTTCCCCAGCTCTCGCTCATGGCTTTTGCAGAGCTCTGCATAGGAGTTAAGCTATGATCTCATTCTTAGAGATGAGGAAAAACAAAATGGGCCTTCCCCGTGCCCATTGTGCAGTTGTGTTAAGATGTGAACAGGTAAGTAATTAGAGGCTCCAAATGCAGCTCATGATCCACAACATCACACTGCCTCACAAGGAATTACACATCATTTTGAAAGGAAGGATTGGGGGTAGCTGAACCCACTCATAGTTCTGAAAAGGAACAAAAACCATGAGCCAAAAGTATACTGTCCCAAACAAGGTAAATGCCTGATTACACTGCAGTAGAAGGAATATTTTAGGATATATATAAACTATGTATAAATATCCATACGTATATATGATACATATTTCATAATATGTACACAACAGGCATATATAAACCATATATCATATATTGCATTAGAGATCATGTATCATGCATATGGTCTAAAAGGTTAGATATGTTTGTCAGTGAGCTAGGTAAAGCATTCAAAATAATTTTAGGTGTTTATTCTTCCATGAATATATGAATATGCACAAAACACAGCGATCAGGGTGTCTGAGCACAGCTGGTGATGCTTTTAAGACAGTCAGATGCAAGATCGTGTATTCTAGAACACAAAATACAGGCTAAGCTCAAAAGCCTGGGTTACAGAAAGAAGACCCTGAAGAAAGATGACTGGAGATATCATGGAGGATTCAGTTCAACGTTGGAGAAAATAATCACAGTTGGATATAGAGGTGGGAATAACGAAGGGGCACAAGAAGATTGGATGTACCGTGTGCAGGGCTGGAGAGGTGGGCTTCTGAGTCCCAGGTGCATCAGGGTGACGAGTGGAGGCACAAGATAGCTCTTACCAGCCTAATGTGCACAGTGCTAAGAAATGCCACCATGCAGGCTTCTGCTCGGTCTGCTGGGCCATGCTGCTATTAAAATACTCTTGACCGAGGGAATCTAAAGGACTGAAATCCAGTACTTAAAGGCCAACACAGAGAATCTTGTTGCTTCCAGTAGTAGTTTCCCTCTCTGCAAAAGTATCTGCCTCCATAGCCTCTGTGCACCAGAATAGTAGGGATGGTAGTAAGAATGGGGAAAGAAAAAAAAAAACACCACCAAAAAACTGAGTGCTTGGAGAAAAGGAAGAAAATAAAATAGGAATGACCTATAGTTCTTAACACCTTACATGAATTTGTTTTGCTCATGTGCAGACAGGCTTGTGAGACCAGAACACTTGTGTGGTTTCTCTAGCTATGCTAACCTGGGTCCTGCAGCTGTGTCACCACCAGGCTCACTTCCCACTTCTAACAGTTTAAAACTGCAACAAACCCTCACCTTTGAAACTTTGAGGCAGTGCTTCCCAGAGCAACTGTGTTGGATGGATCTGGAGCAGAACTGGATGGAACAGAAAAAAATGATAGAACAAACTGAGTATTAGGAAAATTTTTTTCACAGAAAGGTTTGGCAGGCACTGGAACAGGCTGCCTGTAGAAGTGGTTGAGTAACCATCCCTGGAGGTATTTAAAAGATGTGTAGATGAGGTGCTTAGGGACACGGTTTAGTGGTGGACTTGGCAGTGTTAGGCTAATGTTTGGACTTGATTATATTAATTGTCTTTTCCAAAACCTAAAACATTCTATGATTCTATAAATAGAGCAAAGAATGTATTTTTCCGGAAAAAAAAAAACCAAACAAACAAAAATCCCTTTGTACAAACTTGCATGACCTCAATTTTATGCTGCCCAATCAACAAAAAAAAAAAAAAATTACAGTGTTTTGGACAGCCCTAGGCTAAGATTATAGCATTGAGAACTGCAATCCAGTTTTGACATGCTAGGAAGAGAAGCACTACCTCCAGATCTTTCTAGTGTCTCCTCTCTGGACATATGGAAGACTGTGCAAAGAAAAGTAAAGGGGAAAGGGTTCACAGCACAAGCTTGTGGCTGAAAAACATGACTTCTAATGAGGGTCTTCTGACAGTGAACCTGGAACAGCAGCACTTCTCTGGGGAAGTGCAACAGCTGCCCTCCCACTCGGTGAGCCTGCATACCAAGCCCTGTGAGGCCACCGACCCACAGACCTGGGAAGCCAGGGCACCAGGGACCCTAAGTGACACGTGGAGTTGGGCCACCACATACCACCACAAACCACTGAGGGGTAGGGCAAACCTGAAGAAAACAAAACAAGGTCCAGGAATACATGTCTAGTTGGCAACATGCTAGACATGACAGGTCTGTAAATTAATCAGCATAATTCATGATCTGGGTGAGTTCTCAGCTTTGCTAGATGTTTTATTGCTTATTAAAGGAGGTAAGAACAGGAGGGGAGCATCATAACAAAGGTTCATTGAAGCTCTAGAACTGACTTGCATTTGGGAGCTACCATTAGTTTTTTGACTCAGTTAAGAGCAGGCTGACTCCCCGGAGTGGTCTGGTTGCTTTGAGACGTTAGATAAAGATTAGGTGTTTTTCTTAAAAAGGCCAAGCAGTTTCACTGCAGGTCAGCACAGAAACTGCTAGATGAAATAATGGGCTAGACGAAGAAACTGATCCCAAAGACCGTCTGGTGCCCCTGGTCCTCTCCTTCCTGACCTTGACCTCTGAAGTTACACCCCATTTCTCCCCTAGAAGAGAAAGCAGAACTTCTGCCCAGCAGCTTCCAGAGGCAAGGACTTGTCCTTTGCTCCAGCTGAAGAGATGGGTCTGAAGTGCAGTGCCAGTTACCAAAAGAGCTTTGTAGAGAGGGAAGAGGCAGGTCTGAAGGGAAACAGGGATGGGAAGAGCACAGCTCCGTAACCTCACAGCTCCCTCCCTGCCAGAGCTGCAGAAGAGTACAGTGCCCTTCCCTTTGATCCCAAAGGGCTGGAACATGAAAATGCCTCTCACAAACTGATCTGTGTTTTTCAGGCAGCCTGCTTCATCCTGTGTGGCTTAAATTCTTTACTACAAAAAGTAAAGGAAAAGAATTACAAACAGCAACTCAGGCATGTTAATTAAACTCAGGTCTGTTAATTATAATTTTGGCTGGAATTTCAAGTAAGATTGAGCCTACAGGTTACTCTTACCCATAGTCCATTCCCTTCCCATACCACCTACTCACCAAACCACGACCTCTAGAGAAGAAATGGAAAGGTTTTCAATACCAAATGGAAAAAATGAGGCTATAACTTTGTGTAACCATCAGGAAGAGTTTGTCATTCCTGTAGTTTTAAAATGACAGGAAAAAAAAAAGAGAGTGCAAGAAGATAATTTGGAAATTCAGGTAGCTACCCTGCAAACACCTCATAAGGCTGCCTAGCTAACATGCACAGAAAGAGGTAATCTACAACATATGCCAGAATTTCCTAACCTCAGTCTGGTTCCAAAATATTAGTCCTATTCATAGACTGCAAAATGAGAATAGACCAAAGTAGTTGTTTAGTCTGATATTGTGTGTAAGAGAGATTTCAACATTCCCCTACATTAATTCTTGATCCAAGTCCAAGAGTTAATTTAGCTAGTCCATTTGTTTTCAAACTTTCACAATTTGCATACCCTTAAACTTTCCAATAGGTTTGGAGATGTTGTATGGGGTTTCAGGCCCACTGACTATCAACTTGCACTTCTTAGTTACCTTTCTTAGATCCTTTCAGAGTGACCCCTGGACCACCAGCTGTTCACAAACACATAAAAAACAGCACATATACCTTTCCAAAAGCATCCAGTCTTAATTGGAAATAAACTAAATTTTTAAATCGAGGTAGAAGGAGCCCCGCAGTGCTGAGTAATAAATTACCCTCATGCACAAAAGCTCACTGTTTCTCACCTGAATTTCTGTGGTTTCAGCTTCCGTACAGTGTATGCTGTGTCTGTTTGCCACCTAGGCTGGAAAACCCTCCATTACTGTGCTCCCTTCCTGTTGTGGACTCTCAGAGAGTGATCGAGTTGCCCTTTCGCCTTCCATTTGATAAGTTAAATGGATTAAGTTTCCCCCAGCCACACTACAGGGTATATTTCCCCACCCATTAATCATTCCCCATTATAATGTAAACAAAATCAAAAAGTATTAAGTACATTCTTTGTATTTCTCTGTTCATACTTATGTTACTGCCTGGTTTAAAAGACAATTTTATCTAAGTTATAGATCATTAAGCTGAAAAAAAGTTTGCCTGTTACTGCTGTTTTACCATCTTGCCCCATCTTGTCTCATTAGCAGGAACTGATTGAGCATGAAGGTGTTCCCTGGCTGTCAGTAGATAAAGTAGGTGCTCTTGGCTTTCATCTGTTCTGAATTCTCCTTGTCTCATTATCTTCACAAGGTCAGATTCTTTGACACCGGGACTGCTTGCTTAGCACTCCATTCTGGTAATTACTTGCCTGGCAACCTTAACCATAAGTAGATTGCATGTATATGGCAGCAATGAAAGTATCAGCATACAGGCCAACAGCCATATATCCATATAACACAAATACCATTAGAAATGTGTTCATTCTACTGATGTAATTGTTATGCTTCTATATTATCGCACTGCTGCAAACGCGACATACACATTAAAATGCACGGTTTATATTACGGCACTGAAACCGAAGTTGCAATTCAGCTCTCTTTTAGGACGAATCCCATACACCTCTTTTTCCACAAAACTTGTGAATGGTTTATTCAGAAAAGGGTAGGCTGCACTTCTCTGAATCTTCTTTTACCCTGTGTTACAAAGATGCACTCAACTCCTGAAATTATAAAGTTTATAGAAGAGTTTGGGGAATTCTGGAGGGTGAGATCCATTGCTAGTACAAAGACTATCCTCAAATCAATGCAGCGTCTTCCATGAATTAAATGCTTCCCCTTCTATATGTTTATCGCAAGATGCAGCTTGTGATGGATGCCTCATACAGCTCTCCTTTTTCTCCATTTACATTCACAAAATTACTTCCTCTACAACAAATCTTATCTACAACATTCATCAACAATAGTCAAATTGTATTTGAATCATTTCTGCAAAGTTGAATCAATAATATATATGTTGTTTATTTTTCAAGAAAATCCATGAAGAGGATAAAAATATGAATGCCTCATATTTTGGCAGAATGCCTAAATAAAAAATACCTTCAGACCACTGCAGTTCAAACTCATTTATGACAGATTTAAACATACTTCTTCTGCTAATGCAGTTCATCCTCTGATCACCTCACTCTTCTAAAAAGAGTAAAAAAATCTGCGACACTCAGATTTACGACAAACCTTTCAAATCACCTATTCAATGTGATTTCAAAGGTAGTAGAGTATCTAAATAAAAATCTGTCCACGAGGCACTGGGGGTAGGTATCACGTTGAACTTGCATTGTGTAATTTATGGATGACGGTCACATTATTCACATTTCACAGATGGACAAACTGATGCCTTGAGAAATTAGATGAGTTAACACTAATCATACAGCAAGTTAGAAAAGAAAGTTAGACTTGCTACCTCCTCGTTTCATAATCTAATCAGTCTAGCTTGTTTTATTCTGACCCCTCGAACAGCCACAGCCTCACACTCAGGTACAAACCCACATACCCATTTCTATCAGGAAGCCCTTGGTTTTCTTCCAATCTCCTCCACAGCTCACAGTCCTGCCTCCAGGTCCAGAGCATTTCCTGCCATCCTCTTCCCTCCTGCAGTTACAGAAAATCCATCCTAAGTCTGAAGACATCCCTAGCTGTCTTCAATAATATAGATCTTTCCCCAAACAGAAGTCATGCCTTCTTTTCACTCAGTTCAGAAGCCCATTTAAAGGCAGCTGAGGACACCCTCCCAAATTACCCCACAGAAATCCAGGTTTCCTCCTCTGTGGCCCTTTAGCTGCACCAACTAAATGAGGCTCTGCTTTATTTACCAGTATAAAGGTACCAAAAGGAGCTGAATCTTTTAATTCTCAGTATATACCTCAGTATACTTTTGATACAGTATACACCTCAAGCCCAGCTGCATTTTGGCAGAACAACATTCTTACCAGCTGCAAGGTGGCCTTTACTGGAACATGGTCTATCTAGGGGCAACATGTGTTCTGACATCCCCACTGTCTGTTCCGCCCTTTAATGCCTTTTACTGGATGCACTGGTGCCACAGAGCACAGTGTGCCTATCCATGACACGGAACACTGCCTCCTGTCTTTGAAAATATGTACGTGCCCATCACATGTTCACAGGGACACTAACATTTAAAGATATTATTGTTGACTTGTGCCTTTTTGTGCAGCTTTTAGTATCTAAAAAGGGAGGTCTGAATTTCATCAGACAGAGGAGAATTTACTGTTATCATCACATAAAACTAAAAATATGAACATTTTTATATAGGAATGTTTGGCAAACAAATGAATTGTGGCATATTTGGCAAACAAATGAATTGACTAATAAATGAATGTCTGTCATTTCAGCAGGAAAAGCAGTTCATAGTTCATTGTATGCACTGATAGGTTTCAGTGAGTGCAGTAGCCTCAATCCACTGGTTGGTTGAAGATGGCCAAAGAGCCAGAGCATTAGCCCCGAATCCCAGGCATTTGCACAGCGTCTCACAGTATAGTTTACAGAAGATGAAAAGCAAGCAGGGAAAAGGCAGTCATTTATACCTCTATGTTTATCTTAGCTCCAAAGGTGACCTCTGTGCTACAGCTGACAGGGTGCAACATGTTCACAGTCCTCTGACAGATGATCCTTCTTCCACTCTGCTCTTTCTCATGGATCCTGGGGACCTTGCTTCCTTCTGTACTTCACCTCCATCGGAGACTAACTACTTTCAAGCCTTACCCTTCCCCATATCCTTCATCTTGGAAGGATTTCTTAGTCCTTAACTCAGTCAGGAAGGAGTTTCAGTCTTGCTCACAGCAGATTGTTACCTTCCTTCTCCTGCCTTGGCAAGCTGGTTTTGGGTGGGGTTTTTTGCCACTGGATAAACAAAGTCAGCTAGTTACTGCTTGGCAGTGCCTTAGGCAGTCTGTTATCACAGGTTTCCCATCAGTCTAGACAGCAGTAGTGTCTCAGTGTGAAGGTTTTTTCTCATTCTGAACATTAGGAAAATATATACCTTGCTGAAATGACAGCCACAGAAGGGACCAATGCATCTAGTGCTTTACTGAGATTACGTGGAATGGTGACCCTTGAGGAGACCCAAACACTGAAAGAAGGAACCAGGATGTAACCAGAACATACTGAATAAAACAATGACTTAAATTAGGAAGAGGAGTTTCTCAGGGACTAAAAGAGAGAAACTCAGGGTGACAGCCAAAGGAGGATACTGTAATAGCTGCAGTTTGGCCAAAGAGCTGTCATGGAAAAAAACAAGGGAAGATTTAAGTAAATGAAGTCAGAAAATGGGAAAAAAAAAAAAATGGGTCAGCATCTTAGATTCTGAAACCAAGATGAAACCTTGAGATTTCAGACTGTTTGGGGTTAAAAATTAGGATCTTAATTTTCAACATAGGAAGAAATATCCCATGAAATGGGCCCCAAGCCTGCAGCTACTGTGAGGATGACTATGGTAGACCAATTTAAGAAGGATGTTTTACCAGCTTTCCAGGACCTCTTTCCTTAATGTTAGGGTGTAGGATGGGGCCTTTAGATTGTTCTCTGCATTCTTCCAGCCTGTACCCACTGCCTTCCTTCAAACTCAGGCAGAATAATGAAAATACTTATCCTGATGAAAAAAATTCAGAATCTCCATGATCAGTTAAGAGTATGTTTCAGTGGGAATTCTGTTTTCTGAATCACTGAAGTTTCACATTTCTTTCATTGCAGAATATAGAATAGGATAAATGAACCATGGAATCATAAAATGGTTTGGGTCAGAAGGGACCTTTAAAGATTTTTAAGTCCAACCCCCCTGCCATGGACAAGGACATCTTATGCTGAAAGTCCCATCCAACTGGACCTTGAACAATTCCATTGATGGGGGATCCCCAACGTCTCTGGGCAACGTGTTCCAGTGTCCCACCACCCTCATCATAAAAGATTTCTTCATTATGTCCAATCTAAAACTACCCACCTCCAGTTTAAAAACTGCTCCTCATCCTGTCACTACAGGCCTTGGTAAAAAGTCTCTCTCTCCATCTTTCTTATAAGCCCCCACTGAGTAGTGAAATGCTGCAATAAAGTCTTCACAGTCTTCTCTTCTCCTGGCTGAACAACACCAGCTCTCTCAGCCTTTCTTCACAGGAGAGGTGTTCCAGACCTCTGATCATCTTCGTGGCCTCCTCTGGACCTGCTCCAACAGGTCCATGTCTTTCTTGTGTCGGACACCCCAGAGCTGGACTCAGCACTCCAGGTGGAGGTCTCACAAGAGCAGAGGAGAAGGGGAGAATCCCCCCCCCTTGACCTGCTGGCCACACTTCTCTGGATACAGCCCAGGATACGGTTGGCTTTCTGGGCTGCCAGCGCACACTGCCGGCTTATGTCCAGCTTCTGACTCACCAGTACCCCCAGGTCCTTCTCCTCAGGGCTGCTCTCAATCCTTTCAACCCCCAGCCTGTATTGATACCAGGGGTTGCCCTGACCCAGGTGCAGCACCTTGCACTTGGCCTTGTTGAATCTCTTGAGGTTCACATGGACCCACTTCTCAAGCTTGTCCAGGTCCCTCTGGATGGCATCCCTTCCCTCAGGCCTGTTAACTGCACCACTCAGCTTGGTGTCATCAGCAAACTTGTTGAGAGTACACTCGTTCCCACTGTCTATGTCACTAATAAAGTTATTGAACAGTACTCATCCTAATAGAGATCCCTGGAGGACACCACTTGTAAATGATCTTCATTTGGACATTGAGCCATTGACTGTAACTCCTTGGTCATGACCATCCAGCCAATTCCTTATCCATCGAATGGTCCATCCACCAAAACCATTTCTCTCTAATTTAGTGACAAGTATGTTTCATGGGACTGTGTCAAAGGCCTTACAGAGTCAAGATAATCATATTTCATTTAGATATGTGCAAGATGTCCTGCTGATAGCTAATAAGGTGACAAAATCTCATACTTTCTGCCTCTCAGTCCTTTTAGCCCAGGCTCTGTTTCGATGCTTTTCCTGAATCACAATCTCTGCAGCAGTGATGTTCTCTGCTCACTTTGGGAAGTCCATAGTGTCTCTCCAAACACATACACTTTACAGACTGAGAAATGATAAACAGATCCAAAGAACAAATACAGTCTGACAACAACATCAACACAGCTTTCCCCTCAAGACTTAACCCAGTTTTAAGAAAGACAGTAGCCAAGCCCATGCTCTAGTCTAGCTCCTATTTCCAAGACAAGTCAAAAACAAAGCTGACTGTGATGTAGATACTCATCCATCAGCAGGTAATGGAATATCAACAACTGAGGTCTTTGATCTCAAGAAAAATTATGTGTTTCACCTGTATGGGTTTAAAATTAGTTCACAGACAATGGAGTCGCAGATTTACAGAGGAAGAAATATGTGATTAGGCCTCATGGTGGGGACTTTAAACCTCCTGAGCTCACTGATTAGCCCTTGTCTCCCATTCCCCTTTGGGAAGTTGGGATCATTCATATTTGTAGTGCAGTACTGAGCCTGAATGGCTCATTAGCCATTCAAGGAGAGGGAGACAAGTGCTGATGAACCTCAGTGCTGTAGTCTTAAATGCCATCTCCAGCTTTGCTACGAGAAAAATCTCTGTGATCAAATTGATAGTTTTTTTTCTGATCTGAAAACTGTAAATGTTGATACTGTGAGGGAAAATTGTAAGAGTAATTCATTCAGGAAAATATATGTATTTCAGTCAGATATTTTTCTTTGAGATAAAGGAGTAGTACTCTTCCATCAGCTAAACTCTTGGCTATTTCTAGGAAAGTCAACTATCCCAATGAGTTCTTCATTGTCCAAGTGGTACCCAACCCCAAACCAGAGACCATTAAAAATTAATGTGCTTGCAGGTTTTCTTCACCACTGCATCACAGAAAGGCTGGAGCTGTGAAGACCACGATTTGCTCTCAGTCCAGTGACAGAAACACCAGAATCCCTGAAGCCCTGGCATGTGTGAAAATTGTGTCCCAGAATCCTGCTGCATGGACAAGATGTGAGCCCTGGCTAGTGGTGCAGATCCCAGGACTTCTCAGTGCCATGCTTGCTCCATCACCAGCTCTAGAAAGGTTAGGTGATTGGGTTGCCCTCATGTTGTGAACCAACTTGTTGGAGTTTACCAATTCCATGGTAATCTGAGCAGTAAGGCTGCCACAAAAAAAACAGTTTCTGGGAAGACCAGGCTTCCACACAGTCTGAGCAAAAACCACTGACATGATCAAAAGCAAATTGTTTGCATGAAAGAAATGCTTCATGGAGGTGGTATTTTCCAGGAAAATCTTGTTCTAGCTGGAAATCTGCAGCCACATCTGCCCTGGAACTGCTGAGGTTAACAAAATTTGTGCAACACATTCAGTATCACACTGAATTCAGTGGAAGTGTGTCTCAATGAAAACAAAGTGTATACAAAGAGAGAGGTCGTAGATACCTTACTCATAGTGGTTAAAACTTTGCTTCCAGGAAGAGTATCCATATCAGCCTTGTGCATCACCGAAGTCCCACCTAGGATGCTTTGTCAGACAGAAGTGATGCTTGAGCCCTCTGGTGACACTGCACAAGGGTCAATTCACCCCACATAATTTTGATAAAGCATGGCCCTGTATCCCTAAGTTTAACCTAGAACTGCAGATCCAGCTATCTCAGCAGATTCCTGAGATGCTGTCTCTGCAGCACGTTAAGAATTTCCCACCAGTATTAAAACCATTGACCCAGCCCAGGTTGTTTTATTTCCTCATTTACCCAGGGAGAAAGACTCTGATATTTTTTTATTTTTTGTGAAGGACAATGTATGACAAGTCTTACTGGGTCTTCTTCAGTGTAAACAGGCAGTAATTCTTAAGGTCAAACAAGTACAGATTCTCAGGAATGAATAATTAATAGGGATATACAAAATGTCAGAACTCAAGTTTCTAGGATTTGCTAAAACACAGACAAATTGGAATCTGACAAAAACAAATTGTGTTTAATAACCCTTAAAGACGTGATCCCTGAAGCATTCTGCAGTACCCAAGTCTCCCCTTGTCCAACTTCTTTCATCTTCATTTACACCAGACAGAGACTAGTGAAAATAATGTTTGAACTTTAAGTAATAAAATCAGTTATAAAATCACTTACTTTATCACACTTTAATGTTTTTTCCCACTCTTCCTTTATTTAACCTTCCTGACTATTTTTAGTGACTGCAGTTTCCAGCTGCATAGAACCACTCCCTACCAAAGCAGCCCAGTGCCTCGGGGGTGGTGCCTTGCTGGCACAAAAAGAAGCAGGTCTTTTGCCCTCTGCTCTCCAAAGTGATGCCAATCCTGTGATTGTAGATGACACAACACTGAGCCCCAGCTACCAAGCCATGAGATAATATATAGGATCTAACTAATTCAGTCAAGTGGATTATAGTTGACTCAGAGCAAGGGCAGAGTGGGGTCACATATAGATAGACCTTATGGGGGAAATCACAAACCAGTATATAAGTCTTGTTTTACGCCTCATGTCCATCTTTAAACCTATGATGTCAATCTGCCATTGGCATCAGTCCGACTTTATCATCAGTCCATAAAAACTGAACTAGTTCTGAATTATGTCAGTGCCGAATTAGCCTCACTGAAAGTGCAGAATCAGGCTACCTACTAGTAATGAAACAAAGGAAGAACATTAAATTGTTGCTTTTTATTCCACACTGGCCTTCTGGACACTTCTTGGACAGATTTATAGACCAACCTTTCAACTTAGAGCTCTAAAAAAGAAGATCCCATGGAATTATGCAGTTGCAGGCAGCGGGCAGTCAATATGGATATGTCCAGAGTGAAACTGAGAAATACTGAGGCAGGACTGTTCAGAAGAGGAACCACATATCTGAAGTCCTCTGTTTTCAGAAGGAGGAAAAAAACACACCCAACAAGGATGTAAAGTGCTGCAAGAATTTTTCTGAGCTTTCATTTGCTCCTCAATATGTACAGTTTACCCTGGCAGTGAGTGCATTTGGGCACCTCTGTTGTACACATTGCAGTCAAGGAAAGGACACTTTCTCGAATATCACTTAGCATATGCATGGGAAATATCTGCAGTATTAACAAAAGAATTAATAATCCCCTGAACACAGAATCATTCAGAATACACAAATACGCAGAACATTCAGAGTATCTGAATTCTAGGGTGTTTCTCAGCTCATGATATTATTAGTTTGTCAGCTGGGCAGAATTTACAGAATTTACCCTGTGTTTTTATTGAAGTGGCATAAGTGACAGAGGGAACTCAAGCAGCATCCTGGATACCAAAAGCTCCTCTTGCTGTGAACAGACACAGTTGGTCAGTCAAAGAACCAGCCATCCAGCCGGTCAATCACATATACAACCTATTTATATACATAGACAGGACAAGCCTTAGACCTTGAACGGCAAAATTGGAGGCTCCCAGGCAGAAAGCTCAATGAAATCCCCAGAGACTGAACAAGGCATGGAGCACTAACTGCTCGTACTCGCTGTCCAATGCCTCACTTCCACAAGGCAGACTGTAGTTGTCCCCAGAAATGTCCCCAGCACAATTTATTTTGGTTCAAAGATTGAAAGCTGAGGAGAAGCATAAAGACATGAGAGGTGAGTTCAGTGAGCACCTGAGGTGAAGATGCTGAAGAGACACAGTGCTTCCCCATCAGGTGCTCTCAGGCAGTGCCTATACTAACAAACTAAGCTAGTCTCAGGGCAAAGGTTGAACCCAGGGTCACTGACTGTGTCAGCACACTCCCAGGTGCAGTTTTGGGCTGTGCCAAGCAGCAGCTTCTCAGCCTGCCTGGGTATGGCTCAGCACAGCACAAGCCAGGGAGCACTCCAGGGCGGTGGGTTGGACACAGACACCCCTTCTTTCAAAGGGGATGGACGTTTAGGCATGTGGAGGTGAATGTAGCATGCTGCTTGGCCTCACTGTTGGAAGCCTCTCCTGCTCCATTTTTCAGTAGTAGCAAAGGTAGGGCTTAGTCAAGCTGTTGCCAAAAGATGGGTGGTTTTTTTTACACATCCTTCTGTTTGCCTTTGCATGTCAAATTGTCATGAACTGCCATGCTCTGAAGTGGCTGTATGTGCAGTGACAAGTCAGCTGTACCACTTAGAGACTGCTCTGTACCTCATCTGGAGCCCCAGCAGAATCTTTATCCTCAGGTTGCAACAGAGACTTCTAGCAGTTTCACATTAGCTCTTCTCAGATAGGTGAGACTTTAGACCTGTATTTCATATTTAACAGTTTCACACTTTTGAAGTAAGAAATTCTTCTCCCTTTTCTTGTTCAAGTGTTAGTTTCATACCTTCTACTCTCGTGGTAGAAAACAAGGAATACAGAATTTCCTCTTTTCCTCGTCCTTCAAAATTATATAGAGACTTGTGCTCCAAACTGAAAACTATTCCTATTTGATACAAATTAATAATACTCTTACTTCGCATCATAGATCACATTATTTTATTTTTTTTATCTAACTCAGGTAATTGTATTAAGTTTGCATGGCAGAGCTTTGGTGGCTGGCGTGCTACAGGAGTGGCTTCTGTGAGAAGCTGGTAGAAGCCTCCCTATGTCCAACAGAGCCAACACCAGCCAGCTCCAAGATGGACCCACTGCTGGCCAAGGCCAAACCCATCAGCAATGGTGGTAGCACCTCTGGAATAATGTGTTTAAGAGGGGAAAAAAAAACTGGGCAGCAGCAGCCAGAAGAGAGAAGTGAGACTATATGAAAGCAACAACCCTGCAGACTCCAAAGTCAGTGGAGAAGAAGGGGGAGGAAGTGATCCAGATGCCAGAGCAGAGATACCCTGTCAACCCATGGTGCAGGCCATGGTGAGACCATCTGTGCCCTGCAGCCGTGGAGGGTCACAGGGCAGCAGAGACCCACCTGCAGCCCAGGCAGGACCCCATGCTGGAACAGGGGTATGCCTGAAGGAGGTTGTGACCCTTTGGGAAGCCCACGCTGGAGCAGGCTGCTCCTGAAGGACTGCAGCCCGTGGGAGGGACTCATGCTGGAGCAGTTTGTGAAGAAGTGCAACCCCTGAGAAGGACTCACGTTGGAGAAGTTCATGGAGGACTATCTCCTGTGGGAGGGACCCCACGCTGAAGCAGGGGAAGGGTGTGAGGGGTCCTCCCACTGAGAGGCAGAGAGACAACATGTGATGAACCCCCATTCCTTTGTGCCCCTGCGCCATTCAGGGGGAGGAGGCAGAGAAAAGTGGGAATGAATTTGAGCCTGGGAAGAAGGAGGGGAGGTGTGTGAGAAGGGTGTTTTAAGATTTTGATTTAGTTCTCTTTTTACTGCGATTTGACTGATGATAAATTAATTTTTTTCTCAAGCTGAATCTGTTTTGCCTGTGACAATATTTGCTGAATTACTTCTGCCCGTCCTTATCGAGAGTCATGGGCCTTTCATCGTATTTTCTCTCCTCTGCCCAGCTGAGGAGAGCAGTGATAGAGCAGCTTTGGTGGGCACCTGGCCTCCAACTAAGGTCAACCCACCACAGTAAACTTTTTCTGTGTTGTATGCTGGATTCATTATCTTGACCTGCAGATAAATGAAACAAACATAACACAACAGTAAACTTCTTCCATGCTGATTCCAGTCAATGCTTTTTGATGCAGTTACACTGGTCAGAGATCTTGCCAGGCTGCTAAATTTCAGACATGGTTAAAACTTTTTTTTCTATGGGAAAAGATGCCCTAGGGAAAGAGCAGTTGAGAAGATTTGAATCTGAATGGGACCTCATGGAACTCCCAGGGAGGGGTCAGCATCTGAAACCAGGCTTCCTTTCCCAAGTTCAGGGCTCTTCTCTCTATGCTACCTGGAGGCAGAGGTATGCACGCTAAGGAAAGCATTCACAGTTTTAATGCTCAATAGAGAGATGGAGAAAGATCTTCTGTATCTGACCCTGCAGAATAAACATGACTTGTTTTGTTTATTCTCGCCTGTGGCTTTATTATGGTCTGTTACATGATTTTATTTCAGTTTTTGCAAACCTTTCAACCTCACTTGATTTTCAGCATATCTGGCAAAGCACCAAGGCCTAGCAATCCTACAGGTGTAGCAAACCTCAAAACCAAACTACAAATCCTAAGTACAGAGTTTATTTAGTTTAACTAATTATAAAACAACTTTGCTTAGTTCTTTAAAGCCCTCTGAGAGCTGGGAATTCCACTTTCTTTATGGAAGACTTGTCTTCTGATCACTAACAGCAGCCTGGAAAGCTTCCAGACAGTAGCAAGGATTAGTGAGGAGGAAACATGTTAAGAGAATGGGCCACAGATGTGAACGCTCACTCCCCCACTTCGGTGTGCTGATCAATTAAAGGTAGTTAGCAGTTTCCAGACTGGTGGTGTCTTGAACATCTGCAGACCACAAATGCAGCTGCTTCTCATCTTCTCCTTCCCTTAGAACAACGGAGCTGCCGCCACCATCTCATACAAAAATCAGTTGTGAAAATGGGTGTAGCTTCAACCACCTTAGTCCAAACAGAGTTTTCAAGAATCAGTAACCTGTGTGTTGAAAAGATATTTGCCAGAAGCAGCTTTTAAATGAAATATTTTCACATTTACATTTTATATTGAAGTCCCTCACTCACCGTTGATATACTAAACCAGAAGGAACGTCATCACCTGTAAAGGTGCAAGCAGACAGATGACCCTAGAGCGTTGTGCTTTTAGGAGGCCAACGAACCACTTTTCAAGGCACTATCAGAACTAAATTATCAGTAAGTAGAAAAGCATCTGAATCAGGCAGACAGTTTTCACAGTTGCTGGAAGGCATTATATTACTGCCGCCTGTCTTTGTAGTAATGTCAGCCCTATGTGTAAAGCGAGTAGTGAGAGATCTGTTCCCTGGCTCAAAGCACATACAGTGCAATACCATATGCTCCCATCAGAAGGAACCGTGGGTGCTCACAACCAATCAAGATCAATCTCTCAATTAGGCAGATCATAGGGTTCAAACACAAAGGAGAAGTGGTAACTCCCAGTGATGCACTTATTCTCTTAGCTGTGTTGTTTCTATGTTGGATTATTGCTGAAAGGTTTTGGTGGAAAAAAATGTGTTTCAAGGAGGAGGTGTCACAATATGTCATTTATAAACAGTGAATTATATTTCATCATACACATTTATAATACATCCATGTGGACAGGTGCAGATACATGCAGGCTGCTTGGTCGGTGCTCTCAGATGGCTGGATACAAGCCAGCTCTGGTCTCGAAGCTGTTTAGACACAAACCGGTAATATACACAGCCTGTCACCAGGCCTTATTGACTTGAGCACAGTGCGATGTTAACACAGTTATATAGACCAGAAATGGCTCATGTCTGGCCAGCTCAGGAGAGGAGGAGGCAAATCTCATAGCTACCTCTGCCCTCAGGATAGTGCGCCCATAGATTCCCCCAAACTCCCCTGACTCGTGAAGGAAGATGCCAACATTTGAGATATAGACAGTGAGAGGGGGTGTTTTCAAACTCAGGCAGAATTTAAAATAAAGTCTTTTCTGTGAGAATAAATGTCTATATGGGTCTTATTTTTCTTTGAGGTTTGTCTTGAATTTTTACAATGTTCGTAGTTATGCTGATAGAAAAAAAATATCAGTGTTGCATGTCTTTCAAGCATATGGCTCTCCTTAGAGCCAACAAGGCTTTTGTATGAAAAATGAATATGAAATCAGGGCAAGATTTTAGTATACCAAAGTAAATTTCTTCCAACACTATCTACAACAAACAAAAAAAAAAAAAAGAAAAGGTGGCAAATCTGTAAGGTGATCAAGCTTAACTCAGGTCCACAGGCTACCTCAAAGAAAAGATACAAAACAAACGAACAAACAAACAAAAATCCTCCTTAGAGATCGCACCAGTCAGCTGGCCAGAAAAAAATGCCAAAGCAACAGCGTACTGGTGCCATCTGGCTACTCCTCCTCCCTCCGATGGCTCTCTGCCATATTCCTGACCAGGGTATTGGAAGAACCAGATACAGGGCCACATCCAAAAAAATCCTCACAGGTTTTATACTGGGCCCAGTGGATGCTGGAAGAGGTTGCTGGGAGTCAATGTTATATAAATGTCATGCAGTGTGAACATGCCTGGAATGGCTTGATAGCCGAGTACCAAATCTTACTATCTCAAAGGCATCTCAGGACTTCACAGAAGTAAAAGCAGCCCACGCTCCAGACAATTCAGGTTAACAGGGCACAGCGTGTAGGAACATACCGGGTTTTCTCTTGTGTCTACTTTTCATTTCAAACTTCCCCTTCACATCCAAAATGGGGCTGTTACCTTAAAGAAGACAGGATTTGGGGTCACTTTACCAGAAACTGATCTTTACCTAAGTTGAAGAAAGCCAGGTTGTGATTATCAGACAGTTGTATTTATTTTGCTTGATATAAATGTAATCTAGGGATTGAAAGCAAAACACTACATATTCAGGAGATAATTCACAGTTTTAGATATCAACTGAAAATCAAAATATGCACCATTTGCAGTCAGCAACATTCGCGAACCACATGTATGGGGTATGTACAGCTGGTGTAGAATTTAATTTGAATGCTATTTATGTGCTATGCGGGCTGCATATAAAGCAGACTGTCAACTGTTCACTTTCCAAAAAGGAAACAAAAGATAGAAAAATTAAACCTACAAACCTCGAGTTTTCAAAATAAGAACAATGGTCAGAATAAGGTTTATACCTAGTTTTAATTTTCCAGGTTTTTGTCAGTTTAACACAGCCTTTCACTCATTTGGTGTATTTCTCTAAAACATAGTGCAGTTTGTAATTGTTTATGTGTGGTTATAAAAATCATATCTCTCTGAGGCACGGGAATGACCTCTGCTTAGTGAATATATATTCCTTGGGTTTTTTGAGCTTCTAGTATTTTAATACAAATAATTTATATCTGAAATAATTTTACTGCTTTTAAAAAGTGTGAGATATTGCCAGATTTTTAAGAGAAAAATGTTCTTTATTCATACTGTACAGGCTTTTGCTGTGCAAGTATCCTGACACTGCTTTAATAAATAAACAAAACCCAGGATTTCAGGTTGGAGGCTTGCAAATCTTAATTCATATTCATTTGATCTCAATTAAAGCCACAGAAAACTCGACCCCATTATTTTACAATCTAGCTCAGAATGACCTAGGAAGAATTCATGCAATTCACTTAGATTAAAAAAAAAAAAAAAGATAAACAAAACAAAACAAAAACAAACAAAAAAAAAAAAACCAACAAAAAAAAACCCACAAAAAAAAAAAAAACAACAACACCACCACACACAAAACCAAACCAAACCAAAAAATAACTCAAAACCCTAAACCTTTCCGCCAGTTTCTTTCCTTTTTGACTTTCTCTACAAGCACAAGTGAAATTTAGCCCTGTGCAGAGCCAATACCAGGGTCACCACTGCTGAAAGTAGCAATATGGATAGTAACAAAAATATGTAGAAAGGCCTCTATTTAATCTAAAAGACATTGGATGACCTCCTTTAGAGACCTATACAGAGCTTGGCAATAATAATAATAATACAGATCTGTGCAATAATATATTTTACTAGTGTCAGATGTGTTACATCTGTGCCAGTAAATAAAATAAATCATGGTCATTTGACAACCCTGAGAGGAAATGGAATAACACAGTCTGCATCTATGTGCCCAAACTCTTCTCCGTCCAATATAAGGTGGTCTATCCACACTACCTGCTGAGAGCCCTTGCCACCTGCCAGGTGATTCTAGACATTCTCAGCAAGAAATTACAAGTCCCATGTAGCGACCACAAGGTGAAAAGGATCTCTGGAGCAATATGAGCCCTCTATTGTTTCATGATATTCAAGGAAGTGAACATCCTTTCCACCACCACTGACAGCAGATATCTAATAAAGTAACAAAAGTATGGGACTAATTTAAGGCGGAATAATAAGGTGCTCAACTACAGTTCAGCTGTCATACACCCTTGTTGACTTGGAAGATAACTCTAAAATAATTCTTTTTATGTCTAGGACATCTTAGATGGCAAAATCGGTCTTTTTTTATCCCGCATTTGCAAAAAGCATGTCATGATCTAGGAAGTAAAAAACCTTCCGTCGATTTTAAGGACTTTGGAATAAATATAAATGAAGTATGCATTGGTAGCCCAGAAACTGAAATTACTTCCTTAAGCAACTATTGGATCTTGACCTTTCTTACCCCTCAAATATTCTAAGAAGTGTACATTAATCTGGTAAATCTCCATAGGAATTCACAGTCATTGGGGAAGATGAGTAGCAGAGTAAAGACTGCTCTTCAGGAGAGCAGATTTCATCTTATCCAGTGTCGTGGTTTAACTCCGGCTAGCAAAATACCACGAAGCCGCTCTCACAAATCCCCTCTCCTCCTCCAACAGAGGGGAAGAATCGGAGGAAAAAGAAATAAAGAAGCTCGTAAAATTGAGATAAGAGCTATTTACTAATTCAATCTATACCAATATATACAGGTACTACTAATAATAAATACTTAAAATAGTAGAAAATTAAATATATGGTACAATATATACAGTATGATGCAATGTGATACAATTTCTCACCATCCACTGACTAATGCACACCCAGATGTTGAGGGATGAAAATTAGACCCCGAGAGCCCGAGAACCACAGACCGAGAGCAATCGCAGCCCGAGAGCCGCGGCCTGAAGGCCGAAGCCTGGGAGCCTACGCAGCAGATTCCAAGCGAACCCTATCAGTGATAACACAGCCAGAAAACTCTAAACAATCCACCAGCTCCCACACGAAGGAGTCAGCACAGGAGTTGGCAAAGCAGCTAACGCAGGAGGGTTAGAAAGTGCCCGGAGAGACGAGCAAGGGAGTAAGGGAGAGAGAGAGAAGGGATGAGTAATGGCTACCGGACCCCCTTCCCCACCCAAAGAGACCGGAACATGACGTACTATGGGATGAAATACTTCCTTGGTTAGTCTGGGTCAGCTACAGTATCCGAAGCAGACAAAAGACCTTGAGTTCAGTACAAGCCATCCCCAGCACCAGCTGAGGCCTTATCAATGTTTTCACTTACTGTCCAGCAGCATAGTTCCCTGGCAACCAGAGTAAAGGGAGTTAACCCTTTCCTGACTGAACCCAGCACATCCAGGCATCTTACAGGTAGGATCCTGTGGGAGGCAACTCTGAAGGGTAAAGGAGCTCGTGAAAGCTGGCAGGACAACACCATTCATTCTAATTACTCAGGGGAAAAATAAAAAAAGAAAAGTAAGCATATTAGGCTCAGCTAAAGAGGGAACATACAACAGAGCTCCAACGCAAAAAAGCAGTGTATGAGAGGTGGAACTGGGGACAGGCTACAAAGCAGCAATGTATACATGTTGCCTGGGCATGTTGGGATGTTGTTAGGAAAGTCAAAGCTCAGCTGAAGTTGACTTTCACAAGGGATGTCAAGGACAAGAAGAAGAGATCCTACCACTATGTTAGTAAAGGGCTGAACAACGAAAATGTGCGTCCATTTCTGAATGAAGCAGGTGATCTAGTGGCAATGGACACATATAGGACTAAAGTACTTAATACCCCAACACAGTCTTCTAACCCTCTCTGCTTAGAAAGTTTGAGAAGAGCTGCCAGCAGTGGCTGAGGATTCAGTCAGGAATTATTTAGTACTACTTGACCTATATAAGCCCATGGGACTAATCAAGCTGCATCCAAGGGTGCTTAGAGACCTGGTCAATGTCCTTGCAAGGTGCCTCTCTAGAACATTTTCTAAAGTTGTGGACACTAGAAGAGATCCATGACTTCTGAAGAAAGGCAAGTGTTGCACCCATCTTCAGACAAGGCCGAAATGGCCATCCAGGAAACTACAGGCCGGCCATCTGCACTTTGGTCCCTGGGAAAATAGTGGAGAAAGTTGTCATCTTTGAAGACATTTCTGGGCACATGAAGAAGAAGATGGTGATTAGGAACAGTCACCATAGATTTATTAAGGTCCTTATGCCCAACAGAACTGATCATGTCTTACAATGACTGGTGTGGTGATCAATGAGAGAGCAGTGGACATCATTTACTTCCATTTTAGCAAAATACTCAAAACTGTCTCCTGCAATATTCTTATATCCAAATTAGGATGTTTTGATCTGGACAGAGAACAAGTAGATGTGTGAAAAGCTGGCCAATGCTTGGGATGGTTAATGGGTTGAACTTCACCTGGAGGCCAGTTACAAGCTGAATACTGCAGGATCTGTACCAAGACCTGTCCTGTTCAACAACTTTATCAATGGCTTAGAGGAGGCAACGTAACGCACTCTCACGTTGTTTGCAGATGATATAGTAAACTGGTGCCTGTCCACATGCCCGAGAGCACAGCCAGCATCCAAAGGGAGCTGGACAGGCTGGAAGAATAGGCCAAAAAGAACTTAATGACATTTAATAAGGACAAATGCCAAGTCCTGCACCTGGGAAGGAAGAACCCATTGCAGCGATACAGGCTGGAGATGCACTGGCTGTGGAGCAGCTCTGCTGGAAAGGATACTAAGGTTCTAGTAGGTAGCAAGCTGAACATGAGCCTGCAGTGTTCCCTGGCAGGCCAAAAGCCCAACAGCATCCAGGACTGTATCAACAGCAGCAAGGCTAATACATCAAGGGGAGTGATTATTCCCCTTTGCTCAGCACTCCTTAGGTGACATGTACTGCCTCCAGTTTTACCCCTCCTGGTACAAGCAAGACATTGATCAAATGGAACAAGTTTAGCAGAAGGCCAGAAACATGATCAGCAGCTGGAGTAATTGTCCTGTGAAGAGAAGCAGAGGGACTGGTGCTTATTCAGACTGGGGAAGAGGGCATTTTATAGCAGCCTTCCAGTACCTACAAGAAGGTTTTCAAGAGGAGGGATCCAGGCCTTTATTTACATGTGTGTGTGACTTCAGAGCTTTAGCAGGAGTTTAGACTACAAATCTGTATTATTCTGGGATTCTATTTTGCCATATATGATTTAAGATCTAAAAATTATTATTAAATTTTAACTTATGAATGTGTTGGGCAAAATTATTCCTGCCGGGTCGGGAAGGGGGAGTAGAAAACCTGGCAATCCTTTGAATTTATCTCTCATAATTGCTTTCCACAGTAGGACTTACCCTCACAGAATGCAATGGACTTCTTTCTCACTTCTCCTTGGTTAGAAGTATGTCCCAGCTTCTCCATCCCTTTTTCACAACAGGCTTCATAAGCTAGGCTTCAGAAATTAATAAACAGGTGTGTTTTTTCCGCACTGTCATTCCAGGTTGGCTGATGTCACTCCAAATTGCAGAGTAAATGGGGGATTGTCCCAGCACCCGAAGGGAGCACTCTCAATCTTTTAAAGCTTTGGAGGTTTAGGGATGGAGAGGGATCACTGAACAAAGAAATAGCATGTCTTTTTCTCTGTTGTGCATCATTTTCCACCTTCCTCACTCATACAGTTTAAGTCCTTGGAATAATAAACAAAGACGTATACAGTAGTATGGTTATGTTATTATTCACACAGTACACAGGATTAAGGAGACCACATCTAGAAAGCTTCAGCCAGCACTGAGTTCTATACTGGGGAAAGGTTGCTGATTAAGATACAGACTGAAAAAGGTTCAGAAAACAGTTACAATTCATGGCCTAGAAAACCTGCCTTACAGTGAGAAAATAACACAGCTCAATATGGTTTCTCTAAGATCTTCCTCTATACTACCTCTAAAAGAGCCCAGGAAGGATTTCTGTTAGTAAGAAATCTGTTCTGTTGAGTAGGCAAAGGCATAACGAAGAGGAGAGAGAAGTCTGTGTGCAGTTATAGGGCTATGACCGTCTGGATCTGTTGCCAGTGGGTCAAGGGAGATGATATTTCCCCTATACTCAGCACTGGTGAGGCACATGTGGGGTAGTGTCTCCAGTTCTGGGCTCCCCAGTATGGGATATGGACTTACTGGAGTGAGTCCACTGCAGGGCCACAAAGATGATTAAAGGACTGGATTATCTATTGTAACAGGAAAGGCTGAAAGAGCAATGTTCAGCATGCAGAAGAAAAGCCTTCGGCGGAATCTTACCAACATGTATAAATATCTGATGGAACAAAACGAAGAAGAGGGAGACAGACTCTTCTCAGTAGTGCCCACAGACAGGACAAGAGGCAATGAGCATAAATTAAAAACATGAAATTACACCTGAACACAAAGAAACCCACATTTTTTTACTGTGAATATAGTCAACACTGGAATTGCTTGCCTAGGGAGGCTGTGGAGTCTCCGTCTGTGGAGATATTGAGAAAGCAACCTGAAATGGTCCTGGGCAACATGCTATAACAGACTGTGCTTGAGAAGGGGGTTTGGACTCAATGACCCCCAGAGGTCTCTTCCAACTTCCACCATCCTATGATTCTGTGAAGTTCCAGTAGCTAGCAACCAGCACAGTACACACTGCATGTAGAACCTCTGCAAAATGTTAACGGTGAGGGTGTTTAGACTTGAAATGAAATGTTTGAGTCACTCTGATAGCTTGTCATCAGATAAAGCCTCTGAATCAAGACAAAATGTCTGCAGGTTTCTCCAGCTCACCCAGGAAATAGAAGTTGTTTCTAACAAGCACAGAAAAAAAAAAAATTCTGAAGTCACGCAAAAGTCAGATCAAAATGTACAACTTCGGTTGTCAACGTCAGGCTGCTTCTCTTTGGCTCTTGCACAGAACCTGTTCCAGCATCCGTATGGATAGACATGGATTAAATTATTATAAAGGTGTTTGTTGATTTTAAAATCAGGGAGTCGCTGAACACCAGTTCTGTGGTCTGCAACACACATTTAGATAGAAGTTTTAGCATATTTGAAGTGCATTTGTAAATTCTTCTAAATATAGCAGGTGCATTTAAATGAATGTGAATTCCCTTTCAAAATGTAGAGAAGGATTGCATTGTAGGAAAATTAGTATATGAGAATTGCAGAAGAATTGACAAAGAAACTCACTATTTTCTGTAATCTGTGAAACACTGGAAAAGCTGGAAAAGTTCAAGACAACTAGAAATAAGGTAATACCATGAGCACGTCTTAAGCAAAATTACTGAGTTGATGGTAAATCTGTCAGCTTGACACAGAAAAAGGCTGGTTTTATTAAGAGAAAAAATGGCCAGTGAGCTGAACACCATTCCACATGCAATTCTGGGGCTAGTGAAACCTTTGGATAAGTAAACAGGTGCAAGTGGAGTAACAGAACCTGATATTCAGGCTTGACATTCCAGCCAGCCACCCACCCCTTGAACAATTGCACGTGGAGCAGGGTGTCCAGTTCTGCTGCCCACTCCTCAGGAGGGCTGCTAACAATATGGAAAGGGTTCAGAATGAAACAGAAAGGGTGACTGGGGGGTGTTTTATCAGGATAAACTTAAGGAACTGATTTTAACAAGTGTAAAGTTGATTCATTTTATGTTAGTAAAAGTGATCTTCAGCCTAGCCAAGGAAGGTATAACAATGCAATGCCAAAGCTGAAACTAGCCAAATTCAAACCAGGAGAAAGTTGCATGTTCTAAACAGCGAGAACGGTTGTTGTTAGAATAATTTCTCTAAAGTCATGGTGCATTAACACAGGAAACTGAAACATTAAGCTTTGCTTTTCTAAAGATGTGATCTAGTTCAAACAAATTAATTCAGCACAGTCTTCTGCATTGCTCAAGAGGTCCGATTAGTTTCTCACAGTGGTTCCTCTGGGTCTTTTAGCTGTAATCTGAACCTTATGACTCTCCTGTCCTCCATCAGGCTGTCATGTGCATGGAAATGCTGTTCACACAATTGTACATGCCTGCAACAGTTACAGGAGGATGAATTGCACACTCCCTCCATGGCACTGTAACCCACATGTTTTATGCTGCAACATTTGATTTTGGCCCAAAGAAAGAGAGAACAGCTGTTGTTTAGACTCATTAAGAGCCAAGGAGCCTGACAGAGATCTGTTGCACACATCGCCTGTGCATGAGCGGATCGGTACGGTGCTACAGGAGCACAACCCAACAACCATTTCCAAAAGGCATGTGCCAGCACCATCTCACAGCACGCTTCCCCACACCTTCGCTTAGCAGGCACGCATCATCAACGTCATGACTTTCCTAGGGTTAACACAGCAAAGACCTTCAAATACTTGTAAACAAACTATTAACTTAATTAACAGAGTTGATGCTGAATTAGAGTTGCATATTTGTCATTTGGACTTCTGGGTCTACCCTGACGCAGCCTTTTCCTGACTGTGCCATATTTTGGGACTCAGTCAACTCTACCTGCTGGTTGTTGCCTGAAAATGGCTTGTGCAAAACAATTGACTTAATGCCTCTTGTCTGCTCTCCTCTTGGCAGAGCACATGTCCATCTGGAGTTACAACCTCCTATGACCACCAAGCTACCTCTCATGACACAACGGATATCCTCACTGATATGCAGACTGTTTTTATCAAGTGGTGGCAGCTCTTAGGACCTTCTGGTCTTGCATTATCTCTTGTTTTTCAAGTGTTCAGTCTCTCTGGGTTTATAGTAGACTTTTTGTGTTGTTCTTGCAAGCAAAATCTAAGGTCATATTAACCCTGTTTCACTGGCACCATTCTGTAACAAAAGTATTAAACATAGTCAGAAGTTGACTCTGTAGCCTTTTTTTTTTCAATAGCTACTTCATTATTTCAATGACAGTTTCCAACAAGTAGACTGACAAAAATGGGAACTAAAGGGTGTTTACCTAAGCCTGCATTTTACTGCAAACTGCTAAAACTATGTTCACTTAGCTGAGACTGTGTGACCCTCAATTGAGTCTGCTGCTTCAGACAGAGCAGCAGAAATAACCTGAAAGAGTGTTGTGGTTTAATCCCCGTCAGCAACTAAGCAGCACACAGCTGCTCACTCACTTCCCTGTTCCCACAGTGGCATGGAGAGGAAAATTGGAGGGAAAGACAAAAAAACCTCATGGGTTGACATAATTGGAAGTAAATGAAATAAAATAATTGAAAGTAAATAAAATAAAATGATTATACTAATAATACTAATATGTAATGAAAATAATAGGAAAAAACCCAGATGATACAACTGCTCACTACCCACTGACCGATGCCCAGCTAGCCCCCAAGCAGCGAGAGCAATAGCCAGAGAGAGAAAGTCAGAGCCTAAGAGGCCCAAGAGCCCTGAGAGCCAGACCCCAGGTCAACTCCCCCCAACTTTTATACTGAGCATGACATTTTATGGCATGAAATATCCCTTTGGTCACTTTGGGTCAGCTGTTCTGGCTCTGTCCCTTTCCAGCTTCTTTTAGAGAAGAAGCTGGGAACACAGGGACAATATGAGACACTGAAAAAGTCCTTGGCTTAATGTAAACACTGCTTGGCAACAACTAAAAACTTCAGTGTGTTATCAACATTCTGCTCAGCACAAAACTTACATATAGCCCCATACTAGCTACTGTGAAGAGAATTAATTCTATCCCAGCCAAAACCAGAACAAATACCAAAATTTCCTGTTTAGTTGTAGCAAGGCTGTCTCAGGGATGTGAGAACAGGGAGGACAGGGGGGTTTCTCAAACACTTCAGTGAATAAACTATGTCAAATTCAACCTAAAGGGATAAATCTTCCTTGAACCATCTGTGTTACCTGTGGGGTTAGTTAGTTTTTGTGTCCATTTGCTTTAATTGATCTGTATGTGTTATATAAATGATAACACTTAACAGTAGATTTTCCAGTTTGCAGATTATTTCTTTTTTTTCTTTTTTCTTTTTTTTTTTTTTAATAAACATTCCTCTGTAACTGGTTAAGAATCACAGTACAGACTGAAATAAAATCCTGTGAAATTATGAAGAGGTTCCCACTACCTTGTGCTAATACCCTTCTTTTTTTATTCCTGGGTTTCATTCCAGCAGCAGTTCTGGCAGCTGTTGTCCACTTTTCCTTTGAAATTGGATGGATTTCTGTTTTCCTCACAACATAGCATAAACATGATCTAGCACTAGACTTTGTTACACTGCATTTCTATCAACTACCAAACCTCAGTCAGGTTTGTATTCAGTCTGCAGCATCACTGATTTGGAGCTGAAAGAAAAATTTCTATAATCCCAAGGTAGAAGCTGCCAGATCCTCCTTAGTGATGGCAGTAAGTGATGTATGGTCAGTCTCTGACCATAAACATCTTTACTGTTGATCAGTAAGTTAAAAAAAAAATCAAAATGCTGAAACCAATGACACTGGGTCTCTGTCCCTAAAATTTGCTGCCTGGTTTGGCCGGTTCAGTAGGACAAACATTCCTTCACCATTTGACATCCCAGGGAAATTGTGCAATCCTGATTTGTCAGTTGAAATGGTCCCAGTGATGAAGGTTCCAGCTTTTAGGCTATATCTGCACTCCTAAGTAAAGGGGGTGAGGAGCAGTCCCTAGTCCCCAAGGCAATGTGGCACAGATTGGTGGATACCCACATCGCTAAGGTCAGACCCCTCTTCAGCAGACTGGCTTCACCCAGAGCTCACATCATTTGGCCTGTGTCTCCTCAAGCTCCTGGAGGCCCTACGATCTCGCTATTAGTTTGTGTCTCTTTTGTCAGTTTACAATACCCATAATAATATGAGATGTGATATAGGTGATATAAGCAGCTCACACAGCGTATGAACCATGAAACTAAGAAAAAAGAGAGCATGCTGACAGATTGGGCATCTGGAAACACAGAGCCTTCAAGGATGGTCTAAGGGAACTATGTGTCATGGAGGGAGCCAAACATGATGCAGTCTATATTGCTCTTTGGGCATGAATTGGCATGAACTTCTTTCAGACTCTTAGAATCATAGAATAGTTTGGGCCAGAAGGGACCTTTAAAGATTATTTAGTCCAACCCCCCTGCCATGGACAGGGACATCTTTAATCAGGTTGCTCAAAGGCCCATTGAACCTGACCTTGAACAATTCCAGTGATGGGACATCCATAACCTCTCTGGGCAACCTGTTCCAGTGTCCCACCACCCTAATCATAAAAGATTTCTTCCTTATGTCCAACCTAAATCTACCCTCTTCCACCTTAAAAACTTGTTCCTCATCCTGTCACTACAGGCCTTGGTAAAAAAATCTCTCTCCACCTTTCTTATAAGCCACCATTAAGTATTGAAAGGCTGCAATAACGTCTCCTCAGTCTTCTCATCTACAGGCTGAACAAGCCCAACTCTCTCAGCCTGTCCCCATAGCAGAGGTGCTCCAGGCCTCTGAGCATCTTTGTGGCCTTCTCTGGACTCGCTCCAACCGGTCGATATCCTTCTGATGTTGAGGGCTCCAGAGCTGGATGCAGTACTGCAGGTGGGGTCTCATGACAGCAGAGTAGAGGGGGAGAATCCCCTCCCTCGACCTGCTGGCCACGCTTCTCTGGATACAGCCCAGGATATGGTTGGCTTTCTGGGCTGCCAGCTCACACTGCCGGCTCATGTCCAGCTTTTCATCCGCCAGGATACCCAAGTCCTTCTCTCAGGGCTGTTCTCAAACCCCAGACTATATTGATACCAGGGATTGCCTCAGCCCAAGTGCAGGACTCTGCACTTGGCCTTGCTGAACATTCTGTTCACATGGACCATCTCCTCAAGCTTGTTTCTTCCCAAACCCTGTTTTGGCAGTGACCGGCTGTAATGGATGAAAGCAGAGGCAGGGTGTGCACTAGCAACTAAACAGTGTGCGCAGACTGTGCTCAAGCTCACTCTCTGCCTTTTATTTTCCTTTCCCTAGCAGCATGGTCTACCTGCTGAATCTCTAGTGAATAGATCTCTTACCTCTTACTATAGTAAATCTTTCTCTTACAAAAGAAAACGAAATTATGCCTTATTTAACTGCACAGTAACACTAAGTCTTTTATGTGAAAGCTCTTCAGGTCCTGTGATGTATCATTCTCAAAATATCTTCGAGCACCATGCAGTAGGTGCCCCCCAGGCTGACTGCAGCCACTAGGATGTTCCCATCTGGCCTGCCATTTTTCTGTAGCAGACGGAGACCAGATGTTCAAGAAATTAAATTCAGTGGGACAGATGAATTCCTTCTCCTGACTACAGAGCCCGGCACAGAGAGAAGCACACCACTACTGTGCCCGTCAATGCCGGGGTGAGGACAGTAGGGCTGATAGCACTGGATCTGCCATACCCTGCTTTGCTTGTTAGCATCCAATTTAAAGTCTTCAGTGTTCCCCTTGATTTCTGATTGAGCTTCTGAACACACACAAGCAAGTTATCATGAGGCAGAGCGCAAACTACAATAACCCTTTGAGTGACCGCTTGCCGCTGGTTGAAGCTCCTGATGCCACAATGCATAGGGAGTAATTTACCCAAACCCACATTTAGCACAGGATGAGGGTCTGTAGCTACAGCATGTAAACACAGAGTTCACAGGATCCAAATGCGTACATGGTCTTTCCCTATTATTTTCTTTTGTGTTGCTGCGTTTGCAGTCTTTGTCTCCTGCTGAAGAGTTGCCCCACAGGGTTTCTGCAGCTGCTATAGCTGCTGCTGTTCTCCTTGTCAAAATATCTTTGAGCACGACACCCATCTCTCTTCTGCCATCTTTCTGGGGTGCTGTGACTTAACCCCAAAGGAAGGGTCCTACTGAGGGTCCTCTCTCTGCTAACTGAAAAACAGTTAAGTGTTTCAAAATCAAGGGCTGTCATTCACAAGGCTCGCTGCTGTCTGCTTTCCTTTGTCATGTCACCTATGGTCTGTAAACAAAGTTCAACCTTCTGCAGCTGCCTTGTGAAGAGCTTCAGCTCTGCTGGGGGTTTTAAACAGTCTTCTCATCCCAGGTATGCCATAGCTGCTTTATCCCATGTTGTAACCCACTGTAGGGGCTTGGCACAGGGCTTAGGTCCAACGTAGCAAGAGCCATGGGCTCCCATGGATTCATGCCAGAGCCTTTAGGTACAAGTTCCCTCTGTGAAGAAGCATGACTTTTGGATGGAGTGCTTTGTGTGTGAACAGCAGAGCAGGGCAAAACAGATAAAAGGGCTCAGAAATTTTCAGAAACAAAGGATGAGGCAGGTTCTGGGTGTTTCTAATAGCCATTTCTAAACACGCCCTAACTGGGGTGCACTTCTTGATGAGTAAATCTAGGAAATGCAGGGCACAGTGAGCTGTTACTCAGACTCCTGGCCCACAGTACCCTACCACAGAGCAAAGTGCAGTCATCCCTCCTTGCTGAAGGGTCTTAGAGAAGGAGTTTGAGTGTGAGCACCAGAGGGAAAGGTCCTCCCTTGGTCCATCCTAGAACGAATTTGACAACGGACAAGTCGCAAATGCAATTAAGTACAATTTTTCTGAAGAAAATGCTGCCAGAACATTAACTGAATGGCATTGAGACCAGCAAGGCTTATTAGAAAGTCTTAGAGAATGTACTCTTTTAAGAGAAAAAAATAAAGTGGCTTAGGGACGTATTCTGATGCAGTTTCCCCAGAGCAATTTGCACATCCCACAGTCTTACCCTGGGATTGCACCAGTGCCACCGAGATCAGCCGCTGGCATCAGCTGAACAAGCATCGTTTGTGCCAGTTTCCTGGTGGGAGTGATTGATTAGAGCTGGTTGAGCTTGCTCTGTCCAGAGCAGGTGTGGAGCAAATTTGCCCTGACTCAGTCAATTAACTTTATCAGAGAACCAGAATCAACAGCATGAATATGATAACAATGTGTTGCAGGCTCCATGCTTCTCACTGTGCCTGGTCTCACACTGCCGACATAATCCTGAAGTTAGCACTAAAAATGGTGCCCAAATCTTGTGATGTGTGAGCACTCGGGTCCAGATTCATCCCATGCGTGAGCAGAAGGTTAGTGAGCACAGCGAAACTACTCTCCTCCACACCATGGGCTTCTTCTGATATAAAAGAATAATTATCACTGCTGAAAGCATTTGAGTGTTTGTTTTACTTCAGCTGAGCAATGCAGAGGACCTACCCTAAGAAGTGGAGGAATCCTGAAGGAAATCATATGGTATGGTTCAAAGAAGAGAGGCCAAGTTTAGAAAAGCAAAACATGGACCAAGATGATAGATGCCTGGATGCCCAAAGGTCATATCTCATGTGACTCATGTAACACAGAACCTGTGTCTGCAGGGTGACTTGGGTTTCTCAGAGCCAATGTCAATGTTGGAGCCTTCATCTCTTATACGTCTGTCATTACACTAGGAAATTCCTGCATAATTTCCTATGGCCACAGTTAAAAGAGTGAGCCAGGGAAAATCTCATGCCCTGTCTGGTAAGTCTAAAAAATATGTCCCAGAGAGATACCTTTGGCCGTTCAAGCAAGAATCTCTCCAAGCCTGATGGCCAGTCAGACCAGTAAAGTTGACCTCAGTGAACTCAACTCTCAGAAAAACAGTAGGTCATTCTTCACTAAGGTCTTTATCCAGGATTATTGACAAGAAGTAAGTAATCAACCAGTACATTAAACAGGGCTTCTTTCCTGTATTAACCTGCTCTGATGCTATACACAGGTGTGTACAGGGTCAGGGCCTTCCCCTGACAGCGCTTCATCCCACAAGTCCCCAGATGAAACCTTACATGTTTTGTAGATCAGATGCACCTAGGCTTGCCTTAAGCCACACCGTTTGTTTTCATGCCCATTTAAACTCGAATAAATCAAACAGTTATCCAAGAGGATGCTCAGTGAGAGAAAAGGGACAATAATGAAGTAAATCAGTTTGAAATATGTTCAGAACTCCACGCAAACTTGCCTCTTCAAAGATGCCTGCCACCTTGGTGGATTCAGCCTGCAGGTGCTCAGAGCCCCTTGCCCCCAGCAGTCTTCTCCTGGAATAATCCAATAACTCTACAAAGGAAACATCGGTAAGTCTCTGTGACAGCCTAAGACAGAACTAGGGATGCTAAAAGCTTTTGTCAGCCCTCAAGCATTCTCTGGTCACTCATTCTTACCCTCAAAGAGGAAGTTATGTGTAAGCTTTGCTGTACTGGGGACTGAGGATGTGTTGCAAAACACTCTGAGAGCCAGAGTTCCTCACAGATCTGATTGTACAGGGTTTTTTTCTCCATGGATAGCATTTGGCCTCTGCCCTTACCCACCTTGGTTTCTGGCTGAGCTCTGGCAGTGGGTGTGCTAAGCCTGGATTTGAAGGAAGGACAAACTGACCTACCAGCACAATGCAGAGCAACACCAAGGCTGCCGTAGGCTCCCCTGGATGTCAGAGCTCAGCAGCCAGACCTCTCAGGAGCACAGCAGGTTCCCTGTCTCACCTGCTTATGCCTCCCTGCTTTTCCTTCCCTTGCCCTTGTAACTGCAGCAAGGTGGAGTCCTTTGGTTTGCACCAGCAGGCCTCTGCCCACGCAGAAACAACGGCAGGACTGGGACCATAGCTGGCAGCATCCTCCTCTCTGGATCGGAAAGCAAGTTCAAATCCCATTCCAATGGTTTGGCTCAAAAACACTGTGAGCAAGTGTCACAGCGCTAATCAGAGCTAGGCACTGTTACAAAGAGCTTTCCTGGTCGCAGTCTCTGATGTTATTAGAGGAGCCTGTCCCTTTTAAAATGAAGCACGGCCATATGGTATATGAAACAAGAAAGCAAGAAAGAGTGAAAGAAAGAAAAAAAAAAGAGGTACATAAGAAAAAGAGAGACAAAAAGGAAGCAAGAAAGGCAGAAGACAAAGACAGAAAGACAGAAGACAGAAAGACAGACAGAAAGACACAGTCGCATGCCAATGAGCTATGTTATTTCCCCTTTTTTGTTACATGCCATTTCCCCAGACCCAGCCTGTAGCCAGAATCACTGGATAGTATTACAGTGAAGGCATACACAAATAATACCTAGGAGAAAAAATGTGACCTAAACAAGGGAAAAGTTCTCCTACCTTGTGTTACATGCAATTCCAAGCAGTGTAACAGTGAAACATGAGCTGGTATCTCTTCTCTGTGAACATGTTATGTTTTAGAGAATGTTAGTCTCAGAGCTTCTAAACTTCGTGACATAAACAGCAAACCTAATTCTGAAAAAAGCACCTACCACACCTGATTACCATAACCAGGAGCACACACCTTTAAATCAAAAGTCAGTTGAGTTGGAAAAGGTTTAAGTTTTTTCAATAAATTACTTTTATAATGACTATAAAAGTTATATAGTACACAGAGACTTGCTAGAGGTAGATACTTTACTGTACCTGAATTGCTGGGAATACTTCCTGAGACATAAAGCTGACAATCAGACATCTGAGTGTGTTTGAAAAACATCGTCTACTGAAAGATTAAAGTGTGAATTTAGCAAAGTAATCCAAGAAGGAAATCCTTTGTTCTTTCTTGTTACTTATCATGGCAACTGCAATGATGTAATAGGAAATGAGCTTACACTTTAATTCAAAAAAAGTTGAAATATAGGAAGAATCTGAGAATAAAATTATTTTCCACTGTTAAATATATGGGGTTTGACTCTTACTGAACTGTATTTCAACACATTTTTATATTTTATGCCCATGATAAGGTATTAAACATGTAAAATTGCCTTATTTATAGAGTATAACAGCATTGCTAGCAGTGGTGCCTCCATTTTTCAATGTAGCAACTACTTCGATGTGTAGATGATCTTTTAATTACAAGGGAAAGAAGTGTATTTCTAGGAGGAAAAGAGGTTAGTTATTCTACAAGGAAGGGGAAAAAGGAGCAATGATTCTAAATTAGCAAAAGTACTGAATTGCAGTTTTTAAGAAAAAATAAAGTACAATTAGGAAAACAACCTTATTGTTAAGATTGTTGAGAGAAGGTCATAAGGAAGGTTGAGGGAGAGAATACTAAGGATGTGAAACTGAGCATATCCCTGTGGTATGCAGCATGGAGAGGAAAAGGAATTAACTAATGAACTTATCCAAACTACTGACAATTATTTTAAAATGTTCTGGAGAATCAGTGAGCTCTAAGAGGTCTGAAAAGAAAAGGGAGCATAGCATGTTACTGGTCTTTAAAATGGCAAGGGGAGAGGAAGAGAAAGAGTGAACCTGTCATCTACCATCTGGTAAGCAAAACTTCAGTCTGCAGTAACATAGTGGGAAAAATATTAAAAGGTAGAAATCCTAAGCACTTAGGGGAGAACAGATCCACAACCAATAAACAGCATGGATTTATAAAGAATGGAAGAAAAGCATACGCAAGCATTTTTTTTCTTCCTATAATTGCAAAGTGGTGACCGAAGGGAATACGGTAGGTGTAATATACGTGCCTACTAACATATAGATTTGGATGTATGGGCTTCAGTAAATTAAATAGGATCTAGCAGTGTGACCAAAAAAGAGAAAAAAAATCCAATGTAATTTTTGGGCTTCTAACACAGAGGCATCGTGTCATGTACCCAGGAATTGATAGATGTCTCTCTCAGTACACAATACTGATGAGATAGCACCTCGACTACTGCTTTCAGATTTAAGCACTTTCAGCACCAATAAAGGTGAACTGGAAGGAGTTCAAGAATCATGGAAGGAAAAGGAAGGCCTGTAGAAACCATCCAGCGATGAAATATTAACTGAAAATAAACATCTATAGCCTGGCCAAACAAGGGTGGGAAGACTAAGCTCAGTAACACATTACTTAGAGTGGAAAGTTTCCAATACAAACAAAATAAGGTCAGGCGTGAGCACGAAAGCCTGACAGGGAGTAAATACTAACTGTATATGGCCAGAACTCTGGCCTCTGCTCCTGCCAAAACCCACCCAGACATTTGTTGGGGGCAGTTTGAAAGGCACAGAGAGACCGAGGACTCACTCTGAGGGCTGGAAACAAGTGGGGAGCACTTAGATGGCCAGAGCTGCATGAGGCAGAATTCAGGCTGAGCAGATAAACAAGCGTAACAGGTAGCTCTGACGATCCAGGGAATGGTTTGCTAAGGGGAGCTACCGCAGTAACTCCGGTCTGGCCAAGGCAGAAGTGCACACGCATGGGGAACCATGTGCGTGAGGAGGGGAATGGCTGGGGGGGGGCACAAAGGGGCTTCTCCAGGGAAAGAAAGGAAAGAAAGGAAAGAAAGGAAGGAGGGAGGGAGGGAGGGAGGGAGGGAGGGAGGGAGGGAGGGAGGGAGGGAGGGAGGGAGGAAGGAGGGAGGGAGGGAGGGAGGGAGGGAGGGAGGGAGGGAGGGAGGGAGGGAGGGAGGGAGGGAGGGAGGGAAGGAAGAAGGAAGGAAGGAAGGAAGGAAGGAAGGAAGGAAGGAAGGGAGGGAGGGAGGGAGGGAGGGAGGGAGGAGGGAGGGAGGGAGGGAGGGAGGGAGGGAGGGAGGGAGGGAGGGAGGGAGGGAGGGAGGGAGGGAGGGAAGGAAGGAAGGAAGGAAGGAAGGAAGGAAGGAAGGAAGGAAGGAAGGAAGGAAGGAAGGAAGGAAGGAAGGAAGGAAGGAAGGAAGGAAGGAAGGAAGGAAGGAAGGAAGGAAGGAAGGAAGGAAGGAAGGAAGGAAGGAAGGAAGGAAGGAAGGAAGGAAGGAAGGAAGGAAGGAAGGAAGGAAGGAAGGAAGGAAGGAAGGAAGGAAGGAAGGAAGGAAGGAAGGAAGGAAGGAAGGAAGGAAGGAAGGGAGGGAGGGAGGGAGGGAGGGAGGGAGGGAGGAGGGAGGGAGGGAGGGAGGGAGGGAGGGAGGGAGGGGGGAGGGAGGAGGGAGGGAGGGAGGGAGGGAGGGAGGGAGGGAGGGAGGGAGGGAGGGAGGGAGGGAGGGAGGGAGGGAGGGAGGAAGGAAGGAAGGAAGGAAGGAAGGAAGGAAGGAAGGAAGGAAGGAAGGAAGGAAGGAAGGAAGGAAGGAAGGAAGGAAGGAAGGAAGGAAGGAAGGAAGGAAGGAAGGAAGGAAGGAAGGAAGGAAGGAAGGAAGGAAGGAAGGAAGGAAGGAAGGAAGGAAGGAAGGAAGGAAGGAAGGAAGGAAGGAAGGAAGGAAGGAAGGAAGGAAGGAAGGAAGGAAGGAAGGAAGGAAGGAAGGAAGGAAGGAAGGAAGGAAGGAAGGAAGGAAGGAAGGAAGGAAGGAAGGAAGGAAGGAAGGAAGGAAGGAAGGAAGGAAGGAAGGAAGGAAGGAAGGAAGGAAGGAAGGAAGGAAGGAAGGAAGGAAGGAAGGAAGGAAGGAAGGAAGGAAGGAAGGAAGGAAGGAAGGAAGGAAGGAAGGAAGGAAGGAAGGAAGGAAGGAAGGAAGGAAGGAAGGAAGGAAGGAAGGAAGGAAGGAAGGAAGGAAGGAAGGAAGGAAGGAAGGAAGGAAGGAAGGAAGGAAGGAAGGAAGGAAGGAAGGAAGGAAGGAAGGAAGGAAGGAAGGAAGGAAGGAAGGAAGGAAGGAAGGAAGGAAGGAAGGAAGGAAGGAAGGAAGGAAGGAAGGAAGGAAGGAAGGAAGGAAGGAAGGAAGGAAGGAAGGAAGGAAGGAAGGAAGGAAGGAAGGAAGGAAGGAAGGAAGGAAGGAAGGAAGGAAGGAAGGAAGGAAGGAAGGAAGGAAGGAAGGAAGGAAGGAAGGAAGGAAGGAAGGAAGGAAGGAAGGAAGGAAGGAAGGAAGATCTCAAACTTCCCAAAACCAAAGCACAGCACCAGGGTCTTCCAGTCTTTCTCTGCAAACCTCAGTATAACACCTCAGAGGGTTTGCCACTGCATATACACCCTGTGTTGTCCCCAAAACTGCAATATCATCAGACTCTTCCAGCCATAATCTACTTCAAGTACATATATTCCCTGGCATGTGTCTATGTAAATGCCTACATCATAGCTCCTGAGAGCCTCTTGACTCCTGCCCAAGCACAGTCCTCAGCCCATAGGCTTCTGCTTCAAAAGCAGACCAGAGGAATAATTATTTCATTCCCCGTGACAAGACACACACTTCAGAATTATTTTACATTTCCATGGGGCTTTTTGTTTGTTTGGGGTTTTTTTTTTACATTCCATGTCATTTTTTTCTTTAATTTACCTTTTTTTTTTTCTTTACATTTCCATGGATTTTTTTTTTTCACATTTATATGGGGGGTTTTGTTTTGGTTTGGTTTTTTTAATTACATTTCCATGTCTCCAGCCCCACGTCGGTCCTTCCTTCCACTGCCGACAACACCCCCGCCGCCTCCGAGGCGGACCGTGCATTTCTCTCGATACACAGCAGATGGTGCTGTGGATTTTGGATCGGGAGCTCAGAGACCGCGAGCACGGCCGGGTGGTCGGTAGGTCCCCTCCGGGCTCTGCGGGGAACCGCGGCCGCCGCGCTTCCCCGCAGAGCCCGGAGGGGACCTACCGACCACACGACGGGTCTCAGCGAAGACCATCCGGTACAGCTGATCCCTCTGCAGCCCTCCAGACTTTCCATTTCATTTCGCAGACCCTCGCCACACAAATATCCTCCAAGCCCAGACGGACAAACCCCTGAGGAGGTTTGCACTAGGAGCGAATGCAACGGGGGGAGTGGCGGGGGTGGTGGTAATTTTTCTTTTTACTGTCTTTACACCAGGAACTTCATTAAAGTTTTCCTAAGACTAAAGACAACACACAAGCAGCTACCGTGCCTCTGCCCGGAGCAGGCAAGAGAAAGGTTGCCTTCGTCTGCCTAAAATCTGCCTCGTCACCTCCCGGGAGCCTTAAGGAAAATCTGGAAAGCATCCTTCCTCCCGGAGGCTTTTCAGCAAACGGGACGCCCAGCCCTGGGGAGAGGGAAGGTGTTTTTAACTTCTCCCCCCGATGGTGAGGGGAACAAAATGACTCTCGAGTAGATCTTGTAAAAGACGCCGTGGAAAATTCGTAATCGCCGCGCTGTCCGCTCTCACCCGTATAACGGGACCCTCCCCACACCCCCTGCCTCCCGCCCCGGCCGCCCACGGTGAAAGCTGGGTGATGCTCCAGGGCGGCCCCTTCTGCGTCTGGGCTGCGGGATGCTCCTTTCCCGAAAGGATGACCCGGGTGGAGCCGGTGGCAGAGGGCTGCGGTACAATTAAACCAGGTAACGAGACGCTGGGCAGATGTGTTTTCATTGCGCTGTAAGATAAACGCAGTGTTAAATGCCTGACAACTTCCCAGAAGCAATCAGCAAAAGTTTACGAGTGCATAAACCTCAAAGACCATTCCTCGGTATTTTTATAAGCCCCGCATTTAAAGCTTCTATAAATTCTTCTGCCTGCTTCCAAACTAAAGTTCCCGGAGACTATTAAACAGCCACTTCTTTGGGAGGGAGCCCGGAGGAGTGGGGAGAGACAGACCACAACAGGCGGGGCCAGGGGAGGCCAGAAGGGCTCTGGTTTTGTTTGTCCCGCTTTCCTCTCGCTACACCCACCCCCCCACCCCACCCCACCCCCAGCCCACCCCAAGATAAAGTTTGGGAGAAAGTTGTCATAATTAAAGCACGGCAAGTCCCAGATGAAGGCATCGGCAACATGACTGGGATACATCAATGTGTCAAGAACTGGGGGCAGACCCAGAAAGAAAGGGAAAGGAAAGGATGAAGAGTAATAAGAGGGGAGGTGGGTGAGTGAACGGGCAGGAGCAGGGACACCAGATCCACAGGGACACCAGATCCACGGGGACACCAGCAGCGGGGCAGGCTGACGGGTGGACAGTGATGAGCAAAAAGCTTAGACGAAGAGAGAGAAATTTCAGGCGCAGAGCGCAAACCTGAGCGAACGCAGCCGAGGACTAGAGCAGGCGGCCGGGACCTCATTGGAACTCGCCGCGGTGTCCCCGTCCCCCCGCCCCGACGGCGCGGCCCGGCAGCGCCCGCCGCCCCTCGGGGCAAGCGGCCCCGCCGCCTGCGGAGCGGGAGCGTGAGCCGTCCCCGAAACTGCCGGCAAAAAGAGGGGAGGTAGCACTTGTGAACCCACAGATCAGCGGGAGAGATCGAGTCAGAGACCTCTGTCTTCGAAGGAGTAGGCTGTGAGGAATGAAATGTTCCCCTCTAACCATCAAATTACGATAACAGTATCTGTCATCCTTAAGTAACCACGAGTTTTACAAGTTGGATATGAAACAGATTAAATAATTTTCAAAAAAAGGCAACCCCCTGTAGCGATTACACAGCCCTTTGTTTATCATCCCAGAGAAAATGAAACTGCTAATTGGAATAAAATAAACCTAAAATGCCTTTGGATTGATAATGATAGAGGTTAACGGTGGCATCCCTCGGAAAGGGGGAGGGGAGCGAGGCGCTCGGTGACTGTGCGCTTGGACGGCGACCAGGGACAAGAGCAGCAGCCAAACCGGGCTGGGGGGGGGGGGGGGGGGGGGGGAGGGAGGAGGGGGTGAGACACCCCCCTCCCTTCTCTTCGCGGGGCTCGGCATGTATGTTCGGCTCTGATCCGGAGACACGAGGTGAGGAAGGTCTGTATTGTAGTCATGTCCTCGCTAGATGAAATCTCAGTCAATGATTTTGAAATCTGCAGCTTGGCTTCTTTTCATTCTTTCCAGGTGAAAATTCAAACGTTTTCTGTTGTCGCCTGGTCCTTTCTTTCCCGAAACAAGGCACCCAACTGTTCTGATATTACCATTCAAAAACAGGTTCTGTGGCAAACCTCATTTGTGAATCTATTACAGAGATTAATAGATTATTTCTCCTTTTTCAACTAATTCTCAGTGGGGAAATTTAACCATATGGTAAGGAGAGAATTAGAATTTCATCACATTAGAGCAAAATGTAATGAAAAGAGTCCAACACCTGGGGCCAACTCTGAAAGACACAATTAAAAGGTTTTTAATGAAACCAGAGAAACCAAAAAATTTCATAGCCTTCAGTAATTCTGCCACATAAGAATGATTTACTAGAAGTGTTGGGAAATATTGTTTTTACTGATGTCATAAGAATGAAAACCTGCCACTAAATACTCCGAGCGCTTACAGTAAAGCGAGAGCGAGCTGCTCGCCCCGAGCGTTAGAGGAGCAAGTGGGACAAAATTCAGAGCAGCCCTCGAATTGCCACTTCAGCTCCTGGGAGAGCGCGGAAAGGCGTGTACCCGGCTCCCGGGAAGGACCCCCGGGAGGAGAGGGCACCCCGGGGTGCTCCCTCCCGGCCGGGTTCCCCGGAGGGAGAGCTGCCAAGTGTTGGTCAATCACAGTCTAAAAAAACAACAACCCAAGAATCAAAAAGTTTGGTGGTTTTGCCCTTTCCCTTCTCCCCAGATGGGTTCATTTTCAAAGTAACGGATGGGGCTTTATATTTTTTATAGGGACACGGGGGATAATCACTCGAAAGCGGCAATCTGCTACTTGAAAACGGCTAAGGGGGAGGAGGAGGGGAACCTCCCCGTAGTTTGGCCTCCGTTTGCTGGAGGGAGGGGGGGGTGGGGAGGAGGCTGGGGACCATCCGCCTCCCAGGGAAGCAAGGTGGACTTTGGCGGTGGGCAGGAGTGGGCACGGCGGTCCGGGTTGGTCCGGGTTTTTTAATTTTTTCTTTCCCAAGCGATGCTTTTCGGGAAGACGGGTGGGGGTGGGAGGGGGCTATAAGTCAATGTAAATTGCAGGGGGTGGGTGGGCTGGGGTGGGGGGGGAGAGGGTGTCACTCCTGACTCCACGGCTAAGTTAGCAGAAGTCTGCTGGCAGCACTCGGAAGGGGAAGTGTTGAAGCGGGCTTTTCTGCAGTGCAGGGCTGTAATTTGCTGAAGGAGGCAAAGAACATCCTTCGATCTAAGTAGGGCTTTTAGTGTGCTCATTGATGAGTGAAAGTCGCCACACATGTCAAGCTAAAGGCAGTTGTTGGGTTACTAACAGGACACAACGTCTTGCAAACATATGCGTTAAGCTGTGTATACAGATGGCAGGGAGAATAATGGAGCAGGCGCCTCTTATAAAGCTCTAGCTGCTGCCTGTCTTCAGACCTGGGAAATGAAACTATTCAGACTCAGGGCCAGATAGCGCCTGGGATTGTTTGTTACCGTTTTAATCCTATTAATTAAAACGTTAACCTGATTGGGTAGAAAGCTCTGTCCCAACAGGCGAGTCTTCTTCATAATAACCTACTCTCAGAGATAATGATGTAAAAGACTCCCCCGTCTGCGGCGGCTGCTGGTTGATGGGTCCGGAAATCTCTTGAAGGTGAATCCAAGCAAGATAAACGGTGGAAGCGGCTCCGCTGGCAGCGCACAATGCCCCAGCGCGGCGCCTGCTGAGGGCGAGCCGGAGCCGGAGCCGCAGCCGGAGCCACAGCCCGAGCCACAGCCGGAGCCGGAGCAGCACCCGGAGCCGGAGCCGCAGCCCGAGCCGGAGCCGCAGCCCGAGCCGCAGCCCGAGCCGCCGGAGCCGGAGCAGGGACAGCCGCGGCGCCGGGCACGGCGCATCCCCGGCGGGAGCCGGGAGACGATTTCTGCCAGCGGGACGCCGGGGAGCCGCCCGCCGCGGCGCGGAGCCTTGGAGGAGCGGGCCGGGAGCTGAGGGGGGCGGAGGAGGCGGAGGCGGAGGCGAGCGGGGCGCCGATGGAGCGGGCGCTGGGGCTGCCCGCAGAAGAGGACCTCTTCCACAAGAGCCTCGCCGCCTCGGCCAAGCGCATGGAGTCCGCCTTCCGCTCGCCCCCGGGGCTCGACCTCTCCCACCCCCGCGACCGCCAGCCCTCGCCGCTCGCCTGCTACGAGGCGGCGGAGCCCGAGGCGCTGCTGCAGCCCGGCGTCGGTGGCGACCCGCTGGCGCTGCCGCCGGGCTCCGTCTGCGTCAAGTACGGCGAGAGCGCCAGCCGCAGCTCGGTGGCCGAGAGCAGCGGCGGCGAGCAGAGCCCCGACGACGACAGCGACGGCCGCTGCGAGCTGGTGCTGCGCGGCGCCGGGGGGGACCCGCGCGTCGCCTCGCCGGCGGCGGGCGGCGGCGGCGGCGGCGGGGGGGGCGGGGGGCTGAAGGCGGCCGAGGGCGGCTGCTCCAACAGCCACGGGCACGGCGGCAGCAAGAAGTCCAAGGAGCAGAAGGCGCTGCGGCTCAACATCAACGCGCGGGAGCGGCGGCGGATGCACGACCTGAACGACGCGCTGGACGAGCTGCGGGCGGTCATCCCCTACGCGCACAGCCCCTCGGTGCGGAAGCTCTCCAAGATCGCCACGCTCCTCCTGGCCAAGAACTACATCCTGATGCAGGCGCAGGCCCTGGAGGAGATGCGGCGCCTGGTGGCTTATCTCAACCAGGGCCAGGCCATCTCGGCCGCCTCCCTGCCCAGCTCCGCCGCGGCGGCGGCGGCAGCGGCGGCGGCGCTGCATCCCGCCCTCGGCGCCTACGAGCAGGCGGCCGGGTACCCCTTCAGCGCCGGGCTGCCCCCCGCCACCTCCTGCCCGGAGAAATGTGCCATTTTCAACAGCGTCTCCTCCAGCCTCTGCAAACAGTGCACGGAGAAGCCTTAAGCGCCGCCGCCGTGGCCGCCCCCCGCCGCCGCCGCGGTCCCGGGGAGCGGCGACAGCCGGCGGCCCGGCCCCGGGCCTGGGGGCGCGGGGGCGGCGGAGGGACTGACGGCTGCCCGGCCCCCGCCTCCCTCCGCCCGGCCTCGCCTCGCCTCGCTCTTCTCCTCGGGTTTTGCCGAGACGGAACCGCGACGGGAGCCAGCGTGGGTGCGGCGCCGGGGAGGGGGCGCGGGGCCGGGGATGCCGCGGGGAGGAAGCCCCGGCCCGGGGGGTGCGGGGAGGGGTCACTCTCGTCGGGCGCCCTCTGCGCGTCCGGACAAAGGAGAGGCCGGGAAATAGCAGGCCGGGTTGGGAGCCGGGGCTAGGGCAGGGGAGAGGGACGGAGAGCCGCCCCCAGCCCGGTCTCCCGGCCCCGGCGGCCGCGCGGGGCGCCCCGGTCCCGGTCCCGGCCCCGGCGCGGGCGAGGGGAAGGGACCGCAGCGACCCGGGCGCGGAGGTGGGTGGGACAAATCAGAGAGGGCACTTGAACATAGTTGAGGTTGTTTTTGTTTTTTTTTAATTATTATTAGCAGTATTATTATTATTATTATTCTGAGCCAGGAAACAAACAAACTTGAAACGTAAACTTATTATTTAAGCGACTCGCAGAAACAAAGAGACTGGACCATTGCTATGGAAGACTTTGTATTTTTTACCGTCTCTAAACTTTGATCCTGTGAAAATGCACAAAGTTTGGTGAGAGTGATTTAAAAAAAATCTAGAGAGTTAAAAAAAAAAAAAAGACAAAAAATAACCGAGCAAAACCCCCTACTCCGTGTGGCTGAAAGTATCGCATTTTTAAAAAGAATATTTATGTGCACCTTGTTTCTTTCCACTTTGCGATAATGTATAAACAAGACATGATATTTATTTGTTATTCTTTAAATGACCCTTCCACGCCAACAATATTTATCATGCGTTAAGGTCACGGGTCTTATGTGCAGTTACTTTAAATGCTTCTAAAATTCTGTTTATGGATTAACTTAAACTGTGTGCCAAGTGTTTAAAACGTTTATTTGCCAACAACTTATAACCAGAACTGTTGATGTATCCGAGCTGCTTAGGTTTATGAAAGGTCATCTGGATTTTAAGTTGCATCATCCCTGTATTTAAATTGAGCTTTAATAAATTGCTTCAGTCCAAAAATTACAGGAAAGGTGTATTCTTAATTGCTCAACCAACTGATTTTTGAAAGGGTATTCTTTGCATTATAACAGGTAATAGCTATTTACTTTTGCAAGGCATCAGAGCAATAGCTGCTACAAGAACACTTGCCAAGCCAATGTTTTCCCAGGCGCTGTGTTTTCAAAGGTATAATTTAAAACCGCTTTTAATGTGTATGTAAATTATTCTGACTGTGGATGACTATTTAAGTTGAAATACTTTAAAATACTTTAGGCTGATTTACAGAACGCGTGGAATTCTTTTTTTTTTTTTTTTTTTTTTCCCGGTGGGGGTGGGCGGGAGGGTGGGGTAGTGTTTTTTTTGGTTTTGGTTTTTTTTTTGAAGGAAAAATGAGAGATGAAAAGCAAGAAGTAGCTATTTACCCAAAGTGAGCCTTCAGTTTGAGTTTGCATGGCTGGGTGGCTGTCTCTCTGCCATTTGTAAATCAAGATTTTTTTTTTTCTCTTTTCCTTTTTCTTTTCAAAAATGAGTCCTGCTATTTTCCACTACTTGCAGATAATACAAATTCGGACTGTCAGGTTGGATGGCAAAATAGGAGCCATGATGGATCTGTTGGCAGGTCACGGATGTGTAAAGAGTGATATATATTAAATAGGTCAATCAGATTATGACAGCAATGTACGATCGTTTGTATGTGTATCTATGTCGGAAAGAATCTTTATTAAAATATTTTGAACAAACGTTTGTATTATGCTGTGCTTTGTTAAACCTGTATCTCCAGATTTGGGGAGTGGGGTGGGTGGGGGTAGTTTCCTTTCCTTTGCCTTTCTCTGGATGCTCCCCAGGACCCCCCGGCACCCCACTCCCGGCTCAGTGTGTCCCGGGAAAGGGGGTGCCAGAAGTTTTTCCCCGCGGTGCGTTCCCCGGGCCGACCCCGGCGATGCGGGGCTACCGTGGGGCAGCGCCGGGCCCTGCCCACCCGTCCTGGGGCTCCACGCATGCCCCGACCCGTGGGGCTGGGCGCGCCCCGAGGTGAGCTGCAGGACCGCCTCCCCGCACACACCTCCCCTTCGCCTCCTCCCTACCCCTTAAGTTTTGGAACTGCCTGTCCCCTCGTGGACCCTCCGCCCTGCCCCAAACCCCAGGGCGGAGGGAGCAGGCAGCTCCCCACAACTGAGCTGGGCCCGGGACGGGGGTCCCGGCAGAGCCGAGAGCCGGGGTCCCCTCCACCGCCCCGGGGCGGCCCGGGCCGGCGCCGGGTGTCCGCGGAGCCGCCTTTCCCAACGGCAGCAACACGCGCGGGGGAAGGGGATAAATATTTTCTGCTCCACTTCCCATCAAAAAAGATTAATCAGAACCTGTAACTTTTCAGGAAACATAACTGTAAAGTGCCACGGAGCTGTGGGAAGGCAGCCCAGAGAGGGTGGGCAGATCAGCCCCCAGGCGCAAGGAGAAGCGTCTCTCAGCATTTACTAGACAAAGGCTGGGTGCGTCTAATTATGATTATTAAAACAATTTCCATGACGATGTCTAATATTATGTTAATTTGAAAACAACTGTGTATGAAAACTGTCGACTATAATACCTAAATTCATTTAATGAAACACATCGTTAAGGCAATTAAACCTCCTGGATGTGATTAAGGAACATAATTACGACACTGTTCTGCGCCATAATTGGGTGTCTTTAATCAAGGGGTAAAGTGATCAGCAACACAGCCATTAGTTTGTATTGTTCTGTCTCTGCTGTCCATCATTCTGATTAGGAATTAACCACCGCCACCAGCTTGGCGTGGTGCGTGCCTGTGTGTGTGTGTGTGTGAGTGTGTGTTCGTGCATATAACACATTTGCTGCGAGATTTACCGCTTAACATCCCTGCCTGCCGAGCAGCCTTCCCGAAGAGATTCCCCTGGAAGGCGCGGGCGCCGCTCGGCCGTGCCCGGCCGTCGGAGGGGAAAGCAAGCGCGGTCCCAGCAAACTCTCGGAGCGGCCGGGACCGGGGCTGGGGGGAAGGCAAGGGGCTGTGGGAGGCCCAGGCTCTGCCTCCCGGCTCCCGTGGGAAGGGGCCGAGGAGCGGGCGGCGTGTGCGGGCCCGGCCGGGGATGCTCCCCGCCGGCGCAGAGGAGCGAGGGCGGCTGCTGCCGTCTATGGCGCATCGGGCGGTTTCTCCGTTCGCCTCTCTCTGCCTCGGAGAGACGGGACGGCGGAATGAAACCGCTTTTCATCCCTGGCTACCGCTGCCGCCCGACTCTGGGCTCTGTTCCTTCCTCCTTGGTTGCTTTGGAGGGGGACAGAGGGGTCTCTGCCGTCGCTCCTGCCCCTCGGCACCGAGTAGCCTGGCTGGAGAGCGACGCGAAGCCGCTGGGCCGGTCCCTGGGCCGGTCTCGCCAGCGCCGTGCGTGTCGGGGGTGGGGGGAGGAGAGAGGCTCCCCCGCCCCCCTTAACGCTTGATAGATCACTTCCCCAGAAATGAACATGTCCCCCTTCAAAAGCGCTTCTCCCCCGTTTCCACCGGGGTCTCCCCCAGCCTCCTCCGACGGCTCCCTCCGCCCCCGCCGCCCTTCCCCCGGCCTCTGGCCCCTTTCCCCCGGCCCTGCGCCTGAAATTGTCCCAGCATGAGTGACATTGGCTTTCCTAATGTAATGACTTATGAAAGATATAATCATGTGTTAAATTGAATCCTCCGCTTAACTGTTAATGGTGTGCTCTGGGCACATTTACGTATTAGATGCTATGGTAACTAATTACCACTAGAAGAAGGGATAATACACTTTCCAGACTTTGACAAATAATTATGAGTGTTCACATCCCTGCTAGCAGCAGTTGCAGCGGATCTGCTGGAATGAGTAAGTGAATAAATGAATGGGTAAGTGAACTTGTGTGCATGGAGGGGACTAGATAATGAATAGTGGTCAAGTGAGTTTTCTTATTAAAACCTTTAATGAAAATGTGATTTAGGGTGGAAGGGGGGAAAAAAAAAGTGCGACGCTGCCTCTAAGTGTAATTAAATCGCGTAATATAAACATCAGAAACATAAATAAGTTTGCTTTTAATTAAAACGCGGCAGTCAAAGTAAATTATCCACGTGCTCGGAAACTTTACAGCAATTAACACTTGTTTTTTGGGGGTGGTGGCCGTGGCGGAGGGCGGGGTGGGGGGGGTGGGGGGCTAAAACAAACGAGCCAGGACTCCGCGACTCTCTCCAGGATCATTTGTAACTTGGATCGCACCCGCTGGCAGCAGGCCGGAGGGGTCCCTAGACTTCAATCAGGAGGAGAACAGTCCCTCGCCGGAGCGGGACAAAACTTCGCGGTGTGTGGGGGTGTCGTGCTGGGCTCCGCGCCGGCCCCCGCTGCGCGTCCGCGGGGTCACTGCCGTCTGCCCCGGCCTGGGGGGTTCCGGCTCTGGCGTAGCCCATCGGAGGCTTCCTGTCGGCTCCCGATGAAGCATTAACGCTTGGCTCAGGCAGGTGCCGCAGGGGTTAAGCCGCTGCTGCCCGCCGCCCCGGGTGCCATCCCGGCCCGGGCAGGTGCCGCTGCCGGCAGCGGGGAGCGGCGCGGCTGCCCCCGGCCCCGAGCCTGGCTCGGGGGCTCCAAGCAGCCGGCCACGCAGCAAAGGGGACATCTGCCAACTGAGCAAAGAGCCGCAGCCAGACCCATTTTCCCGTGGTCACTCATCAGGTCGGTGTCACCCAGCCTCCCTCTTCCCCCGAAGCGCTCCGGAGAGGGATTTGCTCTGTTTTGGCTGGTTCTCCAGCCCCGGGAAGGGTTAAATCCTTCCCCAAGCCCCCAGTTGCCCTTGTCCTCTCAACCTGATTCAGAGATGTGTAATAAAATACGAAGCAAATTTATGGTCTGTTTCAAGCACTTTACTGCTGTATTTTTAAATTCATATATGCACATATAAGAACTATGATCTGTGAATAATTTGAAATGCTATAGGAAAATGATGCATTTTAGATCAAACATAACCGCTTTCTTACATAATTGTCTCGGATTAAAATAAAAAGAAAGATACATTTCGAACACAGACAAAGCTGAAAATCTAATGACAGCCATAAACTGCTAGACAGCCATAAATTAACGTCTTCATCAAACACTGGAGGGATCAGTGCTTATCTAAATCAACAATTATTTCTTCCGAGAAGTTGCAGAACAGATTGCCCCTCTAATACTATTTTTAAATCCTCATAATTGAGGATTAGGGGCAAACAATCGCCTTTCCAAAGTAAACCTCCTCTCCGCCAGCCGAAGCCATCCAAACTCACCCAACACCCAGACCGGTTCCCCAGGAACCTCCTCGGGGGATCCCGTCCCCTTTTCCCCACCCCAGCAATCCTGGAAGCACGGCTTGTTTTTGGGAAGGGACGGCAGAGAGTCTTTCCTCGCCTCATCCCTTTCCGCATGATTTTTGGATGGGGGTCGGGGGAGTTGGGAGCGCAGGGAGCGCAAAGCCGGCGGCGGGAGCGCGGCGGGAAGGGTGCGGGGAGGCGGGTGTGCGGGTCCCTCCCCTCCTCCCCCGAGCGGAGGCATCCCCGAGGCGGTGTCCCAGAGCGGAGGGACCCCCACTGCTGGACGACCAACCCCTCATCAATCCGCAGCTCAACTGATGCCCATCCACTTTTCAGGTCGGAGGCTTTAGCGGCGCGGCACTTCTCGCAGCTGTAGGTACCTGCGATGCCGGTTTTGCAAGAAGCTGCTGCAAAGATTTCATTTTTAGAAGGCAGCTGAAAAATTCGGTGGGAAGACAGCCGGTTCACCGGCTCACACGCTGGACATCGCACAGGGAAAGGCTCCCTGCCCGTAGGAAGTTAGCCACTGAACATTTTGGAAGAAAGAGGTAGTTGGAAAGATGAGTTAATAATAGGGAAGAAGTCACTGTCAAAAGTCACCCCAGGGTGTTAAGGTACTTCTACTCTCCGTGTAGCCAGAACTGAGGCTTGTATTCAACTTTGCTGCAGTCCTAGCTGCTGTTTGGGGGGAAAAAATACAAACCAACACATCAGTGTCAAAATCGGTTTAACAAAATCCTGTAAGATAGAATCTTGCAAGGCTCCTAGCAGGAACGGCTGGAGCTTAGTCTTGTTTTGATTATCTGTTTTAGAGTAAATACTTCTGAAGACAAGCACATTTCTGCTACTGCAAACAAGGTGTTCACACAACCTCCGTACCTAGATCCCAGGCAAGCCTGATGCACAGAATACCCAGCCCAGACACAGGACTGGTTTATATGAGGATGAATAAAATAAGTATAATTCTTTGCTTTCAAATGAACGTGGAACATTTTCTGTTCTTCATACGCGTCTATATAAGCAGCAACCATTTCTTCACACTTACTGCTATTTATAAACATAGCCAATAACTTCAGGATCACAATACTTTCGTAAGCGTAGTCTTAAGGGGTGTTTTTGTAACAAGATCATTTTTCTGATTTGTTGTGGATGTCGGGACATGACTAGCCACGGTACCTAAGCTGGTTTAGGCAATAGGTAGGAAAATACTTCACTTTCTGTGGTCCAACAGTTAAAATAGCTCTATTCATATGAATTAAGCTGATGTCATGCATAAATTGATGTCTTAATTTTAAAATCCAGTCCAATATAAGAAACAACAAGAAAGCACCTAGTGTCAAACCAAATATTAGATAAAATACAGTGTTAGGAGGTCTTATTAACACCGCCCCCCCCAACCCCCTTGTTCCAAGCTATCTTTCAGACCATCATGGAAGGCTGAGAAATGTGCCCTTACAGAAACCTCAAACAATGACACTTTTTATTTATAAACTTCAGTAACTTCTAATATAATCTGGAGTTAAGGCAAGTGTACGGATAAAAGCACGCTTATCAAACCCAGTAAAACGCTGTAGGTCTATTGTGCTAGGACGTATCTTCAACAACCCTCACAGACATACCTGGCAAGCATTTCTGCACGACGGAATGAAGAAACACTGATGTCTTTAGGGTATAACCTTCATATTAAAAACCTACTTGTAGAACTCATTGGCTATTGTGATACCTAGAAAAACCAAGTTGTGCTTTGCTGGCGCCGTGCTGTTTATTGTAACAATTTTCATTCATTTCTCCTCTTAAAATGAATGATCTTAGAGGATAGAATATTTTACACTAGGCAGTACATCTTGTACTACACCGAGGTTTGCAACAGGAAAAGCCTAGGAGTTGTATTTGGGAAATCATGGGTGGATTGCAAACCTTTACACTAATTTTGAATCACGTCCCAAGAATGTCAGAAATACAACTTTTTTTCCTCATCTTGTAAGATTAAGTAAGTTTGATGGGGTTAAAGTAGACTTGACAATTTCCTAAATTCAAATGAGTTACTCCATGGCAGTGTTGAATTAAAGGCTCTTTTCGCTTTACAGAAATATCTTTCAAAATCAAGTAACAGAAAAATGCTATATGCTGAATAAACAATTTAAAAATGAAAGCAATAGTGGTAAATCTGTGAGAAATGTGTAAATATAAGCTTGAAAAAAATACCATGGACAGCCGTTCAATATTAAAATAGAGATATTCATTTTTATTGTGTCCTTGAAATACAAAATTCACTTAAGATGTTAGATTACTAAAATAATGAAGTTTCTTGCTGAGAAATTCACAAATTCACTCTTACTCGATCTAAGAGCTGTAATGATGGATATTAACTATTAAAGTAGAACCTAACCTGTTCATCTACATACAAAATGTCAGTTGGCACAATTAAGAGCAATTCACAATCTTTTGAATGTCAGAAAGTTCAAGAATGATGAAATAAAAGATCATTTATAATTCTACAAGAGAAATTCACAGACCAGTAATTATTCACAAAAATAGCAATGCCAAAAATAGTGACATGCAACTGGCTTAAAAGCATAAACTGAAGAACAACTCGTGCATGATTTTATATTAGCACATTGGGACGTATTGGCAGAGATGTGGAAGTCTAATTTGCACACAGGTACACGCAGACAAACATGGTCTTCTAAGTAATGTAACAGCTTAAAAAGTTTACAATACCTTATAACAGTACTGGGTGCCAGCATGAAAATGGAGAACATACAATCTGTAAATTAATATAATAATAATAAAAATAAAAAAAATCACATTTTAGCATTCACATTAGTTGATGATGAATTCACTTTTCTTCTCGGGTACTATAAAGGGCCATATTGACTTAGCAAACCTGTTCTATATGAGAAAAAAGGTGGTGGTTGTTTCTCTTTTTTTGATAGCAGAAGATATTATCAATATAGCCATAGGCAGCGCCAACTCACAGTCGGAGGCTGGTACTGACCAGCCGTGTCACATCTCAGACTGATCAGCGATCGCACCGTTTCACTAGAGGAACAGCAGGGAAATTCCAGGGGCGCCTGCGCGCTCCTCCTGGCTGACCCTACGCCTGCCGGGTCAGCAGATGAGACAAGCGTGCGCGGCTGGGCTTGAGGGGCTGACCCCTCTGCTGAAGCGGAGAGGAGGGACAGGGAAGCACAAGGTCCAACTGCCTCCCACCGCTCACGCTCGGCACCTTGTACACTTGCAAACAGCACTGCCCTTTCTCCTCTGATGCTTCCTCCTCTGCTCTCTCAGCGCCCCAGTGACAGACACCAAGGGCTAGTCACCCCTGAGTTCTGCAGCAGAGGAGGTCATCAAAACCTGCGCTGTGCCCTCCATCATGAAACGCGCTGTCATCGTCACAGCATGCTGGAGACAACTTGGCTTCTGTTGGGACCTCCGGGGATGGTGCATGCTCATCCCGCTGTGCCGTTACAGCTTATTGACCAGGAATACCGACACCGTGGGCCGTTCACTCCCTGCTCCACAGAGACCGACTCACTCCTGGTCAGAGCAGCTGCCCACCCTCAGAAATAAGTCACCTCCTCAGCTGCTGAGTACATGGACCAGAAGGGCTTAACGTCTCCTCCATCCTGCTCCATCTCTCATGACTCCACAGGAGGGTGAGGCTTACCTCCTCTGCAGCTGGGGTATGCGAAGGTAGTCATGCATTGCTTACCACCAAAACTGCTCTACCAGGAGCATGGCTTACCAGGAACAGGGTTCCAGACAAGCTGGGCAGGACCTGCTTTACGCTTGATTATTTTGCTCCCTGATCAAAAAGAGCAAGTAACACTTATCCCAGCAAAATCCTGGCCTCCTGCGTGGTGTGAAGAGTGCTCTGCAACCCAGACACCAGGCCTCCAAATGCCTTCATGGAGGTTTCCTGCAACTCCTGGGAAAGATTCTGACCCTTTTTTTCTTTTTTAAATGGAAGCACGGCCTACAGATTTCATCTGATATTTTGGAGACATCTTCCAATTTCAAAATAGGTACTATAAAACTGATCAGCTATTAATCTGAAATTACTAATGATTTGCATGTACTTTTGGCACAGTCCTATTATGTCCTACCAAATTATGCAGCCGCCTGTGATATTCTAATTCAAACCCCTAAAAATAGAATACAATTATAAAACAAAAAGTCTTCTGTTTAAAACAAATACCTACTGTTATTTTCGCAGTTGCTTCAGGTTTGTTTCAAAGTTGGATGCCAAAGAGAGATTTATCATAACTGTGGCATGAGACATTTTACAGCTTACATTTAAGCAATAACGGAATACAGTGCAATGATATCAACATTTCCTTTCTCAATAAACCAGGCTCTAATGTCCAAACTGGATTGTGAGCTACGGCTGACTACAGAATAGCTCCTGCGGAGTAACTATGGCAGTAAGTAACCTGAGTGCAAGAATCTCTCCATAAAAACAAATTTTATTCTGTGGCACAAAGCAATAACCAGCTTTTGCTGTTGATTAAATGTTGAAGCAAAGTTAAAACGTTTAATCAACTGCAAAGCCCATTTAATGTAAGTGTACTCCAACACTAGACATTATTGATATTATATATGAAGAGAAAATGTTTATCCAATATATCTCACAAAACCACAATTTTCTCCTTGGAGGATTTGGAATGTGACTGTGCCAATCTCTGAAAGCCTTTCTACTGATGCTGATGCTTATTTAGGATATGTGCTTTACATGAATAACTAAACTGGCTTCTACACAAATAACAGTAAATAATTCCTTAGTATGTACGTTGCAGTTTCCATCCATAGGCCATCAAATGCTTTAGAGATGAGTAAAATTTCTTATTTCAAAAGACTTACACTGGCACTGGCACACCCCAAACAGATATTTTGGGGGGGGGGGCAGCGGTGTGTCGCGGGGCAGGACAAGGCCCTCAGACATGGCTACTCTCCCATCACAGTTATCATCTTGGCAAAGTGAGGCTGGACAGCCATGAGAATCCTCATTAGTCTCTGAAGTGATGGCTGGGAAGAGAGACAGGGTCTAAAAATCCCAGATCCTGTGCACTAGGAAATTTATTTTTGAAACAAAAGCTGGTCACCCAGTGAAGTAGGTTGGGCAGCCAGCATTCTGTGGCTGCCCAGGGATTTCACTTGCTCAAATTTTGACCCCAGGGAAAAGGCTATTTTCCAATTTGTACATGGACAGGTCTGTTTCCAAACACAGGTCACACTACTCTGTCTGTGCCTACCTTAGGTGCAGTAAAACACTATTAAAAAGTAGTTTTAGATACCACACTTGCCCTTGAAGCCCTCTTCTTCTTTTTCTTTTTTTGTAGAAATGAAGAAACACATGGACATGTTGCTAGGAAAACAGTGAGACAAACAGAAGGTAATTTTTGAGATGGTAGAATCATTTCAAACAGGCTCATATATTTTCTCCCTGAAGAATAAACTTTTTTGGCTCAAAAGCCCAAATAGATAATTTAAGCTTGATCCAGAGCCTATTAAAATCAACAGAATCTCCCTTCTGACTTAAATGACTGCAGGAAAAAAAAATAATCACAGATTTCAATTCCTTTTCATTGCACCAAAACAAAGGAAAGAAACAAAAAGCATTCACCCTCAGTACATAAAACTGAAGTTAGAAATGTGTCGTCAGTAAGACATTCTTGCAAATCGTCCCCCACCACCCCACACAGCTTCCATCACATCTCCCCAGTGAGGGCTAAGACACTCAAGACCGTGAAGGGAACAGCATAAATAAAAAGTTAGAATAATAATCACTAAAAATTTTTTCACCCCCTAGAATTAAGTTCCCTCTTTCTTGCTATTATGCTTCTACGAGGAGATGCAGAGATGCCTCCAGATGGTGCGTGTTTGCGACCTCCCAGTCTACCAAGGGGGAACCCCTGTGACAGAGAGCTGCTGAGCCCGTTTCCCATATAAACAGCCTGGATTCAGCTTGGTGTCATCCTCCCTGTAAATCCTCCACAACTCACGGCCGAGAGTGTGGGACTCCATCTTGTAGGGACGTTGGGCTATTTACTTGGCCAAACCCTTGTCATCTCATCTCACTACTCACAACTCAGGCAGGAAAAATTGAGGTTGCATGTCCCCCACATCTGGTATCTACCTCCAGCCCAAGGGTTTTTCTCCTTAGAAACAAACAGAAGGAGGTAAAAGCAGAGAGGGAAAAGCAAATGTTTCCAAAAATACAAAGCTGAGTGATGAAACAGAGCAAACATCGAGATTAGTAGAAGGCATACAGGCAGCCGCTCACTCTCTTAAGGACCTTAGCTTGTAACGAAAGGCAATATCAACGTCTGGCAGGAGGATACCAAGGCCCATACGACTGTTATCAAGTCTCACAGCTTTGTTTTCAGCTAGTTCTACATCGAAACGAGCCAATAGTAAGAAAAGAAACATCTTCATCTCATTCATCGCAAGGAACCTCCCTGGACACATGCTGATGCCAGAGCCAAAGGGCATTAGGAAATACTTCAGTTTTCTTCCTGCCTTGTAGAATGTGGTTTTTTTCTTGCCATTCTCTATGTATCGATCGAACTTGTACTCCTGAAAGTAAAAGAGAAAGGGAGAGACAGTGTGATATCTAACAAGGCAGTTACATGAGTTGCTTTGTTTGCACAATGGTAACGCATCTGAAACCCAGAAAATAAGATAAAGAGGAAGACAAGGAGCTGACAGCTTCTCCTTTTTAGTTGTTTCCCTCAAGTTTCATTAACTCACAATATCTTCCCTGCGAAGAACACTCTTTAAATCCACTTACTTAGCTTAGCCCTTTTACATCAAGCTCCTTCAACTTCCACGTCTCATCCACTGAGTGTCTGGCCTATATTGATTGTAATTAGATTTTGACCGCTTTGTAGCAGGGACAATGAACCTTAGTGGAAGGACAATTTTCTTGTAAAGCATCATATGCACTCAGTGTGGTACATACATCATGGATAAGGATAATCTGCCAAATTCTGCAAATGCCTATGAATAAATTAATGCATTGCACCAATCTTGCTCTTACAAGCTAGAGTAAAATCCATCCTTCTTTTGCACCCAGTGGTGCAGGTTATTCGAAAACCAGACCCGATGCTTTGCAGTCCATTTTCCCTTCAGTTGGAGATGGTTGATGCTTAATTTCCCACATCTGACCTTCAAATGTTTTGTTCCGGAAGCTGTGTGCAAAGCCAGACAACCGCCAGTGATTGACCATTATAGAGAGGGTGCTTTCTAGTAAGGTTTGAGGTTGCGCTTGTAACCCGCGTTCCACAAATTGAACATCTTTCTCCCTATTTTCCAGTAGCAGGATCCCTGTTTAGAGATAATCCATGTTTTTGAATGAAGGAGATCTGGCATCCTCACTCAGTCAACGGCAAATTAACCACTTACAAAATCCTCCTGCATGCTTTGAATAAAAATGACAGACACTTCTTGCTTATGGTCACTCATTAGCATTTGTCCTGCTTTGCATACATCTGCTATAGCAGCAGCCATTTGGAGCTGGCTGGGAACAAGTCAGTCAGACAGAAACCAACCTCAACTGATTAAAAAACCCCACACTACAATGACAAATACACTGACACTGATCTAGCCATCCGATTAAAGGCTCTGAAAGGCATGCATTGCAGGTCTTGCTGTCAAGACAAAACAGTGTCAGGGGAGGTGGTCTATGAGAAAGGAACAAGATACACCGGAGGGGATATAACTTTGGGTGTTGAAGAACGGGAGCTTGTTTCTGTAAATGGCAGAGGTCTGGATTTTCCACAAAGGTGATTGTATGTGTGTTTCCACTGACAAGTAATTAATTTCAGTCTCTTTGAACACCCCAGCCAAAAGGAAACATGCCATCTTTTTCCCCCGGTAAGTTATTGCTTCATTTGAAGAAGCACAGTAACAAATGAAAGCCCAGAATACCACTTCTTCCTTAAAAAAGATTCACTTCCTCAAATGTAAATCCTTCTGGTCTAAAAAAGCCCTGCTAAATATGAACTGCAATAGCTTAAAAAACCAACCCAGCCCAGAGCTCTTTGCTTTGCTGGAACATTTCCACAAGGTGCACGCCTGGCGTCTGGAGCAATTAAGAACCGTGGTATTGAACACACAGACATACTGGGTCAAACCTTATGCTTTCTTTGTCATCTTAAGAGCCATCTGAGAGTTGTGATTGCTTTTAACAACAACAAAAAAATTAAAAAAATTGGTGTCTAAGGAATTGGAAAAGCAGAAAACAAGTGTGAGACAGGAATGGAGCCAATGACAATGACATAGAACTCAGGCTTGTGCTGCTGAAACCCCTCGGGTTGGATAGTATTTCCTTAAAAGCTAATTTGCTGGCTAAATAGAGACTAATTTTTGGCAATAAAGGAACTTTCAGCCATGTACTAGGCCTCCTTGGAAGAGGCAGGGTAGTTGATGGCAAGGAAGAGGTAAGTACGCTGAGCCAGAACAGGCGATGAAGTTCTGTGTGGATGGCCTGCTAAGAGCCATTATGAAAACCGAGCAATCTCCTGTGGTTGATAGAAGTCTCTCTCTGTCACATCTCGTATTTAGCTTTGTTTGGGATGCCACCATGTCAGGTTTCCTGCAGGGTTTCCTGATATTTCACTCTATGGGATTTGCAGAGTTTATTTACTGAGTTCTATAACTAGCTGAGTTAGGATTTAGGGGTTCACTTATCCACTTAATAGAAAACTGACGCATTTATTTAGGTTTTGATGAGTGGAGAAAGAGGTCAGCAATACATGCTTACACTTATACAATATGGTGCCAAAGCAGAAGATAGCTTCAACTTAAATTTATGTATCCAGGAGAAAAGCACTGCTACAAAATTATCTCATCAAGCTGCCTGTTTTCCCAGGAAAGTTTTCCCTAAATACATGACAAGCTCAAGACTGCACCTTTCAAAAAATTCATTCTCCATCTCTATCTGATCCTCAGTAGTTATTGTTGAAAGCACACTGCATATTTTAAGAACCAAACAGAACAGTGATTTCCCCACTTTCCGAGAGGGCCCATGTGCTGAAATCAATGTACTGCAATGTGTGGATTGCTCATTCACTATCAAAAAGATAAAATATATGAACTAAAGCTGTACTGTGAAAGCTGAGCTGAGCTGATACTAAGCAGACATATTCAAGCAATGGAAATATGGTAATATATTCCGGCAATTATTGGATAAGGGAGGGGATCAGCTTCCACACTGATGCTTTTGGTCTAGGACCTAAACAAACAGATGGACTTTTGACAAATCGATGTTCTTCAAAATAAAGTGTTAAGAATAAAATGAGAAAAAAGCTTATTTGTTAGTTGTTACTTTTTAAGGATAGAAATATTAATCAACCATTTGCCAATATATGGACTAATTTTTAAAACCCTAATTTTCCCAGCGGGCTTTGTCTTCATTTTTGGGTGAGAACAGCCAGCAGAGTCCTCCTGGACACGATCTCCCTTTTCATGTCTTGTGTTCACCCTAGTGACTATACCTCACTCCTCCTAACTCCGACACGCTCCACACCTCCTCTCACCAAGGCTGGTGGAATTCCCACACAGCGAGATGTTGTCCCGCACAAGTGCTGCACTTGGATCTCATTTTTCCTCTGCAACCTCATATCCTTAAGTTCCTGAAAGGGAGAGCCTCAGGGAGCAATGCCTCTAACATGGGTTTTCTATAAATGTGTACAAAAAATCCAGTCCCCTTCTTCTTTGGCTTAAGTGCCAAGGATGGCAATCAGCACAACTGGGAGACAGAGATTTGCTTAGGAAAATGGGGCTGAGGAATGGATCAGGTACGAGCTCTTGCCTGTCAGGCAGAGGAGGCATTTAACAGCCTCAGCGTACACCCTCTGTGGCACCCTGGGCCAGGGACTGCAATCCAGGGGAGCAACCTAGCCGAGACAGGACTATTCAATTTGCATGCAGGTGGTGAACTTCTGAAGCCCTATTAAGGCTGAGGCAGGGTGGATTAATTTCGAGTCTTTGATATTCATTAACTCGAGCGTCAGAGAAAAATACAAGGAGATGACACAATTACCCTCCGAGCTTTGCTGCAGAGCAACAGCTTTACAGTCTCAAGTTCACAACACTCTACTGATTGATCAAGAAGGGGTGAATCCCTACGAAGGGAGGTGAAAAAGCATACTGCTCAAGTAAGACACTGCTATTATAGGGCTTTGGAGAGTCAATGATGCTTTGGGGGCACTTAGCTAAATGGCCCACCTCATCTGCTATTTAAGCCACCTTCTATTATTCAGCCCTCCTTGGGTATCAAATGATTCACTGCCAAACAAACCCCACATTTAGCCTAAAGTTTACGGTAGTCAATGTGCAGTTGTCAATTCCCTTCAAAGCAGTCGCAGTTGGTCTCATCACCATATTTCTCTCTTCAGGCCATGAATCCTTTGACCTACAGGGCCCTAGAAAATACATCTGAATGTAGGAAGATTTGTTCCACAAGAAGGAACAGACGTAAAAAAAAACCCCAAAACAACCCCAAAACCACAGATCACAAAAGGTTTGGCTGCTGCGATGTGCCTGGAGTAGGAAGAGTAGCACCAGCTGAATGTTTACCTTGGGATCTTCATAGACCTCAGGGTCCATGTGCAAAATCTGCGGGTAAAGGGCTATCCAGTCTCCTTTCCTCAAACCGACTTCTTGATTCCCTTCGAGCCTGAGAACAAAATCCTCCTGGCTGATGCGAATGTTCATGGAGGATGAGCACATTCGTAAACTCTCGTTTAAGGCGCTCTCTGCGATTAAACAAAAGCGGAGGGGGGGAAGCGTCAGAAATATGGGAGATGATTGGAAGTTATACATGGCTACAGCTGCTGAATCTCGACAGGTTTAGTAGGGCAGGCTAAAGGAAAAAAAACCCACAAAGCGAACATAAAGCAGAGACCAGGAGGAGGCAATAAACAACCCCGCAGGGCTGGGGCGGGGAGCCACGACGCTGAACCTCCCGACGTGATTCTCACTGATGGTGCTGAGAAATCCTGTCGGCTGTAGGCTGGACCGAGTTTTGGGTGGAAAGTCATTGTTCAGGCATGGCGTTGAAAACGACGCAGTCAAAGGAGCCGAACGCTTTACGCATTTACATGTATTTTAGAGGTTGCAAGCAAATACCAGTGACAGCATCCACGGAGCTATTTAGCTTGCCTTTTGAAAGCTGCTGGATGTAATGCCAGGACTGTATGTTGGAAAAAATCTCTTCACTTGTTAATTCCATAGTCATTCTGAGGATTTTTAAATTTATTTCTTTTCTTTTCGATGCGCTACACTGCCAAATGACAGTGTCTGTTATGGTCAGAGCGAATGAAAGCAATTCATTATTTGCCTGGTAATTTTAAGAGAGAAAGACACTTTAATTGGCCAAGAGAAAACAAAACATAGACCTTTCAGGCTTATGGAAAGCAAGATTTCTGTCTCCACCATCACATCCTGGAAGGCTCCAGAAGCTGAATGTCCTTGCTTTCCCAGTGGCCTTCACCTTTTGCTCCTAGCACGACAGATTTTATGGCTAATTTCCGGCAATTTATCCTGGCAGTTTGAGGAGGAATTCCTTTGGGAATAATATGCATAATTTGCATAAATCATTCTGATAGCATGTATATCAGCATGTAGCTCCTGTCTAGGGCTGCATCTCTCACTTTGTAATCAAAACTGACTATTTTTCCACCAGCATGTATGGGCGCTGTTATATGTGACTTGATTCCTTCTAATCATCAGTGTGAAAAATAGCCTAAAATAGGGTTTCATTTGCACATAATAATCCAAATGTGCCTGCATCTATGTTCTGTGATATCAAATAAGCCTTCTCTAAGTGTTCACCAAGGCACTGTAAGTGCTGCACCCAAAAGGTTAGTTTATTAGAGACAGTAGCTACCCAGTGTGGATGCCTCTGAAAAAAAAAAAAAAACCAAATGCTCTTTCACTAAAAATTAAATCTGGTGCAGCACGCATAGCAAATAAAGTGGCCCTGGATGCTTTCTTGCAGGAGGTTTTTCCTTAAGCATGCATTTGTCTAAAGAAATGAGGCTGCGGTCAGCTCTGTGTGGCCAGCGCCGTGATTCAATGTGACGTACAGTGAGTCTGTGCATATTCTTTTGGACTGCCTTCGTTACTATAATCAGGCAGAGTCAAATCGGCTTGTTGGTGACGAAGCCAGAAAAGAACCCTGGTTCCAGAAGATGGCCTCTACTGCGGATAGCCACAAGGCACCTGACACGATAGATTTCAACTGGCAGCGTTCTGGCAACAAAACTTTACGCGGTACAAAGAAAGGGTCCAGCCTCTGCTCCCAGACGGTCTTCAACCTGCGGAAAACGGAGCTGGTAACTCCGCGCCGGTCCACCATTTGGAAATGGTGGTGACATATGTAGTGACACCAGAAATCAAATGTGGAAGGGGGAAGGAGGTGAAAAAAACCCCAAACCAAACCGAAGAAAAACAATAATTAAAGCGCCGCTGTGAAATAGCAGGTTTACATTTAACCGCCCAAGCGATGCGGTCACATCCTATCGGCGGACATCCTCCCAGAAAGCGTGGCAGTCCCTGCCCGCTGCCGGATCCCAGATGACAATTGGGCAGCATATCTTATGCGGAAGTTAATCACAATAATGGAGCACAAAGTATGGCTTAGCGGTCAGATCGTAAATGACAAATCTGTTTTACCTTCCAGTACCAGTTATGTGTGGAAGGCGAGCTTGGCTCTCGCTCTGAGCGATCATGCCGATAATCATTAGATGACAAAAGTAATGAGTCACATTATGATCAACAAAGGAGAATGGAGCTTATATGGCTTTGCAGGCTCACATTAAAAAAATAGACAGTCAGCTTTCCACAAATGCCGGAGCTATACATTGAGAGGAATGACAACTGCACAATAAAACTGCAGCCTTTACTTGCAGTTGTCATAGTTCAGCAGACACCAGCCATCGCCGCTGACAGACCAGCTGGGTAGCTTGGGAGGCCTTCCATTCTGCACCGTGAGATACAGTAAATTATCCAGCACGGTAGAGCAACATCTGTTTCTGTGCTTGTGCCGAACAAACAAGGCAATTTAAAGCATACCAAGGGATAACCAAGCAGCAAATGAACATGACCCTCATTTTTTTCCCCCCTTCTTACACACATGAGATGCTAAACTTCACTGTGCGAGCGCTACATAAAGAAGCCAGGCTGTTGTTTGATAAGGTGTTGTCAGAGAGATTTTACATATTTTCTGGAGAGAGAGAGGGGGGAAGAAAAAAAAAAAAAGAGATATCTCTCTCATAGTATTGTTATTCTTAGAATCCTCCCACTTCTCTCTCCGTTTCTCTTATACTAAAGCTAGCACTGAGCTTCCAATTCATTCTAGATTTTTTTTTTTTTAAACTGTTTCAATATACTTATAAATATTCAGTCTTTAAACCCTAATTTGCTATACTTAGTTCACATGCCTTCAAGCATTTGTCTTCCAATTTCCACTGAATAAATGCGTACTAATGAGAAATAGAGCAAGCTGCTGAGGCAAAGCTGGGTGACTTGAGCCTGGCCTGCCACCAGCTTGTGATAGGCAGGCAAATTGAGTTAAAATGAAAAGTCTTGTCAGCTGAAATACAACATGGTAGCCAAACAGCAAGCTGTCAATCATCCAGCCAAAACAAGGGACTGCAGGTAATAAAAGGTCATTGCGAATCATAAGTGCATTTGGCTTTCGTTGGCAAGTTAATTTTAATTAAACATGATCTTTATCTGTAAATGTTTTATAAAACTTATTGTGCATAATGGATTGTTAATTTTACACTAACACATAGCAGGTAACAGGGTACTATAATTATTAGAGTGTATTGTAGGAAAATAGCTGTCGAGTATGCAAATTTTTTTTGGGGGGGTGTGGTGTGTCATTTACCCACAGGCATCACGGTGTGCCAACACAAACGATGATCTGAAACAAGTATGTTTGCATCTTACTAAGAACTAAATGGTACTGCCCAGCCCATTCCAGGAAAATATAATTTCTCTCAATCCAACCAACAATTTTAATGCTCAGCGGTTGTGCTACGACTACGCGCTCTGTATTAGCTGTTTTTGGGTTCCTACCCTTTCCTGTGTACACAACGTTTTTTCAAGCTGTGCTCTTTTCACAGGATATATCTGGGATTCAGCGATGACCTGGGGCAAGGATACTTCACCATATAAACGAATGGACTAATATTAAACAAACGAACTGACTAAACATGCCTAGCATTAAACACGCACCAAGTATATCTCTGCTTTACCCTCTGCATTTCCATTATAACCATAAAAGCCGACAGACCATTCTCATGTGTCGTTTACCATATCAGAGCTCCACTGTGAGCCGTAAGGACTAATAGTGTATGTTACTAAGCACACACAAATACGCACGTTTGGGTTTCGGGAAAAGTCTTACGTAGACAAAACAAAGTGCACTGCTCCAGAAATGCCATCGGAAAAAAAAATAATCAGAGCCTAAATTTTATCATTTTGCTGTGGGCTTAAAGCTTTTTTTTTTTTTCCTAATTAAAAAATCATATACCTGTGCTTTGAATTTAAAGGCAAATCAGGCCACGTTGCTCCCTAGACCCAAAGAATCTTGAACCATAACAACAACGTTGCCTCCTGAGAAAGGCTTTTTAGGAATTCTTCCTTGTTCTCCATAGAATGAGGAATCAAAAAAAAAAGGCTCTTGTTACAGTAGGCCAAAAAGAGGACGGAGAATCAGAGCGCTTAAAACAGAAGAACGAGATGACAAGGTGATGAACGTATGAGAGTCCCACCTGGTCTGCCTTACTCAAGAGCAGGGACACAAACCACGGGTTTCCGTGCTCTGGGTTGGCACAAGGGGAGCGGGAAGAGGAAAAGCTTGGTTTCGGAGGCTGGGGTCAGTGAGCTGCAAGGGCAAAGGCAGTGCTGGCTCCCACTCCCTGCGACGTGGGGATTTTTGGTGCTCAGACAATGCAAATTGGGACCTCTGTCCCTCCTACGCATTTATTAACAAAACATCCCTTTCCCCTTTCCACTGAAGCATGAATTTAATTCTCTTATGGTACAGATTTTTTTTTCTATATTATTATTTTATGGGACAGTATCCAGCCCTTTATGACTTAAGTGCCAGAAGAATTGAAATCTAGCTTCTGTTCATACCACATTATGTTTAACGCGAATATAAAATTTAACAAAAGTGTTACAAGAATACTACAAAGTAGGATGTGGCACTTTCCTCTCAACACATAAATCAAACGTTACCAAGGTACTTCAAGATTTCAAGGAGCAGCAAAGGAATGACACAGTTAATGTTTTAAACTGTTCATACCATTTTGCACCAGATGGTTCTAGTGAAGTACATGCTTTTATTTTCCTTATTCCTACACTTCTGGGGTGCATTGCCTTTTTTTTTTTTTCCCTCACCATTCCCATCTTGGACTCCAAATCCAAAATAAATTAGCTCTTGAACTTCGTGATGCTCAGTAACTTTCCTTTTCTATTATTTTTTAGCAGATGCTAACTGATGTGAAGCAATTTTACTCATGTTCCTTAAAAGTACATTCAATGCTTAGAATGTCACATTATTCTTGAAAAGTGTTCTAGTCATCAGATATCCCCCCTACTTCAAAAGCACCCTTCATCAATTAGAGATAAATCTGCACCGAAACAGCCGTGACTCCAAATGAAATCAACTGTCTAGGCTCACGCTACAGAAGATAAACATTAATGCTCTATCAAAAAGCAACTGGATCAATCTCAATTTTATATTTGTACTAGAAGAAACAATTCAGGTTTGAACACCAGCTTTTGATACATGCCACATTGGATGGTCCTGGAGAATGGCAGCTACTATAACCAAACCAAGCCTAGAGACTGTACTGCTCCACCACCCTGTCTTCACACAGCTTCTTTGAAGAGTGGAACATCAGTTCAGACCATGAGCTACCAAAACATATAGACATGAGCTCAGTTTTAACAAGGACTGGTTTCAATATTTTAAAAGAGGGGAATATTGAACCTTTATGCTTTTATTCAGCTGTTGTCTATCCTGCTAACACTACATACGGAGACTTTCAGACGCCTAAAGGCTAGGTTCTTACCCTCTACATCCTCTCTCTTCCCTTGGGCTGATTTTAGCATCTGTCTTGCCAGTGCCTGAGTACTAGCAAATGAAGTGAAACCATCAGCTGATGCTCTGAAGGCCTATCCAGCTCCTGGATCAAACTGCTTCTAACAGCATGTGGCAAAGGTCTCCCTCTGAAACACTGATCTAGAACTGGAAGATCTGTATTTCACTTAAAGCTCCCTTATTTTGAATCAAGGTATGTTTTTTCCAATACTGGCAATGCTATTTCTACTCTGTAGAGCTTTACCTTCTTACATTTTGTTCAGAGGCATTGCTCAACCGAAGCCTGCTTTAGAAGTCTTTTTGTTTTGCGAAAAAGAAAGAAACTGCTTGTGGAAAAAAATTACATTTGCGGTTTAAATACATTATCCTGCTTTAATTTCAGAAAAGGGTCTTTCTTGGCAGTACCATACAGAAGTATTTGAAATGCATTAACACTTCGGCAGATGCTCAGAATCAAACAACTTAATAGGCATCAACTTTTTTCAAATAATTGCAAAGCTTCGATTTAGCCTTTTGCATACCTTGCATAGTTAATTACCTAGGCCTTAATGTTTACATGCAATGAGAGTATCTACAGCTATAAACTACATAATTTATAATTGATGTAAATGGGTGTTATTATGTCAATTAGGCAGCTGTGTCCTCCACCTTCTCAGTAAACAGAAATGAGTGATAAACCGAGTTTGCCGGGAGAGCCCCTCTTTTCTTCCTAACAGATAAAAACAAATTACCTAGGTAGACCAGGTTGTCCAATTGTTCTCTGGTGAGGTGGATGTTATACGTGGGGCCTCTCTTTTGACCTGTTGACTGCAGCAAATGGTCAATCTCGTCACGCACCGCTGCAAGAGCTTCTGGGTGCCGCAGAAGATAATACATGGCCCAGAATGTAGCTGGAATCGTGTTTCCCACAGAGGCCCACAGGAAGGCAAAATGATGTGCTGGGAGAAAATAAGTGAAAAGGAAGATTAATAGCGTTTATTACACTGATTAGATTTGCAGTGTGCTAATTAAAAGATGTTAGGACACAGACCCAGCCAAGGATCAGTGAATGCTAATGAGGACCAATAGGCTTCTGAAGTCTAATTTTCTGCTTAATGAGAATAGTTTGAAATGTAATGTCGGAGGGGGTGGGGTGGGGGGAATAAGGGGAGGAAATGCAGCTCAGTTATAATCTTTCTCATTATCACCATTAAGTATCTTGTTTTACCACCTCAGCACAAAAAAAAAAAAATCAATTATCATAGAGGGTTGTTTCAGAGTAAAACATTTTATCATTAGCCAATTAGAAAGAACATAAAAAAATTTCAAGGTCGCCATTTTGCCTTTTTATTTCAAAGGTCTATAGTAAATTATTTTATTTTAGACAAGCAATCATTCACAAGTTACCTACCTGCTTTGTCATAATCTCCAAGCAGCTCGTATTTCTCAAATATATCTTGTCTGGCTTGGACCACTTTTGACCCTCCCAGCCATTTTGTCATGTTCTGAAGTAAAAAATGATGTATAAGCTCCTTCCGAACCTTCTTGGTAGCTCCTAGCAACTCAATTGGTATGTTTGCAGCTAAATAGGGAAAGCTGGCATCAAACTTGATAAATTTGTCTCTGATTTCACTAATAACTTTGTGGCCATCTGCAGCAGGAACTCTTCCATATAGTGTTACAAAACTGGCTTCAAACATTACAGAGCAGCAGAATTTGTACATTTTTTCTGTTTCCCAATCTGTTGCTTGTGAGCATTTCCATTCAAATATATCCTGGAGATTTTTCATCATGTGGTCAGAAATTATATCCAAAGGCTTGCCTTGTAAATACTGGTAGATTCTGTGCAGGTTTTCCTTGAGATCCGGGAATTTTCCCTTCGACAAGGCTGGGTAGTCAAAAGTTTTGGAAGCCATTTTATCAGCAAATTCATGGAATTCAAGTTGCTTGCTATTTCGGATGACATAGACATATTGAAATGGGTCCATGATAAAGGTAATATATCTACCTGAATAGAAGAAAAGAAAAAAATAGAGACGTGCACTTTTACAATGTGGTGACATTTTCAGAAGTAATAACTGAAAATAAGCCAGTGTCTGGGAAAAAAGCACACAGAAAATACCCAAAGCAAAGATCTGTGGAGGAATATGCAAAGAAAAAGAAGAGAACAAAGTAACAGTTTTTATTTAGCTTTGGAAAAGAAGCAATACTGATTCTCTTTGTCAGGATGCAGATTTCACCTGTGTACACTTCTATGGCTTTTCCAAAAATCAGTGTGAAGCCATTTCCATGTAGACTGGTTTTGCCAACAGTGGGGTGTGATCTGCAATTGTGTCACTCTGGAATAAATCATTTACTACTCTGGTAAATGAAAATACATGAAAATACAATGTGGAGCTGTAGCAGCATTTTCAAAATGTAGGTTATTACCTGCAGAAAGGGAGAAGCACACACATTTTACCTGCATGGAGGGACGTGAAGGCGGGGGGCTGGAGCGTAAAACATGTCACCTAGGCAGCTTTTCTTCAAGCAGATGACACAGAGACTCAAAATCTGCCAGTTATGGCTTTAATTGCACACTGTAACCCCCCGACATTTAAAGTCCCTCTCACATCTGTTTTTTTCCTGAAGTTTTGCTAACTTTTTGTTAAGGATGTGCTTAGTATCCGTAAAATGACTCCTTCAGGATTTGATTTTGAAGTCCTAAGTTACAATGGAGTAAGATGCTGCTTTTAAATGGGTACCATTTTGGGGTACACACTGTCCTAGTGCTATCATGCCTTGTGCCGGAGTCTCCCACTCTTCCTGAGGTCCTCAGTGCGGTGACACAGCCATAGCTTCAGCTGCTTGTAGAGGGACAGGACTGCATCAAGTTTGGTGCTTTTCCAAGTTGTCCCTGACAGAAAATTCCTGCAATTTCTCCCAAAGCTTTAAGTCCACTACTAAAGAAGAGAATTTTAGTGAACTACCATGAATCAATATACTAGCGTTCCCAAAACTCAATTAAATCTTAACTCTTTATAGATGATTCCCATATTAAGTCTAATTTAGAGTTCCTGACTCTTAACTTGGAGGGAGAGGTGCATTAAGGAAAAAGAGTACCCATTAAAATGTACACATCCTCTGGGAAATATCCCAGTTACCAACTCAGGAAAACAGCAAAAGCTTCCAGCACTTACAGTCTAATTCCTTCTCACTAAAGGGACAAACCTCCTTTGATTTTAATGGGATCACTACACGCTCAACTGTGGGCCAAATTTGGCTCTGTGACAGATGTCCCGAGATAAAGTAGTCACTACCACTAAAAATGTCAACAAGTATCCATGGTTACCATATAGTGATATTTGAATTATCACAGTTATTCCATATCCTGACTGGTACATACACACAATGCTCTACGGTAAATCTGGGTGCGCCCTGGTCTTCCACTGCAATTACCAGATGTCATGATTTCCCTCCCAATTACATCCACTGCAATCCCAGTGAACCAGTAAGGAAACACGAGGGACAAACTGAAACAGAATTTGAGCCCCTTCTTTTTGCTGTCAACAGTGCAGGAAGGTTTTTAAGGTCCTCACAGAGTTTCCTTTACTGTAACATAATCAACCATAGATGTAAATTAAATTTTAAAAGAATAAATATATCGAGAAACCAGCATGAAAAAGAGATCCTCAATTCCCAGTCCTCTTTTCTGACCATTTCTTCCTTCCCAGAACACAGCAGCTGACAGGAATTTTTAGTCTCGACCTCTGCAGGATCTTTGTTAAGAGCCCTAGAGTTGCTCTCCCTTTCCAGCTTTCACCCACTTTCATGCTCTTTATTGAGGCTACCATCTTTGCGCTCAAATCTTGGAAAGAAAGCCCATTGGAGCAATTTTTAATAAATAGATTTGGAGTGTTATTAACCCTAAAGATGAAACCTGGCTTTCTAACTTTGCATTTACAGGGTAAACAATTTAAGTTAAGATTTTTAATTAATATTAATTTAAACCATCTGTCCACCATCTGCTTATTTCTGATGCAAAATATGAGTTTCTTTGTGATCTTTAATCAGGCACTTAGCAAACGCACATCAATTCTTACAATTTTTAAGTAAGAAAATAATTTTCAGCAAATGCGTTTTCAGACAAACAAACTATTTTAGCAATAATTTTAAATCAAAACTCACTCAACACTAGCACATACTTTGGGGAAAAAAAAAATCTCTGAGAAACAGAATATCATAGATCTTGAGTTTTATTATTCTCATCAGGTTCCTGGTAGCAAAAAGTAAGTATGTACTAAAATATAATTCATTTTGGAGAATCAGTTCAGGCTCCAGACCACACCACTGCAAGTCGACAATCAATATAAATACATGAAGGAAAATACTTTTGTTACCACATTTAGTAAAGGTCTATATAGTCAGGAAAGCTGAACCCCTCTATAACGAAGGCAGCCTGTTTACATACCTCACCCAGAATCTAATTTTAGATCTCTTAATGAGCAAAAGAGTAAAATCTAGAGCTAATTAACTGCAGTTTGAAAGTTGTTATTGTGAGAATGGGTATGGGAGCTTTTAGCAATCACAGACATACTCGCACACAGATGCACTACGCGGCTATACCGGTTAGCCCAGTCTCTTCCATACAGGAACAGATTGCTAATTACAAAATCGTGCCCCAACACCTTCGCTACTCTGAGCAGCAAACATCCGAACTGGAACAAACTTTCTCACCTCAAGTCATGATTTTAGGTTTTGTAAATGTCAATATGGTTCTTAATTCTGCTTTTTAAATCCTGTCGTCCCTGGTGAGGTCTTTTCCCACTGATTGTCCCTGGTGGTGTCAGAGGTGCCAACAAATGCAAATTTTTCCTAAAGTTACCAGTTACTAGTCAGTATTTTAAAATGCAGCTTCTTCCCTTCCCTCGGATGCCTTTCCACTGCAGCTATTGCCGAGAATCACCTCTTAAAATTAGCCTTTTCTGAAACAGAACTAAAATCTTGATGCTCATGAGCTTCCATCAGAGTACCAGTAAAAGTAAATGCCAGATCAGCCAAAAGTGGAGGCACATCACATGCTCCACAAATCAGGAAGCCTTAAATATTGAAGGTATTTATACAGAAACCACTGGGGACCAAGCCTTTCCTTGTTAAGTGTGAGAAATTCCCTCACACAAAAACTAAGTAGACATGTCCATACAGAAATGTCACACTCCAAATCCCAATAAAGTCACTGAGCTATTTTATTTAGTACCGCAGAAACAAGTCAAAATAAAAGATGTATACTTGTTTCTGTAAAAAGCCCTCTGATTCTTTTTAAAATATGGCTACAGAGAATACATGCTTCCCCACCCGATCCTCCAGTCTGCATTACACCCGTGCTGCAAATAGCCTGGTTATCTGCCTTTAGTTTACACAGTCTAGAAACAGAAGATTGATGTGGAAAATATGAAAATTGTCAACTTTGGTAAATCTGAGCACAGAAGCCACTATTTGTATGATAGTTAAGAAATTACTCTAATAATGCATTCTGGAGCTTTTTAATGCTAATGATGAAAGACAAGCATTTCAGATGGCATCTAATGATGGATGTTATTTGGGTAATGCTTGCAGCAGGCTTCAGCTTGGTAAGGAGTTAATGTAAATTACCTTTTGCCTAAGAGAGAAAAATGTGATCTGTTACTGTAGGTGTATCGTGATTTAAAAGGAAAGAATGACTTAGCAGCAGCATCCTAAAAGGCAAGTGTCCTTAGTAAAAAACCCCATGATTATTTTATTAAAAGTTTAGTCTCAGAGAGAGTGTTGTAAGGTTTGGTATCATTCCTAATAACTTGTCAAGAAAAGGAGGCAAAGTTTAATCTGTTTTAAACTGTTTCAAGCTCCTTAAGTTCTTACCCAGCCGTCTGCCTATGCTGCTGACCCTTAACAGAGAGGTTGGCTTGGGAAGTACGGTCATCTCAACACAACAGGCTCTCTCTCATCTCTCTTTACCCTCCTTATTCTTCTTTTCTCTCTCTCTTTTTTTTTTTTTTTTTTTAAGACTATTGCATTTACGTAATCGTCCTCTTATTAGGGAGATTCTGCTGAACTGCTGACAATGATGTACAGTGGTTCTTCGCCGGCGTGACGTTTGGGGAAAACGATTCTGCTGCACCACCACACAAAACCAATTAGAGAACTATTTTCTGCGACAGGTCAGGAATTTACATTGTTTCTCATAGAAAGATGTGCTTTTTAATTTCTTTATTAAGATGACATCCATGTCCCTTGTGACTTTTAGGGATGACAATCATTTGCTCATCACATGGGAAAGTACAATCAGCGAAATCGCATTACCGGTACGGGGCAACGCCAGAAACTCCAAGCATCGTTCCGCATTTTCCAAATGAACTAGTTTGAGAACCAATAATTAGAACAATATATATTGATAGAATTTTTTGACAGGACCTTTAGATACCCACCACGGGGGTAAAGAAACGATAGTCCATATACAACAGGCTACGCTATGTTTGCCGAACATACAAACATCATCTTTGTCAAATCAGTAAGACATATAGAAATCCTGTATGTCTTCGGGTCAGGACATGATAGGAAGTACTAACTAGCTTCAGCTTCTTCCTTGACTTGTGGATGACAAACTGTTTCTCCTAGTGAAGTCTTGACAGCCAGTACTTTTATACAAAAAAAAAAAAAAAGAGAACTTAAAGTGATATCTCTGTTATGACAAATTCACAAAATCAAAGATTTCCCTGCATAAGATTGAAATGATATCCAGAACTCACTCCATTTACCTCAGTCTCTATCAAGGAAGGCTTCCTCAAAATACCTAAACACAGGGAGATAAGTTGAAACAGAATTTTGTTTAATACGCAAATAGAAATTTGTGAAAGTAAATTACAATTAATTAAACACACAAATCTCTAAACATAGTGTTGCACAAAATAATAAAGAGGTAAAAGGAAAATAAATATTTGATTAAACACATTAAGGATTCTAAAGTATGACTGTGACTAGTTTTATGAAAATACTAAGGTAGCCTTTGAATTATAATTATCAATCTGTATTTGTAAGAAGCCTTGACTGTATATAGTGTGAATGTACATTAACAATAAAAAAGACTATTTCAACAAAAGTTGGTCTTAGAATGTACCAAACTCACTTTCAAGATGGGAAAAAATCTGAGCATACAGTTTCCACAGAAAAAAACCAAACCCCGAATGGATAAAAAAAATCACACATCTAACAGCAGTAAAAATGTTCTTCCAGAGGAGAAAGAAGAATACATTTAGTAAGAAGAAGAAAAATTTTATTAATTAAACATACGGCTTGCAATTTAATTAATCGACTTTTGAAGAAAAGGATTATTTTTATTGCAAAATATTACTTATAAGGAAATACAAAGCTAATGTTACTGCCACAAAATTACAAAGCAAACTTTATAATTTACATTTTTATTTGAAACTCCCTAAAAATACAGGAATAGCTAAAATTGGGATAGTCATAACACTAAAATTGATCATTTGAAAAAGGATATCAGCATGTAAAGGGGCAAAAGATCCATTACATCCACCTAGACTACTAAGAGTTTGCCTTTTTCTGAACAGAGGAAGATGCTCTTTTCCAAATAAATTTTAGAAAAAAGTACATCTGTATATATATGTAAATTTATATATTTAAGTTTAATTCAAGATTCCAGTTTCATTCTATGGTTTTCTTCTACAGCTAATTGCCTACATGAAATCACTCAAATGTTTGTATTTGAGCTGGTGTAGTAATACAGCTATAAACACAGAAAGCAGCAAGGTTATAGCATACTTTCTTGTATTGTTATTTTCACCAAGCATGATCAGAGTAAGAGGCTGGAAACGGGAAGTTTCTGTGTTCCAGTCCTGATTGTATCACTGAGTCAATGTGTCATTCATTCCCTTGTGTTCCTGTCAACCAGTTGTAAAATGTGTGAGAACATATTCGGCACTTTTTTTCTTAAGTGTTTTCTAAATTTAATCTGATATTTTTCTGTGCAGTGTCAAGATGATGTTAGTTCTCCCTTCTTTAGGAAAAAAAACCAAAACAATACACAATTAAACGTGCTGGCAAAATCTGTGTTCATACATTACATGCCTAAAATTCTGTCAATACCCATATATACCTATAGCTGTATATAAATCCACATGCTCTTTATTATACCCTATGGATACTCATGATGCATACAATACATGTGAATTTAAGTAATTTTCATTGTCCCATGCTACACCAAAATGTTTTTGATTAAGGAAGATTCTAAATTAAATATCTGAATTAGTATTTAACTTCACTGATGGAAAAAATCAAGACTAAAATATTTCTCACCAGCAATGTGTACAGTGAAAATATCTCCAAGTTTCTTTTGCTGATCCAGTAGGAATTTGAAAGCATCTTTTCTAAAAATCAAAGCCTTCCCAAGGTAAGGAATCCAGCCATTTATTAGTGGGGGCTCTCCAGTCTTCCTGTTAAAAACAGAAATAAATAATCAGGGATTAACTTTGGCATGAAAGCGACTCATCTTCATACCTATTTATATATTACACTTAAACCCACCATCCACATAATGTAATTCTTGCAATGTATAATATGTCGTACAGAAAGTTCTCAGATACGATGGCAGGTTAAACCTAATCACACCTCTGAGCACAGAAGGCTCTGTGTGGTGATCAGGAAAAATAAGTGAGAGAAATTGAGATGCGTTTAACTACAGGTCGTCCAGTTATTACCATCAAGTCACGAACAGGGAAAAATGACATTTGTAGAAAATCTCCCAGCAAAGAGTCCTCTCATTTTCAATATTTGGTGTGTCAGAGGAAGATGTATCGGGAGGCAATTATGACAGATTTAGGTAAATAGGACGCCGACATACCACACGAAACAACTAGCCTTACAGATAATGTTTTAAGAATTTCAGTTTACCAGCACACAGAACTGCTACCATTCTAACTAAATATCTTTAAAATATACAATAGTAATAGAGGCCAAACGTTTACCATAATAAATCTTAGTCTCCATATATTTATAGACTCCTAAACTAGAAATGTATATGAAGAGTTTAAGATGAAATTCTAGATAATGATATTTGCATCCCAGTCTAACAAAGCCCCCACGGTGTGTTAGTTATATTTATGGAATAGGATAAAATACCTTTTAAGATTCTAATAAGTTACATTTTTCTTTAAAAAGAAAAAAGGCTTCCACACTGTCCTATTCCTGACTGCAAGTAAATGTCTTTCCTTCGTGCTGGTCTTTAGTTGCTTGAATCTGATTTACAACAAAGAAACATAAAGCGTGCTTGCTCTGCAAAGGATTAAAACAAATATTCACGAACAACTCTGCTGCTACATCCCATCTGTGAAGGTGACTTATACTACATGCAGAACAACTCATTCTGATTAAACACAAGATATTTACTAGCTTGGATCTAATCAAAGATCAAGGGATCACAAGCTTTACTACTATCATACACAGCATGGATTTTTGTGTAGCTGGATTAACCCTATCATAGCCACATTCTCCCTTGAACTGCTGTGACAGAAACGAAAAAAAAAGGTAAACATGATATGTTGCATTTAATTTTTTTATTTTCCCAATTAAAACTTTCTGATCAGGAAATTACAAGCCAAGGATTTTCTTTCTTATTTTAAAAAGTCGCTATAAATTTAATTCACATATAAACAGATGTGACCAAACCAGGTTGCACATCTCGATCTCTTTCTGTTTAAACTGACTGCTAATTACGAATGTTAGTTTTCAATAACATCCTTCCATCCTCTGGAAAACCAATAAACCTTCTGGTCCAAACCCGATAATCTCGCAGCTGACACGTTTACCCTGGTGTTTTTGTTTCTTTGGGTTTTGTGGCTTTGGGGTTTTGTTTGTTTTCTTTCTGGTGATTTGTTTGTTTGTTGGTCGGGTTTTTTGTTGCTGTTTTGTTCTTTTTTTGTGTTTTTTTCTTTTTATTGTGGAGAAGGTGGAGCTCCTCTTTTTCCAGTACCTCCCATAAACCACTGCATTATCCATCCTCTAGCAGTCAAATAACACTATTTACTCAAGTGGTCCAGAAAACTTTGTAACGGTTAATTCTGTATTAAGTGAAGACAAGAAAAGAACTAATCTGAGATTACACAAGAGGGATCACCAGCCCTGGAAGCATAACAGCCCACTCGATACCCTCAATTATCCCCTCCAAGCCCATAAAGAATCTGGATGATTTACCCATTTTTTTCCAGCCCAGACTATTAAGTCCAGAGAGCGGCTGCCTTTCACTTCCCGGGCTGGACACTACGCCCTGTAAGTAGCATCCTGACAAATATTTAGATCGGCTTTTTGTCATCTTCTAATTGAATGCATCTAATTTCCCCCTCCACGTTCTGTCATCCGGTCAGAAGCTGTATTCTTCACAAGCTCTCCGCCGGGTAAAAAGAAGGCAGCTCAGAAATCCAGGGGAAAATTAACTTAATGCTCCAAGTCTGCGGGATCACATCAGGGAGACATTTTGCTATCGCAAAGACGTGAGGGTCATCGTTCGCTTCAGACATGTTTAGCTCAGCAGCAATAAGCTTAACACTGTTAAACACCATGTCAAGGCTACGCGGCTTCCAGAGGAAAATATAACACTAGTTCAACTTACGACCCACACCAGACTGATATCAGAAATGTGTCTTCATTTCTAGCTTTCCCTCTACTTTGGAAGATGGAGGTCATCTCCATGACTTATCGATGTCTGCCAACACAGAGCAAAGAAAAGAGCACTCCATATATTTTAGTGCTTCCCAAAATATGATGCTTCGCTGCACAAACTTCGAAGCAGCCGCAGTGCAGCTGACCGCGGTGTCCTGAAGGACTCTCACCTGCATCCCGGGCACCGCCAGAAGTTCCCGTCACCTTCAGATGCTACACTGAATCATTAACAAAGCCCACAGAAACTTTTAATGGTTAATTAAGCTGTATATAAACTTTAACTTCGGACTCACACTTCCTAGCCATTGTAAAATTTGATAATTAGACAAAATATTACAAGTGTTGAAGTTACAGTTTTCTCATGATACAGCATATATTGTTGTATCAAATCTAAAATATAGCTAAGGAATATAAAAAACCCAAGATGAAGTGTTTTGATAGCAGTTTAAGACCTGCAACCTTTTCTAACCGAAGCATTCAGAACATTTTACCAGAGTACGTTTTATTCCAACCTGGTTTAACCCCTTAAATTCTAATTCACTTAACATGCCTCATAATATTCCCCAGCCTTTTTGCTCCACATTCCCATGTTTGTTACAGATTGGGCTGGTTTTGCTTATATACAGGAGCATTTTTACTTATCTGAGAAGCCTCTTTGAAGTCAGTAAGACTTAACGGACAAATTTCTCACATATGTGAGTGAATTTTACAAATAAAGCATCAGCAACATGTCCAACGCAATCTATATAAGTAGACAGATGAGTTACAAAGGGGAGAGAAAGCAACGCAGTTGTATCATCCATCATTGTTAAATGGATGATTTCAAATGGCATTATGCAAAAATCAGCTGGCTACAAATACAGCCCATAAGTAGAATGAACAGATTTTGATAACTATAGTTTTTCTTTGCTTTCACAGACAAAAGGTACTTCCCTGTTACCAGGTCATAAAGTTGAAACATCTAGTTGATCAAAGAAGGAAAGTTCTGGACTTTGTTTATAGTTTCCTTATGGGAGATTTTTCAGTTCACCCAAAACACAGAAGTCACTGACTCAGGTGTGATTATTTAGCTACCGAGGTAAGGCACTATCAAAAAATGTGCATGTTGTGGCTATGTCTTACATGCTGAGCAACAGCGATGAAATCAAGCAGGAGAAAAATCAGTTGCAACACAAATTATGTGAAAAATGGAGTAAAAAATAATTTTTTTAAAAAATTTAATGTCTCTAAACATTATGTTTTCAATTAGTAAAAGGGAATTATACAGGGAAACCCCGATAAGATAACTTGTTAAGATCTCTAAGCATTACCAATTTCTTTTTAATTGTAAAGAAAATCCCTAAAGTTTCACAAGCAAATAGACTTTGTCAACATGCTCTTTTATAGAAATATTGTTGCTATATAAAAGCACACAAGACTATTCTTTTCCTGGATACAGCACCTCAGCTCCTCTGCAGTGTAGGGCATAGTGTAAATTAGAGGAGAATTCTTCTCATTTCACTGATTATTTGTATTCCAAAGGAGCAGATGCCTTCCAAATTATGCGAAAATCCACAGCGCATCTAGTACTATAGCAGATGAACAGGTTAATTTTTCTCTTTGCACATAATAAATCATAAGTGCTTTAACACCCGTAGTCGCATTTCATGAACATAAACCTTCTGTTTAATAATGTCTGTTTACAACTAGAATCAGACATACAGTAATCTCTTGCCCGGGATAAACATTAATCCAGATCTGTCTAGAAAAATTATACAATTCATTACCATAAGTAATCTCTATTGTGCCCTGTGCTTAACCTTCATCTTTTTTCCTGTCCTATAATCTTGCAAATCCACCGGTGGTGTATGATTGGCATCTGGTGTTAACGCAGCCTTCACTGCACACAGCGCAGCTGAAAAAGCCCTGCGTGAAAACGTCACTCTGCAGGGTACCGCCAGCTCAGCTGACCGCTTCCCAACAACTTTCACCAAAGGGTGAAAAAAACAGCAAGCCAGGGAGAAAAAAGTTGTAACAATATCATTTCCCACCGAGGGGTCATTTTCGCTTTCCAAACCATTGTCACCATCCACAAAAATTAAAGGTATCAGTCTGACTTTCCCACAGCATCTCTGGTCAAACCATCACATACCACATCCATGCTGGAACACACCACACTGGGGGACTTTAAGGAACGGACATGGATGGGTACAGAAGTAGAATAAAAGCTATTATGAGCACGTCAAGACAGTTTGAGATTATTCACAGGCTCCATCACAATATTTAAGCAACAAGACATGACAGACAGTGTCTTTCCAGGGGCTTATGAACAGTCTAACTGTGAGGAAAAGAATGAGGCCAAAGGCTTCAACCCCAAGAAAGGTAATCCCCAGAAATGTGGTGTCTGGAGTGTCTTCTTGTATTATGAAAGAGAGAACACAGGAAACTTAGGACAGGAGAAAGCCAGCAAGTCTATTTTCCTAGTTTTTAATTCCCCCAGACCTGTTCGTAACATTAGGTGTTCTGTACCTATGAGGACAGAAAAAAATATTATCTTCCGAATGTGTATCCGCAAAACAATTTTTGCATACTTATAAAATTACACCTGCCTTAAAATACCCCTTCTCGATTATTTGCCTCAGTGACCTCCTGGGAACTCTAATTTTCCCCTGCAGAACAAGCCAGATGAAAGGTTTAGCAACATCCAGTCTTCTGTAGCCTCAGCTTGCTCACCTCCTGCAGAGGTAAGGACTGACCTGATCACTATTCGGAGGCCTATGTAGAGTAAATGGATGCATTAGGCCAAGTCTTGACTGAGAGATTATAGACACGGATTGACTGAGCAAAGAAGAATAAACAAGAACCCTGGGATGGAAAAAAACCTCATAATGCCACTGCCTGTACTTTTGCCTAGACAAAGTGATTTCACACTGCAGCACTGATAACCTCCTCTTTTTCATTAGGATAAAGATCACTCAGAAAAGAAAAGGACTCAGGAAAAAGTAGCAAATACACTTTTGAGCACACCAAGGAGAGAAGACTTTATCTGTGCTCCCAAAAAGAGCAGTACAGCAGACAGACTCTAGTAGTGATGTGAGACAAACTGGGAGAAATGCTGACGAAAACAAATCAACCAACCAGTGAATTTTTCTACTGCTTTTTTTTTTTTTTTTCCCCCTGAAAAATGCAAACCTTTTGTTGAAAGCTTTTCATGTCAAGAACTTTGGGATTTTCATAATTTTTTTTTTTTTTCTGTAAAAGAACACAAGCTTTTAGTTGTGAAGAACTTCAACTTTTGTTGTAATCCATTCATCACAGAAGCCTCTTCTTTTTCCCCTCTTCTAGTAATTTCATTTGAGGCATCCCCAAATATTAAAAAAACATACCAGTACTCAACAACTCATTCAGTAGCTCTGAAATACCACTCTCTAGGAAATCTTATTACTTTGCCATTTCTTAGGCTACATTATCTCAACAACTGTAGGTTCTATCACTTCTCCACGTTTCCAAGTTGTGTCTTGAAGGACATATTCATTAAATTCAACAACTGTTTGTATTGAATGCTTGGGACATCATTGCCTAAAAAGCCAAAAATCAGGTAAATACCACTGGGGGAAAGTCATCTGAACAGCTTAAAAATGGAAACCCAAGGAAAAAGCCCTTTTAGCTCAGGTTTTATCAAAGGCTGAAAATTCCCATCAGGGTCCTACACAAAATGGAAAGTAAGGTATCACAACAACCAGGATAGGAGTCATAGCAAAGACAAGACCTGGCCAATACAACAATAATTCCACAATACTAAAAATTAATATACATTCACTGCTTATGGCCCATCACCTGCCTATGGCTTTTCCTCCCTTAAAAATAGACTAGGGAGGCATGATGAGAGGTTACTTATTCCACGCTTCGTATCCTAGGTAGGGTGCTGTGCACCGTTACCTTCCCTTGTATTCGTTCATTCTGTTCTTGTAGATACTCAGTAATGGACTCTCTACAGTCTCCCCAAGCAATCTGTCACTATCAGAAAGCTTCTCCTCACATCTAACCTTTCTCATCATGTTGCACATCAAGCCCACTACTTCCCATTCTGCCTGTGAAGGATAAGAGAATAAATTACTCTCTTCACTTCTGCAGGAGCACTTAATGTATTTAAAGGTACTTATGATGTCCTCCCTCAGTCTTCTTTAGGTTTAACAGCCTCAATTTCTTCCCGTATTTCCCCATAACTATTTTCTAGACCTCTACATACCTATGTCACTGCCATCTTGATTTTCCAGCATTAGCCCACACCTTTCTTTATGGCAGTGTCCGGCACTGAGTGCAGCAGAGCATTTACCTCTTCCATCTCGAGGGCAACACACCCGGCTTTGCCGCCCAGCGCAACCTCGGCCCTCTGTGCAAAATCACCACCACGTTGATCAAAACCCAGCTCGGGAACCATTACAGCCCTCAGCCTTTTCCCAGAGAAAAGACCGTGGTCCTGACCAGATGCTGTTGATTAGTCCTCTGTGTTTTCCCGTTCACCATTTGGAACGTTAATCCCTCCTTTGCAGGCTTGCAGCCGCTCCTCTTTTGGTATTATCCACAAACATAAACAATTTTTACTTGTATTCAAGTGAGAAGGATGGGATCAGAATATGAAGTCCACCAGTATTTCCTTTTACCACTATCAGGAACATATTTACACTGCCTACTAACTGACTTCACCTAAGAGAACCCAACAACCCTCAGCTAGTACCCAACTCTTTCACATAAGCCATTTGTGCACTTCAGTATACTGCCTCGCTCCAACACATGTTAAAACTGTACACAGTAAGTAGCTCATAGTAGAAAATCATATTAACCGTCTGGCCTAGAAATGACAAGCGAAGTGTGGATAAGAATGTCAGCACTCCCCACAGAAATATATTCAAACAGGCAGAAATCATCCCTTACGTAATAAAGAGCAAACAAATAAATGCAGGAAATCTCAGAAACAGTGGTGGGACATCATCACATTTAAAAAACCCTGGTAACAAGGAAAGAGAGGAGAATGTTAGATGGAAAGATACTGCATCTTCTGTGTGCAGCAACTGTATTTTCTTTACGTAGTATATAATTTCAGAAGTTAAAAAAAAAATTAAAAATCAAGTATTATTTCTTATAAAACTGTATGAATGCTAAAGCAAAATGGATAATGAAAATATACTTTTCATGTAACTGAGCTGTTGAAAAGTTGGGTATCTTGGTTAAGCCAGACATCTTATAAGTTCCCTATAATCACTACAGAGAAAAGAAGTGAAAAGGCTTTCTGGAAGTATTGGTCTTTATTAACAATACAGATAGGTCAGAGTCGCTCACTTAGGCAGCAAAGAGAGGATGAATCCTCTACAGTTCCCTAATCCTGTCATGTCTGTTCCCGTATTTGGTGTTTTATGTCAGTTTTCCTGGCCCACTCGTCTGCGAACTTTTTTCTCCTCCCCGTGATCCCTCTTCGTACTTCCACCCTGGCTGCCCATCCCTCTTGGGGTGCCTCTGTGGACCTGCCACCACCATTCAGCCCCTTTGATCACCCACTGTTAACTTCCCTCTCAAACCAAGCTCCTGTTCAGACCTGGGGATCCTCTTCTCTCATCTCAGGGAATGTATTCTCAGTTCAAAAATTGCCCCTCTGCTTTCACTACCAGCTCATCCTTTACCAAATCCCTTCTCGAACCCTGATCACCACCGTAACCACTGTGGACCACGTACATGATGTACTGGCACAGAGGATGCATAAGGTGATTCTTGTCCATCCTTACCGTGCTCTCCTGCCTGTCTATACCCATCCATTACCCCTGTCTTAGATGGAGATAGAAACAGCCTTTCTCCATCATCTATCTACACTATACATTGTAAAATTCTTCTTCATTGGTGAGATCAACTAGTATCGATAAAATCACTCGCTTGATTTCCTCTTCCAGGGAATATTAGCCATTTTCAAGAAGCAAGCACAACTCATTCAGAATGCACGTGTGTGTATGTGTATTTATGAACAGAGATTATGTATATATAAGCATACTTATTTATACATATATTCATATATGCAAGCAGAGAGTAATTTGACTGTAGGAAAATCTGAGTGCTGTTGCAATTTTTTTGGTAACAGTAACACAGACAATAGAATCCTAGAATCATAGAATGGTTTGGGTTGGAAGGGGCCTTAGAGATCATCCAGTTCCAAACTCCCTGCCATGGGCAGAGACACCTTCCGCTAGAGTTTCAACAGTAGTTTCATTGCAATATTTAGTTTTATTGCAGAACACTGCTGATGCTATAGTCATGGGGCTATCGTGAGGACCAGTACTACCCTTTTAACCCGAGTACATTATATACCATTATAGGCCAACAACAGAATGCTGCAGAAAACCGTTCTCTCGCTTGCTCTACCACGCACATGATTTTCAAATACCAGCAGCCCACTCCTGATTTATCGAGGTAATTAACTAGAGAAACAGGGCCACTTACTCTGTCTTAAAATCTGCATGCACATAGTTTTAGATGAATAAAAAATTTTGCATTTGATCTTTAAAAAAGGATGCAATACAGCTATTAAGTCTTTAATTAACGATTTCATGACTCCCACAGCTATGGCCACGCATTTCCAAACTGGAAGCACAGCAGCACATGGGGGTCTGCAAGCAATTTCCCCCCTCTCCCCCTAGATCTTCAGATGTCAGACTTTACATGAATTACAGAATTACAGTCAGGACTTACATGTTTTGTTCAAAAATGCATTGAAAAATTCAACAGTATAGCCTGAACAGCTGAATAAATATAAACCACTCTTCCTCTTTTGCTCCTCACCAGTTGCAGCAAGCCTCCTTTTTTCTTCCCTCTTACTAGACTTGCTTCTATGTTCTTTCCTCAAATCCCTCCCCTTCTTCCAAAACTTGCCCACTGTTTCCCATTTCACCTGCACCCTTTCTCTCCTTCTCCTCTTCCCCTGGAATCTGCTCTGGCTCTGCTCCTGCCCGCAATAGCACACATCGATCTTTTTCAAGCCACACTTTCTCACAGTTCACAGTTGGATAAATCCTGTCCCAGCCTTAAAAAGCTGCCACAATTAGGGAGCAACAAACCTGATTACTTGCAAATTTATTTTCCGAGGGCTGGGTAGTGATACTTTTCACATTACTGAGCAGCACCCTTCTATAATTCATGCTACACGCTATGTAACAGCAACCCGATGGCGTTATCTAGTCTGAACTGAGTGGATATGAAGTGCAGTCTTTTACTGAGCATTCCTGGGTAAGACTTGCCTGAAACTAGACTTCTCATTATGAGGGAAATTCTGAAGTATCTTACAACATTTTTATTTTTAAAGATTAAAGAAAAAATCTTAAATATATTTCCCACAAAACAGCTGCTCCTCAATTTTATTTAGCAAATATCAGAATGAAGGCAGTCACAGCCTTCTCAGCGTGCCCACAGCTTTTCCTAGGATGCTGAAAGGATAGGCGAGAGGGACGGTTGTGTTGTGCCCTCTCCTCCTCAGGCAGATTTGTGGGGCAGGCTGTGGCCACCCACAGTCTGTGCCGCCCTGTGAGCTGGGCGGTGGGTCGCGTGTCTCACGGGCAATCTCTGCCCGACCTCCCCCTGGGGTGCTCTCATCTGCTCTTCCCCCTCCTGAGCCTAAAACTGTGCTGAGCCCATAACAGATTTAATATGTATTAATTTAAGAGCTTCAGTGTATTGCCTGAAAACAATGGTTTGATGCTTGGAGAATATATTCCTTTAATTGGTCTGGGGCTGCCCTTCTTAAATATTTATGTAAACTCTATTGTGTTCAAGGGCATAAGGGTTAAACCTCAATGAAGCTCCTGGCCGTGTATTTGTGTGAGTTCTCCGGAATGTGCAACAGCCTTGATGGTTTTAGGTAACCCAACTGATTTCAGTGTTAGCTAAATCAAGAATACGTTTTCATTTTGCAGTCACGGAAATTTAAAATATTATTAATTGAAGATCGCAAGATGGAACAGTAACTAGGACATTGTAGGACTGAACATGTTTTAAATCCCTCTGCTGTGAAAGATGGAGTAGAAAATATAAATACAATTCTCAATTTTTTTTTAATTAAATTGAGTAAATGTCAACTTGGGGACTGTAATCAGAGACATTACAATTGCAAATGAATACATGTTTCATTGTTTTCCTAAGTTGTTTCCTGCAGAAAATAATACTTGAGTTATAAAAAGATCATGTTTCTGAAAAGTCCAAGACTTGCCTGTCCCAGATTTACTGAAATATATTATCCTTCTTAAAAAAAAAAAAAAAAAAAGAAGATACCATCCAATTGCATAATTTCCTAGTTCAAGGGTATAGGATAGAACTAAACTCCCTGGTGCAGGTAACAGTAATTTCCATTTTCCATCAAGTAAAAGGCTTGAATTTGAAAATTAGAAATTTCATTTAAGTGTTCAATATATTCCAGCAAGCTATTCCAACTGAATACCATTACACCTGTTTTGAAAACCCACCTAATTAAATGCTAAATCCCAAAGAGTAGATGAGGCAGTTGTCTATACACGGGAAACAAAATTCATGGAAATGTCAAAGTTTCATGAAATTTTGAAAGTTTAAAACACTTCTATTGGTGAGGTAATGAGCTTTACAGGCTCTAGTGAAAAGCAAGTGGATGCAGCCAGAGAAAGAGAAAAATATTTAGGACACCTCATCCATGCTAATATGACTGTGCAAAATTGGATGCAAACTTGGGACTATGGCCAGGCGACTGACCCATTCATCGTTCTCCTTGCTGAAACACCTCCGAGACTGGCTGTACAGCCACTCGTCTGGTATAGAAAGCTATAGGCGTGAGTGTGTTAGAGTACACTCGAGGGTGCTCTCTCATGTGGCTGGCTGCTTGACCTGTCAGCTAGCCCATCTGCACCTCGAATTTTGTCATGTGACCGATGCTGAATAGGCAAAACAGCCCAGATTTCTTCCTAGCAGGAACTCTGTATTGTTTAGTATTGTTTGCCAGAAGATGGATCTGTAGGAAGTCTCAAAACCCGCTAGCCCAGGCTGCCAGTAACGCTGCTATGAGGTGCTAGGTCTTGTGAATACCTTAGACGTCAAGGGATGAGCCACTGCAGACAGATCATAGATGCATCTTGCAATCTTATTTCCATCTGTCTGCTTGAAGCCCGAAGAACACACTTCCCATTGTCCCAATATTTGAATATTTGGAATTCAGTCAGGTGTCGTAATTTTGATTTGTTCCATCTGAAAGCCATTGAGTCTTACAAGTACAATGGACTTTCATTACATCCAAGGGCCAGTATCACCAGCATTGTAAACTGGTGGAGAAACGTGCAAGAGATGGACTCACTGAAGTTAATCCTAACCTGACTATTCAGACTACTTGTGAAAAGATTTCACGTTGTGGGCTGCACCGAGAAGTCAGGTATTGGGTGTGGTCTGAATTTCATATTAAAATCTACATGCTTTCCCTTTGTTCATAAACAATTGGTGACAGCATAGGGATGATGAAGAGTGCGTCAAAGGCATAGACAAAGGGTGCACTGGCCATGCTGATTTCTATTTTGAGGGTAGGCAGGAGTCCTGAGGAACAGGTTTTCCTAGCTTTAGCTATACTGTGTTCATAAACTTGTGTCCTTACAGAAGGAACTGGAGTTTTCCGTCACCGGTAATTGTTCCATTTATATGCCGTATTATGTACCTTTGGCTTTATTATTTTTCAATCAGAAAAAAATCCCGAGGAAATAAATTAGAAATGAAAGGTTATCAGTAAAAATTTTTAATATTTCCATTCCAAGCATTTGCACAATTCTGATCCAATGTAGCCTTCTGTTAATGATACATCTGTCATTTTATTGACACCCCTAAACAGCTTTATTCTCTTTTCTAATTAAGAGACAAAGCTGATTATGTCAATCTATGAACTGACATCTGAGTGCTTTTGTTATAATGTAAGAAGCAATGAAAATGGCTATTGTTATGTTAAAACAAAAAAAAACTTGGGAATTTTAACTGGAAAACCCAAGATAGGAAAATATATAATGGCTAAATTAAAACAGATTCTTCCTATTCATGCAAAATGCACATGTGATTGTATTATGTAATTAAATGAAGACACTGTTTGAAAAATTAATTCCCAGTAATAGAAAACATAAAGCAACAATGATACATAATATGCCTGACTAAAATATGTGAGGAGAAATCATCAGATCATAAAATATCTCAAACAAATAACTGACAGACTAAGCCATCAATCCTCAAAGAAAAATTAAGCTGTTAAATAATCCAAAATGCTTGCATGTCAGGACATGATTTCAGCTCCATCCTGCTGCTAAATCAAAGATACCTGCTCTGTGAGCTCTCCCATGCAAAGAAATTCTTAGGAAGCATTCTCCAGTACTGCCCTATGCATTAATTTGGAGTGCAGAGAATATCCTGTTTTCACCACTTCTCCCAAGTTACCATAAATGTTCCTGTTCTGTGAACAAGAACTGCTCAGTGACTGCTCAACCTGGTGAAATGACAGGTATTTTTAAGACAATACTGTGGATGGGATGAAATGCTCACCATTGCAGGAAGGTCTTTGTGTTTGGATGGTAAGACTCTGGAACAATCTCTCACACACAAGCATTAATTGCTGAAATCTCTGTTACTTAAAAAGGCCACAGAGAAGACAGCAGCAGAAATACCCTACAGAATCAAAGGATCTTCAATACTTTGGGATGTTAGCAGTTTTCAGACTCGAAGATAACATGAAACAGTTTTCCCCTCAGTTGTAATTAAAGGCAAGAGACAGAAGTTACATGTCTCTTCTGGCAGCACTAGATCTTCAGGACCACTGATGGTGCTGAAGCTCCTGGCAGGAAAGCACTGAATCCTTTCCAAGAACTCCACTGATCCCATGTAAGACATTCCTGCCGATGGTACTGAGTGTCCTCAGGACTGAGTTTTAAGTACTGCAGACTGACACAGCTCTCCCAGCACTGACTGAACTCAATGAATTTACACCCTGCAGATCTAGTCCTCAGCTGCCAACGGTGTCAACTGGTGTTGACATACATCCCACCAACACATACATCTTTCTTATTTCCTTTAACAATTTCTGTTGTAACATTATAAGCTACACTATCAACAGTATTGATTTTTAACTGTGGATTACGGCATCTGTGCTCCCTCGCACACCACACCTGGGGTTACAAACTACCATTCTACCATTTGGTGGTCAAGGGATAGTATCCTTCTCCCTCAGGTAACTAGAGGCAGTGACTGGTTGAACATCGGGATCTCAGACTGGAGAAAGGTTTCCATTAAGGTTTAGTCAGAAGCTTTCACAGAGGTTTGGTCAGAAAGGAAGGTACCTCCTTATACTTTCATTCAAATAGTTGTGGAAGTATATACTATACCCTTTGCACTGGATGTGCAGGTTATGCGTATGTCCCTGCACAACTGCTGAAACATGCAAGACAGGAGATCTCTACTACTCGTAAGACCACTGGTCTTGCTCAGTACTTCAAAAAATCACTCCTGTTGCACATCACGGAATACCCAGTTGACAGAAAATGAAATTTTGGAAACTGCTTTTAAGGAATGATTAAAAAGGATAATAATTTTTCCTCTGCCCCAGGATCTCATCTAACAGCCCACTCAATTACCTGTTGTTACTAATCAGTAACATTCCAATTCTATTGGCTACCTGCTAGTAGGGTTGAGCTGTTCACTGCTTAGTGGGAGAAAGGTTTCAGAGTGCGTGCCCTTTGCTTTGGAAAGGATCATGATTTTCTTCTAAGCCACAAACATTTTGCTCACACTAAAGTAGCAAGATTGGGACATTTACAGTCGAGTTTGGAAACACAGCACACTTTTAACTGCAGCTTCCATCACATACAGGGTCACCTCAGAGGTGACTGACAACAGCATCAAATCATCCAAATCCAAAATGTAAATATCTGGAGTTAGGATTAATGAACAAACAAATATTGCTGATATTTGGTATTTATATTCTTCAGAAACTTCCTCTTAAAAAAAAAAAAAAAGGAAAATATCAAATTACAGGCTCATGTTTTTTTCCCAATCTGGAATATGCATTTAGTTTATAAGAGAAGGTAATAAAAACCAAATTAAATCATGAGCTAGACTAGTGCTATAAATCCCCATAGCAGCATTAATTTAAATGTTTCTATTGCTAGGCCTTACGATACTGGGTAAGGAGTAGTGTGTGATTAACACCGGTACACTAACAAAACTGGCTGCAGTGATCACTGAATACAAACACCCACCAACGTGTAGGACCTATACACCAGTCACCGTCATGATGAGATTCCCAGGGAAAGGGGACTCCACATAATCTGAAGGACTCTCAAAAAATGGCTTTGGAAAGCAGATTATGAAAACCAAACCCTACCACTGCACCTGGCCACGGCAGAGCCACAGAATCCCTCTTGCCCGTGCTGGGATCAGTTTCCATCAAAACCAGTTGCTGGACCTCTGCCAGCCATGGCAGAATCAGGGGTCTTCCAGCAGAACAGGCATCACGGCCGCTTCTATGCTCTCCCTTCTTCCCCCTTATTCCTCCTCACCCTCCTCCCGACAGCTCCTCTGGCCGGGCTAGAGGACATGGCCAAATGAAGTACAGCCAAGACTTTGCTATGCCCCAGCAACCCCTCACTGCTGTTACAGGGTCACTGGCAGCCAGAATGATTTAGAGCAGCCTTCAGGCTATTCTAACTTACAGTGAGGGACTTGACTGACTCATTGCTGCTCCAGGACTGTGGGAACATAAAGCTACCTTAAAGCAATTTTCAGACATCTCTGCTTCCGAGCTGTGCTATTTTATCCTTGCCTGCGACTGAAAAAAACCCCAAAGAGTACGGGTCGTTTACACGTCTTGCAGCTGCAGTGGGGTGGTTTCCTCTGCCTTTCTTCTGCCTTCATTTTTACTGTCTGGTTTGGCTTTACAGATAGCGCTGGTAGCGTTCACAGCCCGGCGCTCCATCAGAGGTGGTGATTCACGGCTGCCCCTGCTCTCCTGAACGGCCTTTGGAGGCTGAGGCTCCTGGCAGCCGTGTGCTGCGCTGGAGTTTGCCGTCTGCAAGCGGGACAAGCAGTGTTCTTGTCATTCACGGGCGTGCCCTGCCCATCAGGAATCATTCTGTAATTTAACATCTTAATTTAAAAAAAATCAAATGCTAGTGACAGACTAAACTGAAGAGAGATCATTTCAGTCCACTGCTTATCAGCTTGCTTATATTTTTACTCGGGAGGGACTTTGGTTTAAATTTCTGCAATGACAACCTATTTTGTCAGTGCACAGAAAATATCAAACTACATGTATTCTACTAATTTCTATAGTATTCCTGCACTTAATATATACCTCCTACAGTCTCTTCATTTTTAGATGTGCCATTTCAATTTAATGCTTTTGATTGCGTATTTTTCACACTTACCCTCTTTGTCCTTTTCTTCTGCAATATCTTGATTAAATTAAATCTTTTTATAAAAAAGTAGTTCCATTTTTTAATATTATTGCTTCTTCTCTATCACACTCTAGATTTTACATTTCATTAAGCAGACAGTTTTAATTTTACTTTTCTCTGACTGTTCCTTTCATTAGACTGTTTCTTGTCTTGACCCTTTCATTTTATTTTTCTCTTCTGAAATGTGTTTTTACTCTGCCTAACCGATGTGTGTCTCTTTTCAAGTGTGCTTTTATTCCCTGTTACTCTCCTTGTGACTTCTCTTTGTTGCCCAGTGATGACAGTGTTCTTCCCCATCCCCTGTGAGTGACAGTGACAGCATTTGAGTGGTAGCTGGCAGATTTAGGGACAAGAAGTATCTGTCTGAAAAGATTTTATTTGGTTTTATTTTTATTTTGACTGTAAAACCAGACCTCTCGAATCCTAGAGCACCAGGGGGCATTGTTTCATTTAGAAAATAAAAATTGTCATGATAGCTATTAACTTCCCAACAAGTCCACTGCAATACCAATCCGAGCCAAAGGGAAAAAAAATTCAAAATGGAGTTATTATGTCAAATGCAAGAACCAAGGGGTTATGGGTCAAACGTTTTAATGCTTAAAGATGGGTATTATTCTGGAAAGCTGTTTCACTGTGAATCAAAAGCATTGTACCCCTGACCTCCACCCCTGTACACCTCAATGTGCAACCATAGCACTGAAGGGGCAATATGAGAGGAGAAGTTACGACGACAGCGCCTCAGCAGAAACCTGAATTTAATCAACAGGGGAAAATATTGACCGAAGTATCTAGGAGGAACAGGCAGTGACAGCCAAGGGAAATTACACGTAAACCTAAAGAAACAGCCTGGACTGCCATTAAAATGAAGGGAAATGTAAAGCAGCAGGAGAAAGTGGAATATCCCCCAGGATCGGGCCCAGTGGCTATGTTTTAGTGACATAATTAATAGGCTGCATTTCATACCCAAGCGCAGGGTAATAACAAGTGTAAGTGCAGCTTCACAGCTGGCTAAACTCGCAGTAGCAACAGGCAACTCTATTACCACTAGTGAAACAATCCTGTTTGCCAAAGAAAAAGAGGAAAACAAGGCAGCAAAACTGTCTACAATTATGAGGGAAATCATCTATGTAACAACTTAACTAATGCCCAGAAGCCGAATGACTCACAGCATTAAGAAAATTAAAAAGGGTGCTCAGTAGTATTATATAATTCAGGACACGTACGTTAGAATATCACGGACTTAACATGCCAGCAACAAATTTAAGCACTGTGCAATATATGGCTTCAAACCCTGCAGAACACAAGCAAATGCTTAATTCAAACCACACTGCAGAATTAAGCATGCAGCTATTTACAGAGTATGGATCTAAATGTCCAAAGGTGGAGTTCTTTGGGGTTGGGGTGTTTTTTTTTTTTGTTGGTTTGGTCTTATTTTCATTTGATTTGATGGTTGGGTAGCTTGAAGAGTTCTTCCTCTAAGTGTGTTTGAAAGGAAAAAGAAATGAAACGTAGTCACCTCCGAACTGCCTGCTACAGGTGACGACCTCCTGATCGAACTGACGGACTAGCACTCCGCTCACAGTGACAAGTCTTGCTACAGCTCTGCTAGCTCGAGCCATCATGACTCAAACCCAGGGAGAAGCCAAATACAGACCATGAAAACAAAGCAAGAACAAGCTTGATGTCATTCCCCTAATCCATGCATCTGGGAAGCTTTCCAAATAAGGGTTAAAAATGACTCTTTTTAAAAATTTGGGCCTTATTTCAACTATAATGAGAAGAATCACAGGTTATCATCATAAATACCTGCTGAAACCCACAGGAGCTCCTGCAAGTCCAGATTTCCCCTAGATCGAGGCAGAGCCCTGCAGATACTTTGTGTGCCACCACATGAAGTGAGCTGGAAGGCAGCGGAAATCACATATCAAGTTCAAAACTCACACAGCAAGGTTCTTACAGAGCAACTATTTAATAAATCTCCACTCCTTCATGTTGCCTTCAGCTTCTGAGCCTCTGCTGCTCTGCACCTCAACAGCAGGTCATACTCTTCGTCTGAACAGCATATTGATTCCCCACAAGAAAGAGAATCACAGAGCAGATGCATCATGGTATGCAGTAAAGAATACTTCAGATTAGAGAAATAGGTGTCTGTGTATACAGAGATACAAATAAATCAACAATCAGAAATCAAACACAAAAACTTCCTTTTATCCTCTACATTTCATAGAATCATAGAATCATTTAGGTTGGTTTTAAAAGGCCATTAAGATCATCAAGTCCAACCGTGAACCTAACGCTGCCAATTCCACCACTAAACCATGTCCCTAAGCACCACATCTATGTGTCTTTTAAACACCTCCAGGGATGGTGACTCAACCACTTCCCCGGGCAGCCCGTTACAATGCCTGACAACCCTTTCAGTGAAGAAATTTTTCTTAATATCCAATGTAAACCTCTCCTGAAGCAACTTGGGGGCTTTTCCTCTTGTCCTATCACTTGTTACTTGGGAGAAGAGACCAACGCCCACCTCTCTGCAACCTCCTTTCAGGTAGTTTCATGTAAACTTTTTCCTACTACTTGCAACAGCTATATTAAGTTTCTTAATTTTTACTAATAAAGCTCATACTGACCTATCTCCTTTATAATGAATAAACAACACAGCATATATTCACATTATATATTAAAATATACACATTATTATACACACTTATACAGAGTGAATTTAATTCCTGTCATTTTCCTTACTGTGCTGTTTTTGGCTGGGATAGAGTTAATTTTCTTCATAGTAGCTAATATGGGGCTGTGTTTTGGTTTTGTACTGGAAACAGTGTTGGTAACACAGGGATGTTTTTGTTACTGTTGAGGAGGGCTTACACAGAGCCAAGGCCTCTTCTGCTTCTCACCCCACCAGCTGTATTAGGCTGTGGGTGCACAAGAAGTTGGGAGGGGACACAGCTGGGACAGCTGACCCCAACTGACCAAAGGGATAGTCCAGACCATGTGACATCATGCTCAGCAATAAAACTAGTGGGGCACTTGGCAGGGCAGAAGCTGCTTTGGGGACTGGCTGGGCATTGGTCAGTTGGTGGTGAGTAGTTGTTTCATTTGCATTGCTTGTCTTTTTTGGGTTTTGTTTCTCTCTCTCTGTTAGTTTCCTTTTCACTACTACTATTACTGTATTTCAAGTATAAAACTGTCTTTATCTCAACCCACAGGTTTTCTTTTACCCTTCCAATTCTCTTCCCCATCCCGCTGGGGAATGGAGAGTGAGCAAACAGTTGTGTGTTGCTTCATTTCCTGCTGGGATTAAACCATGACACTATCACTGCTGCATTTTACCTAGTAGTGCATTATCATTTTACTGTTACAACTGATATGACTTTAAATGCTCATTTTCTTCTTATAAGCAACCTGATGAAGTCTAATTGAATACCAGATAAGTAATTTAATCTTGAGCTTCTACTGCCATCTGTAATATTAGCAAAATACTGTAGGTAAATTATAACCATATACCCAATTGGTTAAGAATTTAGAGTCCTTCAAAAAAACGTTCAGCACAACAGCTTGCAGTAGCTGTGCATTGTTTTCCATACCTACTATCAACAATATATTTTATTTATTTTTTTGTAAATTGGCATTTTAAAAATGAAGTGTTTATGTTTATTGTTTCCGTCATTAAGGTTTGTTTTGGAAATAATATGGCTAAGTTTGAAATATAATGTTTATATTTAACAAAAATCCATGTTCAATGAATGCTTATTTGTGGAGGTAATGTATTTAAAACACAGGTGAAAGCTCATAAGGTGGTGGCCACAGCATCATTAACCCATCATCTAGGCAAATATACACCTATAAAATTTGGGAGCATTGTTACAATGTGAAGCCTACACATACATTTAGGGTAAGTCTTAAAATCTCTAGCTGAAACGTCCTTTTAGGATAGATAGAGACAGACCTTCTGGGAATATCTACTGATGAATACAGATCCACATCTTCAAGAACTGCTCTGAAATCTCAACCTAAGCCATTCTGTACGGCTGCAGCTATGTTACAGCTGCCATTTCCTAGACTGCAATGATAAAGAGAATGTTATTGTTCATTTCAGTTTAATGTGTGGATAATACTGTCCCTAGGCACCAACTTTCTACCAAAGAGGTTAGATTATTGTAATATCCACGTAATTAATTGCATTATCAATTTTCTTAGTTTTTAAACATTTGCTTTTGGCTAGAGAAGATTGTTGCATTGCTTCTAAAAATGTCTTTACAATTAATTATCTTTCACTGCAGCAAGCAACTAGGAAATGGATATTAATCATATAAGACTTTCTCAAATTGCTGGGATTATCTCATTTTTAATTACAGGTGGCATAAATGGTTATGAGCCTGGTTGTTTGTGCAAGAAACGTGGCAAAATACTTACAGCCTCTGTAATATGCCATTTTGCACACCATTCGGTCCACTTACTTGTTTACATAAAATATTCCAGTCTGCCTTGGAAAGGCTCTTCAGCCTTCAATATCATCTATAGGAAGTTTCATCACAGAAAACAGGCATCAGTTCAACTCTGCCTTGAAGCCAGTGAGTCAGGGGTGTCTTCCTCGGTGCTTTAATATGGTTGTGCTCCCAGACAACATGCAGCAATGCCAGCATCTCATTTTAAAGACATCACTGACATATTAAAGGCTCATGTTCTTCATGTCAACCCTTCTTGACTCAAAAAGGGAGCTGATAATCTCACTAAAATGCCGGTTTTCTAGCCACCAGAACAGGATCAGTACTGGGTTGGTAGGATGCTCGTCCTACCTGCCCAGCTCAACATTGTGGCTGAGCAGAGGCATGCCTGGTGGTTGCACGGGCTCCATCCATGATGTGCCCCCAACATCCTGCACTCCACTAGTGGGTCTCGTCTCTACCATGTGAGATCACAGTAGATACCCTCCAAACCTGCCAGCTGGGCAGAGCTGCCTGAGAGAAGTTCCTGGAGAGGTAGAAAGGAAAGGGAAGAGGGAGAAAGTAGAAAAGGATCAAGAATGAAACAATGGGGAACATCAAGCTGAAAAAGAAAGGAATAGATTTGGGAGTCACACAAAGATCTAGGAAAGCAGAAACAAGAGAAATAAAAATGCTGAACTCCAGGGTACAAGAAAGCAGTATCTTAATCAACTTGGTCCAGATCTCATAGGTTTTAAAGGGCTGTCCTTTAACTAGAGCCTGACAGAGTGTCTGTGGAAACTGTACTGTAGAAACCACAAGTTTGGAATGTTAACCAAACAATTAGAGAAATCCATGGATGGAAAGTCTAAAATTACAAAAATACTGCTCATAGGCCAGAAAAGCCCTGAGTCACAGACTTGCAGAAACTGGAAGAAGCAAAAGAAGTGTCCATGCATACTCCTCCTACCACACACTCCCTGGCACACCTGCTGCTGGCCCTGAAGTCGACTCGAAACCCAGCTAGGGAAGCTGTTAGTCTCATCTGGACCATCCTTACCTTTAAACATAAAATGACAAACACAAAATGTTAATAAATCAGGTTTCTGACTTGGGGGGAGGAGAAAGGTACGCAGAAAATAGACACAAGAGCATACCTCATCTTCATTCAGATATACCCCTAGACCAAAAGCTTGCTCGTTCTGTATTAATACACTGCAAAAATCTACTTGCAGAAAAAAAAACCCAAAAACCTAGATAAGAAAACAGAAACCAATATATGCTTTTTTTCTGCAGCTAGTGCAGCAGAGGTCTCATCTCACAGCTGTAGTGCTGTAAACTACTGCTTCATGTGTATACTCACTGCACTGCTCACAGCGTTATTTTTCATATAGACTTATTCCTACCTAGCTTTTTACTTCATCAGTTAAGTTTTGACTGAAGTTTTAATCATATTTGAGCCGTATGCAAGGAGTAAGATTTACCTGATTCTTTCTTTTTGTTCAGGTCTTCATATTCCTGGAGAATTTCTGTGTGAATATTTACTTGTTCATCTTAAAACTAAACAACTTGTGGGTTATATAGAGAAAGACTATTAGTTCTAGCTAATTTCAGTGTAATTACCGCTAACACCCAGCCTTCCTGCTGCTCAAACCTGTACCACCTCCAAGAAGGAGTCTCCACAATTCACCTCAGAGGGTATAGCAGAGTTTCTGATGTCCAAGTCTGCTTTATTTTTCTCAGAAAGCGCCTATGTCTTTCTGATGTTAGCACTATGATAGGACAAAACCTTCTGATTCTTGCAAGTGATAGTGACAGCAGCTGTTCCACAAAACAATATGGGGCAAAATTCCCACACAGCAGTCTTTGCTTCTCTCCTTCAGTTAAGAGATTTCCTGGGTCAAATACTGTCTGTAAATGAATGGAGGTGACTATGACTTGTTGTCACTAATTCAGCCCTTCAATAATGAGATTTTATTAGAGTAGACAAAAAGAATAGACAAAATATTGCTACAACGGAGAGGAGAGCTAAAGGAGGAAAGAGAACAAGACAGGGATTAAGCAATGGACAGTTAAAAGCCCTAAGGCACAGGACAAGAAGCATGGAAGCAAGTTCAAGTGGACTTGAAAGATTACGCAGAAAGAGAAACTTCAATAAAACGTCATGACACCAAGTAAGAGGAGAAAAGAGAAGATGTGGGAACATGCAATCAACCCATTTCACAACATTGTTCTAATAAAAAGCAAGATTCTGGGCAGATTACCCTGAAGTAATCTATACTAAACAGTTTGTACACTATTAAATGTGTTAGCTGGAATTTAAATTCAAAGCCTACATCTCTTTCACAGTTACTATGGAAGCGCCTACCCTCTGTATATTTCAGATCTACAGTCTTAGATTTGGCCTTCTTTGCATATTAGATTATAACCAAATGTTGCCACTTCTTCCTGAAAATATCTCCAAGACTGACCTTTCCCCTGTTCCATATGACTAGAAATCTCAAGTGCCCATGTCATCTTGCCCCTCAAAGCCACTGGATATGGCTCAGGAAGGACTGAGTTCTTCCTTCTTCATTCCTACCACCTCAGTGGTGGGGTGCTTTGGTGGGGAAAGAGGCCACACCTCCCCTGTGTTGGGTACAAACTTACCTTCTCTACTGCTAGGACTCTTCAAGGCTTAGCTGTATTCTTGGGAAAAACAGCATTTCCAACTAAAGCTCCAATCTGCCAACAGCAGCACCCCTCGCTGCTCGGGTGTCCACTCCTCGTTACACTGCCAGCAGTGGGAAGAGACTGCTCCACGCACCCAATGCCCTGGATGATGGCATCTGAGAGAACAGCGGGGATGTACTCCCCTCACTTGGGCCGTACGATAGATGCATTCCCATATCATTCTATAACGCTAGACAGCACCCAACTACGATGTGTCTGCTCCCGGTTTTCACATACGGTTATTTTCTCACACTCTGCTGATGATGGTCAAAATTTTTAGCTACCTATTGGCTGTCAACAGCCTAGGTGAAATGAGCTCGTGTCTCATTTCTATCTAACAGGTGGATATATAGCAATAAACCCACTGTAACAGACCTGAGGTGACTGTCCATGGCAGATGCACAGGACTAAGACCTTTACGTGTACATTTAATTAAGTTCACATGCAGAAACCTGTCTCTGCTGAAGATGAGGGAGCCTGAATGACTGATACCATGCTGTACCAATTCCATAGACTAACAAAGGACTCTAGGGCTGTCTGTGGCATTTGCCATAAACTCTGTTAGTGCATAAACAAAACCTAATTCCACATATACATAATTTTCTGCATTCATATTACAGACTGTGCCGGTCCCTGGGTTATACACCCTCAAACAAAGTGTCTCTGCTGAGGATAGGACCACAAGACTCCATGTCACCTGAGATCTTTTCCATCATGATACAAACTAGACTTCATGATACAAACTAGACTTCAGTGATGTTCCTAAATATGATCATTCTAACTCTGTCAAAGACTACTAAATTGGTTTTTTAAAGCAAAAGACAAGGGTAAAGAGAGCCTATTTATTCTTGTCTAGAATAAAGCAAGAAGTTTCACATATTGTTTTGAAACAGTGGATCTAAAAGTTAACTGAAAGTTAGTTAAGGGAAAAAGGGAAGCAATGATCTTTCCATTTTGTCTCATGATTATTTATAAGAAAAATATCTGAAGACATAGGGGCGTATATAAACCTTTATGAAATAGGTAACTCTTTGTAGGAGTACATAGGACAGACATACCAGGGAGAGTTAGATAACATGTTACTCAAAATAGACTAGAGCTAAATATGCCGTCTCTGCTCACTTTCCAAACTTTTTTTTTTTTAAATGCTGACCAAGCTCAGCTGGGCAAGACCTGCTTAGTGTAGTCATTTTCACATTCCCACTGAACATATCAGCTCTGACAATATTTTTTTTTTTAAATCTCAACAGCAGAGAGTACTAAATAATTCCCTCTAACTCAGACAAGAAAAAAAAAATTAAACTTGAGAAACTAAAAGTGCAGATATAGTATTACATGAAATTGCACCACATTTTACAACGGTCCAATGTTCCCAATATTTTTATCTTAACACATCAAGGGTGATAGAAGCTTCTTTTTGCTGTCAAAGTGATCAAAGAGAGGTTGAGAAAGAATCTATAAACAGATGCTGCCCAGTGACAAACCTTAAAGAACAAGACTGTGGGGCCAGATGTTTGAGTGACCTTCGGACTACAGAACATGTTGGCATGGTGTTGATTTAGATAGCTGTTGGCAGGAGCTTTCGATCCAGCAGCTGAAAAAAAAATCTAAATTATGGAAATATTTTTTCTCATCTTTCCCCTAACTACAAAAACTGAAACTACTGGTCAGTGGGGCTGATGGCTGTCAAAGAAGTTGAATTCACCACACAACCCTGCCAGTAGGTATCACATCAAAAAGGAGTTAGCTGAATGAACAAGAACATCTTCAGGCTGTGCCATTTTGCATCCCCCTCAACTTTCAACAGCTGTTTCTTGAGTGAATACAGATGCAAAATAATTATACAAAATGTTTTACATTTTCAATATACTACATAATGTAAATATGGAATCTATGAGTACCTGTGGGTGACATAGCATAAACCACCATCAGGAAAGGATTTGGGATGTGAAATAGGAAATGGAATGATTAATCAATAATGATGACTTTCCTAAATTATGTTATTTATACATCCTGTTTGCAAAATTAAAATGACATTACAAAAAACCCCCTAAAACCCCAAACCAACAACCCAGGGATAATTGATCACATACATATTGTTTATGTCAAATACTAGAAGACGCTGTAAATTATTATTCCATGAAACATGAGTTGTGTTGCACTTTCCTGGATCTCAGTCTCAGCAACTCCTTTCTTTTCTTAATCTGATCAATTAGTCATGTATGAGGAAATACAAAACCAGAAAGTTCTCAATCCAAAATTCCAGCAGATACTGAAGCCTGAGCCACTGCATGCGACTAGAACAAATGGAGAAAGCAGAAAAAGTCTTGCTTTGTAACATTAAACGTGATTGAAGACTGTACAGTTCTTCTTACGCTTTTAGACGTTTTGTCACTTTACCTGGAGAAATATACACTGCTTATTCTGAATTGCTGCTGATGTCCAGCACTTGTCAAAACCGCTATCTGTCAAGCACTTCACAAAGTGTTGCAAAATGACAGATCAGGATGTCTGAATAGATGGAGCCCCAGGAAAAACAGAACAGATAGAAAATTCATGACTCTAAACTACATCAAAGCGACTTCTGTCAACATCATGTCAAAAGAAGGAAAAAAAGAACTGTTCATTTTAGAGGGTTTTTTTCATTATATAAACACTTTTTTCACGTATGAGCTAAGTGTAAGGAAAAATTAACTGGGTGTACAGTATGATCATTTGAATGTGCCAAAAATACTCTTTAAATAATCCAGGAATAAGGAAAGTTCTAACAGTAGATACTGTCTGGCAGTTAAAACCAATGACATCCAAAAGAAATGCATGAAGAATCTATCAGCTTAAAATAGGACAAACCATCTGGCTCCAAAGAAATAAAAGTACTCTGCTCTGCGTGTTTGTTGGGTTCACAGAATCCTACAACTGGATTAATTTTGTATTTCCTCTCCAATCAGTTTTGATCATCTCTTCTTAGTCTGTCGATTGCACAGCCCTAATGCAACGTTATATTCCAGGCAGCAGATTTAGTAATATCAAGGCATTACTTTAATTTACAAAAAAAGAAAAAGAAGCATCACCAGACCTTCCATTAGAGATAAATCTTTTAAATAGTTCCTCAAAGGAGACAGAAAATAAGCGGGTTATGATACATGGCTATATACATTCAAATTATACATAATAAAATTTCAAGAAAGAATCACAACACTAGTGATCTACTAGATCTAGTCTAGATCTAGTGTCGATCTAGAAACGCTTTCTGTCTCACGTACCTTTCGCCATAGGCAACTGCCATCAGTACTAAATTCAAAGAAGTTTACTAACACCGTATCGATCTCTAGAAATAAAGAGGCTAAATGCCCATGTACAATGGTTTCGGTGGCTTTTAGAGCACTGGGAAAGATGAAGCACGCACATAAACTTAGATAAGGGAAAGCAGCGCTTCATGCATAGTCAAGTAAGCATTAGCAAAATACAGCATTTACATCAAGTTTGGAACTGTCTCCGGTGTCATCTTTGCTTGCTGGTCTGTGGGTTGTGGAACCGTATAGAATGGGTTGGGTTGGATGGGACCTTTCAAAGACCGTCTGGTCCAACCCCCCTGCCCTGGGCAGAGACATCACTCTTCCACTCACTTTTTCAAAAGGCCTCTAAAGCTGCTACTGCCGTTGCTGCAGGCTCCGACAGTAGCAACCACTGATCCAGAAACCGCCACTTGCTCAATGGCGCAAACACGCTCCAATCTTCCTCGGAGAAGCTGCCCATTAACCGTTGGCCATCAAAGTTTTGCTAGCTTCCAAACATTTGCAAGGTATAAAAGAGCATGAAAAGGAATAGTGCCTTCTGGTTCAGGGATGTGTTTTAGGATGTCCCGTTGAATGTATACGCCCGGCTGGGAATTCCGATCTATTAATACCGGAGCACGGTGGAAGACACGTCTGCTCCTTATTGTACGCAGAACTCAATATATCTTGCTTCCTACTTACAAAAAGATGTTTATTACCTGTAACTGTACAGAGGTGTGTGCTTCACAGCAGCAGTGATTGGTAATAAGCCTCCTTTTCTCATTTACATTGATAGCAAGCATTAGTGAAGATATATGCATTTCATTTCATGGTTCAGAAAGAACAAAGTATATGTATATGTGATAGCAGTGGGTGGTTAATGAAATGGTCTGACAAACATAAGCTAATACATAATCATACCAGAATGTGGACTGGAACACCTGTTCCTGCTTCACAGGCTTACAATTCTTAAAGAAAAGTTACTATTCGCAAGAACTGAAATCACTACTATTTAGACATCAATATGCTCCGAGGAAATTTTAGTCATTTTTTTGCAAACACTAAAGGGGGGGATTTTAATGATATCAAATCTCTTTTGCTTGTGTCCTAAGAGTAATGAAAACTTCACACATGCATGAAGCTCCAGTAATTATTTTAAACTGCCTTCTGTTGTCCCCCTGAGGAACACGGTGGTATTTGTTTGATGCAGTTTAATTAGTGTCAGGGTAATTAATGCTATGCTATCTACATGAGATCAAAACCCTTTCTTTGTAACACTCTGGTAACTAAGAACTAAGAAAAGGAAGTGGTTTGAAAATGTGGAAGCTTGGCAAGCTAGATTCAGAAACGAACCGAATTGCTCCAATCTGCGTTTACGCACCCAAAATATTAAACACATCCAGCCAAGTCAGCACCTTCAAGTGTGAGATTGGGATCATAATGCACTAGAACCGCGCCGTAAGACAGGAGACCCACTGCCTCCCATGTAAGTGAAATGCTTTTTCTATGGATGTAATCAAATTAAGTGAAACATTCATGGACACCGTGCACCTTGTAAGGAGTTTAAATCCTTTAATAATGAAATTATATACTTTTGCACAACCGGATCACCATAGTTATTTATAAGCAGCATGTGGTGCTACCATGTGCTGATATATTTTTCTAAATAAAAGCATCATTTGAGTTTAATGAATGAATGTGATTCTGCTTTAATGCCTGAATAAAATTTGCATTTAATTGAATGTTCAGTCTCCACTTCAAAATAGTGCCCTCTACTAAAAGGACCAAGGAGATACCAGAGTGCAGAAGTTGGGAACACACACAGATATTCCAGACACACACACTGCACACACTACATAAATCCTTTTTAACTGTTTCTTTGGTAATAAGGGACTGCAGTATAAATCTCACAACACACAAACTCCGGCTGATTACAGGCTTAAGGAAAATAGCTACACTTATCTTGACTGGATAAATTATTATATCCTAGAGGTTATTCTGTGTTTTCTAATAAAGCTTCAGCAGCAAACAGGAAACAGGGAGGGAAGGAAGGAAGGAAGGAAAGAAGGAAGGAAGGAAGGAAGGAAGGAAGGAAGGAAGGAAGGAAGGAAGGAAGGAAGGAAGGAAGGAAGGAAGGAAGGAAGGAAGGAAGGAAGGAAGGAAAGAAAAGGAAAAGGAAAAGGAAAAGGAAAAGGAAAAGGAAAAGGAAAAGGAAAAGGAAAAGGAAAAATCTTGTAATCTTTTTCTTTGTAACCACAGAAATTATGGGTTTGCCATAATGTCTTTGACACTATTACTTTGAAGAAGTGAAAAATTTAAATTTTAGAGCCACACACAGGCTGGAAAACATATTTTATGCAATAATACAGAGTCTCTGAGAGGCTTCTTGCAGAAAAGGAAACCCTGATTTGAAGGCAAAGTGGCTGGTCTACGGCGTGCATGTCCTGAGGGTGCAAACAGTAAGAGCCCTGTTCAGAAATGGCAAATATTCTGCCTAAAAGCACAAGCAGTAGCCCTACAGCAGTCTGCAGATTGCGCTGGTATCCACCGCCATTAAATTCATGTTTATCACAAGAGATTTCACCAGCTTCCGCTGGTGGCACAGCAGACTCTGAGGGTCTCCGCGAAACGCTGCTTTTGAGGCCATCCACGACCAAACATCCCCACAGATCAGCTGACCAGCAAAATATGCTGCCTCCTCTCTCCAGTTCTGCTTCCGGCGAGTCGGCTGTTTATCAATTAAAGTGATAAATACAGATGACTTTGATAAGACAGGCGATGTAGTAAAGCAACCTGCTGAAAGACTGTCATAAGAACCGCCCGCAAAGTTCAACAACTGTGAAAGAACTATTAAAAAGGACACACAAACAAGTGACCTTGACTGACAAGCGCACTTCATCCCAGCAATAAACAGCGGCGGGGCTGATAAGTGTTCATTGGCGCAGAGAGTAATTACCTATCTGTCAGCGTTGCTGGTGTGTGCGAAATAGTATAAATGAAACATACATAATGTACAGCAATAATATCGGGCATGCAGAACCTAATGCATTATCATCATTCTCAGGGCTCAGGTTTATGTGGCTGCCACCACTGAGTAAATGCCTTCTAGCCATGATAATTTCATTCTAATCTCTGTTCCATATTATAATTTTCATAGCTAAAAGATACTGAGGAGCAATACGTTTCAATCAAGGGCTAAATAGAACACAACCTGTAACTGGGTATTTTATACACCTATATATATTTTTTTCTTTCAAAAAAAATTGAGTCAATTTATGAATAGACTGAAATAAGCTGTAAATTTATGGATGACAAACTCTGTCTGTAGCAATGTCACAATGTCTGGAGACAGGCTTTACATATCTTGTACAAGGGATGCCAGCTTTGTCTATCATATCTCACAAAAGAATTCAACCCTCTGGAAGAATAAAGGTTTCTGTGTCCCTTCCTAGCATGTTATCTAACAAGGTTAACTTTTAAATGAATGAAAGAAGAGCCCTACTGAGTTAAAAATAATAATAAAAAAGCTTTTAGACAATGTATGTTATTATTTTAAATGCTGTTTAAAATTCTATTTCATTACATAATCTTCACAGCTAGACCACCCCTACGGTGAACAAATCTACCCGCTTAATATCTATTTTAAAAGATAATATTTGTGTATTTTGAATTTATTTTGGGAATCTCAATGAAGAGGAAGACAGGAATTTAAAGGCGTGCACAGCCTCCCCTCCTCATCACACTAGGAAAAGGGAGAGAGAATAGCGCTCGCTGCTTTAGCAAAATCCATTTGACTGGATTTTCGTATCAGGGAAGAGCGGAGTGAAAGGTGCTGGAGCCCGTGTGGCACCGGCAGCCCACCAGACCAACTGTTGTGCTGCTGGCCTCCCCACATGAAGCAGGAGGGACGTGCGGACCTCACGTACTCGCGCTCACGGAGCCTCAAGAAGGGCCCTCAGCCGAGCGGGTGCGCTCCACTTGACTGCAACCTTGGGGGCAAAATGGTGCCCGTGAGAGCACTTTGGGGTGACGGTGACACCCCGGGGCAGAGACGGTGTGCTGGGAGCTGCCCTTCCATGGCTGGAGAAGAGGGAGGGAGATGGGAGACCAGCCCAAGCTGGGTGCGGCCTGCTTTGCCCCAGGGCCCCATCATGGTCCCTGTCTCAGTGGGCTCCCACCTCCAGAGGGTTCTCCACACATACACAGAGGGATTTCCACACGCGCGTGGGGGCTCACCTCGGCCAGCCCCCACGTGTGCCGGGACTCATTCCACCAACACCCTTCCTCATTAGATAAGCGATGCACGTCTGGGAAGACAGGCAAATGTGAAAGCTCAGTGATTATGACAAGCAGGGGTGGGAGGTTTATGCAAACCTTCTTTTCAATTTCCATCAGCAGCCTGTCTCGTCGTTTGCTTTTTTGACCTTCCATCTGTGAGAAACTCAACTCTCTTCCAAGACTCACCTGGACTTAGCCCTGGTTTGCCCAAATCTCCCCGGCAGTGTCCATAGCGGCCGGCAGAGCCTCCACCAACCCCCTTTGGAAAGCAGCCCGCGTTCGCTGACAGATTTCACAAGCAAACCCTCCGACAAACCCAGACGAAGCTTCAAGTGGTACGGAAACCTGAAAGCCGGCATGTTTTGCCTGGCTGGGAGTTTCACTAGAGAAATTTCACATGGCTCTAAATATAACGCAACAGCAATATTTATTTTATTTAAATGTCTCAGAACATTGCATTTGACAGAAGACAACAGACTGGAAAATTGCTTATACAAAATGCAAGAGGTAGTTGCAGTATTTTCTGGCACGTGGTATTGCTCTGCACTTGGCTGACACCCGTATGGCTGCAGCCGCCCCTCGCCCCCATCCCGGCACCCTCCCGCTCTCTGCTTTCTGACACGAGTCCTTAAACGATCGTATTTCAAATAATTATCCAGGAACCAGGGGATCGGAGACACGGGGCAGCATTTTGCCAGCTTTATGGCCAGGATGAGTTTTAGAGGAACAAGAGTTTAGAAACAAAGGGCTTTTCCTTTTTTTTCTGTCTGTTTTCAACAAACGAAACAGCCTCTTGAAGGGGGGGAGAGAATAATAACAGGAAGCTTTTTCCTCTGAGAAATGAAGTGAAAATGAAAATGTTTTTTTAGCCCAGCTCGGCACGCTGGAGTGAACAAAACAAACCCGGAGCTATTCCGTCCCACTCCCATCAGTTTGCTAAGCTGAACCGGCATACTAACTGGAATACCAAACCCCTCTATGTGATGCTCGCTGACATCCAGACGGTATACAAAATTTAGTGCTTTGCTCCCGAGTACTGCTTGTAGGGGCAATAAAAAGGATATACAGCGTGCTTAAAGGCAGCAAGACGCAGGGTCCCCAGGAGCCACCGCCCCAGCAGAACCCTCCTCTTTGCTGCCTGTGCATCAACCCCATACACAGCCAAATCAGTCAGAAAGCAAAAACTACGAGGGCTCAAGACACCCCATCCCAGGCTGCCAGGGTCTGTCCCCTCAACTGCTCTCCAGTCCTCCTTTGTTTTTCAATCCCGCTAGATAGGGCACCGTTCAAACGTGATGTGCATACCCCTGTAATAGCTGGTGCCTAAAGGATAAAAGGCTTATTACGCTTTCAGCTAAAGTTGTTAATCCCCTAAGAAGCTGAAACAGCATGTGCGGCAGTCTTGGAGGCCCGGGGTTGGATGAGCGATCATCACCTATGTAGGAAGTTGTTGCTACAATGGCAAGCAGCATGGTTCCTTTTGGCTTTCCGAGAATACAAAGGAAACAAACACACACAAGAAAAGACACTTTAAACCTCAAGTTAAAGGTATGTTGCTTTATCAACCATAACGTTAAAAAGTACCAGAATTAAAGCTGCCCCATTTTACCGTATCCCATTCCCTTCCTTTTTATATGTTACGACCCCATCATCAGCTGCAAGCTTGTGTACGGTCTCTCATGACCTCAGTGGATTACAAGGATAGTTATCAGGGAGCAAATTAAGACTATAAAGTAAAGAAGGATGTTTTCAGCAAGGCTCCTGCCTGTAAATGGCTCTCAGGGTCAGAGATTTTCCAGCAAGAGAGAGGGAAATAAAATCATGTTAGAGAATCGAACAGAAGCACTGGTGTGGTCAAGGGAAATGAACAGCACACCAAAACCGGTCCTGCGCCCCACGTGCTCCCAGATTTCATATGTCATGTGTGGCAATATTAACTTTTTGACAAGATATCTTCACCATATAGGCTACCTGAAGCCTCAGCTTAAGCAGGATTGAAGCACTCAGAGCTAGCATAGGTATAAAGTGGTTTGGAGACACAGTATGTCTGGCAGTAAAACAACAATGCTTGGAGAAGAGGCAGCGGTCAGAAGTTAGTTAAGTGTTATGCTATCGTCTTTGCTCCATCAGAGGTTCACCACACAGAACTGAGTTGCCTGAAACTATCTCAGTTTCCTCATTTGTAAAATAGGACTAATAACAATCTTATCTCTCCCAAAGGGATCATAAGGATTAAGTAAATTCACATTTAATGATCTCTAAAATACTCTACTGAAGAGTATGAAACTCTGCTAGCTCTGGCTTGTGAATGCAGTGAGGCACAATTCCAACAAGTTCTTAAACCGTCCTCACCCCCTCTACCGGTAACCAACCCATTGCCTGAAGAATAAGAAATCAGACAGCAATCACGTGCCAATAAAATGCTCGTCATTCATTGCTTATCACATCGTGTTTTGAATTGATGAGAGCCAGGAGGGCCTTGGGAGGCTCAAAATGCCATTAGACCTGCATGTTAGTCTTGCGGAGCCCGGCACGTCCTCAGCATGATGTAAGAGGGGAGGCACCAAGAGTGAGCAGATGGTCTATTTTAGAGATGACAACTTGAAAGCCCAGATAGGTAAAGCTGTAAAGGTACTCTGGCCTGTATCCTTCTTGGAAAGGGATGCCAGGAGTTAGGCTACTCTGGTTCTTTATATTTAAGACAGAATATTCTATAAATATATACTTAAATATTTAATATTTTTCTGATAAAAATATTCTTAGCTGTGTCCCCCCACCATGTGAAAACCCAAGAAAATACAACAAAGAAGGTGGAGTCTGCTATCCTTCAATGTTCCTCTTCCCAAATTCAGGCTATTCCCAGTACATGGCCCAAGCAGAAAATATGACTCTTTGTTAAAGTAATGCAGTACATTAGCAGCTTCCCCCAAGCCTAATGATGCCAGAAGGACTCTACTGGTATTATTTAGCTATTAATAAATTCTCCAACTGTTTGTATTGCAGAAGCAAATAAAAGTCCAATTAAAATTTGGAATCCCTTGTAGTAGGTGCCTTCATACCTGCCTCTAATGTCCTTTTGTGTTACTGTCAAATGCTGAATTTCCCCCAGTCTAAATTTTCCTGTTGGAAACCACTGGCATCCTCCCTCCTAAACAGCCTTGTCAGAGAGTGGACTAAGGCAAATTACATTGAAGCCAAGAATATGCCTATTCTGGCTATATACTTATTTAAAGTCAAGGACATTTTAAAGAGCAGCTCCGAGCTATTGTAGAGATGCCAGCCTATGATATTTTGTGAAGTATGTCTATGAAGTAAATAAAAATAATAATAAAACCCTCAACACACATAAATAATCTTTAATCAGAGACTTCACCCATTACACAATAACCCTGAAAACTGCTGTATACCCTAGCTGTTTCTCTGCAAATAAAATACACTACAATTAAAATGCTCTAATATGGACTATCCATCCCCAGAGATGAATTATTTAAGAAATTAGAAAATGATACTTTTTCATTAGGTGCTTCATACTGACACATAATAGACCCTTCTTCTGAAGTAAACTGAATTATTTCAATGAGCAAGAGTGGAACATTTTGGTTTTTATTAACAAATATCTATGCTTCTCTAATTCTCTAAAAGGTCCTTTTCCTTTCCCTAAAGGCTGTCCTATTCAGCTTCCAGAACTGTAAGGATTCCTGACTGACTAGTGAGATATTTTTTTTCCAGGAGGGAACGATTAATAAAATATTGCCTTAGCAATGAGAGATGATAATACATTTCTAAAATAAAATAAATACATAAAATAATATTTATTTCACACAGTTAGAGATACCTACTGAAAGTTGTATCTCATCTTGTCCAGGATATAGGTGTTCTGTCACCTATACCATGTACCAGATCATAATCGCAGCAATGAAAAATACCAGAGCTTTTCTCCCAATTTTTATGTAACATTATTCAGACCTTTGTAACTTTCCGATAGAAGACAACCGTATGCCACAACAAAACATATATGCAAAATGTCTGAGTTATGGAGCGTGAGAGAAACATAAACATGGAGCTGTTTCACTTTTATGAATTTATGACTTGGTATCATTTGAATGTATGTTTTATGGTCAGATTACTGAAAAAGGCTTCACATGATCTCTCATTTCGCATCCACAGCTTAACAGTGTTAAATTCAAATCTGCAAATCTGTATGTGGAGAAGTAGGGTTATCTTATCAATATAGCTGGCTGTGCTTTCAGAGCATATGTTGTACTGAACATCCAAATGACATTAGCTACATCCAAGTTTAGCTATTATTTAAAAGGAAAAGATTAAGGGTTTAAGGTTTTTATAAACAGTCAATTCCCTTTCTTAGTATTTTTATTATAAATAACTACGCATACAGACATACATACTTGAACTCTTCTTATATAAGTAAGAGAATAAAGAGCTTCCATATTCCTGTAAGAATGCCCACACTCTAGCAGTCGCATTAATTTAAATAGCTGTGTTTTGAAATATTTTAATTCAATTAGGACAAAGCTCTTATAAATATTCTAATTAACACTGAAAATATATCAGTTTTGTAAATTTACAAAGCAGTAATCCCACACTCTGAAACACTTTCCAAATGAAGAGAGGCAAACACAAGAAAACATGGCCATGCCCTAGTAAGGATATAGTTTAAGTCACTGGGTTTTTATCAGCCTGCAGCTTGGTATGAGTTTGAACCCAGTAGCTGGAGGTGAAAGAACTCTGTACTAATTTACTGCACCACTGAAATGCCTCCTAATCCCTCCTGTGACTAAAAATTAGTTTAAATCTGTCCTTGTAATTTTTTTCTGTCATATCCTAATAGAGTCAATAACTTTTGCTAACACTGAAGATTTGTGTTTCTTCTTCTTTTCTCTAAGCAAAATGAATCTGAATGAACATCAACACCAGCCACCTTCCCAGGATAACACCAGGATTCACCCTCTGTACCTCAACCTAGTACGGCCCAGCAGTTCACATCCACAATCACGCAGGTTACCAGGAGCACCTCGCATTCAGTTCTTTATATATAGTTTGCATTTAGTCCCTGTTTTCAAAACCTTTGAGAGGATTGCACAGCATTCATGGAAGACAGCCTCCTCTCCTTTAAATGTCAACCGCTCGTGACAGCTCTGCCCCTCAGGAACTCTGAATCCTGAAGGATGAATCTTGTGCTTTCAGAACAGGGCTCCTTCCATACCCAGCTTCCTCCAAAACACACAACCTGTGAGCAGTCACACTAAGGGGAAAAATGAAAGTGGAGCTTACTCCTTTAGGGAGAGCTATCGGGGTAATTTTTCCTTAAGATGCAAACCATCTGATATTTTTTTCTTTTCTTTAAAAGAGAACACATATTTCTCTATAAATATATATATATATACACACGTATATTATATACACACCCATATATATGTGTATATAATATGCATATATATATAATGAGTTTTATAACCATATTCTTGGGTTCTGTATGGAAATGTGGAAGAAAGCTTTGATTTGTCTTTCTCCTGAGCTTTATGATGATTTCTGATGACAATCTATCTACCTTACACTCCGTTCCAATAAATCATTCTACCAGTCCAGAGAGCTCCTAACTCTGCAATTATAAGCAGCAGAAAAACATCCTGCAGTGTGTCATGGATGTGGGACAAAAACTTCATCTGGTCTGCCTTCAGTACACCTTTTTCCCTAAACCTTTACCTGTGGCCCATTTTGACATCAGATTTTATTTTGTTTTTGTGTGGGAAGACAACTGAATTCAGTTGGGGTTATCCTGGCCATGCTGAAGTCAAAAGGAACACCTTCAAAAAGCATTCAAGCTCTTGGCTTCCAGGCCATCTTGAGGACAAATGGCACTGGAAACAGCACACCAGATGTTACTGGGCAAAGGCCAGAGGCACTTGAGATGACAGTCTTCTGCATCTTCAGCAGAAGATTCATCCAGCGCAGCCTCTCTTCTGAGCAAGCAACCTCCTCGCAGTGCTGGAGAAGGGCAATCTCAGTCCAGAGCATTGTTGCTAAACAGCTGGACCTGGAGAGAAGCTGGGACTCCCAGACACTGCTTGGGATAACCCCACTCTGCGAAGGCAGAAGGAAAGAGATTTCTTATTCATGGGACCACACAGTTAGTTAGCAGAAATGAAAAGAGCAGCATTTGGGAATTAAGGAAGGATGGGCGGGGTCACCAGTGATGCTCTGCTGATTTACACTACCCAAAGTCAAAGGATCTCTGCTAACTTTCAGCAACAGAGGCTCTGTCCTATTTCTCTAAAATCTTTCTGCATCTGAATTTTGTGCACACTTTTTTCAACTGCACACCCACGTGACTGTGTAAATGGGTCTAAGGCAATCTATTTGCATGTGCATTTATTCAATGTGCACGCCTTACACAAAATGCACAAAGCAGCAGAGAGGCGACAGACATGTTAAAGCTCCTCCTCTTATTAAGTCTTCCCCAAAAGTAATCAGGCCCTTGGCAGTTTCAAAATATGTAGCACATTTGTCAGATTTGGGAAATTTAAAAGCTTTGCACTAAGACACACATTCTGGGTTTTTTTCTTACCGTGTTTTGGAAATCCTCGTGCCCCACTCCCCACCCCCCGATTTCATCACTTGCAGCACAAAATTATGATGACACAATGAAGACCATCATCACCATCCTGATTTAGGTAAATAACATGTTTATCGTATCCAACAGCACATTGCTGAGGTCGTTCTGATAAAGAAAGAAATTAGGCCTCCACATAAGGAATACAGTGCTTGTCTAATCTTTCTTCCTCTGTTGCTGTGTCAAGAGGCAGACCTTTCCAACATACAGATCCTCATTGGACTCAAAGCTATCGCAGGAAGCTTTAAAATGTGATATATGGGCCATTCTGCTCAGCTCCTCTGAAGTCTTTAGGGCCTTGTGTGCCTGCCAGATTACACTTTGCCTCTGGCAAAGAGGCCACTATTTTTTTTTGTAGAAAATATGAGTAAAAACTAAAATCTCGGTATAAGAAAGAAAGAACTCATTTTCTAGGTATTCTGGTGATGCCTATCTTGTCAAACAAACCTTGGAGTATAAATTAGAAGCAAAATTATAAAAAATCCCCAACCACCAATTAATGAATTTGGGATTTCTCTTTGCTATCTATATGAGGTTGTTTAAAGAGAAGTCAACTTTAAATCCGGTCAATTAAGAACATGATTTAAAAGCAGCTTCAGGGGCCAGAACTGCCCCCAAGCCAATTCACCAATTTTGTGCCTTTTCAGATCTGTGTATTTTTGTTAAAAAACCATACCCAACCTTCTTTCTGTATCAAAGGCACAAACAAACAAATGGCAAACCCGATTAATGCTCCACTGGCTTCAACAAGCTCCAGATTCATTCTCACCATTTCCTTCAGGGAAACAGTGTAACAGTTTATAAACAAAGTACCATAAAACATAAGCAAACAGAGAAAAAAATATTTTCCTTTTTTCTAAGACAGTAAACTTCCATGAAATAATAACAGAAAAGCAGCTTAAATTGCTGCTGTCCTTTATTTTTGTGTTCAGTAGTCCTGAATGTTTAGGGGAGGTTTTAGCTAGGGATACTATTACTTTATAATCACAGAATGAATTGTTTTGACTTTTATGGGAATTTAAAAGTTACTGCTTGCAAGTAAAAGTATAAAAAAGACAAGACATAAGCAATGCTATTAGAGGCAATCACTAGAACAAACTAGTTGTACTTTATTATTTTTGGAACTACATCTATAACCTAAATCGTGGATCAGAAGACCATTGCATTAGGCATTGCACAAAGCCAAAGCAAATGAAGAAGGCATTTTCTTCCTCAAAGGTCCTACATCAGACAACAGACACCAGCTGTTTAAAGACAGAAGGAAATAGCATAGGAAAAGCATTCAGCTAACATCAATTAGCAGTCATCTTGGCACACAAGCAGGTAAACCATCGTCATCACAAGGAAATGGAAGCTCTGGAAGTCATTTCTCAAGGGCAATATCTTCAATATCCTCGAAGACGAACAGGCATTCTGGGCTGATAAGGAAGCGTGTGTAAATATGTGGATACTATATGAAAGGTTAGCTGAATCAGTGAGAAGAGAGACCATGAGAAGCTGCAAGAATGAGACTAAGCATGGTGGATTTGATGGATCCATCTCTGGTGGTCATATGCTGAGATGCAATAATTGAGGCATAACAGAGCAGGGACTGAACAAGCATACAAGATACACAGACACACAAGATAAGAAAGGTGGTCTCTTAAAGATGTTATGCAAAATAATCTGTAAGATTTGGCATAGTCTGGCTAGAAGATGTGGGTAGATGATAATAACATCTGCAGCACTTGCCTGATTAATGGGAAGACTGGTGGAAAGGGCTACAGCAATGAAGAAAAGGGCAACAAGACCAGTGGGGTTTGGAAGGACGTTGGAAAAATATAAAGCTGTTTTTCTAAGAAGGGCAGAAATGAGAAAATGAGGCATGACAATTAAAATCAAGCATGTGCATATTTATGCCTTTAAATAAACATGTTCAATTCTATTACTAGTGTTTAGGCATCAGCTGTATTAGCCTGCGTAACCTAGATCATTAACTGCTGCAAGTTTTTGGAAAAGATTTCATCGTAAGACCAATAATAAATGTTGAAGCACTAAGTGCTTATTCCATGGCATGTAACCTTGCAGTGAACTTTGGAAATCAAACCCAAGTTTTCCTTGTGAAGGACAGAGAAACTGAACAATCAGTGTTATCTGGGAAATAATGAAAGTGCTATTTGAAATAGCTGGACCTGCGAAGGTGAGTGACTTCAGATCAAGAATTAGCCATAGTTTCCTCTTATCCTTATAAACATAGCTACAAAACAAAGAAAGGTTTCTTTCACCTTTCTTAGAGAGCTGCTCAAGCTGGAACTGAACATCAACTAATACCCGAGTTGTTCATTCTCCAGCCAAAGGAGATCTCCAAGTCATAAAAATTAAAAAAAGGTGAAACAGATACTACGTTGTTCAAGGGTCAAAAATCTGTACCCAGGCAGGCTGAGCATATGTATTTCTTGACTTCATTAATTTAATAGAAAAACTGCAGAACCCAGTCCACCATGAGAAGTGAGCCTTGGTGTTACAAATTAACCCCTTCAGTGGTTGCTCCACTACTCACCTTTCCTTGCTTTCCTTGTGTAAGTTGACCCAGCTTTACAGCTTATGAGCAACTGTCGAATACCTGGTTTGTTTCTAGCTCTTAGTAGATTTAAAATTTTTTTCAACAAACATTAAACAGCTTTGGATACATTGTACCTAAAACCAACAGTTTTGCAAGATGCAATGTACATAATGCCACATCCCTCTCTCGTGTCTGAGGGCTCACAGCAGGGACAGTTTCTCATTCAAGGCAACAGCATTCATCTTAACTGAGACTGGTGTATCTGGGCCCAGTTTCTGAACCACCACTATGATGCCCTTTCTTCACCAGCTACAAACCGTATCAGAGAGTAGAAGAGACAATATACATCTAAGTGGATGCAATGACCATGTGGGGTGTGCTCTAATTTAGGATAGAATATATCAAATAAAGAGAAATTATTACGATTATAGCAGCAAAATCAACCTACATATTTATACTAATAGTGTCCATTTTGATTCTACCAACAGTTCCCCCCAGTTATCACTTCTGAAATTTTCTGATCTTGATTTCTATCTGAACATACTTTCTAAGGAAAGCTTGAGCATCAACAGCTCAGCCATCCATGAGAAGTGAAATAAGTCGCAACGAAAAAAAAATAATTGCATCCTTGCTTTAAACAGCTCCCTAGTCAAGATGGCCACAGTTGGAGAGCCAGCATTTGGCAAGAAAACTTCTCTCAGTGGGAAGATATCTTGGCTTCTTTGAAGGAAAACTTGCTTTGATTTGGTACCTTCTTTTCAGTACATACTGAAAGTTCACAATACAAGGTCTGCTGGAGTGAAATCTTGTCACTGATTTGTTTGGTTTTGTACCAGGCCCCAGTAACTAAGGAGCTATTTGGTACATGGGCCTAATTGAGTACTCTCAAATGTGCACTGAAAAACGTGGAGAAATCAGTGTTGTGAAATGGCAGAGACACCAAAGCTTGAAGAAAGAGCTTCTACAGCTCTCAGAAGCTATTCAGAAACCCTCCTGTCACCTTCCATGACTTTAAGGAGCTGTAAGAGCTGAAAGAATGGCTCCATGGTCATTCAGTTACACTGAGGGCTTGCATTTTACGTACTGTCTTACCTACAACCAAATAGACTTATTTCAACATCTCAGGAAACATCTGCCCAAAGAGTGAAGACATACCAATCCCCCATTCTATTTTTACACTAGGCTTTTGCTGCTATTGCAACAAAACCCCCCAAACCCATGTAATCCATTTCAGCTGAGTCAGACCTTGTGCACTAGATTTTGGAAGCTAACTCCCTTTTAAAACTGAAGTACCTTGAAAGCAGCGGCTCCAGGAGAAAAGCTGATATACCTTAAACAACAGGGTCACCATCACATTTTGAACACCTTGGATTTTGCTAAGCTTCAAACTGCTCTATCCTTTTCGTCTTTGACCTCTATAGGTGCGCCTGCAACTCTGCTGTAGGAAGAAAACCATTGCAGAGCAACTGTAACGGTGCTGCACGGTGTCAGGGCATGAGTCGCAGCACTAGATGGGTGTCAGGAGCCAAGAGAAAACCGCCTTCCTGACACCAATCACTTTATCTCTCAGTCTCTGAAATGAGCCACTGTTTAGGTGAAATTAAGGTTTAAAGGATGTTAACAAACAGCCTTGTTTGTTTCTGGAAGACAAACACAGTGTCTAACTCCTTCTGATGTTGCTTCATTATTCTCCATCAAAGCAGTTCTACTTTCTAGACAGAAAACTTGAGAGACAGGTTGTGCTTCCTATAAATCATGATTTTCATAGAGGAAGTAAGCCCTTCTTTTAAGGGAAGCATTCCCCCTAGAAAGAAAACATGGGAAAGGTGGGAACGGCACTGAACTTTGAGGAGTGAGTCCTTTTCACCATTCGATCACTGGATATGTCTGCCTATCCTAAACTCATACTCATTTTCTGTCTGGATCTCCTTATAGCACATCCTACCTTTTCCTCCCCTAGACCTATGAGACTGCCAAAGGGTTGCTTTGAAACAAGAATTCATCAAGCTATTCTTTCCAGGGTAATATTTTTCTGTTTTTCCCCAGTACATTGATATAACTAACTATAAATTACACCTTAACAAGCATTCCAAGTAAAAGATGCACCTACAAATCTTTTAATACCATAAACATATTTAGATCCGATGGGGTAAAAATCGGTAAGGGTTTTTTTGCAACCTGGATCTCGGTACAGAAGCCAAGCTGCCGTGCTCAGGCGCACTTTCTTTATGGTTAACTTACCACTGGAATGGTGCTGCCACACTCAACCAGCATGATGAAAGGCTGAGAGAGTTGGGCTTGTTCAGCCTGGAGAAGAGGCAGCTTCGGGGAGACCTTACAGCACCTTCCAGTGCCTGAAGGGGCCTGCAAGGAAGCTGGGGTAGACTTTTTACAAGGGCCTGTAGCGACAGGACAAGGGGTAATGGGTTTAACCTGAAAGCGGGGAGATTTAGATTAGATATCAGGAAGCAGCTCTTCATGGAGAGGGTGGTGAAGCACTGGAACAGGTTGCCCAGAGAAGCTGTGGATGCCCCATCCCTGGCAGTGTTCCAGGCCAGGCTGGATGAGGCTTGGAGCAACCTGGTCTAGTGGAGGGTGTCCCTGCCCATGGCAGGGGGGTTGGAACTGGATGATCTTTAAGGTCCCTTCCAACCCAAGCCATTCTGTGATTCTGTGATCCTATGATGAATGTACAGTAATGGTTTTTAAATGCTGCAATGCATTAGTATTTGTTTCTGCAATAGCTTGCAATGAAATCCAGGCCGCAGTAGAAACTGTTGTTTTTTAAAACATAGATTATAGCTGGGTGGGAAGGGGTAGAGGCAGAATGAACTGTTTCCCTTTCAGCAGCAACAGGCAAGCATTGGAGCTAAGCTCCATCTTCACAGGCTATCCATCAAGCCAACAACGACAGCATGAATGGAACACACAAATGTAGAGTTCAGGATGTAAACACACAATGGTCTCATAAGCAGACACTATACAAATTCAAACATGATCATACAAATCAGTAATTACTCTCATAAAATGCAATTTAAAATATACACCATGGACTTTGAGTTACATAGTAACAAGATGCTCAGAAACCAAGCGGATAAACACAGCCAAAGCAGCAGACCTACAACCTCTGGATGAAATGCAGACTTTGCTGACAGCAAGACCAAGCACCTATCTAGTTAGAAATGCACCCATGCTGAAGAACTCCAAAACGTACTTTTCCTGGAAAGGTCAGTAATGATAATCTGTGGGTCTCTGACTGGGGGAGTGTCTTGTGTAGGAGTGGATGCAGTAAATGCACTGGGAGCACCTGTAAGGTGTCCTTTGAGGAGACAAACTGGGGGACAGGAGGAGATTGGGATGGGTGAGGAGGACCTGGAGCAGCTCCAGCATTACTCAGCACGGTTCCCCATTTCCCATGCATGTGCACGCACGAACAGGGACAATCACCAACCTTGTCTGGTGGGAAAACAAGGCCCATTGAGAACATGTGTATCACAGGTTGAGACAAAGCCCGCAGATGTAGGCTGCCAGGGGAAGGGTTTACTGCCCATGCTACAGCCTGTCATCGTAAGTGACTGTATAGATACCGCATAGCGATAAATTAGCTGAAAGACAATCAGCCATGCTTAGGTTGCCTAATTTCAGAGACACATTATCACGGCTGTAAAATGCTTTCTGAGCATAAAGCTCAGAACTGGTCTGTGCCTTAAGGCACTTCTACTCTGCTTGAGCCCTATCTACCTAAGACACCAAAATGTACTTTGTGACAGCCCTAATCAGTTAGTATTTCTGTGCTGGTCACTTCCCAATTTTAAGGCTGATAGCACTGCATTTTCAATTCCTTTTAATGAAGAGTTAGGGCTGTGATGAACTGAGAAACCATTGGCCTTATCTTTTATAAATATCATGAGAGCAGCTGTTGACCTGCCCAGGTTTGCTATGATGCCTGCTTATCTGTCTGACTGTACTCAGAATCAAAGGAACTATAAAAGCAAGTATGGAAAGGAAAGGTTAAAAAAATAATGACAGCTACAGGTACACAACTTCTGAGAAGGTAAAAATAACCATAGTTGCTTTTCTTCAAGATACAATCCTCCCAAGATCAAGCCTGCGATGAACAGAAACATCTTCAAAGGCTTGAGAAAGGAGAGGGATTTTGTTAAGCATGCCAGAAAAATCAGAGGGTATGCTAGTGTAACAGCCAACAATTTGGAAACACTGAAAACCAGAAAGCAGGAGCATGTTGTGGGCTGAATTGGCTCCTCCTTCCAACTCAAACATGAGGATTAATCTGGATCCATCTGAACTACACCAGAAAGACAATATCTAGGTGAAGGAATAGATGTATTTTGATATACATCATTATTTTCCATTGTGAACCTTTGGTCCAGTGTGTTTGCTAGCTTTAGGAATAAATATTTTCTGTTCTGAAACAGTAATTTTGAGTAACTTTAATCAGCTGTTTCCAAAGGAAATGTCTGGATGGTCCCATTGCACTGGGTCTGCTGATACTGTCAGGAGGCTGTAGGAAGAATAACGTAATATAGGTCCTAATTTCAGAAATGGCATTGCAGCTAGCAATTGTCCCTAATAATTAATATCTACAGCATGTCCTCGCAGACGAGGAGGCTAAAATATTAACATAGATTAGAAAAAAAAGAGAAAATTATGGCATTCTATTTTATATTCGTAAAGTAAAATATACATCATTAGTACTGGAAGCTATCTCAATAGGCAGTTTAGAAGTCTCTGAAGAATATAACCTGTTAAGAATACGCTGCAGAATAAACTATTAAAAGACTGACATTCACTAGAAGAACTCTCAAAGTGTACACTAACTCCAGACTGCACCAGGAGAAAGTTACATGCTTAAAAGAATGGAGTTTTCCATGACTCCTGCCTAACAAAATTTTGATTGAAATCAAAGTGGCAGCACTGAGAACACAGGGTTGACATAACAAATGCCATAGCCAATTTGAACAATTATGAGCCCAAATCTGCCGTCATTTACATATACATGTGATTCCAGCTGGTGAGCTCAAATTATGTATGCACAACCAACAGAGAATACTTTTTATATATCTCCAAGTTTCACCACAAAAAAATACAACCGAAATTCAAGTCAATAACAGTGAAGCAAAACAAGAGGTGCTCTAAGGAATATGTTGAAAATCTGCTTGTTCCATGTATTTGTCCTAAACGCTGCAAAAGTTTCACAATGATGTGTGATTTTGCATATAATCATGCACTGTAAACTCAAAAAGAATGCAAAAGGATGCACTAAGGATGTCAACTGCAGCAACAAGTCAACATTTTTATGTGTATCTGCTGTTGTATTGCTGTCTGTGTTCACATGCTTGCCCAGGCCAGTCTGACAGTCCAACCACGGAGCCTGAGCAGCAGAGCAACTTCTAGTGGGTCTGCCAACACCACCATAGCTCTCTACAGCCATGGAAATGTCACACCTATAATGACAAGCAGTGCATGATCAGTGCATAATTTTAGCAGCTCAGACAGCATGTAAAATGAGATGACACTGCCCTCCAAGTGCCAGAAGTCTTTAAAGTGTAAGCCATGAATCTTGGAGAATCGATGAATTGCATCTGAGCTGGCCAGATGAGAAAAGCAAGTCTTTTGCAACCAGAAGAGTTCTGCATCTCCACAGGAAAAAGAAAATAGGTGACAACAGGCCAAATACTTTGAAAGCATCTGGCTTGCTCCATTTCACAGAGCCCAGTGGGGTGAAGGCACTAAGATAAAGTGGTCTATTGGAATTTACATGACAATAAGGTGAGGAAGTTTGTGGCTTTGCTTCACACATTGTTTCTTTCACACATTCTTTCTGGGAAGAGTTGATAACGCAGTCTATAGTTCATCTCCAAGTGCCTTCCACTAACTTAACTGAGAGATCACAACCCTTTCAAAATGAAATTTCTAAGCTCATGGAAAAGACAGATCTAAACAACATTCATATAATCCATGGTTTAACACTTGGATACTACTTTAAGAATTTACAATTAATTATATTTTTCTTTAATTATTCAATTTTTTCCTTTTATGCTTTTTCAGTACTATTAAAATACCGTTTTGGAAAAATACTTGTTCTTAATTAAAAAAAACCCAAAACCTTGTAAAAGGGGAGCTTTTGTTTACTAATAAGAACATATGGTTTGAAGCTATCTACATTAAAATCATATATGCCAATTTCAGTATTTCACTTAAAATGGATCACTGCATTTCTATGCTTCCTTATGAGTATAAATCAGCCAAAAGAGTGTTATCACATGCCTACCTGCAAATCCAAGGCATACATAATCTCATTCTTTCTGAGGTCAGTGTGCAAGTCTAGCCAGATGAACCAGAAGCAATACGGTATTCTTCCATTTACATTACATCCTTTTTTTATTACTTTTATTGAACATCGAGTGTTTCGGCAGCGAATATTTGCAATAAAACCAGTCTGCACTGCTGATCAGCGGTTTCTCAAGAAACGGACAAAACAAGTCATGGCCAAAAAATGGCCACCCATCTCGTAGGGAAGGGCTGGAGCAGAACATAGTGTGTAAAATTGTAAATAAAATGCGACTCCGACTTGCTATTCTACAGCACACCATTTGCTCTTTTGCTAGCATACCTAGAAACATATATTGAAAACAAATGGTGCATTTGACCTTACTGACAGTAGCACCGGAGGGAATCCTGTGTTGTTTCAGAGCTGGTAAACCTGTGTATATCATCACTGGAGTGCAATTTGTCCTTATTTTTCTTAAAAAAAACCCCACAACCTCCTCAAAACCCCTCCAACATTAAAAAACCAACAACTATTTTTTTCATAGCATTGATATTTTAAAACACTATGTGTTAGTACATGTACATCGACACTTTCTGGAAAGGAAATAAGGACTTGCTTGACACCGCGAGGGTAAATTAAGTTTATGCATGTGTAAATACAAACCACAAAATACTATGTTTATGGTGTGATACAATAAATGAAATCAACCTTGCATGATTCATGATGAATACATTTACTGAACTACATTTTTTTACCTTATGGGCATACGCATTAACCCATGAAAAACAAATGGTTCCTTGGCACTATACTTCTTTAAAAATAAAACTCAGAAGGACCCACTCCTGTAACCAAATAACGTTTAAAGCTGCACACAATGGGGCAAGGGTGGGAAGGTTAAATAGCAGCAAGGGAGAGATAGAGACAAGACTGAAAGATTTTCACCCCTTCGAGTCAACAAGGGAGTGTTCCAGCTGACATATGCAGCCTCTGCTTGCCCTTTGTCATGTCTGTGTTTCACCTCAAAAACTGTCAGTGACTTGTCAGAATCAATCAGAAAAGCTAATGCAATTCTGCAATGATGTACAAGTTTGGACAGCATGACATCAAATTTCTGGTAGTGTGTGTCAAGTACCATATGAAAACAGATGTCCTCATTACTCCACTGCTTTGGTACAAAAGAGTACATCTTACCTTTTTGACCCGTATCTGGCAATTGGGGGATTATAATAAAGGACAGCAAGCAATACAGCCTCTAGCCAGTACTTTTATCATATAAATCGAATTCTAATGCTCTTTATCTTCTGGCAAAGGAAGTTTGCTTGATCAAGTACAGTTTTCCTGCTGGATGCTGCTTCATGTTCCAAAGACTTAGAAGTCAGACTGTCAGTGCTCTGCGGATCAACCCACCATCTTGCTTAATGCAACAGGGGTTTCCAGAGTCATTAACTGCTACAGCTTGACCGAAAAAGCCAAAGCCCATTATCCAGCAGTTGTTCAGCTCCTGGATGGAGCCTGATCTCTGAGCACACTGAGGGACTTGGGATGCAGCCTCACCAGGGGGGGTTATATACATCCCACTTCTCTTCTACAGCCAAAGTGCTTGCTCCATAGTCCTCAGGTGCCATAGCTGCACGTCATGCATGGAAAAGGACATATGGCTGCAAATTTATCTGAAATACAGCCAGTATTTTAACTGAACATTTTATTTCATTATCTTAAACGATGAACAGCACTCTTCCAACAACCTTCTCTTCGACTAAACCACGACATACAAAAAAACCCCTACAGTCTTCTCTAGCTACACCTCTCCTCTTTGATACTATCACCAAAGCTCTACTGACACTATGTAAGAGGAGAGAGAATGTTTTTTAAGAAGGTAGTAAGACAGGGTGCCAGCAGAATCTAATTGCCCAGGAGTCTTTTGCCCTGCTGAACCTGGCAAAATCCCCAGATGAAGTAGTTTATCTGAGGCAAAGCACAGATAATCACTCTTCAGGCCATCCTTGCGGGAACAACAGCCAGACTCTCTAATTCCCTTAGTAGAGGAATTAAGGAAAACCTATAACCTGAGGTGTAGTAGCAGGTAAAAGAAGCTTGATACAAAACCGATTGAAATGTAAAAAGAATAAATTCCTGCCATATGTAATTAGAGGGAGAAGACTAATTTTATCTCATGAGGAAAATGCAAACACACCTTCCTGTGCCAGGTAACACCCAGGAACAAACTCATGATGAGATGCCTCAGGAAGAAGCACAACTCCCCCTGCTCAGAGAGAGCACTGGAATCTGAATCTTCCCAGAGAATTCCCTTCGTGCTAACAGGTAATGGCAAAGTGAGAATCTCAATTACTTTGCTGGTTGTTCCTCTCCATCTCTCACTGGGCTCTTTGAGGTGTACAGTCTGCTGCTATTCAGGTTGTCTGTACAGCCACAAGCCCTCTCTGGGAAAGAGCTGGCAGTGAAGCTTCTGTGCAAGGATGGGCATCAGCAAAGGAATGAATCTCAGCTGCAAAAGCTCACATTACATATTCCCCAGCAAAGAGATTTGCTTGCACCAAGCCACTCAGCATGACATAATACAGTAATACAATAATATCCAGAGTTCCGTATCACTATTCCTGTGCAAACCTCTAAGCATGTTACAAGAGGCAGGAACCAGTAATGATCTGGTTCATGGAAATATATCATCCTTTCTTTAATAACAGGGCATACTATCACCAGTTCCTAGAACACAGTATTCTTCAATAGCAATGGACAGATAAATGCAGTAAGGATGGAAGTGTCATCAGTTGGAGTAACATGGTACTGAACCTTTGAATTTTCAGGTAGTGGCTTATCAACTGAGAGAGCCAAAAGAGATCCTGTACAGTACAAGTGATGGTTAAATTCTTTGTCATTTGGACTGATGCTGCAATTAGTGCACTTGGTCTCACAAGCGCCTGAGCAACTCATCTTGGGCGCTAAACAACTTGGGTCAACACTAAATAAGACTGACCTTTAAATTGCCATGGAATTGCCTTCATCTGTGTCTACTCTTCACAGAGATTTTTGTAGCTGGTTTTCTTCCAGGTTTTTCAGAGCTTCTTACTCTAAGTTCAGCTTTTCCAGTTACCCACATCCCAACAGAGTTGCACACACATTTTATTCCATTCCTATATCTAGCACACTTTGAGTTAAAGTGTGGTTTGTAAGAGTATGGTAATATCAGTGTATTAGGCACATAAGAGATCTTTACGGTGAGGATGACTAGGGTTGGCATGTTGCACTGAAGGAGTAGCTACTGTATTGCATGTACTATTAACAGCTTCCATAGTTCGTTCAAAGTCACTCCTTAAACACATACTGGTGCACAGTTTAGAGGCACAGTAGATACACTCCAGGATTCTTTGATAAACACTAAATGCATCCTTTTGACCTCCCCCACCTAGTACAGCATTTCCTCTTTCTGTCATCTCTTCTCACAATCCCAAATTGATGAGATGCACAAAACGCAGGTCTTCTTTGAATCAAGTAAACAGAAAGTATTTTCATCCCCACCAAATGCATGAATGAAGAATGATCATGAAGAATGATCAACAGTGTTCAGTGTGGCGCCAGTTAATAAAGCAAGGTACCCAATAGTGAGGTTAAATAGAGGTTTTTTTCATAGAATCATAGAATCACAGAATGGTTTGGGTTGGAAGGCACCTTAAAGACCATCTAGTTCCAACTCCCCTGCCATGGGCAGGGACACTAGGCCAGGTTGCTCCAAGCCTCATCCAGCCTGGCCTTGAACACTGCCAGGGATGGGGCATCCACAGCTTCTCTGGGCAACCTGCCCCAGTGCCTCACCACTCTCTCTGGGAAGAGCTGCTTCCTGATACCCAATCTAAATCTCCCCGCTTTCAGTTTAAACCCATTACCCCTTGTCCTGTCACTACAGGCCCTTGTAAAAAGCTGTCCCCCAGCTTCCTTGTAGGCCTAATAAGCATCCATCAAAAAGATTTGCCCACCCTCCACATGTACTGCATATGAGCTGATGTTGCTTCGATTACCACTGCAGATTAAAAGCTCCTCATTACAGGAGTGGAGTTTTTTGGCAACCAGTCTGAGAGGGACCTCCTAATCCATATGCAAGCTGCACCTTTCTCTCTTTTCTTTCCTGAAACACTTGCCAACAGCCTGGAGTATTAGAAGAACCCAAGCAACATGCCTACTAGAATGAAATACTGCACAGTACACAAAAACGCGCTCTGGGGAAGAGAATCATTGAGTTCTTTAGGTTGGAAGGGACCTTTTGAGATTGTATAGTCCAACCCACCTGCTCAGGCAGGGTCATTTACAGCAGGCTGTCTAGGACCACGTATCGACAGATGGGAGACTCCATAACCTGTCTGAGCAACCTGTTCCAGTGTTTGACCATTCTCACAGTAAAAAATGGGGTTTTTTTGCGTTCAGATGTGAGGAATAACAGAGAACAAACCACATTAGCCACAATGACAAACATTAGCCATGCCACTTCATGTGGCACTGAAAGATGTTCTGATACTGAGATGTTGAGGTAAGAACCTGAGAAGATTAGACGGGTCGGATCTTAAGTGACCTTCATGCAAATAGAAAACATTCATTTCCAGAGAAACCTCCCTTGTGTTTCCCTGCAAATTTACTCTCTCCCTCCTGCCATCCACCCTGAGGGTACCCACACCTACACTCCCTGCATTCTTCAGCCCCTCTCTCTTCCCCTCTCACTCGGGATGCACGATGCATCCCTAAGGCCAAGTATCTTCTACTGTATCTGTGTGACACTTCCAAAGTGAGCCAGCCACTAGCTGCCACGCTCTAAGTACTGCTGCTCATAGAAAACTGGTTATAGCACAAATATTTAACAGATTTTCTCCTTAAAATTGAAATGAATGACATTTCTTCAGTAAATATGCAGAATATTATAATTGAATTTGTATTTGCTCTTCTGTTCACTGACATCTCCTCGGACCAAGCGACAAACAAATCAGTCTGGCTCTAGGACTGCTCTATCTGCAAAATAAACCTGACTTCTCATTGAAAAAACTCAAAATCCTGGATTAATATTCTGATTTTTTACTATACTGGGTATGAATCTTTTTATGGTTCTGTTGCACTTGTGACTCTCAGCAATGTCACAAAAAATATTTTACTGATTTCCTCAAACATTAGCACAGGCTTGCAGTTGTTAAAATTGTTCTAATATTTGCTTTGTGAAAACAAGATCAAGGACAGCACGATTTAACTTCTGCAAACATCAAAGTTTTATGATAAATCAACAGGGCAGCATATACATGTATTATGAAGGTAATGGTCTGTCAAGATATTAAAAATGTTGATTCCTGAAGAGAAGTCTAGAATTCAAAAGACAAAACTGGGTTTATCGGATAGGACAGATTGCTGCTTGTCTGACAGACTTAGTCTGTGTGACAGAGCTACAAGCTGCCTTTGGGTTCACAAGTCCTTCAAAACCAAAGATTCATGGTAATAGAAAGCTTTTCAGCATAAAGCACCCAACAATCAGAGTTAAAGTTTTATTTATTGGCTCTGACCATCTACTTCTGTTATCAACCATAAGGGCCCATACACTTCATCAACTCCCAACAATAGCCGCAAGCTTGGACAATCTGTCTTGTGTCTTCATTGGGTAAAACTTCAATGGAGCAGCATCGATTAAAGAACAGCCCACGCATAAAATGGAAACTCATTAAAATAAACTTTTTCAAAGGGGGAAGAAACTTCGGTTCCAATTGAATTGAACTGTTTTTATTTCGGAGATGAAAGCTCCATTACCCAGCTATACATTCATGTGCTCTTGGCTTAAGTGCTTTTTATTTGACTTAAACTTTTGGTTTCTTCCCATGTCTTTTTGGAGGCTTGAGAAACATAATAGGAATTCAGAGCTTATTGAGCTTGATTGGAACACAGTATCTGTGAACCTCATCATAATACCTCCTGGACCTTTATGTTTATCGTCTCACTGTGGCCTCTTTTGTGTGTTTTCCTGGCCTTTCCTACAAGAACAATTGTCTCCTTTCACACGTATTTGCAGAGACGTTTTTAATGCTTTAAACATTTTTAAATGAGCGGCCACAAAATAATGAAGAAATAAAAATAACGCAGGTGTAGTCATTTACATTACAGATGGAAGACTGCATGAGCTGCTGATGTCAAGATAGCTTTTCTAAAGTGTTTATATGAAAACTGACTTGCAGCTTACTGCCTGAAAACCTCACCTTGAACTTATTATGAGGGCAATAATAATATGAAAAAATACAGATGGTAACCTGTGCTATCTGGAAACTCCAGTTTAAACAGAGCAAGCTTAATACACGGTAGATTACTCATTTATATCAAAGCTAAGTAATAATATCCCAAATGCTTTGATTTTAGATGACTGAACACTAAATGAAATGAACTATATTCTCAGTTACTTACATATACTGAATGTCAAGAGAAATTTGTTTAACACTGCGAAGCTGTACAGAAATATTCACTGACTGTGCCGCCAAACACCCTGCACTGAAGAAAATGAGCCCACAAATGCTTTACAAAATTTCATCACACTGTGTGCTTTTGTCTTCATATATACCTTTATGAAACATAAGTAACCCAACTCTAAAAATACATGCAAGCATTCCTTAAAGCTTTCTTCTTCAATAATAGCACACAACATGCATAAAAATTACCATACAGAAGACAAATATATGCTTCTGCTTCAAATTCACCACCAATTGATTTTTTTTTTTTTTGGCCTAAATTCTGGTTTGAGGTGAACAATATCAAATCACCTTTGATTTCAGCTAGACACAGATGCACACAACAGAACTCGGTTCCTCAAGTTTACATATGGCCACACAAAGGCTGAGAAAACACAAAGGTCTATTAACGATCATCTCTCCGAACACAGAAAATATACTTCATGCAGCACATTATCTAAAAACAAACAATGTGTGGGAATCAGACAGATTTAAGACCTGCATTATTCTAAATTTTTGCATAAAGACTCAGTGTTGATTATAAATTAGTTTTTCTTATCAATGTGTTCATTCTCACACATTTAATTCCTGCGGCTGATAGACATTAGTCTAACACTTAGACAAGACAAGGAGAGTCTGAATGCTCAAGAGAAAGCCATGCAAATCCAGGAGTCTGGGACTCCCAAATCTGATCATAATCTTACAATTTCTATATTGCGTTTGTCCTTAGGATACTGAATGACAGTACAGTTCAGTCTGGCGAGGCAAGCCCCAGTTAACTTTTCCTCTTGGTACTACAGGCAACAGCAGTGAAGATTTACCTAGGCTGGCCCCCACGTTTCTATGCTGACCACTTGCTGCCGCAGCTCCCCCACCCTTCACTGCTTGGTTAAAAGTGGCCCAGTTATGGCAACCTGCGCTTCATTTACTACACATTTAAGCTATGTCTAAGCACACCAGAAAGTCCATTTTTTCCTTCTCTGCCTCAGTTTCACCAGCTGTAAATCCAGTCTGCTCCATGGAGATACTGCACTAATTGGCTAGTGCTTGCACTTAACGTAGTCAAAACATTATATAAAGATCAGTTTTCAAAAAACATGTAAAATGTCTCAGCGTTAGCAAAACTTATTTCCTGCATTTCTTATTTAAAATCTCCACCTAAAATAACAACCCCACATTACATACCTTACCTCATATTACAGACAGGGGTTTTCTGCACAGAAAGTCACCCGAGAGTGGGAGTTTGGGTACACAAGCAATGTGGTATCATGTAGAGATATGTTAGATTGCTTTGCTATGTAAGATTTTTTCATGCAAAATTCAAAAGGCAATCTCAAACAAAAAAGGTGTACATCAAATATAGACATACGTAACTGGCATCGGTTCTAAAACAGACGTGAAAAATACAGAATTATTACTAGTGTGGTGAGTATTTTCACAGTGTTTCTCAATGGACTTCACAGTTCAAACACACTTATGTCAAAAGTTAAACACACAAACCAAAGCAAAAGCCTATAAAACGGAGCTATGCTTCTACATTGCTGTCCCTAGAGTTTATGTCCAGTATAACTCACAGGGATCGCTATTGCCCATCAGACATTCTCAAGCCAACTGGAGACCCTTTAAGAATAAAGCAGAATAATAAAGTAGGATACAGAATTCTTGCTTACACTGTCTGCACAAGCCATTTCATTGTTTTACACGTGTTCGCAATCTGCTTACATTTTACGAAGACAATATTAGCTACGGTCAAATTCAGGTTCAAATATGGCTTTTATAGCCCAAAATCGAATGCTGTAGTCTAACAAACACAATGTGAATACATCAAAATATCGTACTTTAACGTAAGACTATTCTTTTTCTTCTGTTCTCACAAAATGCAAACTTGCACTACGCACACCCCCCAAAAAAAAGAAGTAAAAATTAGGAAAACTTTGCTTATACTTCTATTGTAACTGCTGGCATGGAGCTCTATCCCAATTAGAACTTAAAGAAACGTACTGTCCTATTATCTGAGTGTGTTTTTGGAAATGGCAATCAAAGAAATATTCTAACATGAACAAGTGTTTCTAAGTGCTAATTATTCATGGTATCACTTGCTGATTGGTGCCTGCGGCCATGAAAATTTATTTCTAGGCTGTATTTACAGTAAAACCAAAAGTGCTTAGTGGCAAGTAGCTTAATCAAATTTAAGAACAGCAGACAGATAACATAGGAGATTTTTTTTTTTTTTTGGTTGCTTTAATCCTCTCATTTGGTTTTGAAACATAAGGCCCTGTTCACTTCATTTAAGTCTCACAATGACTGGAAGCCTGATCAATCTGTCTTGTGTCTTCTTAGGGTGAAACTGCAATTGAGTGGAAGCAACAGATGAACAAAGCCCACATTCAAATCTGTAGCTCATTAAAATAACGTTAAAATAGGGTAAAATCGCAATTGTAAGTGAATTGTAGTTGGCTTCTTTCAGCTACATACATTTGATTAATAAACCATACATTCATTAGCCATGAACCGCTGGTCTTTAAAGTAAATTTAAATGAATGACCCTGCTTTTTTGATCTTCAGACAGTTTTGAAAACATTTATGAAATAAAGCTTAAAAAAATAGGTCAAGGGCTGCTTCCTACAAGCCAAAGACCTAATGGGATACGATCTGTCAAATCCCATAATCAATTCACATTCTGATACAGAAACTTAGAAAGCTTCGAGTTTACAAGAGACATATTGTAAAACAGCTTTTACAGAGGGGAAAAAAAAGTAGTATTGTTAATTTGCTTTAAACTCACAAGCAGTCCAACACTTCCAAGAACATATTTAAAAAAAAAAATACTGTAAGAAGGCAACCTTAATTAAGGTTACAGCAACTCAGACAACAATGGGAGAACACAAGGCTGGAAGAAATGCCCGAAGTCATGAAGTCGCGTAGCCTGCAGGTATTCATCCCAGACCATCTTGTTCAGAAACCTAAACAAGGATGTTTCTGCCTTGCAATATGGGTAGAAGTTAACCTAGTATTTTTACACTGACTTTTCCTCAAGATCATCCCTGGTATTAACTAGAACTGCTGAGATAAGAGGTTGCAGTCTCTGTGTCACATCAGCAAAGCCTCAGCCCCTGTAATGAACCCTCACAGAGAGATGCTGGGTAGCACAGGTGCCAGTACTTCATATTTGGACAATCCACATCCCTCTCCTATCTTTCAGCTTTGATCTTGATAAACACTCAGCATCATAGTAATTAAGTGGGCAACTCACTGCGACAGGGTTGGAAATACAGTAGAAGTGCCTACAGCCTGATGTTGACCCTCTTCTCTTTTCGGCCACCTCATTTTATTTCCCAGAACAGCTCATCCTTCCGCTCTCCAGAGGGAAGATGACTTAAGAACAGAGATTCATCCCACAAGCAGAAACCATTGTTGTAGGACAAAAAGAATTATCAAGAATTGCTCCTAACAAACCTTAGTTTATTCTACGGACACTTCAGTATTCCTGGGAATTAATCAGTGGTTTCCCCTTCCTTCCCACTGGAATAATCCCAATTGTTTGCCATTGTTCTTTTATGAATTTACCATGGAGAAAACACAGACTGGAGGTCATGGTGACAGCTGGAATAAGCCACTGCTAATTCCATCCCCGACACAAAATCACCAGGCTGTGCTTTTAAAGATGAGCAAGAAAATAGTTCCTAACTCAGATTCAGCACTCAGCCCAACACCTGAGTCAGCCAACCACCAAACCTATTTGCTGTTGCCTGTCTCCCTAACATCGCTGGGGTATCACTCCACACTCCTTGCAGGCTCTGTTTATTATACCTGCGTTACATTTTGGGGGCTCTCTGAAGCTGTAACATGAAACTATTTAGGTTGGGATTCATTTTCTTTAAATTAAAGCAATCAGTAAGGATCCTAATCACCTCACATATCCTATACAGCTGATGGGAAACAACATTCCAAGTGCCTAGTGTCAATTCAGGTGCTCAAGATCTGAATTCTCAATAGAGCTATCTGTCTTACCTCCCTTGGCTGCAGAGGCACGACTAGAGTCTTCACTTACTTAACACTAGTTAGGTGTGCGAACTTAGCAAGGGTGAATGTACCTTACACTTAATTTACCAGAATTTCACACTTATTTAAAGATGAGTATGCACCACAACGGCTTTTGGTTAGTAGAGAGTGTTCCCAGCTTGCATCCCATGGACCAAAAAAGACAGTTGAGTACCCTGCTTTTGGCTACATGCGTGGGATTCACTTTCAGATTAAATTTAGGTACCTGAATGTAGGTATCTACTTGTAATGCTCTGTCTATGCTCTTCCCCTGCCCCCAAGAGCGACCAGTACAGTCAATGCAGCTCAAACTCATTTATTTTGCCTGAAGTAAACAAGCAGGGCTCAGTTCAGCTGCCTCAAGACAGGGGTCTATCTAGTACTGCGAGATGCTCCACGACATTTATTCCACATTCACACAGAGCTGGCAGGTCTGACACTGCTGTGGAGGGAGAATTACATCCTTCTGGACCCACAGCTGGAGGCCAAACAGGACAGACATCTCTTTTAGGAGAATAAATGATGCCCTTTATGTCTTCATTACAGCATGTCCCTGCATCATAAATGATTTCCACAAAACCGTTAACAGCATCTCAGGAGAGGTGACCAGAGAGAACAAAACCAACATTACCAGCTCATACTGGAACTGCTCTGAATGCCCATTTAGATGTGCCGGAGGCTCAAAGGCGTCAACACACCAAGGTACAAATACCACCATGCTCCAATAAGGGGTCTGTGTCTGCATCTCACCAAGTCCCAGGTAGGGATCATGCTGAAAACTGGACATCACACATAGCCTATCTGCAGCAGAAGAGCACTCCCACTTCCTCACATGGCAGCATTGATTTTATCCTTTAATAAAGCAAGCACTTTGACTTGTTTTCTGACAACATCTAAACAATGTCAACACGCACTTTAGCAAAAGTTACTGCACCTGTGGCAACCCTTTTTAACTCTCCCTTAATATATGCCATAACACGGTGATTCTCCTAAAGGTAAATTATCCAGTCTGATCAAAAAGTGTATCTCAGTTCAGCTGGGCATGGGGAGTCTTAAGTTAAACTCTTTTAACCTTTTTCCTATAGTGGGAATATAAATCAGCCTGATTAACCCTTAGTAAAATTTCTCACAAAATTAAGAAAAAAGAAAATTTTACTGATAAGCCTTTTTGCAAAAGGCTAAACAAAACTCTTTTTTTTTTAATTATGACAAATATTTATTTTGTTATAATGGCCATCCACTGGTTATCACTGTATTCTGTATCTGAACCATCGCTGTGCTATGTTATTACACAGCATTTTCCATCAATATTGTATATTATATTTCTTGTGTGTTCAGTGCAGGAGAGAAACTGGCTTTAAAATAGAAGTGGAGGTAAATATCCATCAGTTAAAACCAAAGGGATGGTAGCAGAAGGTTTTTGACCTAAAATCTTTAAGATTCTGGAACTAAATTGATATTTATAATATTTCGTATTTATTTCATATGTAAACTCTGTTAATTTAGCCCCATTACTGTCATTAAACTTCTATTTGCTCATTGCTGGAATGACAGAGTTAATGTGTTTGAGAAGAAAGCCTTTACTTCAAGTTGAAGGCTGAGTACACATGCCTCATTTGATACTGATTACTATTATACGTGCATATCAGGGACTGAACGTGTGGTATTTGTCTGCAGTGAGTACTGAATATCAAATTTGTTTGATAAATCTATACACACAAGTTCCTAAGTCTTTAGAAATGCCACATCACCCACTTCCCCAAGTATAAAATTCACAGAGGAATGGAAAGGTCATCGATTCTCCCTAACGAAACACGAGAAAGCTACCTGAGAACCACCCTTGAGGAAAACAAATAACTTCCATTTTGCTGGGAACCAGCTCTGTTTTAAGGGCTGACCCCACTCAGATACAGGAGGGCTATCGCAGTGCAGCCACTCAGAAGCTCTTCACCAGTTTGGAATAAACCCACAGACAGCTGAAGATATAAAATAAAGAATTCAATATCAAATCAAATCAAACCTAAAGCAAATATTAGTATGGGGAAAGTATCTTCTGAGATGACTGGGATATGTGATTTGGTAAGCATCTAAAGCAGAACTGGATGAGCACGCCGGGATAAAGATTGCCACGGGATCTCTAATAACCATAAAGCAGCCTCCTTTTTTAAAATTCATTTGCAAGAAAGTAGGGTCATTCTCCTCTCAGTGCGAATGGGTCCATATCTGTTGACTTATACTCAGAAATCTGGAAAGACAGCTTTCAGGACTAACAAGTTTCTGACTAAAAACCACTCAGAAACGGAAATTCTGCACGCTAAACTGCTGCATAAAACTCCTTCTTGTGGCATACAACGCCCATAAATTGCAACTGAACTTCATTTTCAAACCCTGAATAAAAGATTAAAACTCAAGGATAGACTGTTTAGAAAAGATCACTGTGGTAATTTTTGCTAAAATGAATACACTGTTCATACAAATCAGGAGTTGCAGGGTATGACTATGCCCATTTCTTTCTAATAGCAATACTGTAGAAAAGTGGTCCTAGGGTACCACACACCTTTAGAGACGCTGAGGTTTTGAAACAATTTTTGAAAGGAGTCAGCTAGACATTGAATCCTTCTTTTCTAGGAGAACCACTATTTTAGGTGAAAAACTTAAACCGATAAAACCCAGTAATTCTTATGGAACTCAGCAGAGCAGCTCCACTTGTCACAATCAGTTCAAATGGAGAAGCCAGTGGTTTCTCCACAGAAAAATTGATAATTCACATGGGAAGGTTACTAGTGAAGTACTTTAGGGACTGGCTTCAAGACTAGTTAGGTTTAATACCTTCACCAAGAAAATACTCAGTATAAGGATGCTAATGAGAACACAAAGTCGGGCCTCACTGGCAACAAAGACCAGAAATCAAAAAGAAGAAACTTGGAACACCATTAATGGAAGATCTGTTAGTCTAAGCTAAGACGCTGTGTGCTTCAGGACAGAGAGAAGAACTTCTGCTGGGTGCTGGGCTTCCACAACTGAAACTGGAGGAGGCCAAGGACCAACAGCTATTCATTTCTTCTAGTAATGAGGTGCAGAAACAACAGTACTGTTAATCTGCATGCTGTCAACAGAAATATTTTTATCGCCCCCCAAAAATCTCAGATGAAACCTAATGTGGAATTTCAAAGAATATTTAGTAGACAATTAAAAAAACTCCAAAACAATCCTCAAAAACCCCAAAGATAAATTTATATGGTACAGGAGTGAGACCAGTTCTTTGGACCGGGAGATATACTTATTTAGCATAGTAAAATTAAGGCTTCCTAAAATTACACTGGAAAGAAGCGGAAAGGTGAAAACAGCAGATTTATTCAAGCTAGTACAAAAGAATGGGCACAAAAGTCTGGGTGCTAATTACTTATGAGCCCATTCAGGTTTGAACTGAGAAGTCTAATTTTTTTTTTTTTTAAGCTTTTTCCTTTTCCCTCTCTGTTCTCTCAAACAGGAGAGAGGACCACTAGTCACAAACCTTAGAAAGATGAATTTCCTATTCAAGCACTTAACTTCACAAGATGAATCTTCTAGAGAAAGACATAAAACAAGAAACCAAATCTTCCCCATGTTCTGAAACTTGAAGTAAAATGACAGTTTGTCACAGGAAGACTGGAAATAAAATCTTTATAAGAGAAGTCCTTCCACGTCACAAATTAGGCTTCATAAATTAGCTGCCTTGTCATACATGTCTCAAATTCATGTGCCAAAGTGGGGGTAGCAGGCAGGCCTGCCTTCCCCCCATGGTGAAAACCTGTCTCTGCCTGAAGACCATGGGTGATGTGAAGATTCTTAGCAATCTGACAGCTAAAAACGTGACCCACCTTCAAAAAAGAAGCATATGGCTTCCAGCACCCAATTCTGACAACATTTTGTCCTTATTCCAATTTTGTGCCAAATTCTCTAACTCTAGTACATTTTCGCCTAACATATTATTCACCTTGTGAAAGGATGTTAATCAGTATCGTTGTCAAAACGCTTCTTTGGGAAGAAAATTTTCGCCAGGAAAAGGAGACTGCTTTAAAAAAATCTTTTTAGGGGATTGTAACAACAGGCGTTAAAACAAAAAAATATGGAAAGAAAAAAGGTGGGTTCAGATGTATGCATTTTTATGCTGACTAAAATCCTGAAGGAAACAGAGCAAAACAGGCTTTATTTCTGTGTGCCCACCCCAAAGCAACACTATTTATCTCACACCAGTATTTCCCTGTCTCCATTAGGATTTAAAGATCTGTCTTTCATCATTTTCCTCATAAAAAAGCAGCTAGATGTTAATACACAGACACGCAGTACTAATAATTCTGCATTACTGTTTGCATCTACTTTTTTCTACCATGTTCGCATGGGGAAACGCAGAGCAGACATGGGGACACTGTCTTGACCCAGGTAGAGTCTAATTCTGCCTGAGACCGCGGGCAAATCATTCCCTCAAGATAACTGCGGCGTAAAACCGCAGCCGTATACCCAAGTGCATGTCCACAATTTTTCTGATCAAAACTGGTCATGGGAAAAGGTTAAAGTGCAATATACTAGTGATGTGTTATTTTTCCAAGGCAGTGATTTCTGCCTATCTTTGCATTTATACTGCTTTGCATCAGAAGGACCGTAACCAAACACCGATTTCTGTAGCTCCTGCTTGTGTAATTCCATTTGAAGTGAAGTGGACCCAGGAATTGTACTTAGTAAAATCTCCAGATTTAAGTAAACAATAATTACATGCCACCAATATCTGGTGAAACTGAATAGCATTGGAAGTAGGCACTGCAATCGATCTCTGAAGGCATACAAAAAATGCATAATAAAAACCTATGTCCAGAAAGCTGTGTGAGATCAAACAAAAGATTGATAGAAGGAAGCCGCTTATGTGTGAGGCAGCCAGGGCCCTTTCAGGATGGGCATGGGTCACAGCTGAGAGCATCCTTGAGCCTCCACCACGAGATGAGACAAACATGAACCTGAGTCCGAGGCAAAGGGTGAAACTTTGAGCCGACTTTCACAGACACCACAGAGAAGTACCCGAGCGTGAACAAAGACTTCCAAGATCCCTCCACCCCACCCTTTCCAGGAGGTGAAAATAGCAGGTGTCTTGGCTCCTCTTCCTCCCTGAACTTCGCTGATGGTGCAGCATCTCCCTCCGTCTCTCTCCTGATCAGGGGTTTGGTCCTCTGGCAACCAGCGAGTAGGTGTCTGATACATTTTCTTCAAACTTTATGGCAAGGATTGCACTTTGTTAATACTGCCAGACATATATGATAGCTGTCAAGCTGGTGAGTTATTTTAACACTTGGAGAACTGGCTCTGCAACAGTCAGGTACCAAACTGCTAATGAAAAAGATAAGCAAATGAGTCAAATCAAGCACGCTACACTGTCTGTCTTACATTGCTTCATATGCCTGGAATGAAAAACAGGTCTTTCTACTGGTCAAATGCATTTTTCTAACACCCAAATGCCTTCCTGTAATTCATTAACAGACCCGACTCACATCTCTCCCATGGGGCTCACTCTCATCCCCAGGAAGAGAATTGTGGGTGCAGTATTTGTAGGTACATGCGGGTTTTATTCCTCCTACACACCTCCAATTCTCCTCTGTGGGGTTTTCCTGCCAATTGCCATGGACCTACCTGCACTCCAAAGGGTAGTGAAGAATATTACTCTTTATTATTTAGTAGAGGGAAATGCTTAGAATTGTTGTATACACTGTAAATGCTTGAAAATAAACCATTTAATCCAGAATTTGGTCCTCACTCAGAGAAGCAGCCATTACTTGAAGCTCGTATGATTTATTGCTCATCTGCTTTACCATAGTCCTTTTCTCTAAACAACTGCATGATCCAAGTGCATTTTAAAAACATCTGTAACAGGCCAAATCAGAGAGCAGTAATACAGACGCATCACCACATTCAAGGAAATCAAGTAGGGTTTTTTTCCCCCCATATTAAAGAGTTATCTATCAGTCAATTGACAATTCATTCTGCTGCAGCGACTCGACATATATACATCAGATAGAGCATTCTGAAGAATAAAGTAATTCAGACAAGAAGGAAGCCCAGGAAGGAAGCATTCATATATACTGCTAAGAAAATGACTCCCAAAAAAGTTAATAATGGCACAATATCACTATTTTTACTTAAGCTTTTCACTTTTTCCACAGAAGCTGACACTGGATTAGTAATAGTTTGTTAGGGTGGGGTGTCCCTTCCTAAAATGAAGCAAGCTGCCTGTAAAGAGAATACATGTGAAAAGCTACTCTAAGACTGTGAAAGGAAACGTGTTGCAGCTGGCGCAGGTGATCATCTTTTCATCCAGGCTGCCATCCTCTTCTTGTTTGCTTCCCTCCTACGTGCACATATACATCATTGTTAATTTTAAAAAGACATATTCTTGAATGTATTCCGTCTGCAGATTCTTTACTACTTCATCGTTTCCATCCATGAATCACGAAGAGGCAGGAAAAAAGATTCTTACACAAAGGAACAGATATTAAACTTTACATGACTGTGATGAATTTGAAAGACAGCAGTCCCCTAACCACAGTTGTTGACAATTACAATGGATTTTCTAAATCATAATTACACCTTAATTGTAAGTTTAGATTTTGTAATATCACATATAAACAAAAAAGATGTATCTACGTATTGAAATTGGCTGATCATACAAATACTTATTAAATATAAACACATATGCTTTTGTAGATTTGTTAGAAAGATTCGTTAATTGCTTAATGAAAGATGTCTTTCAGATACTAATTCCTTCATTTAGTTCGACAGATTAAATTTTATATGAGGAGATATTAGCATGCATGCAATGAAGTGACAAGGACAACTAAAAAGCTTAAAATGTTAATGGATGAAGTGCAGCTTTCTCAGTTACTCTAAACTAAAAGCTATAATCTTCATTACATGCACTAAAGATCATCTTTTCCCCTGCTTTCTGCAGAGATAAGACAGCTATATTTAACACAGAAACGAACACCACAATATGTTTCGATTCAGCTGCTATATTTTCATCATCATAAATAAATTATGAAAACTTTAAACAGTGCATGAATGATTCTGCATAGAAAACAACAACAAAAACGCAATTAATTTTTATAGAAGAGAAAATTGATGGTTGACATCCAAGCAATCCAATTGCTCCTATATTTCACTGCAGTAGCTTTAGGTAATTATCTTCTTGATAAACTCTTTTCGCCACGTGCTTGCAGAAAAAAGCCCCCAACCTCAAACAATTGACTTTCATTAGTAAGGCACTACAGGGTTAATGTCAACCATTGCTGCAAAAAGCAAATTACTAGCAATACCAACAGTCTGGAGCCTCCCTTTTTGCTGTAGACTGGAGTTCAAGCTGGCATCATCTTTTCCCTTTCCCCAGCAGGCTGCAGGGAGCCCTCTACCTTCCATGTGGGCTTCCTACTGTGGTACACACACATACAGCATACAGCTGCTCCAAACAACTATTTGCATCTACAATGCGGTCATCCCACCACCTTCTTTTCAGATCAATATGATTGGGACAAACAATAGTTTGATTTTGATTGCTCTATAGTACGCTTGGGTAGAGCCTCTGAATGCAAGCGAATCGCTCAGAAACAATGGGCTGGTTCATCATCCAAAGCGTCCCTTTTCAAACAGCTGCCTCTGCCACACTCACCCTGACAAACGTCCAGAAAAACAGATGGTTTCAGCATTCATGGGCAGTTTAGTGAAAGCCCTAGAGTCAACTATTCAAGACATTTTATCATCTAGCTGATAATAGAGCATTGCTTGGAGATAAAAATTAAAAATACATTTAAGAACTCTATTAATTCGCACCCACGTGCAGCTCCCCTCGCACACACGCAAAACAACTTCCCCGTGCCCTGTTACACTACGAAGTACAAGCTCTAAAGGAAGCTTCACGCTTAATCCCTTCTGTGGGATAGCCGCATCGCTATGAAAAATGACAATCGGGGTAATCTCACAGACCACATATACCCCAATACCCACAAACAAAAGCAATGAAGTAGTAATTGAATGGGAAGTTTAACTTGGAGCTGCCTGGCGTTTGCTGTGGATTAAACCAGGTCCTGCTTTTTTTCTTTATTTGATTTTATTTAGTGTGTGTGTACATATGCATATCTAAGAGATAGAGGTATTTCTTGTTTGTTTTTTTCAAGTGAACGTGAATGCTTTTGAGGCATTGTATTAGGAAAAGCACGGGATACAGATTCTGCTCCTATCTATGGGCAATCATAAAATTTCTACCCAAGTCACAGGTATTAGCAGCCTCCAAGGCAGAGAAGCTGGGGTTTGTGGCACAACAAAGCCAAGGGTCTCTGCTCCCCTGAAGACTGCTGTGCCATGCCTTGGTCTAGAAGGACGTGAAGGACAGGCAGAAGCATAGCCATGACCGTGGCTCCTCAGCTCCGCCAGCCACAAAGCTTGACCTACGGGTGAAGAACACGCTGGACTGTCTAGGCAGTATTACCCTTCACAGGATACAAGACTACTTCCACTTGCTCCACAATTCCCTACAACTTTGGGGAAGCTCTAGCTCCCTCAACCCACATTGGAAAGTCTAACTCTTCCTGAGGCAATGAAGGAAGATTTGGCTTCTTGGAAAAAAAGGAGTAGTATTTATTACTCCCTCCTTAGCAGCTTACAAAGATTCATTATCTACTGATCTATTACTGTTTCGTTGGTGACCGTATGAACTTTGCGCAGCAAAGAACCACTCCGTACCTGGCACTGCATTAGCCCACCGAGCTGAGCTGCTCCACAGTTAATCTGGACATGCTGACTGCACCTCTACCTTTCAGCAGAGCATGTGGGACCGAATCCTACAGATGCTGGGAACTTTTTGACAGGTTTATGTAAGTATGTGTCATACAGCTCTAAAGAAGGGCAGAGAAACAGAAAACGAGCCAGCAACCAAACGATACCATTCAGCAGATGTATCCTGGATCTGAAAAATAAACATAAAAAACCAAAGAAAGAAATATCTGACCAAATACTGTAAATGTGGACTTATTTCCTTCTTAAACGTTTTTACTTTCTAAAAACATTGTTCTCACTCTATTGCACTTTAATGCAGGAAAAAAATATTCTGGATCCAAACAGAAATCTCTAGTGAAGCAAACTTTACAGAAGGAAACTGCAGTGTTGAAGGATGGTACCAACCTGTCAAAATGCTGATACTTAAATCCACGTTGTCACACACAAAATAATCATAGTGTATCAAGTCTCTCCACATTACTAACTATGTCAGTTTTAAACGCTGGTTTCTCTATTTCCTCATCTTCCTTACTGCCGTGTTTGAACAGAGAAATGCTCTGAAGCCACTCTAAGTCTCTGCTTCCTCTTTCAGATCTCTTCCAATGCTTCTGCTACGACATCTCTAAAGATGCCTCTGCTATGACATCAACTATTTGTGACTGAGGTTAATATGTCATTCAGATAGCTGGTATTACAGTTAGGACTACAAAAATATAGGACTCCCAGAGACCTCAGGAGACCTTCCTGCCGCACAAAAGGCGTAAGGAGAATAAATACTCCAGGCAAACCTAACTCCTTCAACCTTTCCTTTTAAATCATGCTTTTAAAAGTCTTAATTTCCTCATGATTTCTTTTGGAAACTTTCCAATTTATCTACATCTTTCTTTATATTCAGTCCCCAAAACTGGATTCAATACTCCAGCTGAGGCCTCACCAGCACCATATGGTGCAAAATAATTACTTCCCATGTCTTACACATGACACTCCTGTTAAAGAATCCCGAAAAAAGAGGTGCTTTATTTGCAATAGCATGTCCTTTGTCAGTTATATTTCACTTGTGATCTCCTAAAACCCCAGACACTTTCCTGCCTTCCAATTACTTCTGCATTTTGTCTTTGTGCATTTATCCTATCTTTTCCAAGGGCAGTATTTTGCACTTCTTTACTGAATTTCACCTGGTTGATTTTCATCATAGTCTCTTAATTTACACAGATCCTTCTGAACTGATTAATTCCTCCAAAATGTTGCAACCCACTCCCCTGCCCCTTTGTCTCTGTAAAATAACAAAGTAAGATGTATTTTCTCATTAACATTTTGAATGATTGGTTAGAGAGGAGAACTTTCCCTGGAAGTTTGCTTGCTGCATCCTAGCAAGCGATGCTGGGTGAGCTGCTCCTGCAGTTGGAAAGAGCACCACCAGTAACTTCTCTTTGAGAACACTTTTTTCAACTGCTGCTTTTCAGCCACTTATGGCAATTTCATCTAGGCCATATTTTTCAAGCTTGCTTATAAGAATGTCATGTTGGACAGTGTCAAAAGCCTCACTTAAGTCAAGATACATCACATCTCCTACTTCTCTGTTATCCACTAGGCCAGTTCGCCTGTCAAAGAAGGAAATGAGATTGGTTTGACACAATTTGTTCTTGACAAATTCATGCTGGCTGTTTTTTATCACCTGATTATTGTCTAGGTGCTCACGAATTGTTCTAATCTCTCTGGGGGATCAAACCAGGGCCAAACTGGACTCGGCAACTGGAAAAAGGAGTACCCACGGAATTAGTGATAAGTCCTAAGCCTGACTTTCTTCAGCCCTGCCAGGCTGCTTCTGTTTACATTAAACATAGCTTGTGATTTAAGATCAACCCAACAAAACCTGGCCGCCTTCTACAGTAGGACCACCTTGCAGTTAACCACTGTAGTTGCACCAGATTGCTACAGAGCAAGAACTATTTAGAAACACTCGAGCCAATTCCTGTCCCAGAAGCTGCAGGGCTAAAATCCTACTCCCACTTTCTCCAATGCGGCCAGGACTTCGATCTTGCATATCGGGATGAATTACCTCAGAATTCCGCTACTCTGATGTTCACAGCTGGATTTACATCTCCTAATGACAAGTTATTGGGGTATGCAGACACATACTTAGTTTTCTAGTATATTTAAAATGTTAACCCCTCATTGACATTAATGGGAGTCTTCACACTGCTTGTAACAGCCTTTGAGACAGGCTTCAGGACACAAAATTTATCATCTTTGTTTTCATAGCCTCTCTCCCAGAAAGGCCCTGACCTTGTTTGAGACTTTGGGTGGTACTGCAACAACATACAATAAACATGATGGGAAAGTAAATCTTATGCCAGTTTACAGAATGAGAAGTTGGGAAACCAGATTTTAGCCAGGACAAAAAAAAAAGGGGGGGGGGGAGGTGTGGGGAATGCAGCAATTTGGGACCATTCTTTTGCCAAAATAACAAAAAGCCCCTTCCCTCACTGCTTTGCCTCCAGTTTAATGTTTTCCTGGTCAGCCTTCCTGATTGTTTTTATTTTGCTAATATTCAAGTGAGCTCTTCCTCAGGCACAAATTTTTATGCAGAGACAAACAAGAGATTCTTTTCTCCCTTTTTTCTATCACTTCTTCTCAGACTTCCCCTCGCTTCTTTTCCTTTTCACCCCTCTCAGTCTCCAACACACTCATCCTCCCCCCTAAACTCATCACTCATCCTCTGTCTTGCATTTGTTTCTGTTCTACTGCACAGTTTCCTCCCAAGTCTTCTTAACCATACAGGTATTGATCTAACCATTGAACATCATCGTGCAGTCACATCTGGATTACTTCAATTCAGCTTCCCATACTGTTGTTTCGTGTCTCCTACAACACATCTCATGCTTCGTATCAGGGAGGTCACAGAGCATCAAATACCACAAGAAGAGCCATGGGAATGGCCATTTCAGCATCTCTGAAGGGAAGTGAGGGTGGATGGAGCAGACTGAGCACAGGAATCCACATCACAGAACGTGGACTCACCAGAAAGCAACAGTCCGAAAGGACAGTTCACACTTGACTATGGTCATGGCTGTTCCTCAGCTTTATTTAGATGACTGGTTTTGCAGCTGCTGGAGACCCTAGGTGGTCCACATACTGTTTCTAAGGAGGCTACAGTAGACAGCTAACGTATGGTACACGGCAGCTTACATGCACCAGCATCCTACGTCTTAAAAAACCCCAGATAAGCTAAACCAGCACTTCTGATTTTTTTAAGGTGGTACTGAAGACATTCAGTAAGACCTTGTTCCAGCACTCCTTGATGAAAATCTTTGACCTATGATGGAGCAGGCCATTCCATTTCATCTCTGTTTCCTCTATGGCCATCTGTTTGTCTTGTTTCAAGATGCAATTTCTTGAAGGAGAAATTACTTCCAGCTTTTACCATGCTCAGCACTAACGTCATAACAAATAGGTCTGCAGTTATAAGCGACGCTAATAACATAATTAGATTCTCTAATCTCTGTTTACTTTGTGAAAATAGGATTTGTGTAAAAAAATCACATTAGAATTTGTGTTAAAAAGAATAATTTTTGTTTAAAGTCTGTTTCATTGTTACTCTGCATAAACGGATTTCCCCCTGCTTTTGTGACAGCCTTGCAGTCGAACGCAGGTGATATAAGCCATTAAAGAGGACAATATAACAGTCGAATTACAGAAACTGGGAAGGTAACATGGAAATATAAACATTTCCTGAAACCACTAGCTTTCTTTTTTTACAAAATGACTAGGTTTCAAGTTGATGTCAGTGCAAGTAATCTTGAAATTTACACTACAGCAGTTTCACTATCTCAAGTCAAAGGCACAGATTTTAAAGGAAAAAGTCCTTTTTGAAAGCTTACACATTAAAACTTTGAAAATTATTTGTTGGCTTGATGAAAGTTATTGCATTATCAACAAAAATACTGTTTTTAAAATTAAGACCCATATGCCTACCACTATTTTGCTGCAGTGTTATCACTGTAACAGAACAATATGGGATAAAGTTTTGGAATTTTTATCCAGTCTAAGTACTGTGAAATCCAGTCACCTAAAAGCATTAAGCAGTAAATTCAGTTTTTATACTTAGTGTTTCATAAGAAACATAGCACTAGATCATTCAGGGGTTAAGTGCAAGATCAGAATAAAGTATATCCTGTTAATTTTGTATATGATATAGGCTGCATATGGACAGTTCTTCCATCTGCCTAGATGACTACAACAAAGATACAAGTAGATAAAATTGCAGTTAATTTAGTAACATGTACCCATATGATGGCAAGTCCAATTTTGATTGAAATCATTTGAAGGTTCTAACATTTGCATCTCTTCAATCAGCTTTCATTTCTTACAGAGATTCATCATCTCAGTATCTAGCTGGATTGCACAAAAATATGGACCTCCCATTAATTTCTAGAATGAAAAAATTGAAACTAATCCTGGAGACCATCTGGAAGGCATGAGAAGCATAAAAATTCAGCTCCTTTCCTGTAAGGCCGCAACGCTGTAAAAAGAACAAAAGTAATTGCACAAACTTGGTTTCCTTTCTGATTAGAAGTGCAATGCAGGACTTCAGTACCTCAGCCACCCATGTCTAAGCCATGGTTGTAATGAAGGCAACGCCGCACCCAAACTAAGTCCAAAGCCTGTGAAGTTGGAGCTGATGGCCAGCATCTTTCCAAGTATTCACTTCTAGCTGGAATAGTTCTGAAATGTAATGAGGACTTTCTCTTGGTGGATACAGGGAGGACAAAGTGAATGTGAACTGCATATTTTGGGACACATCTTCAAACCATTTTTGATCCTAATTAAAGGTGCCTACGTGAACATCAACCCTGCCAGGAAAAAATGGAACTGTCAAGCCACAGAAATAAATGGTAGATGACATGACATAACCCTTGTCTCATGTTACTGCTCTTACCTGTGTAGCTTCACTGTAGCGAGTTTGATCAATACACATAAATGAAAGTTCATATATGCATATGCACACCTACACAGGTTAAGAAAAAAATTCTACTTTTACAGCATCAACATGTATGTTTTTATTGTTCATTCTCTTTAAGAATAAATATCATGCAAGACTTTAAAAGTTGTATACTATAACAATATTAGAGATGTGTTTATATTAATGTGTTTCCTAAAAAGACTCTGTCTACATTTTGTTTCAGGGCTAAATGTATTTGGGGAAGAATAGGCTCATTCAGAATAAATGCTTCTTTAAATCCGCTTTATTTTTTTCTGTTGAGTTAATCAGATATGACACTGATTTTATCCTGTATTCAGAACCTGTTAGGTATTCTGTCCAGCTGAGATACAAACACTGTTTCAATTACAGAGGAAGGCAGGTAGAAATTAAAAGAGGCATTGCTCCTTTAGGTTTAAAGTCGCTTGGCTAGTCAGATCTTCAAGAAGAATCTCTGTTACCGAGCTGAAGATTTAAACAATCGTGACTTTCAAGAGTGTGTTTCCACCCCATTAGTGATATAGTAGTTCACATCAGAAAGAACTACTGCATTTCACAGAATTCAGCAGAGAAATGATTCTTCTCTAGTACTCGGTAGCCGCAATATTTCAGGGGTTTTATGCCATGGTTTTTACAATCTAAACACAGAAATTAAATGCCTGTAGTCATAACTCATATCCTCCAATTGCTTTAAAATGGACATTTAGCTCCTCAAAGGGGCTGACAATGTCTTTTTAAATTATAAGTGCTGATTTATATCACTGTAATATGACAAAGTAGACTTACACTCCTCAAATCTGAAGATAGAACAAATATTCTTTGCACACAGTGGTGGGCAAAGGTTCTTCAGAAATAAAATATGCCTGCCCTCTACTGACCATCTAAGATACTCTTTAAAAAAAAAAAAACAAAAAAAAAACCAAAACAAACCACTATTTGCACCAGTAACATTTTTAATCAAATTTTAAATTTAAGTTATTTCCTCATTTAAACTGTCTCATAACGTCATGTCTCCAAATTAGTTTTTCAGTCTTCATGTACTTGTTGCATCCCTCCAGAAAGCTCAAAGCCTGTGAGCTTGCACAACATTTCATATGTATCCAATTTTTTTTTTTTTTGGTCTTTTGATTCACTGGTCTCCTGAGAAAATTATGGAGAGAATGGAGTAGCCCAGAGTTTAAAATCTGAGTGTCTGCCCAGAATTGTTAATATAAGAGACTCCTTTTTTTGCAGCAGCTGTTACAAATCAAGAAGCAATTGTACTTTGGACATTCACACAGAATGAGTTTTATCCTCAGGAGAGCTTAGAAAAATAGAAAAGTGTTTGCAAAATTCAATGGATACCACTAAATTTCCAGGATATTTTTAATCCAGTTTGAAACGCTCTGCACATGTGCTGTCAGAATGACTGGTTTTTAAAGAGGAATAAGAAAAACAAAGCCCTGGCTAGACGTATGTGGCCAGTTCTGGCAGAGACACACAAGGACACATCTGGATTAGCCGCCTCCTTTTGAGTTGCAATTTGTCTGATCTGTTTTAGACTTAGTGAAAATTATATGACCCATGCTCTAGAAGTGCTTTCTTCCCCTAAACATACATGCAGTCAGATGAACCTCCAGGAAGGTGCTCTGCATTAATATTTACGCTAACCACAAGCAAACATAACTCACACTGAGGAATAACAGGAACAAAGAAAATGCTCCTCTCCTCGCAAATCCAAGGACACAAACTGCTTCAGAGCACAATACGGAAGACTTCAGTCAGGTAAAGATTTTACCCTTGGACTCTGGGCATGAATGGCATTCCAGGTAATTACCTTATGACCATTTTTATGGGGCTAGGTAGGACCAGTACTGCCTTCAGCACAAGCCAGTGTTAACTGCTGGTGCGAACCAAAAATAGTTTGCAAACAGCAACTTTCTGAGGATGAATAAAATGAAAAATCCCTGGAATTGATTATCGTTTAGATGGAATCACCTGCTCACGAGTGAAGTTTGGAGACCAAAAGCTTTTATAATCAAGTCTCCACCTATCTGGGCATATGAATACTCTCACATCACTGCAATTTATAGAGCCCTGTTTTGGAAAACCTCTCTATTGGGAAGCTGAGGCTTTGCACTGTAAATCCACACAACACAAGACGGCAACACCAGCATCATGTAGTCACTGGAAATCAGTCCCTGTAGAAATGAAGATGGAAAGGGGAAGATAGATACACCAACCATGCTTATATCAGCTACTTAAAGATGAACTCTCAGTGTAAAAAACCATAATGACAGTAGCGAGATAGTGGAATTATTAAATATGAACAATATGGACTACATTCGTATTGATTACCTCCGGTTCTTATGATGAGACCAATAGCTCATGACTGAACATCAGTTTCAAATAACAAAAAAAGTTATGTTGACCAAATACTGATCATTATTAAAGTGCACATGATCCTTCTCACACAAGCCCAAAAGGATTACTTATCCATGTGGAGAGAACAGGTAGTAATTAATCCTCACAGTATTTACAGCAAAATTTCCTCTAGGAATTTTTCATAACTCTTTCCTTAAGAACAGCTCCAGAGAATAATAGTTAGTATTTTACCTTACATTAAAATTAATCACAACCTTTTGGAAAACCTAACAGCAACACTGAAAAAACTGAGTCCAGAGACATCTTCACTATCTATTTCTTTCCTATCAACTTTGCTATAGATACCATCACAACAGAGACAGATGCACAGTATCAAGAAAAGCAGTTCTGCGCACTGCCGCTGCCAGACTATTGAGCCTCACAATATACATAAAAAAGTGTTACCCCTGAGGCAAATAAACATAGCAAACACAGTCCTCCAAGAAATACTACACAGTACTGGAAGTTTTATGCTATATTTAAATCTTGTCCTCTCATTTTAATAAGGAAATATTGGTACTGCAAGAGGAAATTACTCTTCTGGCTAAGTTAAAACAGGCTGTTGATTTTCGCAGTAGGACTGTTAAGGGCCCTTTCGAGGTCCCCCTAATCCACAGAGCCTTGGAGAGGCAGGACCTATCTTTGGAGACAGGCTGACCTATCTTTGGAGACAAAGACGCAGCTCTTCTGTTGACACTGGAGAAGTTTGCATTCCTTCGTCTGGGAGATGACATCCTCCTTCCCCATAGCACTGAGACAAGAGTCCCTAGGGTCTTGCACACTGAGGAAACATGGGGTTTTTCAAGTGGAGGTCCTAGGGAGGAGTTAGGTATTGCCACCAGGCACAACCTCCTAACCAGGCAGACGAGTAAAGAAGCCAACCTTTGCTCTGCAAGTTATTGTTGAACACCTCCCAGATAAAAAAAAAAGGTTGCCTCTGTAAAAACATCTTTAGCACTTTCTTCTTCCCTGCATGTCAGGACAAAAGACTAACTGTTGTAATCCCCTGTCTTTAAATCAGAAAATCTATCATGGTAGCTTTCACTTAATGTTATACGTTTTAGTTCTGATCTTCAATTTCTTTCTTTCCCTTCTTCATTTCAGCTTTCTGAAACCATCTGCTTTCTGTTAAGATGGAATTCTGAAAATCCTGTGAGCTGCTCATATGAAGCGAGTAAAAGTTGGATTTTCTAAAAGAGGCAGAGATTTGCAATGTAAACAACCTATATGCAGCTTATATCTTCATTCAGGTTTATAGCAAGTGGGTGGATACATTGCATAACTACACTTCAGAAGAGGTAATTAGGTGCTGAAATATGCATTTGCTTATGTAGTGAACCAACTGCACTAATCCACACAAGCACGCACATTTTTGTGCTTGAAAACGCATTTCTTTACCTTCTGAAAATGCGATCTCTTACAAGAATGAATATTCAAGGTTTGAAGAGCCTACAAATCCCTTTCACCACTGCCTGTAACTTCTAAGCTTTGCTGTCTCTAGTTACCCTTCGCCACTTAGGAGCGTAGAGCCCCAGTGAAAATACTTGAGTGTGGTTAGCTAAGGTGGATCAGGTTTATGAACTGCTTCATAAATATTAAAAAATAATAATAACATAGCAAACTGTGTCTGATTTGCTTTCTTTAGGCATGTTATATGGCAATCGAGCAAGCTGCAGCCCAGAAGCAGCCTAGCTGAGGCTACACAAGGGCAGCACGTGCTGTCATGCACCCGCTGAGATGCTTTACAGGCAGGTTGGTGTCACAGAGCCGAGCGCAGCATCGCCCAGCCTCGTTAGCTCCTACTCGTTTCGGCAGCATTTCTGCTCCCACTGAGTTGTTTCTTCTGGATTGCAAATTAATTTGGAGGTTACAACATTAAGACAGCAAATTAATAAATGTTCAGTTGCGGTGGCCAGTGCCCATTATACAGTCCAGTGCATGGGAGATGCCCTTGCCACAGGATCAGATGCGGTTCCCATGGCAGCTAACCATGGCTGCACAGCCCAACCCCATGCCAGACCAGAACCCAGCAGCATCTTTCAAGTCAGAATCTGTTCCTCAGTCCCCTCAAAAGCAGGGTCTGGCCAATGATGCTGTTTAGTCCCAGGCTGCTGTACTGACAAGATCCTCAGGAAGGTGGTGAAAGACGATTGTATAACATTACTAAGTACTGCTTTATTCTTCTTTGAAGTTGACAAAGTATAGGTCATTTCAGCCTTTAATCACATCTGTGTCTTTTGCTCTGGCATATTGGCCTAGTTCAGCCTAAAGTTAGTGATGCTGAGTATTTTAAGGTACTAGAACCCCATTAAGAAATCATTTTTAGGCCTTTTGCTTTTGAATACATAGAGCTATGTCTGTCTTCCTGAAAGGAGTGGATCCTGTTTCTGAAATGACTTTGTCCCTGCCCACTTAACGGCATTTTGATGACCTTGGCTTAGAAGATCTCAGCAGTGTTACTCAGAAGTTTCAGGCAAAGGGCAAATTCATATCCATATTTGAACCACAGGGTTAGACAGGACTGGTAGAACTGATCTTGGTTTGGAGAAGAAGAGGTACAAGAAGGATGGCTGCATTTTCAGAATTTGAATTAGTAGATTATTATATCATCAAATACATACATGGAAAAATGTGTCCTGTTTCACCCACGATGAGCACAGGCAAGTCTGATTCTGGGAAGAGCCCAGCCGCGACTGGCAACCGTGAAGGGACAACGCAGGCACGGTAAATATAGCTCTCCAGAAGGGAACCCCAAATCCTCAAAGGTGATATAATCTAACGGCTTCTTGGTCTTGACCCCATTTAGTTCTGCATTAAACATAGACAACCCAAATGAACATACAGTACCCAAGTCATTAAAATGCCTGTGATGTGATGTGATGTACCTCTGGAGACTCTCAAGGGGTTAAGAGTTCAATCACAAAGCAAAGCACTCCTCACCAAACTAACCAGTCACTGTAAAAGCATTGAATTAGGTATGTAGTTGAGTTTCAAAGAAAAAACTGGGGGGCTGGGGAGAAGATTGTTCACAAATCTGCCCTCCGATGAGGATATTCTGTTACAAAGTAATTTGTAAGTATATAAACCTGTAAAAACAAATTGCTGTTGGGTTCACGGGTTGAAAGAGATTGTTACGGAGGACCATTAAGTGAGAAAGAGAATACTCACAACAAGGAAAGGGTGGAAATTATAAACTGGAATTAGGACTGTATTTTTTTTCCATTTTATTAATATACTAGCATTCATGCTAGTTTACAGATACTAATTTATGTCAGTATTTACACTTTGTTTACTGTTTTATAAATTTTACTTTGCACTGCCTTTTTCCCCTCTTCACATTGTGCAGAAAAAAAAAGCCTTTTTTTTTTCCCCGCATACACATTTTTTCACGGTTTTAGTTGTAAGTACACACCCTATTTATTTGGGAACTTAATGGCTGGCTGGAGAATTAGTGAGACTGTGACATCAGAGGCCTGAGCCCAAGCAGTGTGCAAACCAGATTTTTAACCACACTTCTGAATGTTACTTTTCACTCAGGCCCAGTTCATTCGTTCATTCTATAAATTAGACTATAGCAATCAGATCAGGCACTATCTTTTAAGCTGTGTCTTGTATAGCTGAGGCCTCTGCTCTGTGATATTCAGGAATTCCTATAATGCAATTTTTGACTACAAATAAAAAGAACAAAACCCTAACAGATATTTGATGGGAGGCGAAGTGACGATGACTTAAAGACTTAAAACCTGTAAATGGTAAGTACAGAATGAGAATACTACAATACGCACTTGAGTTTTCAGGCGAGTCTAAAAAACACCAACCCCCGAATACCAGACCTGACACTAAGGAGATTCCTAATGAATCAACTAGCGCAATTTTTAGGTCCTAACTCAAAGTTGAGGCTTTTCTCTTTAATACTCCTCCAATGACAAAGACACAAATGAACAGAGAAGTGTCAGGCAGCTAAAGACACCGGCTGTGTAGGCTCTTCTAGCGTGCAAGTTTGCTATTTACAGTGCACATCGCTAACCCACTGCAAAGGCCACTCTTCCTGCAGCGTTGTCCCTACAGCTTGTAACATCTCGCTTCTATTTGCTTTGTAGCATCCTTGTGATATTTTCTGAAGAAAAACCCACAGTTTGCCCGGAGCAGACCACTTGAGCAAGAGTCCTCCTGCCAATAGAAAACACTGCATATTCTGGGTTTTGGTGTGTGGTGAAAACAGAGAGAAACAAGAAACAAGAAACAAGCTCAGTATAAAGTAAGAAAAGCCCAGTGTTAACACCATAATACTTACTATTGTCTTTTTTATTTCCTCTTTTTTTTCTGGGCGGTCTTTTCCCAAGCTGGTACAGATAGCTGTCTGCACTAAACATTAGCATCCTCTGACCAAGCACTATATTCCACCTTCTCTGCAAGTGGAGAAGAGAGATGGAGATGCCCTTCCTCGTGGCACAGTTCCAACAACAGAGAAGCTATCATCAGCGATATATATTGAAAGGAAGAAGGTGAATAATTTCTTGCTATGAAAAGAACTGCTACTTTGCCATGAGTTCCTTTGTTAAAACAAAATTTCTTTAGTTTCAACCTTTTTTAACAAGCAACATGTTCTAAACTGGCATTTTAGAATTTGCATAAAAGGAGACCTCTTGGACACACTTCATCATTTCAAAATATACACTTTACACCTAGGAAAATGTATCAAAGCCACAAATGCTTTGGTCAAGAAGTTTCACCCCTCTTGAATTGACTGATGATATCATATGTTCTAGGAATATTTTTATCATCTGGCATGTTGCTCGGCACCATATGGCACAGCACACTGACAAGAGAGAAAGGACTAGTTTTAAATATTATATATATATAGGTAGATAAAAATAAATGTTACACTTCTATAGAAGTATAAAGACACTATTGCACATTTCTGTAATTCTTATTACACTTGAGGCTCACTGTGGAAGGTATGTTTTTTGTCTGCACACTGAAACACAGAAGTAAGAACTACAGAAGTAAAGCATAGAATAATTTCAAAAAAAAGAAACACAACCCCTAAAAGAGAGCTTGAACTGAATGCAACACTTACTTTCTCACTTAGTAAAGCTTCTTTTTCCAAGACTTGTAATTATTATAATAATGACATATTAACCCTTTATCTTGGAATTAATTTCCTGCATTAATTCAGATAGGCATACTTATAATTTTTATAAAGAGCAATAGCTCCAGATCTGTCAGTATTGGAAGGGAAGAAGTCTGCTGCTTTTTCCAAGAAAACTTTTTAAAGAGAAGCTCCTGTCATTTGGCATTAATATCCATATATATTATATCTTGTTTTTTCATCATTATTTGAGGTAAAATGACATTATGAATTGTATGAAATACCGTACTGAATATTTATTTAGGTAGAGAACATTTTTTTGTTCCTATTTGGCAAAGGAAATGTGAACTTTTGGGTTTTTTTAGGTGAGGTCATTAACTAGGTAAGATGGAACATTTATCCCAGAAAAGTGCTCACCATTTTATTGAAAATTCTCTTCTCTTTTCCTCTGTGAGATCTTCTTGATAGTTCTTGGTTTGCCCTCAAATACAGCAAGATCTCATATTATCATCTGACACGATGATAAACTGGACTGTGAAAATGAGTCTAAAGAAACAGAAAGTTTAACCATACCCTATACTAATAAAAAAGCAGCCAAACTTCCCTGAGCTCCTCATTTGCTAATGTACTTTTCCCCTTCATAATTCACCGTTTTAGGAACAGGATACTAAACTGAACACAAATCTCCTCAAGACCTTGAGGACATCTTCCTGTCCATTCCCTGTGCCTTCACCTAACAAAAATTTGTCTGTTACGGCTTTTCCAAAGCACTGTTGGATAACCCAAGCCTTCAGGAAGTCTCAACCTAATGACTGAAGTGTTCATCCCACCTCCAGATCCTCCCCCTTCTCCCAGGCCCACGGGCAAAAGTCTACCCCACCTCCACAAGATGTTTGTGCATATGGGACAGTATTGTTCAATTTTTCACTCTTCAAATCTTTATTAACCCATTCATGCCCACAAATAATCGGTGCTAGCCCTTCTCACAAGCTGCACCGTGGTCTCCTCCTGCCTGCCTGGCCTGGCACTGGCATGCTCCCCATCCTTCCACCCAGTCTTGCTGGTCTTGGTTAGAAAAACTTCTCCCAGTTGCAGATTTTGTAGAGCCTTTTACTCCTCCTTACCAATTCTCCACATCATTTGTAGATTCCATGGCCCAACAAAGCAACAGTATCATGCAGTTTCTTTGTAGTTCCATAGCTACAGCTCTGTGCTCAAACGGTTTGGGGATGAAGACGTGATAAGAAGAAAACTGTGCATCACTATTAAAGCTCTTCTCGCACTTCAGGGATGCACTTATCCTCATGCACCTATCCAGTACATGAAACAAAATTATCTCGCTGTTAGGAACCTCTCTTTGGGTTCCATCCAGGCAATCAGAAAACAACATTAAGAGTTTTCACCCCTATCGACACTAGAGATATCCTGTTCAAGACAGAGTAACAATGTAGACATACACAGATGAAATAAATCTATGGGCTAGAAGCTGCTATTTCAGTAATCAGTAATCATGTCCTGGATTATGTCCAACATGGACAGTTCCAAAGTCAACAGCTTTAAAGAACACAGTTTCCAAATGCTACTGGAAAGCCTGGTAATTCAAACTCAGGAGGGCAAAATTAGAGACAGAAAAAAAGAGAATGAGACTTAGAATTCTCCAAGAGAACTTAGATTTCTATTGGCTAAAGTGCCAAAGGTTGGAAAACTATACATCTTGGGTCAGTAAAGAACTGAAAACAACGTTTACTAATAAAAACTAAGGACAGAAAAATATCTCCTATATATATAATGGAAAACATATAATATTACCTTAAAGATTATACTTTCCACTTTACTTCTAATGGGTATTCCCTTTTGTATTTAATAATTCTCCCTAACAACCTCTCTCAACCTCTCAGTCGATTAGTTTGATCCAAATGAGTAAGGGCAATTGGGGCACAGGGAAAAATTCAAAATATGGTAACGTGGTTGGTAGGACTAAAGATAAGAGAACAAGCAGATTAGAAACAGTGGATGTTATGAAAAGAAGGAAAAATGAACTTTATAAGAAAGCATATTGCCTTGGAAATATGGGCTAGGGTATTAGTAATCAGCCCATGCGGGGCTTGAATTCCAGCTGTCAGACATAAATACAGTTTTAGCCCAAAAAGGCTCTTATGAAGACACCATCTCTAAAGAAGGAAGGGGATCAACCACCATACAGGTAAATGAAGAAGCTCACAAAATTTCAGGTAAATCTTAAGTGAAGAAATTGAGCCGCAGCAGGCTTTCATCTTAGAGGAGAAACACATAGCAACCACCAGTGATGAGGAAATGGCAAACCCTGGCTATGAAAGTGGCATTTTAAACACAAGGATAAGGAACAAAAGGAACTGGCTATGAGTAAAGCCAGGGGGCTGGCTCTGGAAGACTCATACTCTCCGAAGACGTGTTGGCATGGCACTGCTAAGTGAAACACCCGCTTTAAAGAAAGGGTCAGAGTAGACGCCCTGGCAGGATTTATAATCAGAGAGATGATAAAATCATATAGATTCTGCTCAGTGCAGGCCTAAGCATAATGAGACAGCACAGAAACGTCTTCTTGACAACAGTAATTCGGAAACAACAGCCCTCTATCTACTATTAATTTTCAACTTTGCCCTGAGGCCCTCTTCCGTCATGGAGCCCACTATTTGTTCAGTTCTCCCTCACTATGACTAATAAATCCCATTACATTTCAAATATTTGCTCCTGATCACTTTTCCACCCAGCTCAAGGGACCTCCGAGTCCCTGCAGTTTGGTTAAGTAAGGAGGAGAGGTGGTTTCACAGGCAGCCACGATGCTGCAGTCTCTGCGGGGTTTGCATTAAAGGACACCAAGCATTTCAATATGCAGCTTGGTAATACAGTATCAAAGCTGACTCCCAAATCAGTCTCAAGCGTGCCTTTACAGAGCAGTGGAAAAGAAGCCAAGTCATCTGCAAGACCATCTTAACTTTGGCATTTAAGGAAGGATTTGGTACACAGCAAGTGGATCTCAGCAGGCTTAGTAGGCTTGAAAATCTGGCCTCTAAAGATTATCTTGTGTATAAGGGCCTCATTAAAATGAAAATTGGACTTCTCTAGTGACTGCTTTTTCTTAAACACTTTCTGTAAATATTAACAATCAGAAATAATGTCCAGAAGTAAACCTCACCTTCACTTCTAGAATATTTGTGAAGCTACCAATATAATTTTACTATGAAAGGACAAATCTATTCCTCTTTTATTTTTCAACCTTGGGAAAACCTCAGTTCAGACACAGTTTATCTAACCAGTTAGTGCATGAGAAGCCTGTTCTCTAATTTTTGTAACTTATCTTAGCAGCGTTAAGTAATGCTGGTGTGTAAGGAACTACGTCTTCCATCAATTAGTTTCTAAAGTGATGGAGGAAGACTAATGAATTGCTGAGTTATACAGAGAAATAAAGTGAGATTACTTAATTCAGTATTATGGATGCTTATTTTGTTTCAGACCAGAAACTTTTGTGCATATAATATAGCCAAATGTCAGTAATATCCAGGTTGGACGGGAAGAACAGAGCCTACCACAGAACCAAACCCATGAGAGCTGGAGATCTATCAATTCCCCACAGTGACCAGCAACACAGATGGTCAGGATTTCAATGACAATAGCAGGATTTCTCCTGTTTCTCCACTAGCAAAACCTCATTTTGACAGATAACAGAAACAGAATCAAGCTCAAGGATATTTACTTATAAAAAAGAAGTAAAAAAAATTACATGAAAACTAGAATAAAAATTTTTAGTGGATCTAAGCGGTTGTTCAAGTGAGTGGAATATCTAGCTGTTCACTGAAATGAAGGACAGATGCATGGGAGCTAAAACTCCGTGAAATACGCTGCAAATCTATGGGTATATATTAGCAACAGAATAAAACACTCCCCTCCAACTCCTGACAAAGCTGAAAACATGGAAACAAAGATGTTAGTTAAACAACCCCCTTCTGGAAGAATGCTAATTAACTTTTATAGGTTACATTTTCTTGATATACCGAAATCAAAATGACACAGCCATTTGTTTTCCCTGGCAAAGTCATGCACATCACTGATTATTCAGGTTTTGAAAACTGTGTATAATACATACTACCACCTACACAACAGCACAACGCTGACATTTCAGCACAGAACATGTTGAAGCAGTATTTCTGTACTGGAAAAAAGAACAACTAACAAAGACATTTCCTAGAAGGTATCCATCGAAGAGAAGAGAATAATGTATAAAACATGGGCCTTTTCTTGAGAGCCTGAGGTTACAGATGCCTTTTACACCACATCATGTTCCCAACATAACAAATCTGGCAGAAGCACCAGGTTGAAAAATGGAAAGCAATTTCATTTTGATTTTGTGGAGCAAAAAAGACTTATCAACTTCTTGCAGTAATTTTTGTGAGGCAGAGTACATTTAGGGGAATTGCAAACAAGTTGCCTGAATGTCAGTATTCTTACTGTAAAAAATGTATTAATTATTGCAGTCACCGCTTTTAATAAGCCAAGATAAAATGACTGTATTCTTAATACTACATCAACCATCTTCTGTTACTCCTGCCTAGGAGAGAGCCTTTACTTTTCATCCATGAGAAAATCCATATGATCCTACCTAATTGAACATGAGTTCCACCCAGATAACTTTCTTTTTACTCAGAAAAAATGGACAGCGCCTCCTTATATAACAGAATGCTCCCTGAAGAGCAAGGGAGGCACTCCCTGCTCTCCAGGAGCCAGATGTACTGGGCATCATCTGAACCCCTGTTGTAAAAGGATGACCTGAGTGAAGTCAGCGAAATCCATCAGTCCCAATATGGTGCACAGGGCATAAAAACGAGGCTGGATCCTCACAGCACTCCTGGCACTAGCATGAGGGTGAGGAACTAGCTATCCTTTCCAGGGAGAGGGGTATGCCGGGCGGTCTCACACACAAAGCTGAGAAGCTTGGTAGATGACCAAGAGCAGGAATCCCAAGTCTGGACTAACTCCTCATTGAACTCTTGACTAATCAGCCTGTAAAAAGAGATTAAAGCTTCTGATTGTGCCACAATAAACTGATTTTTTCCATGAACTTTTGCAGTGAACACTCAGCACTTTTACTTCAGTACGGTCTTGTTGAAATAACAGTGATATGAGCTCAATGTGGTTCCAGCACTGCAGGCAAGGAGTGAAGACAACCAAAGGGTACGAAGCATCAGCACACTCAACCACAGATGACATGATTTAGAGATCAATATAGCATGCATACAGCAGGCTTCCAGCACTGCCATAGCTGCAGCACCACAGTCATGCTGGGGATTCAAACTACAAACCTGAAGAAAGACAAAGACTGCTAACAGTTTGGTTCTCCTAACACCCTTTTTGTTTAAAAAAAAAGGAAAGGGAAAAATGCAAACTCAGAAGATCATATGTGAACTCTGAAAACACATTAATTTCAGCAAATTAATAAGAAACAAACCCACTTTATGGGAGTTGGGCTTTGCTTCCAGCTTCACCCGAACATCTCCAAGGGTCTGAATTGATGATAAATGGTAATTCACACTAAGGAAAATGACAACCATTATAAATTAGTTTTAAGGAAAAAAAGAGATCTTTTTCTTCTAGAAGTTATTGTCACAGTTGTAGGTTGACAAGATGTATGTATTGATATTATTTCAAAGATTGTATCATGAAACATTTATCAATTTAGCTAAGTTTAATTTTGACACCAAACAGTACAGCTAAATGAGTGTAAAGCTTACGTCAAAATAATCACCTAAGACAGGACCTTCAGGAGTTAAACCAGAGTAAAAGAAAAATTACTTATTTGCAAGCAACCACAGTGTATCACTTGTGGTTAATTGGCAGGCTAAGATTGCAGGAACATTTGAATCTGGTAGTAATCAAAGGATGGTTGGGGTTTTCAGTCTACCATTCTCTTCTTATGAGCTCTTTGTTTCCAAATGTTTTACCCCGTATTATACCCCAATTAAACTACCTACCCTACACATTTTCCATCATACACCTGGTAGTTTTCTTCCCATTTACTTACAGTCCTAATTAATTTAGGAAAAACCGCCTAGCTAAAAAAGGAGCAGTCTTAAAAATGAAGCAGAAGCTGCCAATTCAGGATTGAACATCAGGATTAGGAGAACTGGTACTCCAGATGGTGAGGAAAAAACAGAGAAGAGGACTTACACTCTTCATGATTGAAATGGCATGAATATGATAGCTGACGAGGCAAACGTCTTTTCTTTAGAAAAAAATTAATTAACCTCCACGTGGCTCTGTCTGCGGGGTAGGACAAGGATCACTTCCCAGGAACTGGGTCCTGGCGCACACCCTGAGCGTACACTGGGATTTCCCCCAGCCTCCCCTCCTACTCCCCTCACAGCTGGTTTCTGTGGGAAGGAACGCACGCACATTTCACAACAGAAAAAGTCCATTATTTCTACTACCCACAACACATATTTTTTTTCATACTGGAAGGAACTATCCTGTACTAAAGTGACCAGAAGAAATTCTTGAAAAGTCAGTGATAACAAACTGCAGCCAGCTCTGTGCAGCTGAAGGCTACCAGAGGAGCTACTCACGGGACAACTCGCTCAAACTTGGGATGGATATTGTTCAAGAAGTATTATCTCAGTTTCCAGATGCCCCAAGGAAATGAAAAATACTATAATGTCACAAAGTCTTTGTGGCTCAAAAGCCACTTTGCTACTTTTAGCAACTACAAGATTAGGTTTTTTATCACGATTACAGAAAATTCACATCCCACATGGTCCACAGCTGGAAGACACAAGTCCTGGACTGCGTTCTGCATCTTATTGCTTACAAATGAAAAAAGGCTCTAAAGGCTTCAGCTTTCTCAACCCCTGAAACAGAGTACTTTTGCTTTGCGTAATTCAATAGAATTACACTTCCCTATCTTTTTTGTAAAAGGAGAATAAGCTTCAGATTACTTTTAAAAGTCTAGTATCCCAGTGGAAAACACCGGCGCGGACTCGTCAGCAGATGTGGTTAAGCAGAAGCGTGCCAATTTATGGAAAGAAAAACAAGGGGTGGGTTTAGCAGAGGACAGTGAGTGTGCCAACTCTGGTTAGCCACACGCAGCTGCTAGCATTGCAGACTCAGAAAGAAGTTTGAGAGACAAGTCACTGCTTCACAGCGTAAGAAACAAGAAAAAAACCCCAGTTTCATGATGAGGGCCATGTGGCCATTATGCCTTTATGCAATCCATACAATTCAAATATACGTAATATGAAAGGAAACCCAGAATCAGCCCCAGCCTTTTAAGCTCTCAACCAGCATGTGTATTCAGATGGAAGTGAAAGTTCTATTTTAAATAACCTCAGTTACCAACAAGAAGTGGTCTCATCCTCCATGAACTTTCAGGCAATTAAGAATGCATTCCAGATACTGAATTGTAAACTCTTCAAGAATCAATGAATAAAGATATTTTAACTGTATCCAAACTGAGCTTTGAAATTCTGTTCAAATTATAGAATTAGTACCATATTCCCCCACCCCCTCCAGGAATTAACAGCACTAAGGCAAGGAAATACTACTGTATATTTTGCATCATACCAACAAATCAGAAATTCACATTTGCCTCGAAAAGAAATTGGTTTTCTGTCAAGAAACTTGAGCTTCTGCTCAACGTAGCTTCTAGAAGCTCGAGTCCCACTAAAATCTGAAAGTATTCCAAGGCTTAAAAAGAAGACTTTACATGGAGTAAGTCACCACGTAAAGACGGTGAGATGGTAACGGTGACGTCCAGCAGAACCAAAGCACTTGTGCACGGTGAGGCTGTACATCTTCAGCATCAAGATGTACATTCCTTCCCCTATGGCCTGGTCTGCGCTACCCGTCAGTAAATGCCACGTGAGCAAACACGCCTCAGACAGACACACTAAGCCGGTTCCTCAACCAGAAAGAGCAACCATGGCAATCCTCCCTGCCCTGCAATCACCTACTGCTACTGCCGACGGGCTTCTGCAGGCACAGCTATGCTGGTGACAGGAGAGACAAATGACAACCCCGTCTAATCCGGCTGGGTCGGCAAAACTTTGCCAGTGTTTACAATGTCACTAAGAAATTCAGTGACTGCGACTCTCTCCAAAGCAACCTTAACCACTGTGTATTTTCATCCTGTGAACTCAAAATCCAAACCTCCCTCTAACAAAACCCAAAGCTGTTTCTTGGTAGTAGGACCACAACCCAGAGCTCTGTGCTTTTCAAAAGCCCAAGGCATCAGGATTTGCTGTGATTTTGAACAGATGCAAAAGTATTATGCAAAAGTATTTTGGTTGTTAGTGGTGTGTTATGAATCAGAAAAAGGCTAAATCTACACGCACAACTTAGAGACGAGGTTATTTCATCTGGCTATATGAGAAAGCTGCAGCCACCGCAGATGCTATATGGTGTGAGCAAATACCTAAAGTAGAATCCTGGACTTGCTGAAATTAATGAAAAACCGCAACGGTCTAAAATAGGCCAAAAAGTCATGTTGAACACTGCTCTAACACAAAGTTTGATAAGGCTCTGTTATCACTCGTTAACTGCTTTAACATGAGATTAGGAGAATTAGAGGCCTAAAGGTTAAAAACCACCAGCTGTAGTAAATATTTTATAGGGACAACAATAAGAACAGTAAAAAACAAACAGGACTTGAGACAAAAAGAAAATGCTAGACTGAATGGCAGAGAAACTGCCAGAAAAATCAAGGGAGACTAAAATGTACTAATTTTTTACTCTGTCTAAAACTGTTGAAAATCAGTTTGATCAGCCAGTCAAGAAGATTACGCTGGTGTCAGGGCAATGACAGAATTATATAAATGAAGAGAATAGTGATGGCTCTAATACCTTCCTTGGGTGAAGCAAGGAGTTCTGCAAAAGGTAGGTATTGCAGGAAAGGCAAGAAGCTTTCAAGCTACTTGACCAAGCCGAACATACGAAGGGTACTACAGCACAGCTCAAGGGCAAAGTTTCAAGCTAGACAAAAAAAAATCCCCATATATCTTGACTTCACATAAACATGGTGTAATTCACAAACATCAATAATTACAAATCCAATGGTTCAGTAAACTCCATTAGGATTCAACATAAATTTTCTTCAAAAGCCAGAGCACAGGTCTACCTGGAACTCATGGAGGTTCTCCATTCCTAGATACGTTCGACTGGCAGCTGCCATCTCATTCTTGAGGCTTGACATTAATTTGATCATATTTGCTTAAGAAGTTCATAAAACCTAATACTATCCTCACGCTGAAAAGAACGATATGACCCTGGGGTAGGTGAGTGTTTAGGTTGATGAGCACTATACTCAGCAAGACTTAATGGATAACTGGGGGAGCACAAGCCCTTGGGAAGGATCAAGTGCTGAAGTCCCTGCCCCTTAAGTCTGCAGAAGTGGCAGGGTCCCGGCACAAGCCGAGCTGTAAGGAAGTGATATACAAGGATGAAGTGGGATGGGGAGAGATCAGCCACTGGACAGGGCAGAAGGCAGGAGGAAATTTCTCCTCCTGCTGCATATTGACCGTCCTCATTTGCTCTTTCATTCTCCCTACTGCTGACTGGAGACGCACTCTGTCACAACCTACTTTTGGGTTTCACCCCATCAATTGAGAAACAAATCCCACACAAGGAGAAGAGAGGGGAAATAAAGGACAATTAGAGGGACTGGACATTAAGGAGTCACTCACATCTGCTGACAGCTATGTTGAGGATCCAGGCGGAATTGCCAGGTGACTTACCAACAAAATGCGCTTCATTTTTTTATTGTCATTTTGTCTACGGAAAATCCCCTTACAGGTTCCAGTGTGATAAAAGCAATTAGTAAAACCCACTCAAATGAAACAGAGAAGGGTCTCATTAGCCTAGCTTACCCCCTGAGCCAAGCAATGGGAATTCATGAGGACAGTTCCTATACAGCGCAGCGAATTTTGGGAACAGTAAAAAAGCAAATTGAGAAGTCAGAGAAAAAGGTTGCAGTGATTATCAGCAGAATTGCAGTAGGGCCCAAGGACCTTATTTGTATTACAAAATCCAACTATGCTGGTTGCTTGCCATACACGGAGCAGTTTTGAGAAATTTTGCATACAAAGTCATGTTTATTGAGGCTGCTTTGACCAGTCCAACCTTGGAAAATGAAAGAGATGTCCATATTCTGTATTGACTTGCAGTAAAATTCATACTTTGGCAGACAATCAACTGATCTGTCCATTCCACAGTCTCGAGAAATTAACTGACTACCATGAGCAGGAAAGACTTTCCAGTACCTTGCTGCCTTTGAGGAGATGATTTGGTATTTGCCACAAAAAGTTAAAAGAAGCATCCGATAAAGCAGGGCTGAATCTGTAGCTATGTCTGATCGGTGTGTCTGGGACTACATAGGATACCAGAGGTACAAATGGCGGTGGGTGGTAACAGCAGGGATTTTGCCACCCATAGCCCTGGGTCCTGCGCGCTGAGAAAAGGTATGGGAGATGGCGATGTCCTGCACGTAAGGGCAGCCTTCACTTTCTAAGTCACCATCACCATCCATACATAGCACACACAGGGATTTCCATCTTCCTGCCACCTCCAAATTAGAGTCTTTCACAGAAAACTAAGCCCGGTGTGAAGTCTTCGATTCAGTGACTGAGGGATCAAAACCATATCTCAATTGGACATTCCTAACACCACCAATTACCTCCAAAGTTACAACTATAAGCATACAGGGTTTTTTTCTCACATGGTCTGATGACAAACCATCTGGCATTCCAAATCAGCACATTATATTTGTGGTGAAAACAATTACAAGAAAAATCTTCCTGGGCTTTCATTTTGTTGAAATGAACCTTAGCACTACAGTCTGAGTTGCTTCGTCCTTCACATTTCTATTGTATATAGTGCATTTGAGTCTCTGGAACTGCTGAAACACAATTTGGAGGCATGAGATCACACATATGCCTGGCTCCTAAACAACAGTCTCAGAGGTATTATTAATAACAAGATACACTGAAATAGTGTGCAAAACAAAATAAAAATTTATTTCTTTCACGTCTAAGCAAAAAAATGAAGCATTGGTTCATCTGGTCCCATCTGAATTATCTCTGTTTTTAATAGCCTTGGTTAAAAAAACCCTGGCTGCTCTTCTCCTTCTTCCCAAAAGAAGCAAGCAAGGATGCAATGCTGAGACTCCAGGGCAGCAGCAGGCAGTACACGTCCATTGGTGCACCCCAGTGTTCTTGGGGTGGGGAGAAAGGGTAGACAGCAAGCTGCTTCCGTCCATACAATGCCACTGAAGCACAAATGAAGACATGCCAGATGAGCTTACCTGCACCTTTAAGCAGGTATTTATTTGCAACAGCAGTAGTCAATACTTTAAACAGGAGATGGCCTGCTTTGTTAGTTTTGGATGCCATCTTAGTCTAGCTCTCATCACTTTTAATTAAATTTTTTCAATGTTTAGAAGGACATACACATCCACTAATGAGACTGAATTCACTCTCCTTTCTTAAAGTGAATACAGAATGGTAAGAACAACCTACGGGATAAAGCACTGGACTCCCTATCACTCAAAGGAAAAAATAAGCTAAAGGAAGGACACTTTTCCACGCAGAATTTCAAGCACTACTGTGTTTAAGAACAATTTAATGTAGCTGATGCAGGAGACCCTGCAATGGCCTAGACTATGCAAGAGATAAGACTGGATGGGCCACAACAACTCTGCTTTATTGGACAGCTGCTCCTGAGGGCAAAACACAAAGGTATGCCCTACTTCTGCAAGCGAGAGCGTGAAGCCAGGAAGCCTGAACTTTGTTTTGAGCCCAACAGATCTCAGCATTGTCTATTTTAGCTTCTTACCAGGGCAGAGCCAATAGCAGCATCATGCACAGTTTTATTTTAAAGCCTCCATAACAACAGCTTTTAAGGCTCTAAATTTATTATAGCTGATGTGGTTCTATTTGAGGAAGTCCGCAGGTTATGAAAAAACCCTTCACTTGTAATGTGGTAATATCAAGTAGGATCTAGCAGCGTTTTCACTATATAGGATACAAGAAACTAAGCAGCTTACAGGAAAAAAAAAATTGACTCATTCACATATGCAAGATTTCTTTGAAGCTTAATTATCATTTCTGTATCTTAAAGCAGCAATGCCAGAAATTCAGCTGTCTGTTCCACCACAAACCAGACATCATTGCTCAAGCAGCTGTTTCCCAAGCCACTGCACACTGACATACACGGGGAACCTCTCCAGTCCTGCTGTGAACAATTCTGTGTCGCTCCTTAGCAGTGACAGATAATTTAACCTGGCTTTAAAGGATATTATGTGCAAGCCACTAGGACACAAACTTCCTATTTCCCTCATCTGGTCCTCAGAAGGAGCCCAGGCTCTGAACCGGGCTTGTTGCACTGCAGGGCCTGGAAATCAATCTCCTTCAGCCACGTATGATCCGATAACAACTGTTACTGAAAAGCCCAAACATCTTTTGTGTACTGTCATGCACTGTAAGCTTAATTTCATCATCACATACACACCTAAGTCCTACTACTGTTGAATCAGAATCTTTCAGATATGTATTTGGGGTTAAAAAGAGCACCACGTACAAGCCTGCCCTCCCAGTAATTTCATTTGGCTTCCCTGTTTTGCACGAATATCAATTCTGCGGGTTCATCGTGCTTTACAACTGGTTCTTGGATGACTCCTGAACTGAGAGACATTTTCCCTTCTCGTACAGCTACACAGCTGCTCCTTTTTAAACGGGAATCGCACAGGAGCGTTGCAGCGTGGGCTCTGGCAACATGCCTCACCCTCAGCTGTAGGGCTTGGAAATTTGCTATTTAAGCAAAACAGATATTGTGCTAAAAACTAACCAAAAGATCTGAAAACCTTTTAAAAAAATTTGAAAAAGTCCCATCCAACAAAATAACAGAAGTTTTTGAAAGGAATAAGGAAGAAACACATAGTCCACTAGAAACATTTTACAAATACGGATACTTACTGAAACAAAAGCAAACCTTCCAGGAAGGCTGTTCCTGTCCTAATGAAGTGTAAGTAAATACCACCGATCAGTTCCTGAAAAACTGAAGGGAAAAACTATACCTTGTCATCAATCCGCTGTTTGAGCTATTTTCAGAGAAGCTTCCCAAATGCGACTCCCAAAGCTTCTCATGCTAAAAAACCAGCTGGAGAGAATTAGTACGGCTATGATCTCTCACACACCAGAAGCTCTGAAGAGGAGCTATTGTAACCTAAAACCCATGCCAGCACTGAAGAGGAAAACATGGAGCGGTGCTTCCCAGCTAGGGAAGCTATGACCAGATGCTACTGCAGCATCAACTGAATGGACCAGCAATGGAAGTCACTTAAATTCTCTCTGATGAGATACCAGCAATTGTCCTTCCTTCGGTAAGCATCTCGCTTTGGTTAGCTAGATTAAATAGATATGAGTATATCTGAGATTACTTTGATTCTTCCTGGGGACCTCTGAGAAAGTTGGACACCATCTCTCTGAAGCCATCAGACACTAAGTATTACACCATGTCAAAGGGGCAAATCCACCCTTCTGCTGGCATGCATACAAAGGGAAAGAAAGGAGTACAAAACCATGGAAATGATGAATTCTCAGGCACCTCATTTTAAACACCAATTCTCCATCAGTTATGACTACTGCGCTTTAACAGCAGTAGTTTCTCTTTTTAAGGAATATGCAGGCTGTTTTTGTTTTAAAGTAATTATTGCCAGAGCTAACAACTGCAAAACTTCTGCATTCTCACAGTGTTGAAACCATCATTTTTTTTATAAATACTACTTCACTTAAAAAAGTAATAAAAATGCAGCAATTTTCAATGATCATTTTTTCAACGAATCATTAAAAAATTACACATTTTTAGGCGAGGCAAGTGACACGAGAATTTGTAATGACCACTCAAGAAAAAATCTGGGGATGCGCTTCCTGAGAAGTAAGGAATTGGGGTGAGGAAAGAGCAGGTCAGTAAGTGGTTTGCTGATTTTTCTGGGGAGCCACAAGAAGTCAGGTAGGGAATCACACTTAGCAGTGCTGCCACCGGTCGCAGACTGGCTCATACAAATGAGAACTCCAGGGGTGCAGAGTGAGGCTGTCAGCAAGCAACACAAGGAGCTTGGGACAAACATGCACAAGCTCTCTGAGAAGTCCCTGAGATGCCGTGGACCAGGAAGGAGATACTTCTTCAACTTTCCCCTATGGACATGAGCCTGCAACGTGCAGTGTTGCAATTTGGGTTTTCACTGCGGTGTCCGGAAGTGACAGCTGTGTGATGGAGAGGACAGTCCTCTAATGTCCCATTTTAGCTTAATTTTGTTTGTTCTTCCTTCATGTGCCTCCACAGGGTTTGAGCAGGCCACCATGCAATACTCTCCCAAATCAACAGGGACGCATCCGTTGCATACAGCTAGAACCTCCTACCACAAGGCCTACAGTCTGAGAGAGAATTATTTTTTTAAGAACATTAGAATATTGCTTAGGAAACTACAAGATTAAATCATGAGAAGCACAACCATAGCATTTTTCTGCTGATTTGAATTACGAATAGAAAGTACGAGCAGTTAAGAGGAAACAAGATATGTTCTATATGAGAGCCAAGATTTTTTTTCCTGACATGTGCCAAACAAGGAGAAGAAACAGAAGAATCTGGCACCATTAAAAACAGTTTGTGGAGAAAGGAACTGAGTATCTACAGCCAAGCTCCATGTGGTTTGTAAAGAGGAAACTTTTGTTTTATGGGACCCTCAGTCAGCCAAAATTCTCCCAGACGGCGTGCAAATGGATATTAGCCTAAAAACCTACACGCATCTTGTAGAAGGATCAGTAAATGGTGGGGAAAGAAAAGGAACACTACTGAAGTTTTAAATCAGAATTCAAAATCTGCCTCATGGTTGAAAAAGTTAGTTTACCAGACAGCTATAATGTCATACATGGTAAGTGTGTTGGAAAGGAAAGGCAGCAAGTTAAAGCACAAAACTAGAAGTCAGGAAAATGAGTTCCAACCCTGGCTCCACTACCAAGTAGATCTATAAAACTTGGCTAAAAGACTGCCAACTTAACTGTGAGCTTTTCCTTAACTTCATGTAGTGTATTAACATTGCACTTATGCTGTTTCTTTTAGCTTCTGTATTTCCCCCACTCCCTGGCATTACGATGCACTAAGTTAAATAAGTGACTAAATGGAGTAGCGAGAACAGTTATGTTACTTTACCAAAACAAGCCCTGCCCACCTTCTTAATCAAAATACATGACTGAAAAAAACCCCAGAACAATTTTATACGGGAGCGTAATTCTCATAAGTGAGCACAACACTAGAGCGGCTGACATGATCCAACAGCTTAGCTGAATATTGTGAAAAATGTGACATTTCTGGCTTGAAACTGTAACTAGAACTTGTATTCAGCATGCAGGAGAAAGGGAATGGGCAGGCAACAGTTTCTCAGCACATGCTGAGTAGTTGTACCATGGAAGAATTTTTTTCAGCTTCTCTGGTAACTATCTGATTGCCCTGTGAAGCACTCGGCTGTGTTACCCGTAAATCAAGAGGAGACCACATTAACCTTCAATTTACAGCGGGAGAACTGAGGCAGAGTCCGCAGGCAAGACTGCAAGCTCGGGAATCATACAAATCCCTGCATCCCACTGAAGTCGCTCCTTGCTAGGGGAGACGGAGGCGCCAGTAGCTCTGTGGGTCAGGACTCCAGCTGCCTGATGATGTAGCTCTCAATGATTAAAACACATCAGGTAGCAAATTTCACCATCATGCTTGAAGAAGTAGTTAACATCTCCTGTAAAAGAATACCAGGGCTAAGATTTGTCCCTTTGTGTCTTCCTTCACACCAGCCTTTATATGTAACTTTTCAGCTAAGATTTGCCAACTAGTGTGCCTTCCTCCTCTAAATAAAGTAGTAAGCATGAATCTCATTTTTGAAGCAGTCTGTATTTGCTTGGGTTTTCCTCACTGGTACCTTTAGGACTATCGACTTGGAGGAGGAGCAGAAGGGTTAATCGTTCAGTAAGCTTTCTGTAAGCCATGTACAGTGCTCTAGATGGATGCTCCATGCTTCATGTTGCATTGGAATAATAAAAAGAGCTGAAAGCAATTCCCTTTAATTCTCGCCCTTTAATTTTATTTCCTCCAAAGAATAATGAACAGAAGAAAGCAAAACCAAGCACTTCAAGGGAAAAAAAAAAAAAAAAAAAATTACAGGCATTTTTCATAAAAACTCTGGAAGGAAAAGCCACTGTAAAAATAAAAACCATTCTATTTTAGTGAGAAAAACCTGAAGCTAGTAGGTTTTGTTGCCACTAAAACCTGTCACCTCATACAAAGATACATTTACCAGGATGGCATCTACTGATGGGTTCTGGATGCTAACCAAGACCAGACCAGGTACAAACTAATGCTGAACAACCCCCAACAAAGTAGGCCAAGAAAACTGGGAGGGAACGGGAACTGTTGCTAGGTGGCAGTGTACCTTAAGCAAAGAGTACTGTAAATCATAGATTATTGGAAAAGTTCATTATGTGCTAAAAGAGATGTCATCTTCAGTGTCATCTTCAAAGCCTTGGTAGGAAGCAGAACTCAAGATGTACATAATGGCCAGACTACATGTCAGAAGGATGAGAAGCAGCACTGAAAAAAATAAGAAAAATGAGTCTTGAGGCACGCTATTGTGCAAGTCGCACAATACAATGGCTCTCCAGGCCTTTTAGGGCCGTAACGGAACCAGTGAACGGAGTCCTGTACTTCTCGAGAAGTGTATGGTTTTACTTGGTTTTATTTGACCTTCACTAAGCTCTTACCAGAAGAAGTAAGCAGAGAAATAAGCTTGCACCACATTTTGGCACAGCAGTGAACAGTTGACAGAAAACCTAAGTGCGGTGGTGAGAAAGAAAGGTTTTTAAGGCTACTTAAGAAACAGAACTGTTACTTTTTTGCCTCAAACAGTTTCAGTCTTCAGTCCTAATCTTTTCAGCGTGGAATAAGAGTGGACAACAACATTAAACAGAAGGAGGTTATGGAAACTACTTATGCACTCCACAGAACTCCAACCTAAGGGATGGAGAAAAAGGCCTCTGTAGAAAGACAACGCAAGAAGGGAGAGGCTAGATTTTTCTGGTAGCCTTCTATCTGTCCTTCCTGATGTTCCCTCCAACAGAAAACTACCTTAACATATTGCCTAAATTAGCAGAAGTGGTAAAAAAGACAGGCTGATGACATCTTGTGAACTACAATTTGCTTGGTAAGAGAGCTGTTAGCAAGCTCACAGCTTGTCACAGAGAAGGATAAGATGTTCTTGAAGGCAAAGATGAAATCTATACTCTTTTCAACAATATCTATCTGGGTTCAAGAGGGCAATTTTTTGGAAAAGTATCTTAGATGAATGTGATTGTATAGATTGGAGGTATTTTACAGGACAGAATAAATAAAAAAAAAAAAAGACACTTTTGATCGAACAAGGCTTTAAGTCTGTAACCCAGGTCAGAGCAAAATCTTTTCTGAGAAATTTATCAAGTAATTCTTATGTTGACTTTAATCTACAGTTATATTGCTTAAGTTTTTTCTATACCATGTTCTGATGCATTAGAAACTGATCAGAAATAATATATTAGAATGTATGTACCCCATCTAACCCAGGATGGGAATTCCTATAGCGCTGCACAGTAAAACCCACACCAGTTACACGTGTCACATATGGTACCATTCCTCGCAAGCAATCTTGGCTCTGAAGCCCATTCAGAATAATTAAAATACCAGCCTTACCAAGCTGTAGAGTTGCAGAGGGAATAATTTTTTACAAATCCCTTCATTGGTGTAGCTCACATAGGACATGTGTTAACTTTCCAAGCTGACAGAAACCTCTCATGAGTATTTCCAGGTTGGGTCTGTATCTCCTTTATCTGACAAACTTTGGGATGCAAACCGCATGACATCAGGATCCAATTTCAATGGATAAATACCGACGCAACAATCTTTGTTCCATTTCCCTCTACTGTCCCTTTCCCCAAGGCTGGTGGTTTTAATTTGTGGTCAGCCTGAGCCTCTTCCTCTTCCTGGTAATTTGCAGTGTCTGTTCCTCAAGGAGGGAGGCAGATAGTGCCCCAGCCTTGTCCCCAGACTGTTGGTTACAATTCATGATCATTTTCAGTCATGGACATGCAATAAACAAGCATCAGTTTTAGCAAGAAAAAGTGGAATAGTATCACACCTATAGAAGTTTGCAGGAGCCAAGCCCTGTTGATCTCGAGGGCCCTTCCCTGACTTGGGCAGCACTACTGCTGGAAGAGGAGCAGGACTTGGCTTCACCTGCCGTCTCACCTCCCGCTTCATGAGACTGTGCACAGCTAGTGGAAAAACAGTTTGAAAACTTTAAAAAAACATAAAGCTGGGGCTGTCTTAGACATTGCATGAAGACAAAAGAGAATAATCTGTACAATCTCCATGCTAGGAAATCATCAGGTTTTGCCATAGCAGAAATACTTCTGTGGCGGCAAAGGAAGCTCTCTCTAGAGAAAACACATTCCCCAGCAAACAGCCTAGATAGGCTTTTCTTCATTAACCAGTAAGAGGGAGAACTTTCTGTAGCATGCAGAAGGCACCAAGCCTCATCTGACATTGAAGTTTAACTCAAAATAAAATTTTCTGTGATTAAGGAAACTTTTGTTCTACTCCTGTTTCTTCACCATCTGTGATATGAAACCTGGCAAAGTCTCCAATTAATTTCCTTTGTGTTATTACTGCCACCAGCACTCAAATGATAAACATTTATACGAAAGGAAATTCCTCTTCCTCTCTTTGCCGTCTCCAAAGAGTATATCTAAATACTTTAATAAGAAAACCTGTACTGAACTCACCCTGAAATCTCGTAATGCCAGATTACACCAACTGCACTACAGGAAAAGGCAAAGGCAGATTAAGTCAATACAACATCTCTCCTGACAAAATCTTTCCGCTGGTAATGAGCACGCAGCCTGAGACGAAACGAAGCAGAAACACCTCACACCAAGAAAGGTGAAATCCTGCAACATCTGCTTACAGAACATCAGGGATGGATTTGGGGAAGTTTTCTCCTCTGGGACATACAAACCCTCGTTATGCTTCTGGACACCTAACTCCCAGAGGCACGTAGGTGGTTGTGCTTCGCCGTGGTCAAGCAGGACAGAGGCATCATCCAGCAAAAAAACTTAGTGAACTCGGAAGTGCAAGTTAGCCCTTAGTGGCGTGTATTTACTTACTTAAACTCTTCATTTATATATACATACTTGACTACTTTTGCTACCCTGATGGAAGCCATGCATGGCTGTGGGTAAGATGCTGAATTTGATTATTCTGGCAAAGTTTGTATCAGTTCCTTAAACACAACAAACAATCCCCTTATACAGTTTCCACATTGGTATAAACATACCAACATTAGGACAACATATTAATTTCTATAAAAACACAGGAAGTGAAGTAGCAACAAGCTTTTCTAGCACAGGCAAGCTCTGCAAAACCAGAATTATTTGCGTTTCTGTCCAAGTAGGTACGATCCGTGATCAGGAGTACAACCTTGACTTTGGCATTTATTCACACAGTAACTTGCACACAGCCCCTGTGTCAAGAGGTTTCCAAACGGTTTTTGTGGATTCCAGAGGGGGGTAGCCCCGCCAGCTGCTCGGTTTTATAGATTCAAGTAGAAGAAAGGGGAGGAAGAAATCTGACACATGGAGGACACATGGGAATGGATAAACAGATAAGGGTCAGATAAGCAAGGGGAAATCACAAACTTACACCAAATCTGAAGAGCATAAGCTAAGCCTTATACCCATTTTTTAACCCACTGCACCCTTAGCATGGCTTTTCTTTCTGCAGATCAGAAAAGGCTGCTGAAGACAGCCAAGCATCTCTCAAGACCATGCCCAATTTATTTTCTTCCTTTATGCTAAAAAAAATAAAATAAATAATAATGTCACCTTTTATTGGAGCAGGATAGCACTTCTACACCAGCAACTTATGCTGCACTACACAGAGGTTGATGAAGCTTTCCACTTTTTATTTCCAGTTGCTTGCACACTGGTGCTTTGTACACTTCTCTGAGAAGCAACACGGGATTTAAAGTAGTAGTTTATTAATAAAACAGCAGTTTGTTTTTTTGGGCAAGACAGTATGCCTTCTTGCTGAGGCCTGCTGTATAATATTGTTCTGTTGTGGCACAAATGTCCAAACAATTTTGCTATTGACCCTAAAGAGCTGACTTAAAAAGCACTACAGCCACAAGGGTTATGACAATAACCCCAAAAGGGTTCTTTGATCCTTCTTCCCTACCACTAACATCTGGCCGAAAACTATAGAAAGGGGTTCGCCCATTTCCATTTTCAAAAATTCATCCCATTAAAGTTCTACTAGAATTTCTACTAATCACAGATACAATTTTGTAACATGGCTGATCCAGTACAACAGCTTCTAGCCCTAGAATGATACTTAATCCCATTTGGCCTGACCATGTCTTCAGTGTGCCCCTTTTGTTTTCTGTGCTGACCTCCTTTAGGGAGCTAAATTTGCAGGAAGCTGAACCAATAATAATAATAATAAAAAAGTAAATAGTTTTTTGCTGGTTTAACACCCAGAACCAGCTCACAGAGGGTCAGATAAGCAACAGCAAGGAGGACCAGCAGAGCAGCAGCTATCCATTCAGTAAACTAAACTGAAATATGAAGCCACATTCCAAGCTACTCTGTCAAGCAGTTTCTCCTACAGGATGACCCCACTTGAACATTAGGAATGGATGCCTTCCACTTAGCAGATGGATTGGGCTCTCTAACTCAAGTCATATTAATACTGGTTCCAAAACAGACATAATGGAAATAATCCATCTCTGTTTACAGTCAGTGACCAGATGTCTTCTGGGATCAAAACAACAATTTTCAGTTCTTCTCCATTACTTGATTCATTCTATACATGGTCCTAAAGTTAGGGCTATTGGCCTAAACACTGCCAGACTTTCTGACCCTTTTTAGAGGCTAGTACTGCAATTTTTTTTTTTTTGCATTCATATTACACCTTCCAAAAATAACTTTTAATGATTAGGAAAAGTAACTGTTTACTATTTAGAACTACATTTATTATTTGCTATGCAAATAATGTGATTTATAAAAATGAGCAAGTAATAGAGCGAATACAGATCCCTCCCCTTCTTCACTCCTCCTCCACCAAGACCGTAGGAACATTCATTCATCATCTGTGGAACAGACACTGAAGAGCATCAAGTAGTGGCCACACAAGTGACAAATACCTGGGAAAAGGTTAGCTTATAAAGAACAGATGCTGTTCAGAAACAGAATAGCTCCACGCAGTGCTTCTGCTGGAAGCAACTTCTTAGTGTCCAAAAATACGTGTGTACCTTCTGTGAAGCTTCACGACTGCACGGTTGAAAAAAACTAAAGACAACGCAGCGAGAGACAGTAATAAAAATCCAGGAAATCCATGGCCCGAGCTCTAGGGGCTTTGCTAATACCACCTATCACACAGAAAAGGGGCAGCCAGAGGGCCGATGTTGCAACCCGGCTGCACCTTCCCTCTGCACGTACGGTCAGCGCACCCGGGACCCCACGGGACGCTTGGCAAGTGCCCCGCAGCGTCCCTTCTGCTACCTACGGCGCTCAAGGGACACACCGGGGTTTGGCAAACCCAAGGGTCACTTACTCACACCTCAAACTGCCAGGGGTCAGGCTATGCGCTTCGCGCACCCCTTCTCTCAGAGCACGGGCTCGGCGACACCAGCCTCCCCGGCCGCGCCGAGCACCCACGTGCGAGCGCTGGCCCCCACCCTCCGGCCGGCAGAGGAGCCGCCGCCCGCAGACCCGGCTCTCCCCCGCCTCCGGCCGCGGCGCCGCAGCGGTGCGGCGCCGGAGTCCCGCCGAGCCACCGCCGCCCAGGGCCCCGCGGCCCCCGCGCTCACCCCAGCAGCAGCGGGGGGCCGCCATCGGCCCCCGAGGCCTCACCGCCCCCCCCCCGGCCCAGCGGAGCGGCGGGCGCTGATAGGGCTTCCCGGCGCGGAGGGGCGGGCGGAGGGAAGCGCGGCCCAATGCGCGGCTCGGCGGCGCGCCTCCCGCCTGGCAGCCCCGCTCCCCCCGGTGCGGCCGTGAAGGAATGCGGCGGCCGCCCCCCCGCATCGGTACCTTTTCCTCCTGCAGAGCACGCACACGGCCCAGAGGAGCAGGGCGGCCGCGGCCGCCCCGCCGTAGGTGCCGAGCTGCAGCGCCTCGGGGCCCATGCCGGCAGCGCTCGCCTCGGCGGCCGCTGATGCCTCGTTGCCCGCTGGTGCCTCGGTGGCCGCCGGGGAGGAAAGTTTCGCCCGTCCTCCCGCTCCCTGCAGAAGAGGCGCCCGGCCGGCCAGCCCTCCCCGCCCACCCCGAGCCCAGGGGGCTGGGTTTGGCTGCTCGGAGCCGGACTTGGCGAGCGGGCCCAGTGCGACCCGGCCGGCTCCTCCCCGGGGAGCGCTCGGCGCGGGGAGGGTCGCGCCCGCCCGCCCCCGCGGCCTCCCGGCGGTGAAGGGGAAGCCCCGGCCTTCGCCTTACGGGGAAGGCCGCCCTCGCGTCGAAAAGGTTCCAGGAGGGAGACTGGGGAGGGAGAGGGGTCGCCGGGTCATCCTAGCGCGCCGGGAAGCGGCCCCCACTCTCCGATCCCCGTCAGCGGCGATGGTGGGTCCTTGATGCAGGCGGTGCCTTGATGCCCTGATGCAGGGATGGGCAGGTGGCGGCGTAGCCTGCCCCTTGACCTCCACTTGGTTTGGTACCAACACCCGGCGTCTGTCCCTGTCGTGGTTTAACTCCGGCTAGCAAAATACCACAAAGCCGCTCTCACAAATCCCCTCCCCTCCTCCAACAGAGGGGAAGAATTGGAGGAAAAAGAAATAAGGAAGCTTGTAAAATTGAGATAAGCACTATTTACTAATTAAATCTAAATCAATGTATACAGGTACTACTACTAATAAATACTTAAAATAGTAGAAAATGAAACATATGGTACAATATATACAATATAATACAATTTCCCACCATCCACTGACCAATGCACAGCCAGATGTTGAGGGATGAAAATCAGACCCCGAGAGCCCGAGAACCACAGACCGAGAGCAATCGCAGCCCGAGAGCCGCGGCCTGAAGGCCGGAGCCCGGGAGCCTACGCAGCAGATTCCGAGCAAACCCTATCACTGATAACACGGCCAGAAAATTCAAAACAATCCACCAGCTCCCACACGAAGGAGCCAGCACAGGAGTTGGCAAAGCAGCTAACGCAGGAGGGTTAGCAAGTTGCCCGGAGAGACGAGCAAGGGAGTAAGGGAGGGAGAGAAGGGAAGAGTAATGGCTACCGGACCCCCTTCCCCACCCAAAGAGACCGGAACATGACGTACTATGGGATGAAATACTTCCTTGGTTAGTCTGGGTCAGCTACAGTATCCGAAGTGGACAAAAGACCTTGAGTTCAGTACAGACCATCCCCAGCTCTAGCTGAGGCCTTATCAGTGTTTTCACGTACTGTCCAGCAACACAGTTCCCTGGAAACCAGAGTAAAGGGAGTTAGCCCTTTCCTGACTGAACCCAGCACAGTCCCCTGCTTAAAAAGGAGGATGGCACCCCCCAGCTTCACAGAACTTCCTCTGAGGTAGGATCAGTGAAACAAGAGTAGCGAAGGTTGGCTCTCGAAATTGGCATGAGAAGAACCAGGTCCAGTCCTCCCAGTCCTCCCACTGTGCCAGCCCCTCTGGCGTGTGACAGAGAAGGACAAGAGAGGATGAGGTGAGAAACCCAAAAAATGAAGAGATACCCAGCTTGAGGAAGCGGGATGGAGTGAAGTGGGGCAAATGCCCGTGGAGTTTGGTATCGTGTGGGGGCTAACAAAACACCGGGCACCACCTCAGCTCAGCACCTTTCAGCTCAGCTGCCGTTGGGTACCAAGGTGTGCTCAGAAACATTGCTGTAAGATGCTGTTCAGCACAAATTCACGCTGCAAGATGAAGTAAGGAGCTTCAGTTTCTGGAGTCATGGTTTGGTTGTATGCTGACAGACAGAAGCTCACATACCACACTAATTCTGGCTGCACACAGTATTAGGAATTGTGTGTTTCACAATATTTGGTGGTTTATGTATTCCTTTCATCTTGGAAACAAGTGCTACAAGACTCAGTTTTATGAATTGCTCCTATTTTCTCTGAATTGTAGAGACCCAAAGGTATCTTAGCAGATAAAACAGCCAGTTAGCTAAAACCCTTCCTGACTTTTAGCAGATCTCATCATTTTTAGAGGCCTGACTCACATCTGAGGGTTTGTAGTTGGCAGTGCTGTGTGTCTTCTTCCTCAGACGTTCCTGTCACCAGTGAAATACTCAAAAATGCCTTTGAGTATTTCTCAAAAATTAGAGGAAATCTGATTAATATGTCTCACATTAAAGTGTCTCAGAATCTGGTTACTGCTGCTTAAAATCATCAGCTGTCCCTCCTGAGATAAAAAAATCAGACACCCTTATTGTGCAATACAGTGCACAGAGGGAAACTGTAATTAGGGAAACTAATGTTTTACTCGTAGCTCTGTAGGGTTTTTTGCAGGGAACTGTATTTGAAATCCCCAGCTTGGGAATCCCAAGGGGGTTCTTAGCTACTAATGCTGTTAATTCTTGGAAAAGGAGTAATTTTGTACTGAAAAGCATTGTAAGACCTTACACAGTGTAAAACACTACTCATTTTACAAGTGACCTCTGCTGTGACAATTCAGTGTTTCACTACAGTATAAGAGAAATCAGTGTTCACATACAATTAAAAAGCTATGTCCGCTAAAGTAATCCCTTATCCCGATTCGAAGTATCAAAACCTTGAGATCACTGTAATTCTGGCAGAGGGCATGAAGAGGGTTACAACAACATTTTTCAAATTGCAGTTTGTATTTAAGTTACTGTCTCAGATCAGTTACAGATAAAAAAGCACCTACCACACACCAAAACCCACCACACCACGAGCAAGGCTGTTGTTTTAAACTACAGGGAACACAACCTGAAAGGTCCTAAATATCCTACAAGCTCTATGTACTCTTCTTTGTCCACCCTTTAAAGAAAGCCCAAGAGGATGTATTAGTTTCTCCTCAGCTAGTAAAGGAATCTCAGAGTTAGCAGCCGAAACCTGTTGAAGTTTGGTGTCTCATATATAGTATGAACAACCTCGATGCAGATCCAGAGGGATGGTATTTGGTGAAATTGGTATTTCACAATTAAAATTATAATAGATGTGTCTGTACATACAGGCATGTCAGCTAACTGGGGAAAGAAGGTGAGGCCGAACTGTCTCCTTTAATGTAGCTCTAGCAGAAAAGAGGGAAATTACATAATTTTCTGGAGGTGTAAGCCTTGTCTTAAAGTGATTTGGTCTCATGTTGTAAAATGATTTATGAATTGGAAGGATTTTCAGTTTCAAGCTGTCATGAGATCTTTATGGAGCTCTCGCTGCAGCATGGTCCTAAGTAAGGAGAAGGAATACAAATGCTGTTACATTTGGAAAAGGATGTTGTTACTCTCCAGCTGGATACAGCTGTGTCCTGTTGTTATCCTTACCGGTGGGGTGTAATTGCTGCTGTTCCATGACAGTAGTAGTATTGGCTCCTTGGCAAATGTCTTCAAGTGCAGTTTGTATGCTTAGAAAGCTGCTAGAAACAACTGCAGGCTGGAGACAGCTGAAGGCATTTGCAGATACATACTGGGTTGGAGGGAGGGATGGAGAATTTGGAGGGCTTTTCATTTGGAAGACAGCAAAGATTTCAGGGAGGTTCCTAATGCCATGGTGGTAAGCCTAGATAGATAGATAGATAGATAGATAGATAGATAGATAGATAGATAGATAGATAGATAGATAGATGCTCAGTTACATTTCTCCTGTTTAAATTGTGAACATTCTGTACATATGCTACAGTTCAAAATGCATACTGTGTGTATGTTTCATACTGCCAATGTTGTAAGAGGATATAGATCATATTTTTTTATCTTATGAAAATGCAGAAGACTCAAAATAAACTCCGAACAGTATATACTGCAATCTGTACTGTATGTTACACATCACAGTGTGATTTTGTTATATGCAGCACATGGACAAATGCCTGTTCTGCTGGGTAGCATTATGTGCACGAGGATGTAACCTCCCAGACTTAGACAAGAGCAGATTCTCCGTCACTGAAACACCAGTTTGATATGTGTTATAAGCAACGGCAGGAAGAGTCTTATTTTATCACTTGCCCAGTGCTACTCATTCTAAAACTATTTTCAACAGCTTATAGCTTTGCTCTGCTGTAACCATTGCAGTTGTAATACTCCAAGTCCATTCTTGCCTTCAGTTTAAACGTGTATGAAGTACTTAAACCAAAACCATCTGTATATTTTTGTGAACAGTGCTTAGGAAAAATACCCATGGTAACACTTTTAGTGATTTTGAGATATGGCAGTGGCATCAGGCTTTGAAACAGGGTCAACAAATTAACCTCTGTGTCAAAGATAATCTGTTCAAATTTATTTAGGTTATAAGCCCCACAAGAAGAGAGGTTTTGTATACTCTAGTGACCTGCTGGACCTTTGGAGCTTAATTCTGTGAAGATGCCACTGGAACTGGGTCTGCTTCCAGCTCTTAGCTCAGCAGCTGTTTTCTCTGAAAGTGAAGCTCTGAGCTAATAGAGATCAGACTGAATTCAGGGCAACAAAACTAAAAGCCTTTTTTGTTCCCTGCTCTCCCTCTCCCTTCCTGCTAGAATACAGGCAAAGGGAAGTGCAGTGATTTAAGTGTGGGATGAAAAGGCTACAGAGCTCTCAAATCTCACTCACTGTGTTTAAGACTATAGCATTTGATTCTTACTTTGTGTTCTCTCTTTCGAGAACAGATCCTTCTGCGTTTAATGCTTCTGTAACGCAGCACTGCAGCCTCTCTCCCATGACCTCCTGTGTCAATCACGGCCGATTGGCCTGAGGTCTGAACAAGACCCCACGCTGAAAGGGGCGAGAAGTCCCACTCATCTGCCCCTGCGCTTCAAATGTCATAGTCCCACTTCCCACGCTCATGTGGACTGACGTGCCAAAAACATACCTGTTGCGTGCACCAACACATGGACTCGTATCGTGTCGGGGAAAACAAGAAGCTGAGAGGTCTACAGGGGCGGAGGCCATGGCTGGTAGAGATGGCAAACTGAATAGGCAAAGAGATCATGAAAGGGAGCCAGGAAGGGAAATAGAAAAGAGGATTAGGAACAGATGAGTAGGAACTGGGGATGAATGAGCAAGATGAAATCTGGGAACCAAACGAAAGAGAAAAAGAGGAGGAAGAGTAAGATTTTGAGGAGTGTGACAGAACTGACACCACCTTGGTGTAGAGATTAAGATGTGGAATTGTGATATGACTCAAAGGTGAAATTCAAGAAGAGAGGTGGAATTGGAAATGAGTGGGAATGGCAGTATGGGAGATGAGAAGCCAAGAGGATCGAGGTCAAAATCACTGAGATGATTCCTACAGTTTTCAGGCTGGGTCTCAGTGGGAAAGAATAAGGGGATTTGGCTCAAGAATTCACCAAATATTGACTGGGAAAGCATAAAAATGATGGGCAAGAGGACTGAAAGAAGAAGGTGCCAACAGAATAGGCTGGATCTTCCTGGCTGCAGTTTTACTTTGTCTAAGATGGTACAACTGCAAAGACCTCAAAAGACGTGGTCACATTTCTCCTTACTGCCATCTGTGTCACAGCTCATGCAACCCTTTCATTTCCCTCCTTTTCTATCTAACAATCGTGGTCACGATGAGAACCGGTTACTTCCTAATCTGACAGAAAACTCCCTCACTGAAGAGGAAGGAGGAATAGCATGTCTCCAGATAAGTCATTGATTCAAGTCCTCTTGAAGCCATAGAGTCATTAGCTTGTGCAAGTAAATGGGCTGGCAGTCAGAGGTGTGGACTATGGGAAAATGAGACATCCTATTCTGGGAGTTAAATGAAAGGGAGCTGTGCTGCAGTGTGAAGGTTTTCAGCCCTGGTGATGCTCAGACAAATGCTATTATGATGCCACATGGGATAATTTTCACATTTTCACCCTGACTTTTTAATGAGAAAATTTTAATATATACACAATATCTATAAGGAAAAAAATTAGGAACGAGCTTTACAGATACATCTAGGTAAGTCATATACCATCATACTCCTCATTGGTTAATTATCTGCTAGTCCCTCATTTTCTGCAGGCTCAACTTGAGAGCTTGGGTCTGATTTGCCAAAGTCCTAAGCCCATCAAAAGAGAGAGAAAGAGAGAGAGATATGGATAGATGGATGGATGGATGCCAAGAACAGTGGTGTATTCAGGATTTGCCCTTTGAACACGTAAAGCACTCTTTACATTAAAAAGCCCATCACTTAGCTTCCCTACTGCCGAGTATCCATGAAAATATTAATGCTGGTGTACTCAGCAATATACCCTGAGTAACATCACAAAGCCTTGCCTGTACAGGATTATATAGACAGAATTTGTCAACGTTCTCATGAAAATTAAATGGATCTACATCATACTTACCTTCCTTAAAGGCCACAATTCTGGGATTTCCTAACTTTCTAACAGCTGGCTTTGTAACCTTCAAAATATACATTTTAGTTTTCATTGTTATCATTCAGTCGTACTTGCCTTGGGAATAGTGCAGTCTTTGCTAGCAGCAAATATTTGGGGCAACTAAAGAGTGTTTGTACTACTATAAAAACAAATACTGTGTATTAACTCATTAACTGGCAGGTGCATGTATATAAACAACATCTGGACAGTTTTCATTTCTCTGAGTACTGAACATAGCTATAGCACAAATTGGAAAAGAGGTGAGGAGGAGAGGGAAAGGGAAAGGGAAAGGGAGAGGAGAGGAGAGGAGAGGAGAGGAGAGGAGAGGAGAGGAGAGGAGAGGAGAGGAGAGGAGAGGAGAGGAGAGGAGAGGAGAGGAGAGGAGAGGAGAGGAGAGGAGAGGAGAGGAAGCATACATAAAAGATTCCTGTCCATTTTAAGGATGAATCAGCAACAGGGTGAAAAAACCTGATTTGCAAACAGAAACAGTTCAAGAGAAAGTCTTATAAGCACACAGTTATCCAAGTGAAAAGAATGAATGATCGACGATGGCAGGTGAAAAATCCTGAATCTATTAGCAAGTGGATTATTGATGGACTGTGATGTAAGAATATTACATGAGCCAAATGGCTAAACAGTAGAAGCAGTGGAAAGGGAGACAGTAAAATCCAGATAGTTTTGTCACTGAGGATGATAATACTACTGTCTTCATTGCAACTGGGAATCCACCCACAGACATTTCTGAAACCCCACATAGGGAAATGAAGGAAATATATGATCACAAACAAAAGAAAATCTGAAATAACATCAGTAATACACTCAACAACTTGCAAGCTGTCTTGGCAAGAGCAGACAAAGTGGAGCAGTGCTGAACAGATCAAAGTGCAGAAGAAAAGTTCTAAAGCGCAATGCTGAAGAGTTACTACGTACATGGAAGTTAATAAGCAATAAAACACAGGGTAATTAGCAACTAGAATCAAATTTTATGTTGAAAAGTGGAAATACAGGTTCCGAATGCATGCCTGTGTGTTTGCATTCACACTGAAAGGATATGCAGTTAGCAAATAAGGTTTCAAGGAGGAAAAGCTCATATAGACCTGAAATGTGGCTTGAATAACATGACTCAGTTACAGGATTTTTGAATCCTGATGGCTCAGACTAGAGCTGACAGAGATCCCCAGGTGCTAACTATACTCCTGCTGAATCAGTTCTTCTTTCTTATTAGCCACTTCTAGGCCACAGTTTATCAATACATTACTGCTACGGATCTTTTAAACCATGCCTTTAGACATGATAAATTTGTGTTCTTTGGGTTTTGTTAGCTTACTGCATCGCTTGTTCCTCTGATTGTATTAGTGGTCTTGCTGATCAATCGTGTCATGATTAAGGTATTATTTAAAGGATTTGGGTTTGTATTTTATTGTACTTAATAATTTGAATTAAGCCTAAATGTGAGAAACAAAAAGCAAACGTCATAGCACAGTGAATTCAAAGAGCATATGGGCAGTCCAAAACTTGGCTTAGCAGCCAGTTGTTTGGAGTTATTATATGATCAGTTAAGTCAAAGATACTTGAGATTACACAGCATGTTTTATGGTTGACTTTCAAAAAAATAAATGAGAGGTACTTCAAGGTTATTTGTATGCTGCCTCTTTCTTTTTTGTTGGTGTCTGAGTTTATTGCCTTTACTGTTTCTTCCCCTTGGGAATCTCTTGATGTGAAGCCAGTACAGAAGTGTTTTGAATCTGAAAGCACAGGGTTTTGACAGCAGTGCATCAGCAGTTTAAAATCTGGAATTGTTCTCTTCCAGCTCTCTGTGACTCTCTCGGACCAATGCTTCCACTCTTGAGGTGAAGACATTTGATTTCCCATGAATCAACTCCTGATCCATCAGCTTTCAATTGCCTGTCTTAAAGTAAACCGAATCTGGATTGGTCCATTGTAATTTAACGAGCGACACTCAGCTGATTCAGGCGGGCATGCACGTACTTGCCCCAGAGACGTCATGGTAAGGCTGGGGCAGACACTAATGGCCCATCATTATGTCAGTCAACTCATTTTAATCTTATGCTGCAAATCTGCCAAAACCTGAAGGTGTCTGGTAAAGCTGTTGGGGTTGCTAAATGTCTGCCTCTGCTGTGCACAGGGCCCACCTATGGGAGGTGTTTTGATTAATGGAATTGGGCAGCGGGTGGGGTAGAGTCTGAACTTTGGAGTCTATCCTAAATAGATGCTTTTGCTCCCTTAAATATTCTGTGTGTAGATGAAGACTAAACTCTGGGAGGTCTAAAATCAGGTCTCAGAAGTTACTTTATGTTAATTTCTCCTTACGGAATGGAGCAGACACAAATCCTTTGAAAGGGGAAGTGGCAAATACGTGTGCAGCCAGCATATGCCCATGGTTACCTTCCAGGTTTGTCACAGGCTACACTGTAACAGGGGCCCTGTGCACTTTATTAGGATATTAGAAGACACTGGAGTTCACCTCTACACACGTACTCAGGTTGGCCTCCAAAGTTGGTCAACATATGAGAAGGGAGGAGATACTTTCCTGGCTGTCATCTCCATAGGCAGAATTGATGCCACTAAGAAGGTGTAGGAATAGAAAGAGGAATAGAAAAGTAGATGCAGCCCTATGAATCCAAGCGCTGGGCTTTCAAAATAGGAGACAGCATGATATAATTCATAAGCAGAAATACTGAGTTGGCTCCAAGAGATAAAACTATTAGAAAGTGTTCCTTAGCATATACACACTTGTGAGATGGTAAAAGCAGCGCAGCATTTTAGTCACCTACCTGCTGGCTACATTAGCTCTTAAAAAACCTCCACGCATCAGCATATAATGCAGTCTATGGGTCATCATCGTACGTAGCTGATGAAGCAGAAGGCGGAGGGATTTATACCCTCTTGGGTATCTACAGCCACTTAGAAACAGCCTTTCAGTGGTTCATTTGTGCATGGACACTCATGCTGTAACTGAAATTAAGTGGCAGAGTTTGAGCAGATTATAGTCTCGAAGTGATGGAAGGAACACTTGAAAGTTATTCTGCTTTAGGTGTATAGCACAGCCAAGGGAGTGCTTGATTACTATGGAAAAAGGGTATGAAAAATGAAGGAAGGGAATTACTTGAGTCGCTTCAGCTTCTATCAGAGTAGTGGAGCTGTGCAGACCTCACTGGTTATCCCCATGTAGCTTCTGGTTTGGTAACACAGACTTTCTACAATCAGTTTAAAATGGCTCCGCTTAGAAAGCTTTGCCTTTGAGAGGTGTTTTGGTGTTAAAAATATCCTCTATAAACATACGTCTAGGCTAATACTCAAGGCCTGGTTAAAAACTGCAAAAAATATGGTGCTGTTCTTGTGGGGGAATATATTTGAGTTAGTGGACTTGTCCACATTCTAATTCAAATGATTGCTTCATAGTTTGAGTTATATTCTGCAAATGCTGTAGGAGCTAAAATAATATCTTACGAGATGCAGATGTGAGTGGTTTAACCAAAGCAGCAGAGTCTCCCAGTCATATCACACATGAGCGTGCAAAGTCAGCCAGGACAGAGGTCAAAAACACCAGCCAAACAAATGGCTACTGCAAATATAAGCATGTGAGACCACATCAAGAAACTCCAAAATCAGAAAGGAAGTATTTAAAAAAGGAAAGTAATTGTTTACCTTGAGAAACATTATTTATCTTGTGATTATTTTTCTTTCCAAGAGGAAAAATTGGTGGTAGGTGAAATCAGATGTTTCCTTGATGCAAACTCATTTCTCTACAGAGAGCAAAGGCCTGATTTCCAGCTTGGACTAAAATGGGGTGTTTCCTTTGCAATATGGGGTGTTTGCAAAATGGGATGCTTCCATTTCCATTTCCATTTCCAAGCCTTTCTCTTGCCATTAATTTTTTCTTCTGCCAGGTCCACTGTTTCCTGCTTTTGCTCTCTGCTTGGTGTTTCTGTTTCTATTTTGCACATCACAGGTGGGTTCTGCTTCCAGAAATGTACAGGTATTTCCACCTAATTGGTACCCTCCTGCCCAGTTGCACCAGTTTCAGTTTCTAGGTGATCTGTGTTATGGGCTGTGGCTTCATTTCATTCCCCTTACTCCAGATAGAAGCATCACTGCTCCTACGATTGTAGGAGAAGAACCTGTGAAGGTCAATAACCAGTTGCATCAGCTTCAGTGATGTGTCATCCCAACATCAATTATGCTCTTGTATTATATTCACAAGCAGTAAATGGTGATATACGTATTTAACAGGCCCCTGTAAATTTCAAACTTGTATATATTCAGAATATAAATTATCATATTTCCTTCCTTATTTTGGAAAAGGTCCTATTTAATTGAAAACTAAGTCTTTCCTAGTGCTTTTTGTGATACCTTACAGAATATCTTTGCAGACACAATTTTATATTGCATGGCATAGGCTGGTTGAAAACATCTGTAGCATTATCATTTTCTGTTGAATTCTGTATTCATTTCTGTTACACCTAATTACGTTTCTGTGATACTATATTGGAGGTATGCCTAGAATTCCATGCATTTTTTTCTAGGTAAATTACAATAAACATTTTAAAAAGCGAAATACCTAATTAGTGGTACCAAATTCCTGGTAGATGTTGTGCTTCTTGACCTTCTCTCAAAATTAAAAACTACTTCTATTTGCATTTAGATTTCTAACTTAGTGCTTGGACTTTGAGAGGAGAATAAAAATTAGTTTGCTTAAAGAATCTGTTTATATCAGGTTACTTGCTTAAGCATCCCTATCAATCATTTAATTCTATACAATTTTAGGTTATATTTTTCATTATATACATTTAAAAAAAATTGGTCTTCATCCAGCACATTCTTAGCTTTCAAAGCCTGAATGGTCTCATTGAACTCAAACTGAGAGACTACATAAGAATTTGAGTAACATAGCGAGGAACATCTGCTTGAAATTTTGCTCTTGTAACAGATACTATTTCAGCTCTGAAAACAACACCAAGGACTTCAGCCTGTAAGTATTTCATATTTAGAACTCCTACCAAATCTTCATGAAGCAGAAAAGTGTAATAGTGTAATTATTCATCTGCTGGAAGGTGGCAAATTATGCTATCACCGCTATCACCTATTAAAATAAAATGGATACTTCTACAAGTTTCCATCTTAACAACTTTGAAAGCAGTAAATATGTGCACAATTTGTTAAGTACTTTTTTCTTTTTTGAATCTTGAAATTTTGTCCTGAAAAGTTTACTGAAAGTCAAATATTAGGGAAGTATCTTCTCCACTAAAATGGTATCCATCAGCACCGAGCCACTAAGGTGATTAAGGACCTGGAGCACATTCTGTGGGAGGAAAGGCTGAGAGAGCTGGGTCTGTTCAGCCTGGAGAAGAGGAGGCTGAGGGGGGATCTTATCAATGCTTATCAATATCTACAGGGTGGGTGTCAGGAGGATGGGGCCAGGCTCTTCTCAGTGGTGTCCAGTGACAGGACTAGGGGCAATGGCCAGAAACTGGAAAACAGAAGGTTCAACCTGAACGTGAGGAAACCCTTCTTCCCTGTGAGGGTGACAGAGCTCTGGGACAGGCTGCCCAGAGAGGTGGGGGAGTCTCCTTCCCTGGAGACTTTCAGAAGCTGCCTGGCCTTGTTCTTGTGTGATCTGCTCTAGGTGATCCTGCTCTGGCAGGGGGGGTTGGACTAGATGATCTCTAGAGGTCCCTTCCAACCCCTACCACTCCGTGAGTCTGTGTGAATCTTCCCACAGCGTCTTTCTGTAAGCAAAAACTTAGGGAATTACATTAGCAACTTACTACTAAATAAAATTCAGATGTCTCAATTCACTTTTATATTAAAAAGAATTTTAACTGATAGCAAACCAAAACATTTGCACTGTGGTTTATTGGCAATACAACATACTGAGTTTGAAGTGAGATGTTTGTCTTCTGGAATGGTCTGGAGAAAAGACACTCTGAAAGTACACCCAGAAGATGTGAATAACTGGTACCTCTCACTCATTCACTGTTAAAAAATCTGTGTTAGTTATTGCAGATATGAAAATAAGGAATTGTATTTCAAGTGTTTGCAAAAGTCAATTTTCCCTTTCCTGATTAAAACTGCTGCTGTAGATGATAGCAAATGAAGGGAGGCAACAATCAAGTCATTCATGATTTGGTACAAGTGTGTCTCTCTCGTCTTCAGTGCAGCTATGCCAGGTTATATCAGCTGGGGATATGACCCCCAGAGCTCTGAAAAGCAGGTATCGTCATCCTGGCTGTCACAAGTGGCCTGCTTGTTTTTATCTAGGCAGTAGTTGGCATCAAAGTCAGTAGGGTAAGCGACAAGCTCCTTGCAGAAGTTGGTTAGAGAATGATTTATGTAAAGGATAAGTCTCCTTCTAATTCCAAGGGAAGTTTTGCTTCTGCTTCAAACAACAAGAAGGTGCAGTCCTTTCCTAACACTTGATTTTACAGTAATTTTTAGTATTGCAACTATGGACATAGTTGTTATTACCCGACGAATATCCCCCCATAAGCATTTATAGATCTTGCTCATGTATAATATCTAATGATTACTTCTAGAAATGTCTTGTCCTGCTAACACTTGTCCCTTAGACTTCATCTTGAAAGGTTTTGTACTGATATTTAGCTTTGAGCATGTGACTCCAAAATGCACGTGTATTCTGGCTCCAACATCTTGACAGACAGCTGCTCCAGCCTGGAAGCTGGGGAGCCTCGTTTTTGCCTTAAATCTTTGGATCTGGTCCATTTGACATGTTCTAAGCATTGTGCCACATCAGTGGCTCCCAAGGCTGAAGTCTTCTGTATATTCATAAAATGGAAACAACATGGGCAATAGCAATGCAGGATTTATCAAACATCTTAGCGAACAGAAGTAACCATGTCAGCCCTGAGAAGGTGCTTCAACCATTAGGTCATTCAGCATGATCCAAAGGGTCAGGACCCTCCATTCTTCACCTTAGACTGAGCAGTCTACTAATTTATTTGGCATTATACCTCCATAAACAGCTGCCTAGCTCAGAGAGTGCCTATTTTGACTAAAAGGTAAGAGAGGTTCAACAAGATATGGCACTAGATTCCAAACTACCCAAACCACTCAAAACAAGTGTCTTTCCAAAGCCCAGCCTCTGCTCTACCCCTCCCTTGCTGAAAGGGTCTCAGTGCTGTAACTTGGCAGTCAGCAGGTTATTGCACTGAGAGAGAATTTCAGATTCAAAGACCATCCAGATCTTAAAATGTCAACAAAACACCTGCTCTTCCATTGTCAGGAGGCCACTGATGAACCTCAAATGCCATTTTTAATTACATACAGATTACTATATGGGAAGTTTAAATCACCTATGTCAAATTTTTGGTGTAAGCTTGTAAAACAGTGCGTGCCAAAGCACACAGGAAACGTGCCTTTTAAAACAACTTACTGGTAATACTCAGCAGCAACAGACTCCACCGTTCCTTGCTGTCCTTCTTGTGACAAGCAGGGTACTCATCCCCAACACCTGTACGCACTCCATCAGTCTCTCTTTTTGATGTATGGCATTTTGAAAAGTAGTAACTAACACTAGATCAAATGCAGAGAGTTGATTTCCTCTGATGATCCCTTCTGACATGATGGGATCGAGTGCATCCTCAGCAAGTTTGCTGATGACACCAAGCTGTGTGGTGTGGTTGACATGCTGGAGGGAAGGGATGCCATCCAGACGGACCTGGACAGGCTGGAGAAGTGGGCCACTGCCAACCTCATGAAGTTCAACAAGGCCAAGTGCAAGGTCCTGCACATGGGTTGGGACAATCCCAAGCACAAGTACAGGCTGGTTGGAGAGTGGATTGAGAGCAGCCCAGAGGAAAAGGACTTGGGGGTACTGGTGGATGAAAACCTGGACATGAGCTGGCAGTGTGCGCTGGCAGCCTAGAAAGCCAACTGTATCCTGGGCTGTATCAGGAGAAGCGTGGCCAGCAGGTCGAGGGAGGGGATTCTCCCCCTCTACTCTGCTCTCGTGAGACCCCACCTGCAGTACTGCGTGCAGCTCTGGGGCCCCCAGCATAAGAAGGACATGGACCGGTTGGAACGAGACCAGAGGAGGCCACAAAGATGCTCAGAGAGCTGGAGCACCTCTGCTATGGGGACAGGCTGAGAGAGTTGGGCTTGTTCAGCCTGGAGAAGAGAAGGCTCTGGGGAGACCTTATTGCAGCCTTCCAGTACCTTAAGGGGGCATAGAAGAAAGCTGGAGGGGGACTTTTTACAAGGGTCTGTAGTGACAGGACAAGGGGTAATGGGTTTAAATTGAAAGCAGGGAGGTTTAGATTAGGTATAAGGAAGAAATTCTTCCTGGAGAGGGTGGTGAGGCACCGGAACAGGTTGCCCAGAGAAGCTGTGGATGTCCCATCCCTGGAAGTGTTCCAGGCCAGGCTGGATGAGGCTTGGAGCAACCTGGTCTAGTGGAGGGTGTCCCTGCCCATGGCAGGGGGGTTGGAACTGGATGGTCTTTAAGGTCCCTTCCAACCCAAACCATTCAATGATTCTATGATTCTATGACATGGCTTACAAGTTGGAAATACTTGTGGACACAGCATTATTAATAAAGTGCTGCATTCAGAAGGCTTAGACTTTTGTTGCCAATGGACAGAGCCTTTGTCCCCTTAGGGACTTCTGACTTCCTGACTATCTGACTTCTGTTGATTGGGTTTATCCAGTACTTAAATTGTTCTTACAGCCTTTGCTGGCTCTCTACATTATACTATTTTACTAAAAGCAAACTGTAAAATCAAACTGTGGCTTTGGAGGCTCAGTTTGTTCATTAGGAAACAATCTGTCACCATAAAGTAATGCAGCAGTTGAAGAGGTTACCCAGAGAAATCAGGGTTTAGTCCACCTTTGGAGTTTTTCATCAGCTGGCTGGAAAAAGTCACACCTGACCTGATTTTGAGTAGATGATAGTCCTGTTTTAAGTGAGAGGCTGCACCAGAAAATGTCCATAAATTCCTCTCAACCAGCATGACGTATTTGCCCTTTTTGCTTCATTCTTAGGATTACTGACATTAACATTCTGCTTTGAAGAAGAAAAATAATTGTTAAACCTGGATATGTAAACTAAACAAAAGCTTTTTTTTTTCAGTAGTGACTGCCAAAAGAGGGGAATGAATACAGATTTTAATGCTGGTATATTAAAACAAAAACATACATGGCCTCAGAGAGCTACAAGGGGAATGTCTCCCTTCTCACCAGCCCACAGAGGTTTGCACATATGGTAACCCACTTTGCATTGCTTGGAAACTTTATCACAACATTTGCAAAAAGTGATTTGTGCTTTGGGATGGTAATTCATTTGTTAGAAACTTTCTTTTCATTGACTGCTAGAGATGGGGTGAAGCCAGTTGTGTCTGAAATGTAACCAAAAGCCTCACGAGCAGATGGCCTAGCATGTTCAGCAAAAGTGCTTTCTGGACATGTGGTGTATTCTTCCCTAATGAAGAACCTCAAGGACTATCCTCTCTGCTTATCATCAACCCCTGCATGTGTACCATGCCCTCATTCTCACAGGCACTGCTGCAAATGAGAAATAACAAGTAGGAATATTAATAACATTATATTTGTGTTTTTTCCCCCAAAATCCATCAGTACAAATACTTCTAAGACCCGATTTGTCTATATGTATATGAACTGGAATAGATCTGTATCTGTAAATTGAAACCACAGTAGATCTATAGATGAATATTTTAATACCGCTTCTAGTTTCCTTATCTTAGGCTACCTCATCTGATTTTCCTTTCATTTTACTCACTGCATTCTCACTTTAAGGGTGGGGAGGGAGAAAGGGAGGCATGGTTCCTACACGCATTTCACCAGCCGCCTTCTCCATCCACAACTTTCCTCTGGTTAATGTCCTGTTTTCCTGGCTTCCACTGCCATCCTCTGAGCTTGCCTCCTGTCACATCATTACCTGCCCTTTCAATATGGCCTATTATGTTCAAGATTAGGACACTTAGATGTGTTGTAATGTGCAATATGAATACGTAGGTGTCGACAGATAAGGTAGGTAGTTAAACTCCCATTATGGTCAATGGAAACAGTTACCCTCAAATGGACAGGCATTACCGTCATTAGCTCTGGGCTCCACGCAGCATAGCTCTCCAGTGAGCACCAAGGGGAGCTGGACACCTAAAGCAGATGTCAACACCTGCAAAAGAAGCCCAAGTTTTAGGTGTATTAATGTGAAGCTGAATCCCACATGGGCTGATTGCCAGCAATTCTTTCTCCCAAAAATTCCCACTCAGCTTTTTCCTCTTCCTGTTTCTGTTGACTGTTTCTTCCCTCCTTTCTCCTGCATTAACAGGAACCAAGTGTCTTGTTTAATGCCTTTGTTTTGTTGTCTTATCATTTCTTTTGGAACATTATGTTTGAAACCTATTTTCATTCCTGGTTTCACTGCTGCTCTGATAGCCATGGCTTCCTCCTCCTGTCATTTTTTGGCACAAATCATTTATCCTCTCACCTCAATTTCATATTTAACATACAAACGTGTTTGTTTGTTTGTTTTTCTAAGGGAGGAAAATTCATCACTAAATTTAGGCTCTGTTAAAGAAGAGGGAATTTGTCATGACTGGTTAGTGTTTCAGCTATCCATTTCTAAACAAACACTGCCTACAGTCTTGTTAACATGCCTGCTCCTCAGGCATGATAATTTTTAAAAACCTTTAAAATCAATGGGAACTGTGAAAGCTGAATCTGTCTCCTGGGTTCTGTGCAAGTTTTCCTTCACTGTGGTTTGTGACTGTGTCTATATGAACAGCACGGCAATAATAAAGCAACCAAAGAGTAAGTAGAGCATGTGTGCAAAGCACTAATTATGACGGCAACGCTGAAGAACCCTCAAGTTCCACAAAACGTATCTGTGCGAGCAAATATGAGGAGACTAGTTCGCATACAAAACTATGGGCTATATTCTGTGCTTCATTGCAGTAGTTTAAATTTGGAGTAATTTCATTTACTTTACTCCAGCCTATTTGAGATCAGGATCTGCCTGTATAATCAATACAGTAGGCATTGGCCTAAACCTTCTGGAAATAAATAAACACTGTCAGGAACAGTCCTCTCGCAGGGAAACAGAAAAAACCACCTGACTTTAAACAGACTTTTAAAAAACACATCTCTTATGAAATCTCTTGGGAGCAGGAGTTCTTTCAGTCTCCCGGGGCATAGCAAGCAAAGCAAGGTAAGTTATCTTGACACCAAGTCCTCGAGCAGCAGATCTTTTGGGGAATGAACAAAGTGCTCTGTAGAGCCAGGCTGGCTTATCATCAGACTCATCTGTATCCTTGAAAAGTACAGCTGGGGCTAGGGAAGCTGCAGAGAACATTTTTGTTACACTGATGTGCTTCTCTGAGGAAAGGAATCATCATGACTTCAGTTTCAGGGTAAGTATTTTTAGTGTTCCGTCCTCCTGAGGGAGGTTTCTATCATAACCCATTGATTTGCATGGAGCTTACTGTGAGATTATAGTTTAAAAAAAAATTTTCTTAAAAAGAAAACATATTTGAAAATAAAAATCCAAGATTTTCAAGATTTTTCTTTAATACAGTAGCCCTGTGTGAATTATTTCCATCAATCCTGAACTTTGAAGTGGGAACCTTTATCGTATTAAATAATTCCTATTTTACAGAAATAAATATACACACGTGTGTGTACAAATCTCAGAAAATATTTATTTCTTCTGTTTTGGGCATCTCAAATAATTCGTTGACACTTTGGGAGTCATACAACTTAATGAGAACAATACCCAGTTGAGCAGTCTGCCAAGAGAAATAACTCAGTATGGTAAAAAAGGAACAAAGATATTTTTTTTCTCCTGGAGTTCTGATTCCTCATTAAATAGTAAGTTACTTTTGACAGATGTGCTGTAGTTGTATTCATTTTTAATCTTGGCCATATGGAGGCATAGTGGAATGATGTTTCAGACATTCTACCAGTCCAGGATTACTAAAGATGAGGGAAGCAAATGTCAAATCCACAAAATCATACAGAAATAGATTTTTCTTTAAGTTCTTCCCCCCAGAGAAGGTCAAAAAGAGAATTTCTCAAATGTGTCACCTAAAATTCTCAGAAGCTCTGACAGGACTGTGCTAAGTGCCTGGAATGAGGAAAAACTTTTGAAATCCCACAGTGAGTCAGTACAATTTTGAGGAGTGGGTGTTCTTGGTTCAGATGAGGATACTGTTATTTGTACTTCCTGCTGTAATCCATGTTTACAAGTAGCCAATTAGGGCAATTTTGCACAAAAGCTTCTGATATTTGATGGTTTGAGGTTTTTTTAAGTCTTATTTGTAGAAGCTAAACTTAATTAGATTTAGATTAGATATCAGGAAGAAATTCTTCCCAGAGAGGGTGGTGAGGCACTGGAACAGGTTGCCCAGAGAAGCTGTGGATGCCCCATCCCTGGAAGTGTTCAAGGCCAGGCTGGATGAGGCTTGGAGCAACCTGGTCTAGTGGAGGGTGTCCCTGCCTATGGCAGGGGGGGTGGAACTAGATGGTCTTTAAGGTCCCTTCCAACTCAAACCATTCTGTGATTCTGTGATCCTGTGATTAATGATGTACGGACTGGAGAGTGGATGGCTTATGCTTTTCATTCACATGTGCCTGCAATGGAGGAGTTGCCCTGTTTTCCAGAAGAGGAATGTGAATTGCTAAGGAGAAGAGACATGGGTAGCCATGCCCCAGACAGTGTTTTCAGGCTGCTATTTCTGAAAGAAGCAATTCTAAACCTAACATTTCATCTGTTTATTTACTACATGCAGGAGCCTGGTTTTCTCAGTTGGTTGTTAAACAAAACAGCTGTCTGCTACACATCTGTTTACAAAAAATATTAGCAGATTGTGCAATGAAAGATCAGGAAAGCTTATTTTAAATTGAAATGAGATAATGGGACAATCTTAAACCCAGGATCTGATCCTGAATCTTTGTTTTGCTCTGGAAAACAGTGCTGAGCAAGTAATGCTCAGTGTCTTCCTTTTGTGCTGCCTCTCAATCCGGATCACATGGCAGCAGTCTTTGGTCACATCTATTTGAAGCTTGGGAAAACCAATGATCAGAAGACAAGTCAGTGGAAGTTGTCTCGCTATTTAGAAAATAATAACCCCTGAAATAATATGATTAGCTATTTATGAAATTTTTGAATCATAATTGAGTGGTCTACACATGGGAATTGAAGACCAGCGACAAGAGGAACGTTGCTGTGCACACTCTTAAGCCACTACACAAGCCACTACACCTCTTTTACCATGGAATGAGGTAGGCTAATTAAGCTTTTCTTTACCATGAATAAGCCTGTATTCACAGCTGGTTACTGCTTTTCAGCTGATGTGACATAAATATCAAAGCTGCAAGAATTTGACTGAATATTTGAGCCCTGTGTTCTAATTTGAGCCTGGCTTCTACCTGTGTAACATCTCAGTATTCCATTTGTACCACACCTTTTCATGAGTGGAAAATAATTCCTTCACCTGTGGGGGATGTTATGCTAAAAAAATTACCTTCAAGGTGCTTTGAAGAGGCAGTTAACTATGCCATAGGTTAATAACCCAAAGCCCATTTGAACTAAGGCCTACATGGGTGCTTTCTTTTGGGCGATTGAGTTGCAACACCTTAAAAAAGACCCAGTCATTAGAAAGCTCTCAGCAGCTGGTCTCTGAAAATCAGAGCCACTGAAGAAGTCGAAATACCAGTTGTTTTCAGACAGGTGTCAAAGAGGATGTGACAGAGTTTACCTGAGGCAATAAAAAGCAGCAACTTATAAATAAATAATAATTAAAAAATAGTCAAAGATCAGGAGAGACCTAATCTCTCATAGGTAAACTCTCTCTTTCAGCTGAGCTCTGTGAGATCCTTGCCTAAGATCTGAACTTCTTGCAGCACGCAAGGAGACGTATAATCCAACTGGAATGGCTCTTGCTGTGCCAGTTTCCTGTCTCCGGCTGTGTAGAAGTTCTGTATGCTAACAATTATTTTTTTAAGGATGAAATTCACTCCTTTTTGTGATGGAAAATTCCCACAACTTCTCATTTCTCAAGGGAAACTCCAGGCACACCAAGTGAAAATTGTTTAAAGGAACATCTGTTTTCTCTCATAAATTATATGACAACATCTTAATAGAAACGCAACCCGTCTGTATATATTTCTGTGCTTTCACCCATTAATTACAGAGAACATTAAGGTTCCATTTTACTGTGCTTTAAACATCTGGTGCCAAAAGAAGCAACAAGGAGAAGAGAAGCATGATTATGTTATTAGACTCAGCAGTCCCAAAATACTGATCAGCACTGATTATTGTCTGTTGCTTCCTTATGAAGCTAGTCTTTAATGTGCAACTCATTGATTATACACATATAGCTCATCAAATCATATTCATTACTTGAATAATATTAATTAAATAAATATTTAAAAGAAATGTATAATCATAGATACCTGTTGTGCAGGTATTTTTTGATTATATTGATTTATAATAGCTAACAAAAACATCATGTGATCTAAATTCAGCCAACTTTTATAACCAACCTGGTAACGCATCTCAATTTAAATCTGCCATCCCTGCAAAACTAGCAAGACTTGTTTAGAATCCAGTGCTATGCCTGGAAGAGGGTTGCAGTCAAGCTTTTAATTCAGTCCTGTTGTCGTCATGCCAAATAAACAGCAGAGGCAGAAGAGAAGCCCTAACGTGCTGGGAATGATCCCTCCTTCACATTGGCAGTGACTATAGCTGAGGCACAGTGTTGAACACTACATGATAGACTCGATGCTTCGACCCGACTTTTTGGACAAAGCTGGCCGCAGCAATGCCAGCCAGGTCTGCGTCCAGGAGAGAAAATCAAACAATGGTGAATATCCATAGGTTTCTAAGGAAAGGCTTCCACTGGATTTGAAACTAAACCAGCTCCAAGTTCCAGCATCTGTTTTGATGCTTTAAATTACCCCAAGTAGTTTCTTCATTTTCCAAAATTGCACTTCCTTAAAATGCTTCCTACTACACTATCACATTTTACTGTGCATTAAACATCTGGTATCAACAGCCTAAACAACAAAAAAGCATGATTATGCTGTCAGACTTAATAATTCAGAAATATTAACCAGCTCTTATACTATCAGGAGTTTTTCCTGTGAAATTGGCCCTTGATGTGTATTTTGCACTTATGAGACTTTGCACATACCGTCATAAGATAACAGTGTTCAATCTTTCATGTAACTAACAGACTTAATTTGCCTAAATGAAATCTCTTTATCAGAAATATTCTTGCCCTGCAAAAACCAGGGGATTATAGTAGTTTGTTAAAATATACCAAACTGCGATCTGGAAAATGGGGGCGGGAGGGACTTCTTCTGTGCAATAATAGATTAGGAAAGCTATTTAGCCTTAAGCAAACTTGAGAGCTATGGAGGCTGAACCATGTGGAAGGAGACCATAAAGCTCCTTGCCTGTTCAGTAACCAAATGACTGCTGCTTAGTTAGCTGTAAGCTTCAGTTTGAGACCTTTTGCTCCCATATTTAATTAAAACATCATTGTCATCTTCTGTGAGTACTGAGCTGTAATACTGCAGGCCTATTCAAGATCTGTTTCTTAATTGGTCTTAAATAGGTTAATTGCAATTCAAAGAACAAGTCATTACCAGTGGGATGCAAGTGTATGATGCAATGGGACAGAGCATGAGCTATTGGGTGGAATGCCTGATGAACAGCATAGTTATTATTTTAAGGTTATGGCTGGAAACATTTTTATTACATAGATCTCTGGAATTTCTTTCACCAGCCACCTCCTCCTTCGTACCTTTGCTCTGTGGAATCTACTCCTGCAGCAGTTACAGACTTCATAGCCTGTGAGTCTCTGTGCCAAGGAAAGGGCTGGGAACCTTTGGTAAAGGGGACAACACCAATAATGGGGATTTCAAGAGACCTTTTTCTTCTTCTTAGTAATCTGTTGCCCTCCAGAGACAACAAAACCAATGTGATAATGACTACGTGTAAAGTCTCACTGCCTACAGAAAACAGCTCGTGAACCTTCGTGGGGTCCCCGAGGCATCTGTACAAGAGTGGTATGAACACATACCCAGGATTTAATGGCACCATCGTGACATTACAAACACTTTTGTAATCTAAGCATTTCAAAATGACACTGCAAGCATTTTCTAACTTGTCCAGTAGCCCTGGATTGAATAACTCCCTACAGCTGTGTTTCCCAGTTATACCAACAGGTGCTATTAATATATTAATGCTTCTGTGTGGTGAGCTCTGGATGGAGAACCTTTCCAGGTAATGTCCTTGAAACAGTGTTGTATTGGAAAATGTATAGTTATATAATCATCAGAAAGTCAAAGTAATTTAGACATTCAACTAGGTAGATACAGATTTTGCATGAATGTTTTAAGGAAAGTTGCATTTTTAATATTTTTACTGGCTTCTAGTTCTGCCAGGCACATAGTAACATCCCTGGGAAACCGAACAGAGTGTGATGTAAATTTCTTTAACAGGCAATGAGACTTTGTCTTCCCCAAATGGCCTGAAGCACCAGGGACTGACATGTTCCTTGGTATAAGGAAAGAAAATAGCTGACCAACTTGTCTGTCACTTGCCTGCATCTTTGCTCACCTCTGCAGTGTGGGCTGCTTCAGCCTGCAGGTCCTGGTGCAATTGCACCACCTGCACACTCGATGGCTACAGTCCTGGGAAGCACAACCATATTCCTTCTGTGTGTCGCAGGGTTTTATACTGCTGCCAGGAGTCCTGGCACTATATGAAGGCATTTGCAATAGCAAAGTGCACAGAGGGATTCAGGGAATCTCCAGTACGTTTAAGGCCAAAACTCTGTTGGGGTATGGCTTTTTCAGTTAAGAATTTGGGATGGAAAGGGACAAAGGTGTTCAAATTGTGCATTGTGATTTCTGGGGCTGCAAGGCTTTCTTGTGGCTTTTGCAACATTTCCTAAAGCTGTTCTCCTCTGGACTGCTGTTCCTCAGCCAGATGCCCTGAACGGAGAATACCGAGTCCCCAGCTTCGCTCTTAGCTTTGTGGTCAGTATAGTCTCTGAAGAGCTTAGCTGTCAGCAGGATTCATAGATGCAAATTTGATGCGGGTTAAACCACGAATTATTTTAAAAATTAGGACAAAGGTCTTAGTTGGCCTTGAAAAATGATAGCGAAGCAGTAGAGGATTTGAATACAAACCCGTATTTAAGAAGTCCCTGTATCCTGATATCCTGGCTGGTACTTTGCTGGTTGGTAGTAGCTCTAGACAATAGAGTTTGCTGTCAAGATCAGGTAAATCTGCATTCTTCCCCTTATTCTTGCATTTGGCATAATAATTACCTAAAGAGCTTGTTTTCAAGGAGGCTCAAAAAAGCACGTGTAACGTGCCTGAGCAAACACCCCAAGCATGCAGGCAGTGGCAACGGAGCAGGTGGATGGCAAAAAGAAGGTTATTTTTAGGACATTGCAGAACCAAATCTGAAGACTCAAAGCGTGTCACCCAGGTCACTGAACATCTGTTAGACCATGAGCACTCTCAGTCTGCATTCAAATCAGTGAGCTGGAGGTAAAAGAACAGATTCTCAGGTGTTATATGTTCTCCTTCAACTGTTTTTGTTAATGAAATTTTGCAATGCAGAAAAAGTGGCAGCACAGTCTGGGTGGGATTCATTCGACCACATAAAGATACCTACAGAGGAGACTACATATGAAATACTTGCCTTGACCCTTGTGTAAGCAGCAGAGGGACATACTCTTCCAATGTTTGCTTCACCCCATCATAAAGCAGCTATCTAAAACAGGTTAGATACTTTCTCCTTCTCTCTGTTGACTACCAAAGAAGCCGAGACAATCTCAGATATACCCATCAGTCATTGTATTGTCCAAATTTTTGAGATCACAAACCCCTTATACCTATGCTGAGAAAGTTTGAACAAGAACCAAGTTTTATACATTAACGTTCAGGGAAACTGGATTCAGGAAAACACTAGGCAACATATACAAACGAAAAGTTTTCACCAACTAAATAAAGTCTTTACAGGCCCGTTTAGCTGACCACAGTTATTCCTGTCTGCAATATGAGGACTGAAAGGAAGGCTCAGTCTCAAACTTTCCAGAGAAGGTGTAGACAAATAAGCTACCATTGGTCTTGAGCCTTATCTGCAGTGGGAGGATCAACAACCTCTGAAACTGTCATCAAAACAACTGATAGAATTACTGCTGATCACTACCCACAGCAGTTTAAGAGCATGCACAACTCATGGTTTGCAGGTAGAGGTAATATCTGCCATCAGAACAGCTGAAGTCATTGAGAAAACTACAAGCTTTTAGGCATACAAACCTTTTTTCAGCTCTGAAAAATTTGGCTTTTTCAGAGATGGATAACTTCTGAGCTAAATACAAATGGAGAACACTTACTTGGTTGCATATTACTCACTAGTATAAGGCCTCATTTTAATGTACATTTAGGGATACCTATTTTGTGAATAATCTTTCTTGTATTTGGTTATTTTGGAATCTGGTCCTTATTAGTCAAGTCTGTGTGGCTATTAGTCTCTTGCTGATAAATAACAACACGGATCATATATGAAATTTTAGACACATGACAAGAACAAAAGCTTCACAGGTGAATTTAGGAACAAACAGAAAAATACTATCGTAAGTTGGCTGTTGGGCAAGTTGAAGAGTCAAGTAACATGGACACCTCCGTATCTATGTGATGTTCTTTTCTGTATTTTTCCCACGCTTCTGTTCATATTTCATCAATTTCCACTATCCTTCACTGACAGAGATGATTGAAACCTACATTACAGCTTGATAAATACCTCTTCTTAAAAAGATCTCAAGACTGATGCAACATGACAGAAAGCAAATCCTTACGCTTGAAATCTAAACACCCTTCTTTCTTGTTCAATTCTTCCAACTACTGTAAGCTAAAAAGAGAAGGATGAATCTGGAATTTTAAATCATTCCTATCAAGCATGGGATTTCACTCTTTCTAGGCCAACAAATTATTTCCTCATGATAATACATGAAATACAGTAAATATTTGGAAACCCCCCCACCCTCAGACAAACAAAGCTTTCCCTGTGGAAATTCAAGGTTACCTGGCAGCATTACTGATACTGATTTGGCAAATGTGTACTGGCTGTGTTGTCAGAAGGCAAATACAAGGCATTTTTATATTTTCATTTGCCCATTTCCATTTATCCCCTTTATTCAAGATGTTGGTAGCATTTAAAAAGAAGTTGTGTACTGCAGTACCTTCTTATTTTGTGTTATATTACTACAGCTGTAATGTTGTGATTTTACAAGCTGATTACTCTCCTATGGCATTTCTGAATTATTGTATGTATAATTATAATTGATAACCTAGAAACAAACCTATGTGAACCAAGACCTAAGTTGTCTGTTGTGGAACAGAATCAGGGGAGAAGACTCAACAGAATAGGAAAGGCACTTAGGAATAAAAGAACTTCTTCAGGTTGGGGGAAACACTCTTCTGGTCAGGTGTTCAAAGAAGGAAATAAAAGGAAAACATATTATAGCAATGTAAATGTAAACACTAATAAAGAAAGCAAATGAAAATATTGATAAATAATTTGATAAAAACATAAAAACACTAACAAGAATGTTTTTCATAGCAGAGAAGAAACTGTGTGAAATAACTTCTAAGGACTAAGAAATGACTCAAGTTTGAAAAGAGCGGTCAAGGATCGTAAAGCCATAGCAGAAGAGCTGGATGAATTCTCTGGATAGTTGCTCTAGAGGAGGACACACAAGTTCCTGTACGGGATTTGTTTTCTATACAAGTTGTGGAAAGAAGTGATCAGGTCTCACAATGAAGGGAGGATACAATGAGGGTCTTGCAAGGGATGTGGGCTGGAACTTCTGCTGTCCAAATTATATATAATCTGGAAGGAAATGTGACAAAGTTGCAGATGATTCAAAACCATTCCTGGTAGCAAATGTGTACAGTTACAAAAGGATTTCACAGTACTGAATGACTAAGAATACTATAGCAAATTCAATATCCATAAGTGCCAAATAATGCACGTAGGGGAAAACAATTGTGAACAATACAATGATGTGCTCTAAATTGCTATTACCACTCAGCAAAGAGATCTTGACTCATCGTGGGTATGAAAAGGTCAGCTCAAAACCCAGAGGCAATAAAAAATCCCAAATAGATTGTTAGAAATTATTGGGAAAGGAATCGAAAACAAAACAGAAAGTTCATTATGCCGTTGTGGATCTCTGCTGTGTCCCATCACTACTTTGTGTGGGTCTGTACCAGGAAGGATCTGTGGAAGAAGAGTGTGAAAATGGGGATCAAAAAAACAGACAAAGGCTTCCTTCACAAAGGGGGATTAAATGGACTCAACTCTCCATTTGGAAAAAGAAAAACTGAGAGCAGGTCTGTAAAGTCACAAACAGCAGAGACAGGGAATTGGAACCAGCTAGTATTTGTTTCTCTAATACAAAAATTAAGAGGAACCCAATTACCTTATCAAACTACAAAGACTTTTTTTTTCTTTACATGGTAACTAAATCATAGAGCTCTTATCCAAAGGATATCATAGAATGCATAAATGAGTGTAAAAATGGAAAGACGCAGCTGGCACATACACAGAATGGAAGTGTATTTGAGGGACGGTTGCGCTGCACACGATCTAGCACTGTCCTGTTTATAATTAAAGGTCAGACACTGGACTCACTATAACTGTGGCCTGATTTAGTATGAGTAGTTGTGTGTTGAGTTACATCTCAGAAGCTTTCCAGGCTTTCATCATCACTAGTTCATGTCAGTTTGTGCCTGTCTGATAGATGCAAGTGTCTGGCACTAACAGGGAGTTTTTCTGTTTAAGAAACAACTTTAAGAAACAACACTGCCTTTATACGCCAAATAGCATCACTTGGTGAGAATAAATAAGAGGGTTTATGAAGAGAAAGAGATTCAGTGTGAGTGTTACTGGCCTCATTTGTGGGGTTGGAAGGAGGTTAGGAAATCTCAGAAATTTCCGAAAGCAGACTTTCTGTCTCTTAATACTTGTCCAAATTCTGTAAGTCCTGCTGTAAGTTGCATGTCTTTTACATCTCTGATAATAGACACAAACGTCTCTCTTTATGGTCTCTCTTTATGATGGGCATTATTCATTGCAGACAAACATTTTGCTCATTTCTGGTTGTAGCGACATTATAAATCTCACCTCACGCTTAGTGCTGTAAAACTGCTTGCAGCAGGAATGGGGAAACAACGGTTGCAGAAAACATTATGCTTCAAGAAATTAAACTAACATAGTACCAAAGCTTTCTGCAGCAATAATTTTGCTGCGTCCCCATGTCTGGGGTCTTTGTGCCATGTTATTTCCCACATCTGGGCCTTGGCAGGTGGAGAGGTACACTTAACTTCCTTCAGCTCCATGCCATTACACTGTATTTGTTTTCACTGTTTGCACAGATGTAACTGTAAAAACTTTACTCTAATGAGAGCTCTGAGAGCTTGGGAAAACCCACCTGGAAAACCAGCTTGGTTTTTTATATATTTTGTTCAGAAAAGCTCACCAAACTTGTAGGCTTAGGGAGAAATCGAATAAAGCCAGTGGAGAATTTTAAATGGAGGAGATGGGAAAGGGGCATGGAGCAGAATCAGGAAATCATAATGAAAAGACTCGATGACAAATAGTTAATGGGGAGTCAGAAGTGGATGGTACCAGTCATCACTGATTTGGTAGATGAAATGTGTAAAGCGTAGAGAATATGGCAGTGAAACCACCAAAACCAAGAATTCATCTGACCCCTCCGGCCTGGCAAGGACATCCTGCTGCTACCCTCCTGCTCACTTGCTGAGGGGACACCTTGCAGAAGGATGCTGGATGCTGAAAAATGACAGTCCGGGACTGGCTGTCTGATTCACAGATTCAATATCGACATTTTGTCTGCTGCTGAAAAATGAAGAGCAGCTCTTTTTAGCTGATAGCTGTTAGACAACACAGCTTTGCAGCTGCAGCAGCACCATAGGCTCTCTGGACCAAAGATGGGCTTTTGGAGTACCCACACGACTCTTCTCAATGTGAAGCAACACTGTAGAGATGTGTGGTAGAAATGAAGGGGCTGCACCCAGGGGTCCTGCGTTCCTGGCAGTGATTCACTGGGAGGGAGAGATTTACCTTTGTAAGTTTAGCGTGCTTGGTCAGAAATATTGCAAAAACTTATGGGCACAGATTGAGGAGGGACTATTTTTTGCCGTTGTTTGGTTTGGAACAGCAAGTATTCCCAGCAGCCTAGCCATTTCAATATTATTTCTGTTCCTCTGAATCCTCATGTTTCCCAAGCAAAGCAAACGCTACCCCTTCAAAAAACTGAGCTGGATGACACACAATAATGAATAGAAGGGAAGATTTTCTAGCAACTTATATGTTTCTGAAGACTGAAAAATAGGAACGCTAATATTACCCATCTTATTTGGAAAACAAGATTTGTTCTAAGATGAAAGCAGTAAATGGATAGCGTGCATTGCAGCTTTGCAAAAGTTACTTTATTTTTAAATAAAGTCCCTGTTTTAGTTTGTGGAGGGTGTGGCTGTGCAGCCAGTCAATTGCTGGTGACAAAAATGGGAAACCTGAAACTTCAGTAATTTTAGCCCTTGAGGGAAGAACAAACTAAATTGTTACTATTTGTAATACAAAATTAGCCAAACACAGCCATGATACACACTTACAGAGAGGTATCAATGTCCCAAAGAACTTCATGTTGATGAAGACAATAAAAAATACTCAGAAGGAAAAGGGTTCTTTTTCCCCATCATAAGTAGACAGAACTGATAATTTCAAGGATTTATTGGATTATTAGAATACATGAAGCATCCCATATTGCCCGTCAGGTAGCTAATTTTCAGCTGGATGATTTCTTAAAGTTTTGAAAACAGAAGAGAATCTTCAAGTGATCTAAGCAAGGCAGAATTTGTAGTTTATATTTGAGGTGGTTAGAGATTTGCCACATACCAATACTAAAATGCCATCTAATGTTTGATGTGATTGGTGAATAAACTGGGGAAAAATTGGAGATTTCCCTCCCCCCCATTTCCTCTATTCACCCAGATCTCCACTCATGATTTGAGTAAATGTGGTTGCAGGAGCTCAGTTACATACGTGACTACAGCGAGCAAAATCAAAACACAGCAAAGAAGCCACAGTTACAGGCCAAGCTCTGAGACAGCAAAAATGTGTGTAACTCTTCTCACTTAAGTTTTGCTAAACCAGGTTGGACATAGCTGTCTAGAAAGATCTTCTACCCATCAAGTACCTAAGCTGAATTTAAAAACTAGGCAATCTTATTTCTCTTACGTCATATCTATCTGAAGCTTCAACATGTGTTTTCTGCAAAAGAATACATAAATTAAACCATAAATACATAAGGCCACATCACCCTGTTCAGAAATGTGCTGCCTCTGGTGTTCTGATCTGCCCTAGATCCTTACTCTCGTCAACATCCCTTTTGGGAACAAACCCTTTAATTCTTAACATAATGTATGACTTGGCATACTTAGAGTCTCGTTTTGTCTTTTGTCCGATTTATTGACACATTTCCCAAAAGCACGGTTTTGTAAGGCTCTGGCAATGTCTGTAATATGGAACTGAGAGCATCTGTTATTGGAGGTGGATGTTTTTCTGGCTCTACCTTGCTCCATATCAGGATTTGAACTCCATATCAGTGTGTGAATGCTGCATCATTTTCATCCAAAAGAAAAACATGAACAGCTAGGCAGGAGGCATGGTGATCTTCCACCAGAGACTTGTGCCTGTGCCCGTAGAAGAGAGAAAGTGGAGCCTGATGCATGCCCATAGTGCAACTCAAAAGGTAAGTAAAGACACAGCCTAAGCCAACTACAACCTATAGTACGTACACATGATACTCACAAAAGATTTACAAAGGACCAGGTGAATTTATTACTGCTCCCGTGAAAGTCTGTAGGACACTGTTGATCTGGTGGTATGAACCTGTTTCTTACTGGATTGTGTAATGGTAGGGAAATATATATAAGCAATTAAGTAGTGCAACTTGACTTGTTCTTCAGTTTTACAAACTGAGGGTGGGATTTGGAGCAAACTGGTCTATAGTATCATCACTGGCTTTTTGCATTATTTCAATGTTGAATAATTCCACCGCAGTCAATTGATTACATATAAGTAAATTTTGTCTGTATTAATAGAATCTAACTCTTTCACTTCATTGACATCATCCACATTTTCAGGGATATGATTTGGTAGAATCACATGTAATGGGAATCTTGCAGCTGTTCTGGAGTACACACTAGATTTAATACATGGGCTACTGAAAAAATTTTACTGCGCATTAAGGAATGTATTTTGCAACAAAACATTTATACTACTATGCAATGTTACCAGTGACAACTGTCCTCCCCCTACCAGTAAGGGCATAAAATTCTGTGGTTTTCTCTGTAGAGAATGATTCACCTATTAGAGTGAAGATATGTATTTTTAAAACCTTATTTCTAGAGAGCCATTAAGTGATTAAAACCAAAAGAGAGGAAAGAAGACAGTTGGTAGAACAACATAAATCATAATCGAAAACATCCTGGTAGTATCACACCGCCAGACATTTTGAATGGTTTGTGAGGCTCTGAAGAGTTCTGCCGTAGTATGGCTTTTTAACATCCTGCTCAGTAGTTAAAGGGTATTCAACCTGATCTGCCTTTGTTGATAGCTGATATTATTTGACATTTTAACAAGGTTCTGTATTTGCAGAAGCATCTTATGGCACCACTTTCAACATCAGAGTCTATCACAAAAAACATTTTAACTGTTTTGCAAACAAACTTTCTTCCAGTTAATAATTAAACAGAGGAACAGCTTGCAGTATATGCTTGGAACTAATTTTACTATATATAGTTGGAAATGACAAGAGCACATGAAGATGTGACTGAAGCCTGGTAGCATTTAAATACTCAGTACTTCCTCTGCTACCTTGACTAGTGTAAAGTTGGTTCCCAAGGTAAAAACTAAGTGGTCTGCTGGCATATGGTATAACCTCCATTTGAGCGCTAAAAGCTGGATACTGTTTTTGTGAAACAGATGTTGTTGAGTGCAGCAATGCACAACTGACTCTATCTAACAGCTGGGAATCCTTCGTGACCCATATAGCTAGAAATAAACATGGTCCTAGGCTTGGCAAAAGTGTAAGGAAGCAAATTTTCATTTGTTAAGGGCTTATCAAAATGAAGAATAAATGTTTTTAGCCATAAACTGATTTTATTCACAAGAGTAATCTTTCCAGCAGCTTATGCAATGGCCTCATAATATTATAGGCACCCTTTGCCAGATGAAGGCTGCAGTTGCGCTGACATATAGTGCAGATGGAAAATAAACATCTGCCTCAATCAAGAGAGAAGACCAAAGACAAGGTTGACGAATATTATCTGGCATGACTATCTTTGCAGGAAAGCATATAAATGCTACAGGACCAAAACCACTGGCATCGTCTGGTGTTGTCCTTATGTGGTTACTGACCATGAAGAGAGATGATTAGTATGCACTCTCCAAGGAGGAGTAGTGCAGATGCTCAGAATGATATGATTCCAACTCACTAGTATGTGTTTTGCTATAGCCATACTACGCTAGCAACAGAGCAGTTTGAAATATTTTTTTCTCAGTGTTTCAATGACATTTTATATCCTCCAATGTACTTCTTTTTTTGGGGGGTGGGGGCGAAGAGGAGGTTTAGCAGTGATTACCTTGTTAACATAATTAAAAAATGGTTGTAGTGGCAATTTTCAGCACTTTTTTTCTTAAACCACTTTAGGACAAAATATTTCTGTCCTGCTTTAAACAGTGTTAGTCTGTAGAGAAGGAGTTAAATGTGCGGATCACTCGATCAGCAGCAAACTATTCAAATGATTCCCGTTTTACCTTTGGGAGGGAGAAAGTAGGGTACATTTAGAGAAACTGCACACACATGCACATATGTACTCCGAGCTGATACAGGGTTCCTCTGATGCTCCCACAAAGGATTACATGATGCAGGACAGACGCAGCTTCTGTTTTTCAAGGAGGATTTATTGTCAGATTAAAATAGGAATCTTAACAGTTTCCAGTCATTCCAATGATGTCTGATTTCATACTTAATTTTTGACTGTATAAATTCAAACAGCCCCTCTTTGCTCTGGAAGACCGTTAGCTAGGAATGGCATATTAACTATTGATCGGTCGTAATTAGTCAGTGGTTTTGAACTTATGAGAATTAAA